>CP136065.1:165492698-166235089 GCA_032622095.1 Siphonodentalium dalli | reverse complement strand
AATTCTCACTCGGGGGGACCTTATTCTGCATGGCCTTATCTTCTCTGGAAAGTATCGTTATAATCGAATTAACAAGTTTTTTTCAGTTTAGTTTCTCAATATCCCCACATTGGCAGACAACACAATGCATAATTAAGGTGCCCATTTTTTTTATTTCGCTGTATTTCCTATTTGGCCTTTTCGTTGTATTTCATATTTCGATAATTCGCTATGTTTGACATATTATGGGATATGGGATTATATGATATCCTATATTCTGATATCCAATCGAACATCACGTTCCACGTGTTACTGAGATTAGATGCCTGATACCTGATCGCAAACTCCGATTACACACTGTTTGCTATATAATCCTTGGAGTATTTGGCTGAAATAAATGTGCCTTTGTCTGGAGAGACGGTGCTCAAAAGTGTGCCAATTGACAACGTGGACACTCTGGATACCGTTCTCCAAAGGAACCCAACACCAACTTATTCAACTAGCTTCCCGTGTATAACACGAATAACATATGTACCATCTTCATATTCATATTCACTATTGTCACTAGTAGATGTTTCCAGGGGAGAAGGGCGCTCACATAAATTTCATGACTTGTGCCCCGATCCCCTGTGCATGTACCCTCACCTCTCAATGTATGCTTAAACTTGTATGTAAGCATTGTGTTCTTGGGTCACAATAAATATGTACAACAAATGAGTTTCTTTCGTTGACTAATTCGCGGAATTGTGTGTAGGCTGCATTCAAAGAGATTGTGATAACTTAAGCATTCTTTTCACCGTTTCCACATATACACTCATCGGAATATGCGATGTGGATTATAACCTTGTCTGATTGCAAGTTGCTGCATTCGCATCTCAGTCTTCAATGATATGACTGAAAAGTACTTAGGAGGTTTTTGTGTATTGGATTTACAGACGTTGTTTGTTAATAATATCTATGTTGTAATATGTGGGTCACAATAAATATGTTCAAACCATTCTTCGGATAAAAACATATTCTCGCTGGTACTACAATGAATAACTCCGATTATATCCTATTTTGGTAATGATATAAACAATTGCAAAATATGAAAATATGGATTTGCTAAACTGTGTTTAAAGTTGAAGAATCCGGCACATTATCGTTCGCACTCTAATCAAAAACTATTTATCACGTGGCGCAATTTCCAAGATTTCTTAGAGCGCTCTCATCAAATTCCTTCCTGCAACGCCATCGATTTTTACTCATCAGCAGCTGAATGCCATAGGAGAGGAGCCTCATTAAGTTTGGTAAATTGTGCTCCGATCCCCTGTGCACACATGCACGCCATTGTGTATACATATATGTGTTATATAATCCATGTTTATATGCAGGTCCCAATAAATACGTTCATTCAAAATTTCTTCGAGCAAAAGCCGTGTAATCTATTAGGAAAAAACGATAAATGAGAGTGTCCACGATAGACTGTACATATGCCTTGCATACAGAGAGAATGGTCGGATTTTTAATAACTTGGCGAGGGGTGAATGTGCCAGCGTACAGCCTCATTTACATCCGAATTCGCATTTCGTATAGCTGCTGTATTCTCGAATTCAGGGCCGCCAATCACGCGTGAGATGAAACAATTCACTAAGAACATTCTTGTTCCGACTGATGGATCTCTATCGACGATAGAACTCATAAATTTCACAGAAAGTCGCCTTTAACAAATACGTCTTGCAGTTGCGGAAAATCGAATTGGCAGCGCCTATCAACATCGGGCATTAACAACGACGACCTGTCAGTAATGATAAACCATAGCAAGCCTGCGAAAAGCCGGTGATGCTTCTCGGATTGTTGATGTAGTACCCAGAATCAATGTGCCTGTTCTTATCGCATTGGGGCAGCGCGGCCTTTATAAGATTTTTTTTCTTCCAAATATAATGTTCTTGGATGCTGTTAATTGTATACTGATGATGCATGCGTTGGTTGAGTCGTATTTGTGACAGTTTGTAACCACGGTGTCGGCTGATACGATGCACGCCAGTGATGGAAGGTCTGATAAGTGCCTAGATTAACGCGAGTACCGGCAATAGAATCAATAATTTAAAATTCACCATTACATCGCTGAAATTGAAGGTCATGCTGATACAATTTGCACGTGAAATTCCAACTCAGTAAATTTGGGCGGAATTTTCAGGTGATGAACTCAATAAGCGAACCTGTAGGTTGTTCATGGGCCACCCCCAGTGGTTAGCAAATTCCCATCAGTCCCATGATTTCCAACTATTCCCCCACTACGATGACCTTACATATACCTTTAAGTATCAACCCCCCCCCCCCCCCCCCCCCACAAGTTAACAAATGGTCAGTGCACAAATGTATAACTTGTGTTATTTTTTCTTTGAAACAGCATACAATCGCGTAAATAGTGCATATATATCGTTCAATATATAGTTGATTAGTCATCAGCGACGTGGCTAGAGGGCTCCGGGGATTTTCCAGCTGCATATACCGCCCCTTTTAACCGAGCCGAGCTCGCAATGTCGCCGCGTAATTTCATTTGCGTCCCACCCCGTGGCTTGGAATTTCCTAACTGTACCTATTGTGGGGAGGAATCATGAAACAATTTGAAATATGAGCCTGAACACTGCAAAATCCTAGCTTCTATAAAAGTCTAACTCCATGAAAACTCAGGCCTCGATTTGTTTTTTGTTTTAAACATTTTTTAAATCCGAACCTGACTGAAATTTGTAGTCTTAGAATATATATATGTAGAGGTCTGACTACAGACAAATTCAGGCCGCCATTTTGCTTTAGTTTGATTTATTAGTAATTTGTAATTGATTAGCAGGTTTTGACTGGCCAACGATTAGTGAGGTGGGAGAATTGTTTTTTATTTTACTGGCCTCAAGATTTCCAAACTGACAATAAGATTGGAAAATTCCCGTCGAAAGTTTTGACCGAATGTTGGAAATTCCCAGCTAATTACTAATTACCCCCACCCCCATATCAACGTCCGAGTCCCTGTTACGACAGACGTTTTATGTACAGTTTTATTCTATTATATTGACTGGCGACGGGAGTATAGCATCAAATAACCCCTTGCGTATAATTCCCCGCTAATTACTAATTACCCCACCCCCATATCAACACCCGAGTCCCTGTTACGACAGACGTTTTATGTACAGTTTTATTATATTTTCGCGACTCGCGACGGAAGTATAGCATCAGATAATCCCTTGCGTATTCTTAAAGAATGGCCATGGGCGTTAAAATAACACTCATGCGATCAAAAAACTTGAGCTTGAGCATTCTGCCGGATAAGAGCCGTGTCAGGACAAAGGGATAACACACCGGTGGGTTTTAATTTCTGTTAATAACTCTTTGTAATTCTCTATATATTTTTATCACATAATTTGGCCATAAAAGCAGTTTCATAATTATCGGTAATAGACACGTTTAATATCAGCGCGTGCGATGACGTCACGGCGTTCTTCAAATAACTTGCGATCGCTGTAGTTTATGATTGTTGTTTTCGATGAATATTTCGCGTTGCTTCGGGTTTATTTGATCATGTGATAAAAGGTATCTCACACTCGTCCTATTTTATACGTAATTTATCAACCTCGTCCTCTAAATTCTATTTGAGCCTCGGTAAACCTCGGCTCAAATCGAATTTTAGTGAACTCGGTTGATAAATTCCGTATAAAATAGAAACTCATGTGAGATCCTCTATATATGAATTCGAGAATAAATCATCACCGCGCACGTGCTGAAACCTGAAGCAATTTAAGGCACTTGCTTATCAATTCTACAGCAATTATATTGAAGGACAAGAGCTTATCTATTGGTCAAACACATATTTTATACAAAGAGTCAGTTCATCAAAACACATATATCTATATCTATATTTGCAAATGTCTGTCTGTCTGTCTGTCTGTCTGTCTGTCTGTGTTATATAGAAATTCACAGGGGACCAGGAGTAACTTTTTACGAGAAAGATAATGGTCGGGGTTAAAATTTTCTAAAGTGACGCCGTTGTTGTCAGGGGCAGAAAAGGGGGAGGGGCAGAACAATAATTTTGTCGTCGATTGCCACGAAACTTATATATAATCATCCCCATAATATGAGGAATCTAATGGTGTGTTTTAAATATGGCAAAGTCCGCGCCGTTCGCGTCAGGGGTACCCGGAAGGGGGAGGGGGCAGAATTTGTTTCTGTTGCCGATTGCCACGAAACTTACATATAATCATCCCCATGATATGAAGAATCCAACGGTGTGGTTTAAATATGTCAAAAGTGGCGTCGTTCGAGTCAGATTTGCACGAGAGGGGAGAGGGGCACTAAAATTGATAAAACTAATTTTAGCACCGATTTCCACCAAATTGATATATATTCTTCTTCATGATACAAGGAATCTAATTGTGCGATTTAACAACGCCAAATTGTTGTCGTTTGGATGAGAGATTGGGAGGGGTGGGCACTAAATTTGATAATAATTGGTTTAGTCGCCGATTGCCACCGCACTTATACAAAAGCATCTCCATGGTATGAGGAGTCTAATGGTGTGGCTTATATCTGTCAAGTGTGGCCTCATTCGAGTCAGGGGTGTATTGAAAGGGACAGGGGCACCAAAATTGATGCACAATTTTTTTGGCGCCAATTTCCACCAAATTGATACACGTTCTTATCCATGATACGAGGAATCTGATTGTGTGATTTAAAGACGCCATAGTGGTGCTGTTTAGGTGAGAGATGGGGAGGGAGGGATCGGTACCAAATTTGATTTAAAAAAACATTGTTTAGTCGCCGATTATCACCAAACCTATAAACAATCATCTCCATGATATCAGGAGTGTAATTGTGTGGTTTAAGGATGTCACAAGTGGGGCCATTCGAGTCAGTGGTGTATAGAGATGAGAGGGACATTATATATATATATATGTTTAGTGCCGATTTCCACCAGATAGATATATATTCTTCTTCGTGATACGAGGAATATTATCGTGTGGCTTAGACACAACAAATTGGTGCCCTGTGGGTGAGAGATATGGGGATCTTCAATTTGATACGAATTTGTATACTCGCCAATTTGCACCAATTTCATATATATGCATCTCTAATCTCTAATGAGTCTTAGTGTGTGCAGCTTGAGTCCGAAATAGGGACGGGAGGGTCACCAAAAACTGATACAAAATATTTTTAGTACCAATTACCATCAAATTCAGACACGTTCTTCTCAAATGATACAAGAAATCAAATTGTGCTGTCTGTCTGTCTTTCTGTCTGTCTGTGTGTTCTATATATAACTTCACGCGGTACAATTGAAGAGGCAAAAGCTGATACAAATATATTCGGCACTAATTTCCAACACAAATTCATACATGTTTTTATCTAATGATATACCATGAATTAAATCACATTTGGTGTCGTTTGCGTCACGGATGGCGAGCGGATATGCACTATCATAGATAAGATTTCTATTCGCCGATATCCACATATAAGTTATATATAGTCACACAGGCCATCTCCATATCATTTTAAGGAGATTTGGGCGTTCACATTTCACAATCCCGACAAATGGTAACCCACTTATAAGTCACTTGAACAATTATATCTTCTTAATTGTCATATTTATATGGGGATGGCAATCAGGACATTCACACAATGAGCTAGCAAAAAGAGATACATAGAAGAAGCATTACACGTATATTTATCATTCTATTGAAGAGATACATATATTCGTGCAAACTGAGAGACCTCGAACCGTTAGAGGATTGCATATATATTATAACAAAATTGAGTCTGTTCCATTCAATACAGTTTCCACAAAAAAAGTTACAATTTGTCAGGATATATGGAAGGCCTGTTCAAAAATAGTGGTCACAGTGTCCAGTCATATATAGTTTCTTCTGATATACAATAAAATGCAGTTAGTAGCACATGACTTTTCAGGATCCTCCCAATACTGACATCTGACAAGGGGTTTAGAACAGACTCATCCGGTGTGACTAATTAGTGCCCGGGCACGCCCGGGCAGGTCTTGGTGGTCTCATGGGCCCGCAGACAGTCTAATATGATGCCATATGGTAGTAGGATACAGAATAAGCATATATTAGGAAAATTGACTTGCTGTGTCGTCCACCGGCGGGTTTATTAACCATTTAAATGCCGATATTGACTAAAAGAACCCGGGAGAGCCCAGACGGACGCATAGACCCGACCATATTATATATTGATGACTAATGGTAGCGAGGCACTTACTAAAGGTATATATTGCAAATATTGACTCGCTATCTCGTTCGCGGCCGGCTTCATTAACCCCTTAAATGACGATATGCGCCAGAAGAACATGGCGCAAGCCCGGGCAGGTCTTGGTGGTCTCATGGGCCCGCAGACAGTCTAATATGATGCCATATGGTAGTAGGATACAGAATAAGCATATATTAGGAAAATTGACTTGCTGTGTTGTCCACCGGCGCGTTTATTAACCATTTAAATGCCGATATTGACTAAAATAACCCGGGAGAGCCCAGACGGACGCATATACCCGACCATATTATACATTGATGACTAATGGTAGCGAGGCACTTACTAAAGGTATATATTGCAAATATTGACTCGCTATCTCGTTCGCGGCCGGCTTCATTAACCCCTTAAATGACGATATGCGCCAGAAGAACATGGCGCAAGCCCGGGCACGCCCGGGCAGGTCTTGGTGGTCTCATGGGCCCGCAGACAGTCTAATATGATGCCATATGGTAGTAGGATACAGAATAAGCATATATTAGGAAAATTGACTTGCTGTGTCGTCCACCGGCGGGTTTATTAACCATTTAAATGCCGATATTGACTAAAAGAACCCGGGAGAGCCCAGACGGACGCATAGACCCGACCATATTATATATTGATGACTAATGGTAGCGAGGCACTTACTAAAGGTATATATTGCAAATATTGACTCCCTATCTCGTTCGCGGCCGGCTTCATTAACCCCTTAAATGACGATATGCGCCAGAAGAACATGGCGCAAGCCCGGGCAGGTCTTGGTGGACTCATGGGCCCGCAGACAGTCTAATATGATGCCATATGGTAGTAGGATACAGAATAAGCATATATTAGGAAAATTGACTTGCTGTGTCGTCCACCGGCGCGTTTATTAACCATTTAAATGCCGATATTGACTAAAATAACCCGGGAGAGCCCAGACGGACGCATATACCCGACCATATTATATATTGATGACTAATGGTAGCGAGGCACGTACTAAAGGTATATATTGCAAATATTGACTCCCTATCTCGTTCGCGGCCGGCTTCATTAACCCCTTAAATGACGATATGCGCCAGAAGAACATGGCGCAAGCCCGGGCACGCCCGGGCAGGTCTTGGTGGTCTCATGGGCCCGCAGACAGTCTAATATGATGCCATATGGTAGTAGGATACAGAATAAGCATATATTAGGAAAATTGACTTGCTGTGTCGTCCACCGGCGGGTTTATTAACCATTTAAATGCCGATATTGACTAAAAGAACCCGGGAGAGCCCAGACGGACGCATAGACCCGACCATATTATATATTGATGACTAATGGTAGCGAGGCACTTACTAAAGGTATATATTGCAAATATTGACTCGCTATCTCGTTCGCGGCCGGCTTCATTAACCCCTTAAATGACGATATGCGCCAGAAGAACATGGCGCAAGCCCGGGCAGGTCTTGGTGGTCTCATGGGCCCGCAGACAGTCTAATATGATGCCATATGGTAGTAGGATACAGAATAAGCATATATTAGGAAAATTGACTTGCTGTGTCGTCCACCGGCGGGTTTATTAACCATTTAAATGCCGATATTGACTAAAAGAACCCGGGAGAGCCCAGACGGACGCATAGACCCGACCATATTATATATTGATGACTAATGGTAGCGAGGCACTTACTAAAGGTATATATTGCAAATATTGACTCGCTATCTCGTTCGCGGCCGGCTTCATTAACCCCTTAAATGACGATATGCGCCAGAAGAACATGGCGCAAGCCCGGGCAGGTCTTGGTGGTCACATGGGCCCGCAGACAGTCTAATATGATGCCATATGGTAGTAGTATACAGAATAAGCATATATTAGGAAAATTGACTTGCTGTGTCGTCCACCGGCGCGTTTATTAACCATTTAAATGCCGATATTGACTAAAATAACCCGGGAGAGCCCAGACGGACGCATATACCCGACCATATTATATATTGATGACTAATGGTAGCGAGGCACGTACTAAAGGTATATATTGCAAATATTGACTCCCTATCTCGTTCGCGGCCGGCTTCATTAACCCCTTAAATGACGATATGCGCCAGAAGAACATGGCGCAAGCCCGGGCACGCCCGGGCAGGTCTTGGTGGTCTCATGGGCCCGCAGACAGTCTAATATGATGCCATATGGTAGTAGGATACAGAATAAGCATATATTAGGAAAATTGACTTGCTGTGTCGTCCACCGGCGGGTTTATTAACCATTTAAATGCCGATATTGACTAAAAGAACCCGGGAGAGCCCAGACGGACGCATAGACCCGACCATATTATATATTGATGACTAATGGTAGCGAGGCACTTACTAAAGGTATATATTGCAAATATTGACTCGCTATCTCGTTCGCGGCCGGCTTCATTAACCCCTTAAATGACGATATGCGCCAGAAGAACATGGCGCAAGCCCGGGCAGGTCTTGGTGGTCTCATGGGCCCGCAGACAGTCTAATATGATGCCATATGGTAGTAGGATACAGAATAAGCATATATTAGGAAAATTGACTTGCTGTGTCGTCCACCGGCGGGTTTATTAACCATTTAAATGCCGATATTGACTAAAAGAACCCGGGAGAGCCCAGACGGACGCATAGACCCGACCATATTATATATTGATGACTAATGGTAGCGAGGCACTTACTAAAGGTATATATTGCAAATATTGACTCGCTATCTCGTTCGCGGCCGGCTTCATTAACCCCTTAAATGACGATATGCGCCAGAAGAACATGGCGCAAGCCCGGGCAGGTCTTGGTGGTCACATGGGCCCGCAGACAGTCTAATATGATGCCATATGGTAGTAGTATACAGAATAAGCATATATTAGGAAAATTGACTTGCTGTGTCGTCCACCGGCGCGTTTATTAACCATTTAAATGCCGATATTGACTAAAATAACCCGGGAGAGCCCAGACGGACGCATATACCCGACCATATTATATATTGATGACTAATGGTAGCGAGGCACTTACTAAAGGTATATATTGCAAATATTGACTCGCTATCTCGTTCGCGGCCGGCTTCATTAACCCCTTAAATGACGATATGCGCCAGAAGAACATGGCGCAAGCCCGGGCACGCCCGGGCAGGTCTTGGTGGTCTCATGGGCTCGCAGACAGTCTAATATGATGCCATATGGTAGTAGGATACAGAATAAGCATATATTAGGAAAATTGACTTGCTGTGTCGTCCACCGGCGGGTTTATTAACCATTTAAATGCCGATATTGACTAAAAGAACCCGGGAGAGCCCAGACGGACGCATAGACCCGACCATATTATATATTGATGACTAATGGTAGCGAGGCACGTACTAAAGGTATATATTGCAAATATTGACTCCCTATCTCGTTCGCGGCCGGCTTCATTAACCCCTTAAATGACGATATGCGCCAGAAGAACATGGCGCAAGCCCGGGCAGGTCTTGGTGATCTCATGGGCCCGCAGACAGTCTAATATGATGCCATATGGTAGTAGGATACAGAATAAGCATATATTAGGAAAATTGACTTGCTGTGTCGTCCACCGGCGCGTTTATTAACCATTTAAATGCCGATATTGACTAAAATAACCCGGGAGAGCCCAGACGGACGCATATACCCGACCATATTATATATTGATGACTAATGGTAGCGAGGCACGTACTAAAGGTATATATTGCAAATATTGACTCCCTATCTCGTTCGCGGCCGGCTTCATTAACCCCTTAAATGACGATATCCGCCAGAAGAACATGGCGCAAGCCCGGGCACGCCCGGGCAGGTCTTGGTGGTCTCATGGCCCCGCAGACAGTCTAATATGATGCCATATGGTAGTAGGATACAGAATAAGCATATATTAGGAAAATTGACTTGCTGTGTCGTCCACCGGCGGGTTTATTAACCATTTAAATACCGATATTGACTAAAATAACCCGGGAGACCCCAGACGGACGCATAGACCCGACCATATTATATATTGATGACTAATGGTAGCGAGGCACTTACTAAATGTATATTGCAAATATTGACTCGCTATCTCGTTCGCGGCCGGCTTCATTAACCCCTTAAATGACGATATGCGCCAGAAGAACATGGCGCAAGCCCGGGCAGGTCTTGGTGGTCTCATGGGCCCGCAGACAGTCTAATATGATGCCATATGGTAGTAGGATACAGAATAAGCATATATTAGGAAAATTGACTTGCTGTATCCTCCACCGGCGGGTTTATTAACCATTTAAATGCCGATATTGACTAAAAGAACCCGGGAGAGCCCAGACGGACGCATAGACCCGACCATATTATATATTGATGACTAATGGTAGCGAGGCACTTACTAAAGGTATATATTGCAAATATTGACTCGTACCTGGCTTCAATAATTATTTCTCAAAAATTCTTCCTTCCATTCGGCGTTACATAATCGAGCCATCTTTTCAAGGAAAGTCAACGATCGAGTGGACTAACAATTCGTGCGAGTCGATAAACCACCTTCTTAAGCTTTCGACAAATTGGAAAAGCCAAAAGTTACCAGAACTTATTTCCAAAATCCATACCATCGTCAAATTACAACATATGGACATCAGACGAGCGATTCACGGACAAGGGAACTACGAACTTGCTCCACATATGAAGAAATTTCGTGTGCTTCATTCACAGTGGACAACTATGACAGACGAGGAGAAATCATGCAAGGTCCGTAAATTTTTAAGCGGTCAATCGAGGAAATCAAGCACAGTAACATCAACAGATGGTACACTAACCGTTCCACGAACAACACCAACGGCACGAAAACCATCGCAGAAAAAACGTACAAAATCGGCAAAGACATCCAGCGCACCGAAAAGACAAAAAAACTGACAATACTTCTTATTTGATAGTGACTATATAGTGTCTATGTGATTTTAATTTGATAGTTCAATCGATGTTTCAATGTTTGTTTCCAAGTCCAATGTTGCAATTCTAGTGGTTCTGAATTTTAAACAGTCTGATCGAGCATGTGATACATACAAATAATGTAATAAGCATTGACAATAACATAGTTCGGTCAGTTTTGAAGAAAGAGCATCGTTACTATCCTTAGCGAAAAAAAGGTCATGTATTAAATCACATATATATACATAGTTATATTCCGATTTTCTTTAGAGTAGCTTACTTTTCTGAAATTTTATTTGAATACTACAATGTCCTGGAATTCACCCATTTACGCAAATTGTTATGCTACAACACCAGGTTTTACATGTTTGATATGTACAGCCAGTAGCTAGTATTCTGTTAAAGTTTTAAACATTCGATCAACCTCAGTGTATTTTGAAAATACGTCAATATGGTATCAACTTCAAATAAGCGATACCATTCTTATACAATATATTGCAAACATCTGGCACATCATGGGTCACCCACTAAGACAGGGGCCGTGTTAGACCCCGAAGCCACGACAAATAGTTTTCATGGCTGGCTCAACCGATTTTCGTGGCTGGTTAGCTAGCTAAGCCGGCTCAGTCACGACATTCGTGGCTGACGAAATATGGCGGCTCAGCCGGCTGACATGTTACCATTCAGCGTATTTTCGTTTCCGAAATGTTCCTAATCCCCTGTTACCGGTTATAGACGCCGTTTTTTTTAGCGTTTGTGGTGAATCCGTAGAATTCCAGACCACACGTAATCTTTTGATGTTGGGCTTTTCCATTATGGCGAAATTTCACGAAGGACTGGCATGGATATATACTATGTAGTTTCCCATCTAATCGGTATAAGTAGTTACATTGGGACTTCTGTCGACTTCAGACTGCTATCATCACTGCCATCTTGCGATATATGCATGCATCATTGAATGATGAACCCGATAGTAATGATATATAATATTTCAAACTATTTTCTATTCTTATGTGTATATATTGACAAATGCCAGTGATGTCTGAGACTGGGTGTGGTCGATATAAACAATTTATATTTTAACCCTTTCAATACCGAATGGATGCGCCCATTCCGTCATATGAAAGCATGCATTGGGATAGTCTATTCCACATTAAGGGGCCATGTGTTCTGATAATATAACAACCATGCCGTGTACATGCGAGTATGCCAATATTAGGCAATGCGGTTTAGTTCTTTGCGATTCACAGTACAGTTGTGCTTGACATATAAGCCCATGCACACGGCTCAGCCATTTTACAATTCCGGCGGCGGAGATTTTTAAATGTGGCTGGCGTTAGATATAATATGGCTGGCGGCGGCTTGTGGTCAATATGGCTGGCGGCGGCGGCGTGCGATGGCGGCTTCGGGCTCTAGGCCGTGTAGTAGATGCACATCTAGTTAGATCTGTTCAATAACATAGCTTTCGGCATCAGGCCTTCATCAGTGATGATATATCATCACTGACGAAGACCTTGTGCAGAAAGCTATGTTATTGGGTAGAACTATGCAAACAGTTTGAAAAAGTTTTGAATTATATATCTATTCACGTGTATGTATATATTATACTTTCAATTGTGCTATTAGTAGGTATGATTGTTATATATCTTGTGGTTCTCATATTTGTTTTGCTTGTTATATATTATTCATAAATTGTTTCATGAACATTCCTGGAAATCATATATGCACGAACTGTGAGAAACAAATTAGTTAGAAATCAATCACTCTTGAAGTTTAACATATGAACATTCCGCCAATCACCCAATTGTTACTAACTAGTTTTAGCATCCTTTGTTAACTGTAAACATTTGAAAATGTCCGATAAATCGTTCGAAAATACACATATATATGGAAGTTCGAGTGATTAGATTTCCGGGAAATGTTCTAAACAATTTGACAAAATTATATTCATTTGCCCTATATTGCAAACACGTGTATATATGTGTGGCTTATATAGTACTGTTGGTGGACATTTTTCGTTTCAGCTGTTGTGAGTTTTCCCCATAAATGCTTTTATACTATCATGTACATATTGTTTCCCGAACATTCCTGGAAATTATACGCGTATACACAAATATTCTGTTTATTTGAGAATTTAGAAATTTTAACTGATCTATACACAGAACAACTTATTTGAAGATAGCTATTCTGTTTTTCTCGGACAAAATGTCCTGCAATTTTAAGTTCTATAACTTACCAAAAGGGAAAATATAGAGATTAATGGAATATAAATTATGCATGACGCATAGTTTCATTTCTGAAATTGAAATGACAATTATTTGGATGGAGTTTTGTTATCGTACTTCTGTCTCCATTATAGTAATATCATTCAAGCGATTCTATTTCCGGGAAATGTTGTGCACAGTATGATTTTTACTTGCAAATATATTTATGTATAAAATGTTTCAAGGTGATGTGATATATATATATATAGCTATATATATATATATATATATATATATATATATATATATATATTATTTACTGATAGTGCCGTTTAGATGAAATAAAGTTTATAAGTTCTCTAAAACCTTATTATTTATTCCCGTAGTTCACCCCGTGTACGTGGTATATCGCCAAACCCGAAGGTATCACCGAACCCGAGAAGTCTCCAGGGTTCTTCTAGTTAATATCGGCATTTAAATGGTTAATTAACCCGCCGGTGGACGACACAGCAAGTCAATTTTCATAATCTATGCTTATTCTGTATATATCCTACTACCATACGACATCATATTAGACTGTCCGCGGGCCCATGAGGCCATCAGGGCCTGCCCGGACTTGCCCGGGCTTTCCCGTGCTCTCTTGGTGCAGATCGTCATTTAAGGGATTAATAAAGCCGGCCGCGAACGAAATAGCGAGTCAATATTTGCAATATACCTTTAGTAAGTGCCTCGATCCCATTATTTATCAATATATAATATGATCGGGTTCGCTATGTCAGTAGAGGCTCTCCCGGGTTCTTTAAGTTAATATCGGCATTTAAAGTGTTAATAAACCCGCCGGTTGATGACACAGCAAGTAAATTTGCATGCTTATTCAGAATCCTACTACCGTACGGAATCATATTAGACTGTCCGCGGGTTCAGGAGGCAGCCAGGGCCTGTCCGGGCTTGCCCGGGCTTGCCGCGTTCTTCTGGCGCATATCGTTATTTAAGGGGTTAATGAAGCCGGCGGCGAACGAGATAGGGAGTCAATATTTGCAATATACCTTTAGTAAGTGCCTCGCTACCATTAGTCATCAATATATAATATTATCAGGTTTCTGTGTCCGTCCGGTCTCTCCCGGGTTCTTTTAGTCAATATCGGCATTTAAATGGTTAATAAACCCGCCGGTGGACGACACAGCAAGTCAATTTTCAAAATATATGCTTATTCTGTATCCTACTATACCATATGACATCATATTAGACTGTCTGCGGGTCCATGAGATCACCAGGGCCTGCCCGGGCGTGCCCGGGGTTGCGCCATGTTCTTCTGGCGCATATCGTCATTTAAGGGGTTAATGAAGCCGGCCGCGAGCGAGATAGCGAGTCAATATTTGCAATATATACCTTTAGTAAGTGCCTCGCTACCATTAGTCATCAATATATAATATGGTCGGGTCTATGCGTCCGTCTGGGATCTCCCGGGTTCTTTTAGTCAATATCGGCATTTAAATGGTTAATAAACCCGCCGGTGGACGACACAGCAAGTCAATGTTCACAATATATGCTTATTCTGTATCCTACTACCATGTGGCATCATATTAGACTGTCTGCGGGCCCATGAGAACACCTGGACCTGCCCGGGCGTGCCCGGGCTTGCCCGGGCGTGCCCGGGCACTAATTAGTCACACCCGACTCATCGACTGACATAAACAACTCAAAATCTCGCTCTGTGTCTGGCAAATGTAGCTGATATGCGCGCGCAGCAACATTTCGTTGAACTGAGAATATTAGCCAATATATAGCACCATGAACAGAGGAGCACCTGGAAATTTCTTTAAAACATCTGTATCTTCATAGAGATATGATAGCCAGGTATCCTCGAGATCTTAGTCCAACCCACTAGATTGATTGATACATCTCAATATGTAAAACCCAATTGTCATCTTTTATTTATGCGAACTTATGTCTTTAATTATGATGTCCATGTATCACATTATAACGTCTGACGTATACGCAGTTGTAAATAAATAAATACTTCATAATTGGTGGAACGGATTAATCGCGATAAACAGAATGACAATTGACAAGGTGGGCCGCTACTTATATTCCATGACTGTAATAATCATGTTTTGTGATGCTATTTGAATATACAATTTAAGAGAAAACGTATAACACTTTGAACAAGAGTCTTCTCTATTCCCAACAAATATCCACATCATACAGATGGTTTCACATCGCATTAACCTGGGCAACGCCGGGTAACCCTGCTAGTAACGATATATAATCATATGATTGTGCACAACACGTTATGGTTTATTTTATGTTATGACTTAGATCAATTGTGTTAAAACATGAAGAACGAACAAATTGCAACCGTTAACGTTATATATGCGAAATGACTCAGTCTTTCTTCGCCATTCGAGAAAATATATCTAACAAAAGCTAGCAAGTGTACGTGAGATTTTATGACAGTAAATTCACGAGAAAGTAATTTTAAGGTTATATGCATATCGTACGTGATTACGCATGTTAAATTATTATACATTGATATGTGTTGTATTTATTATATATGCAACTGCCCATTGAGTGTATTTTGCATTGCATAGTGGAAATTGCAAGTTTAAACAATCTAAACATGATCATTGCCTACAATGCAAATCCAATATCAAATCTGAATTAATCTTTAGCAAATTAGCATGTATGTTTCTGTGAAAAGTTAGCATGTGTGCGTCTATGAATATCTGGCACAATGACTCAAAGACGAAGAGGACGGAAAAACTAACCAATTATACAGCACATTGCACTTGAAAGAGATCATGCGAGACACTAAGGGAGTTAATGTGAGTTATTCAGGTTTTTGCATACGAACGGGACAGACTCGATGCATTATATAGGGCCTCGTGGTATGTGATCGGCAAATAATGATAGGCACCTACTCTATTATCGAGCACAACTATATAATATAATTCTAGTACATGCGCACACAACAGGTATTCGGGGAGGATGTATTTTATTGCGGCAGAATATCCTAGATCCACGTCGAAACAGGTTCTTCCCAGTTGGGGAGAACAACAACCGCCTGTTAACTTGAATATTACAGATTGTTTGGCCGGATTCTTCATCTCCAGTTTAAACTTCTGAGTTTAAACCAGGTTTAAACATACACTGACTGTCCAGCCAGACGGGGTCGTTCAGTGGTTAGCTGACTCGGTGAGATGAGCATGTAATCAAGATGCCCAGTTACTTGGCGGATCACAAACAGGATTGCAGAATGGTTATTGGCATACGCTTATAACGATCCTCGGGTGTGAGTGAATCAACCGTGACACGAAAACACCAAGCCGGCACTCTCACCTGATTGTGTAATAATTGTAAACCGTCGTCCAGAAAAGTCGTCATCACCAGGTCTAGACTCCCTCAACCCCGTTTGCCGGACCGTCGAATTATATGATTTAGTTATTTGGCTCAACGATATATATATATATGGCTATTTCGATAAGAAATGAGAATTTGTTCACGCAAATATAAAGCAATGAACACTCATACTGAGTCCGTGCCTCCATAACTCTGACATATATATATACGCCAGTACCAGTAATCGTATGGTCACAGATGCAATTTCGGAGGAAGTGCATTGACATGTTTCCAGAATGGCAGATCAAGAATTTCGAAGGTAGTGGGTTCGAACCCATGTTCAGACTGATACGCTTCCTAACTCTCGGTGAAAGGGCTTCCTTTTTAAGGATGTCCCCGTAGCCGAGGTGGTTAGGTCGTGGATACGATCATCACAGTCTGGGCTAGACGAGGTTGGCGCGGGTTCGAACCCCGGCATGGATGAAAATCGGGACCGGTTTTCAAGCTTGATTTGGTTTGGGGAACATCTCGATGTACCATTCCGATCGACACATGGCTATTTCGATAAGAAATGAGAATTTGTTCACGCAAATATAAAGCAATGAACACTCATACTGAGTCCGTGCCTCCATAACTCTGACATATATATATACGCCAGTACCAGTAATCGTATGGTCACAGATGCAATTTCGGAGGAAGTGCATTGACATGTTTCCAGAATGGCAGATCAAGAATTTCGAAGGTAGTGGGTTCGAACCCATGTTCAGACTGATACGCTTCCTAACTCTCGGTGAAAGGGCTTCCTTTTTAAGGATGTCCCCGTAGCCGAGGTGGTTAGGTCGTGGATACGATCATCACAGTCTGGGCTAGACGAGGTTGGCGCGGGTTCGAACCCCGGCATGGATGAAAATCGGGACCGGTTTTCAAGCTTGATTTGGTTTGGGGAACATCTCGATGTACCATTCCGATCGACACATGGCTATTTCGATAAGAAATGAGAATTTGTTCACGCAAATATAAAGCAATGAACACTCATACTGAGTCCGTGCCTCCATAACTCTGACATATATATATATATATATATATATATATATATATATATATATACATAATATATATATTACTGCTGGACCGTGCCTGGTTGGACCGGTTTAAAACAGAGATGACGAATGCGTCACGTAGACATGTGGTCTCGGGTTTAACTATGGTTTCAGCTGTCAAACGGCGGTTTAAATCTGGATGTTTGCGTAGAACAGGTTTAAACTGGAGATGACGAATGCGGCCTTTAAGTTTCCACGCAGACCACCAAATAAAAACACAACTATCGTATAGACCTGGATTGTTTTTCTATGTTTGAGGCCACTGAATCTTATGTATATACATCAAGAAGCTAGTTTTAGTTTAAAGGTCAGTTCTCAGCAAAACCGTACATTTATGTCGCCATCAGTTTTCCGCTAGAATACCGATGGAGGAGTTAGACAATCGTCATGTAACATAACATTACATAATATTTATTTGCATAAAACACAATGTATAACTTAGGATAAAAACGACAGCAAAACCTAATTCATGGTAATAGGTTCTAGACAAAAGTTGAAGAAAGTGTCCGTTAATTCCATTCGTGTTGGTGATTTCCATATCAATTCTGGGTATAATGTTCGCAACTTTGGAGCATATTTCGACGAAAACATGTCAATGGACCGTCAAATCAGTAATGTATGCAAGAAAGCATTCTATAGATTGTAAACAAAATAGACAGATCGACCATTACTTACACACGATTCCACCAAAACTCTTATTCGTGCATGCCGTTGTTACATCTCATCTTTTACATCTCATCTTGATTATTGCAACTCTCTGTTATATGATGTACATCATTGTCATTACGATCGCTTGCAGAAAGTGCTAAATGTTTCAGCTCGAGTTGTTTACTTCACTGTGCTGAAGACTTTACACTGGCTGCCAGTCTCGTACCGTGTCATCTTCAAAATTCTACTTATGCATGATATACAAATTCAGAAACAGTGAATGAATGGCAATCTTATATTAATGATCTTGTTCAGGAATCAGGAGAATACGGTAAATCTGAATTATGGACTAACAAGTAG
This sequence comes from Siphonodentalium dalli, assembly GCA_032622095.1. NCBI lineage: Eukaryota > Metazoa > Mollusca > Scaphopoda > Gadilida > Siphonodentaliidae > Siphonodentalium > Siphonodentalium dalli. The sequence continues at coordinate 166,216,324 of CP136065.1, read as the reverse complement.
CAGATTTGTCTCATCAACTTAATTATTTTTATTCACTGTATTTTATTTAACATTTTTATCAGAACTCATTTGTGAAGCGCATTAGAATATGTTCTAATATTTTTTGTGCTATATAAATTCATTTATTATTATATTATTAGTATAAGGGGCATCAGGAGATCTTACTCGCTGATTATGTCCATATGCATCATACGTTATACTATCGCCGAAACCATAGTATTTGAAAAATGGCTCTAAAATGAGTATAAATGTCCGACGATCGAGGTCAGTGTATTAGTCTTAGGTTGGATAGCGTTTGTCTTCGGTTGGGCGTCACTAACAACATTTGCGATCAATACCATGCAAGAAAACTGTTGCCTTGATAGAAAGTAGTCCAACGATACCACAGAGCGTTGAAAATGTATTAAGGATTTAGGGCTTATTAAACAATGTATTCGGGGTTACAGGTCAATTTCATGAAACCTAGTTTACTTTTTATTAATAGTCTAATGTATTAACATATATATAGCGCAATTGGAACAGTGCTCACAATGCCACCTACGAAATGCTATATTGTTTGATATTAAATTTCCTATTCCTATTCCTATTCCCGATGTTTAGAGAGACACCAGTAATTGTTAATTTGTTAATTTTGCATCAACAAAATGACACTTTGTTGGTATGCATAGGTTTAGTTTCTATCATATTTGTTTAATAAAAAAAAATTGTAAGTGCAACAAAGGAAACAAAATGTTTTAATGTTTGATTTTCTTTGTTGGGGCTCTTGGACCTTGAACACATCTTTGAATATTCTGTGTCCCCCTAAACCATATATGAAATAATAGAATAGAACATTTAAAATCAAACGATAGGCTATATCTTTCGGGTGAAAATAACCGGATTATGTGCCTTTAAGAATATTTTATTTTTTGCTCGAGTATTATATATATCGTATTCGAGCTCGCATCAAAGTACACCATACGGTGTTGGATATCCACGCAGACGTGAAATTTGTTTTAATCTCAGGTTTGTTATTAGTAATCTCAGATGTTTGCTTTCATAACACCCGCAGAAAAATATTGACTTCTCTGAGAAAAGAAGCCTTTAATTGAATTCTCAGGTATATAGTGTGAACAGCTGCGAAAGACTGTATAGGAAAAGTACACACACGCAATCCACGAAAACATATCGGACCATTATCGGTGAACTGGAAGAATTGGTTCATCGCGTTTTCCGCGTAATTGTGAAGAAAGTATAGGGGAAACAAATAGACAAAATCGAAGTTACTCGTTTTCTAGCATAGAAAGGTAGCCAAAATTGTTACAATTCATCCTCTTAGCATTATAGGCATATATAATTTGCAATTCAATTTAAATTTCTTTATTAATGGCGTGTTCACATGGATCAACAAGAACATGCCAGGTCCCCCCCCCCCCCCCAAGAAATTTAATCGACCAAAGAAAAACATAATACACGAAAATATCCCAAGGAGACAGTACAATGCTATTTTATCGCTACTTAAATAATGTCGCAGGGAATACGTCTGTAACTGTTTACGTGCTCGGGTTATTATCTGTCAATGAGACATTCATCGGTTCAATACCCCACACGGATACCAATTTTCAAATAAGAATATGGAAAATATATAAATTCATCACTAGCTGAGAAAGCTACTGGACTAAACTATCTAAATGAATGCTTTGGTAACTATTTCCGATAAAAGATAACTGTTTCAACTATATGTATTTATATAATTTTCCGCAATTGAGTTTCTACACGTCAAGAGACCACCTCAATAAAGTTTCACTCCTGATTAAGTTGTCCTGCTAATTTGATATGATGTTGGTTGGCCCGACCGATGCTGTTAAAGGTACTCAATCCGATCAGACGGTCCCCATATCATCAAGTTACTACTACAACAACAACAACAACAACAACAACAAAAACAACATTTCTTTCAAATACGCTTTAGTTATCAGAATCCATTAATTACAACAAAATAATGCTAACCGCTGTCAACTATAGTATAAAATTGCCCAAGACGTGTTAATTATCAACATGTTGTTCAACGAAATATAGCCGTATTATCACTTCAGTATCACGAAATTTGGCCGTATTATCACTTGATTTTAGAGTTATCCATCTTGATCCGCAATTTTGTCTGAGATCGTCAGTTTGACGACACCTTCTAGGCCACAAATAATTACACATTTCGAGAATTAAAAAATTTAAAAAAACGATATCTGATCACTCTGAGCTCTGGGTGGGTTCCTCGACTCGAAGAAAATATTTTTTTTACCCCCGAAGCCAAAGAAATAGTAAGTTGGGAGCGTTAATTCGAATTATGCATCTTTAAGAAGAAAACTACCGTTATTTTCGTGACCTCTGTAGCTAATCTGAACGAATATAGGTAAAGCTGTTATCTGCATAAAGATCCATAACACATTAAATACATATATGTGTGTACAATATATCCACAATGGCTGTGTTGGTTGTTGCAAACCGACCAAAATAAAGATGGCGATCCTTATCGTTTTGCAAACAACAGCGAAGTCAATATTTAAAAAAAAACATAGATGCTCTTGAATACGTTTCATGCTGACATTGGCTTTTTTCTCAGATTGCTCGGATTAGCCAAAACCCGAGAAAATGGCAACTTACAAAATAATAACGTTACTAAACAATATGTATTCTGCTACAGAAAGCCAAGTACTCAACAATGGCTTCCTGTCCAATTCTTTTCGCATTGAGCAAGGGACCAGACAGGGAATATATTATCTCCCTTTTTATATCTTATTTTCATTGATGACCTCGTAAGATCATTGTCTGATTCTCCAGATGGTATGCATGTGAGTTCTTGTCCTGTTCATGCCCGACGACAGCCGATGATATCACCGTTTCTTCGCTAACGGAAGGTGGTCTTCACAGACTACTGACCATGTGCCACATATACAGTTTGACATGGCGCTTCTCCTTCTCGCAGGAAAAGAGCTAAGTAGTCGTCTTTAATACATCAAGTAACCGCGAAAATATAGACTCCCAATCATGGAGCATAGGATCAGGCCACATAAGCCAAACGAAACAAGTGACACACCTTGGTACAATCCAGGAGTTTAGCAGTTCAAATATCGCGAATGTTGAAAAAGCATCAGAACTTATCCGCAAATGCTATTTTGCAGCTTGCCGCTCTGTGCCGCTCACCAATTTCCAAGGAATTTAGTGACTGACCAACCTAAAGATTTGTTAAACACGTTGTCATTCCAAAAGCCCTATATGGCGCCTCAATATATGAACCTTGAAAAGGCATACATAATGTGTATCAAAAATATGCAGCAAATGGCTACAAGAAGCAGCACGATTCTCTCGCCCTCCTTGCGCGGGATGCTACCCATTGAGTACGAAGTCGATCGGAGGGAGTTGCTCTTTGTGGGCTCACTAATACACTTACCAAGCAACCACAGAAAAGCTTTGGAAATATTTCTGTTCAGCCTGCACAGCCTCCTAATCTATAATCGCCCAGCGACAGGTTTTCTGGAAGAAATATCTAGAATTCTTACAAAATATGGCATGTGTGACATTCTTCCCAACTATGCAAGAACTGGGTCCTTTCCAAATTTATCAGAATGGAAAAATATGATAAAAGTAAAAATAACCGCCTATTACGCTAGGGAAACATATTATTATGCCCAGTTGGATAATAACCTTAAATTCTTCCTCAAAGTCAAACCGGATCCAATGTCATTGTGGCGACCTTGGATCCACTGTCGCAATGAAAAGCCTTATCTTGCAATGTGCCTACGTTTGGCACAAATATTGAACAAAACACCATACGATAACCAAACAACGTGCTCCCACTGCCGCGAAACATACTCCAATCTAGTGTTGCACATGTACAAAGACTGATGTTCCATCTTCGCTCAGGAAAGACGCAACTCATTCTGGTACTTTGTTATTGATTATTATGGAATTGATATGTTCAATATTTTGGAAAGATTGAGTGATGAAACGTTTCTTGCGTACTGTTTTGGCGGATGCATAAGCACCGCGGTTAACCCTTTACCCAACAGAAGGGCCCTGTGCCAATGCATTCTCTTATATATGCGAGTCGACCATATGTCGCCTCGCATATATAAGAGAATGCATTGGCTTAACACATTAAAAATTATTTAAAAAAATTAGGCCAATGCATTCTCTTATATATGCGAGGCGACCTATGGTCGACTCGCATATATAAGAGAATGCACTGGCACGGGGCATAACTGTAACTATCACAATGTGGTCAAGGAGCCGGTTCCAATGATATCCATATTTGTATGGTTTTATTGAGACAGACCCAAGATAATTTAGGCTGTTGCAGCTTTATTTGGCCGTTTTTGGCCGGTTTGTTGGGTAAAGGGTTAACCTAGTTTGCAATGAAGAACAATTATTCAGATCCTGCATTCGATTTGTCTGCGAATTATGTGCGAGTTGAGTATTCTCTGGAAAACTTTCATCTCCCGACGATACGGCTCGGGAGTGAATAGTTAACCTCTATATACACATATTCCGGTTCCCAAGTCACTAAATTCCGTTTGCTCATTTACGTGATTTCTCAGGAATATATACAGCTTATTACTATGATATAACCTATATATATTATATGATGTCACATTTTTCAATATTTTGTAATCAATACTACATATCTTCTGTACCACCTATACTTACCATTGTATATTGTTTGTATATACCTCATCTCCAATAATGGAGGAATAATTTGTTGTATGTGATTCTATCCACCAACATCACATATAACAAATTAGCTTAACCATTTAATTCCAAGGATGATGTTGTTAAACGGAAATGGTTCATTCGAGCTTCCAAATTTTATCTGCGTAATTTGGAAGGAGGTATATATATATACGATAGGTTGACATACACACGAAATATTGATATACCGCCTTCATATGCTCTGAAAAATACTTTCCATAGACACAACCATTTTTAATTTTTTCGCAAATAAGTGACAAAAAAACGCTCTTTATTTCTACCAAAGCAGGATTAGACTAACACGGAACGTTCTTTTCTGTTCCAAGCCGTGCAAATGGTTGTTTTTGTTTGGAACCCAAAACAACGTGTTCAAAGTTGTATTTTAAAAACTTCAATGCGTTTTTTTTTTGGGAGATAGTGCTCGTAGAAAGGTAGTTCAAATATTTATCGACCTATTTCGATACAAGGGAAAATTTAAAAGTGAATACTATTAAGTGAATTTATGGAGCGCAAACCGCCATGTGGTTTTATCATCAAAAATTGATATGTTTCCACTCACATAATTTGGCATTTATTAGACGAAAGTTGGAGGGAGGCCTCTTCCAGAGAATGCGAACTTATCTGAGGGTGTCACCCACACGATGGGGAATAACGTGGTTTCGAGTTGATGGGTATCACGCATTCAAAATGGTCAAAATTCACAATAATTGTTTGCTCAAATATTCTGACTAAAGTTGTCAGTCGAAGGATTCTCCATGCAAGCTTTATGGAGTATTGTGTATTCCACGCACATCCGACTTTCAACTTTGGTCAGAATGTTATAGAAAACCACTGAGTAATTCCGAACAAATAAGGTATCAACTTGTTTCAAAAATAAACTGGCATATGTTCGTAAAAGTCAAAATGCCATATTATGATTTTGTGCGTTTGCACTATCCTCGGCCATTTTGTATGCGTGGTACTCACCAACCTCGATACCACGCGATTCCCCACCGTGTTAACAATGGTGAATACCGAATGAAAGTTACAGAGGGGATGAATACTTAATACAGTTAAGAAAATATGTGATATTTTTCTCACTTCAATTCCATCTATTTTCGTCACGTTTTTCAATAGTATAATCATGGAAGCGGCTGGATGGTATCTGTTAGACTTGAAATCAAAACTGCACGTACAACCCTCGATTTGGCATCTTCAATTGATTAGCAGATTTCGTCTGTCACCGGGAGGGGGTGTTCATATGACCCAGCGGGGCCACTATTTTGAAATTCGAACCTGAAAACTGCCAAATCATAGCATCTAGATATATCTACTGGAGGCAAATTTGGCCTAGATTTGTTTCTGGTCGAGTTTTTGGCAAGGTCGGTGGGTGCATGGGCGGACATGCGGCTGGCGCATACAGGTTGGCGATAGCGCAATAACTTGAACAAATATATATCAATATATTTTGTTGATATTCGGTATATCGCTCAACAATTTCATGATCGAGTTCGAAAATCGACCAAAGCCGCCTACTTAGGGCGAATTTACGTTCCATAACCCTTTCAGTGCCAAGTCCGATTTTTGTATCAACCCATATTTCCTTGATCATTTTTCAAATTTATTGATTATAATAATGTGATACATTGATGGAAAGAGCTCACATTTCCTTGATCATTTTTCAAATTTATTGATTATAATAATGTGATACATTGATGGAAAGAGCTCTTATGAGCTGATACAAAAATCGGACTTGGCACTGAAAGGGTTAATTTCTTTATTATGATTGTTTATCACGATAGCACAATAACTTTGGCGAGATCGGTTCGCGGGGGAATATTTGATATGTCAGACTTCCTCACAAGTGTTGTATATGGCAGCCAGTTACGAATTGTGCATTTCAACTCGACCCCGCACCTCTGATGCCAAGTTTTTATTGGTATAACCGGCGTGCAATCAGGACACACTGGTTGACCATACTTTCGCCCGATGGGAGAACACTTTTGAACTCGAAACCTGAAAACTGACAAATCCCAGCAACTATAGAGGTATATATATAACTCCAGGCAAATGCAGGCATCGATTAATTCTATTTTTTTCTTTTTTTAACTGATTAGAAGTGTATTCATACTTGGGGAGGTGGCAGGACCAGTGGATTTTTTTTAATCTCAACTCAAAAACTGCACAATCCTAACATCCAGACTGGCCTCATGTTCTCCAAGTGTTGAAATTTTTCAACCTGACACACCCTAATGTTGTAAAAGTGCAACTGATGGCCATTTCAGTCCAACTTTTCGACGAAAAGTAGGAAAAATATGCGACTGTTGGTCGAAAGACAAGACAACAAGTATGATCAAAGTTGAGGGTGATATACACCCTCACCCCTGTCGGATTCTGATAATAATCTCCTAAAATGATGTACTATACATTGAGAGAAAAAAAGTCCTGATAGCCACATATTACTCTATATTCCCGCAACATGCAATGGTTACTGGATGTGGCGCGTATTATATATATCACATATAGCGCCATGTTAACAGAACCAGACCAAAAGGATAAAAAAGGCCCCTTCTGGCCATCAAATACCACAATCAAAGCCTTTTATCTTAGCCTTTTTATTTAATATACGGGGATATGCATCCTGAATACGGTCTAACATCGGGATACGAATTCCTCCCACCGCCTGAAAATGGCATGAAAAAGGTTTGAGTGTGGAAGGGGGGGGGGCACCCTCTTGTCTGACTATTACAAATCCTTTATCATCTCCGCGTCCGATGATAACAGTCACGAAATGAATACAGTCGTCCTCGTATAACCACAATCATGTATGCATTATACAGTCGGAACTTTCAATTCGCCCGAAGGCAGTCGACTCCCCCTCTCCAACCACAAACTGTTCCCCTTCATAACGTTCCTCTTTCTTTCAGTCCATTCGATCACGTGGTAGAGTCGGAATGATTTAGTTTCGCAAAAATAAAGAGCGTTTCTTGTGAACCTATTCCTTATATGGTATAAATAAAGATATTTTTTTTCTCAATCCTGCATGTGCGAAACATTGAAAACAGCTGGGTGCGTCTAGATGTACATATATAGCGTGAAATTAATCCTTTGTGTGGTCTCTTCCCCTATCAAATAAACTGAAAAAAAACGCGTGATACATGTAAAGCCTATATATTATATATAGCCACCGAAAAGAAAAAAGATAGCATATACGCCATAACAAATTAAAACCAGACAAATAGTTATGCACGTTCTGTCACAGTTCCCCATAACAAAAATTTACCCAGGATTATTGGAGGTGGGGTCAATTTTTTTCTGGGGGCCCAAGCATTATGATACATAACTGGAGCAGGGATGTGGCTTGAGGGTCTCTATGGTTGATGCCCACCTTAGAACGGTACCTATAAGACCATTTCAGTTCAAAAATATCATCGATATTCTGAAGATGGAAAAGTTCCAACCTTGGTGCATGGTGTCAGATTTGAAATATCCAACAACTGGAAAGCCTGGGTGGGGGAGGGGGTGGGTACCAGATGGAAATTCAAATTTGTGTTCGGTTCAAGTGGTATGGTAGTGTATTTTTAAAAATTACGAATACCCAATAGGTATTGTTGGATAGTATGCCACAGGCATGTTTTTATAAGGCATATACTTGTAGGCACGAGGTACACACGAGACACCAAAGCGGCAAATAAATATCCGTGCAGGCAAGGAAGTTTTATCTGTTCAAAAGTGTTACCAGGCCAGATGTGTGACTGAGACTCACCTGTCCGACGTCACTGAATGCTAACATTGTTCGTTTGCATAATTTATAACCCCCTTATCTCCAAATAATTCTTCGTTGAACTTCAATAAAGTTATTTATCTTGTTGTGTAGCATATCGATATGTTATTCACAAAAAGACGAACGTCAGTGAGCCATGCCCGTTCTTAATCATCTGACATTCGTAGTATTTGGTCTTCGTAATATGAGACCTTCGTAGTATAAAACATTCTGGGTATTGGACCTTAATTCTGAATATAGGGACGACACAGAAATTTCCAACTGCTGAACAGTTTTACCAAAGATGGGTTGCCCCACTATCGCCACGCCCCTGAAATGGAACACATGTTGTTCGCCAGTAATTTATCCAACACACCAGTAACAACCAATTGTAATCAGGAATGCAGAGATGGTCAGACAGATTATCCAATACCTGATGTCAATTATGCACTTGCATTTCGGAATGCCATGTTTTGACACAAATTAAGAGAACCCAAGCCGCTGCACGTGGTGTCCGTTTTCAGCAGTCGGCGGCACGGTGCACGGGAATTAGAAAAACATACATAGATTTAGTTGGTCATGTAGCTACCACAGGTGGTACGACCAATACGGGTTAGCCCTTGGAATCTCTCAACACATGCTTTGAATTTCAAGTAATTTAAAGACATGTTATGTGCTTGTTCGGGTGCGTGAAACTGATAAGTTAGTAATCAGGCACTATGCCAATTGGAGGAATGCAACATTCTACTAACACCACCGAAAATCTGAAGCAAATCGACCGTACCACTCCATAGAAAACATCGTCTGAACTACATTCAATTGTAAATATATACTACTCGATTCAGGACGCATGCTATTGGCAAAAAACTAACGAAAACGGTTTCACCATCGAAAGTCACTGAATGTAATTAATACATAAGAATGACGGTGTGTGTTGTCAAATTAGATATAATATTTGTAAAAATAACTACTTTGAACAAGATTATTCTCAATTTCTATTAGATCATCCTGCCAGAGTGTTTCACATTACTTTAAAAATGTTTGCCGATTCCAATTTCGCATTGGAACATCGGGAATTATCATATCTACTCGCTTCGTCTCTTCCTGTTCACATTGTTCAAATGTGAATCTCCGAGAAGACCAATGCACATGGAGAGCCATCTGAAAACTAAGCACTTGAATGAGTTTCTACGATGTGTAGGCCTATACAACATTGTCGTAAGAGCGACGTATTTTATCCCAAAGGGTTAACGAGATGCGTGAATTTAAACCAAACTTGTGTACAGACGCAAACATGTTTGGTACCGAGATATTTCACTGGAATAGCTCACTAGACCATAATTCATGATATTTCAGATAAGTAAGCTATACACTGATGTTGCGAAGTACTTAGACGAAATTAAAACACAATTATAAAACACAGCAATTTTGGCAGTAATGCTATTTAGTTTGCGAATTAATTGGAATAATTCGCCCAGCAAGAATCGTGAAATTTTCCCGTAGTTAGCATTCAGATATTTGTGAAGGATCAATCATACAATCACAGCTCTAATCGTCGACACGGTATTCCTGCAAATAATTCCAAAGTACGTGTGGTGTATATCTTTCAAAAATGTACATTATAGATCATCAGTTGCATGACGAATTGCGGGCAAATTTTGCAGTGTGTGGGCATACCCTTACGTGTCATTGAATCCGGCTAATGTCGAGATCCAATTGAGTTCATTTACCAGTACTTACTCATCCACAAATCTTAGGTGACCCTAGACCCATATGCCGAATATCGTTGAAATCGTTCAGTTTGTTTTAACACCTTTGTTTTTATTTTATTATAGTTTTTTGAATAGTCTATTTTTATTTGAAAAGTTCAGTGAAGAGTTTATATTTATTTGAAGAATCTATTATTGTGTTATGTTTTCATTTATATCAGGTTGAATAAATGATTTTAATAGAACTATTTAAATCTGAGCCTTTCCATGTCAATGTGCACTGATAGATCCTTGATGAAAACATTTAGCAAACTGACCTTTATGTTACCCCTTGGTATCATCCCTCATTATTAACTGACGGTGAACTCAAACCCCCCTACCAAGATTTAAGTGCATACCTATTACATAATAGAAACATTCTTAAAACCTTTTGGCCCATTATTTTGAAGAACAATGACTCCAGAAAAAATATGACAGGGCCAGGAAAAAAAATGTGTAAACCGGGCTGCTGAACCACCCACCCACCTCCGCCTTGTGTTCGGAACAAATTTGCAGACCCCCCCCCCCCCCTGGCGCTGACGGAACCAAATTATATATCAACCGCCGAAATTTGTTTGCGGAGAATAATCACTGATTGGCAGAAGGAGCCTAGCACATATAAGAGAATACACTGGCTTATACAAGGCCAAGGTAAATGTTGTTAGGTTGGCGTATTCTCTTATACATGTATATATGCGAGGCTCCCTGCTCGATTATATAAGAAAATTTATTGATACAGGGTTTTTGCAATATTATAGGAAGCTGCAGTCATGGAATGGTTAACTCGGCTCGACTATCGGAGTGCATATGCTTAAGTACCAAGAGAAATCTCGTAAATTGATTCCTGCCAATTCTAGCGTTTCAACATGTTTTTGTACAAATATTTAAGCGTGCCGAGTCGATAAGATCTCCCTCGATGATTCCACTGCGATGGGTGGGTTATCACGGTAGCTTGCCATCAGATATGCCGATTTTTTTGCACTTATTCGCTAATTTTGCTAATAAGTGAAACACTATATAACTGCGCAAAGCTGCCCGCGTTTTGACGACATGCAATGGCTTCGAATTACATGCAATGCAGTGTTACAAATAGATTAATTATTATATTACTGCATGTAATAGAAATATGAGTACATATGCGTGCATCCCGACTAGAATTTATTGTGTAAAATAAAATTTCTGAGTCAAGGACTGATGGCTGAAAATCTATCTGTCAATATAATTAAATACTTTTGGTTTAAAGTGATATGAAAAATAATCTTGCTCAAAGTAGTTATTTTTACGAATATTATATCCAAATTGGTAATACACACCGTCATTCTTATATATGAATTAAATGCAATGATTCTTGATGGCGAATTCATTTGCGTTAGTTTATTGCTGATAGTTGCGTCCCGAATCAAGATATAAATATTTACAATTGAGGGTAGTTAACACGATGTTTTCTATGGAGTGGTATGGTCCATTTCTTTGAGATTTTCGACGATGTTAGTAGAATGCTACAGTCCTCCAGTTGGCATAGCGCCTGAGTACTAATTAATGTTTCACGCACCGAACAAGTCCATAATATGTTTTTAAACAATATTTATTTTACCCTCAATTAACACATGTATACATCAAACAAGACATTGGAAAATATGAATCAGATAATTATACGACAATTTAGAATAGAAGGTGACGAGGATCTGACAACAAGCCGATCACCGTTTATCTTAAGGGTACGTTCATACGCTGGCAAATTTGCACGGTGTGTTTGGAGGCTATTTATCATAGAAACCCCACATGGTTCCAGAATGTGGAAGGTAACATGCATGTTAAAAATGGATATTTTCCAAATTTAACGCAAAAAGAAGTAAACTCTCGGTAGTTCCACATGTAATGGTGCAGTTAACACATTGTCTCAGAGTACATGTATGACTCATTCTTGTGATATAATTGCATGCAATATACAGGCAAATTTCGATAGCATAGCTGCCAGTGGAACTATACAAGGTTTTTACTTCTGATGTAGTGAGCTGTGTTACAGATGCACAGTATTTTTGCATTCGGTTTCTGGCACATACCAAAATGCCTGCAAAAGTCATTTCCTCAGAGAGAAAAAAACAACATGAATAATATTATGTAGAAGGAGCGTATGACAAGAGGCCGAGTTAAAGAGGGCAGGTTGGGGGGGGGGGGGGGTGAAAATCGTTTTGAAGTTGTCACCTTATTAATTTATTGTAAAACAATCGGCAGGTTGTTCTAAATAAAGACCACACGTGTCACTATTTTATAAGCCTTTTTTTTTATATATATAAATCATTTATGGTTATTGTAAATTTACGGAATTCTACTGTCATTCTACAGCTATTTCCAGTTATATTACTTTATATGTATGAGTGTCTTTCCTCCCAAAATAAAGTATGTCACTTACCCTGGAATGGTCTCGACTCTGTCTGGAACCGCTTCACTTGCATTCATTTAAAATGGGACTTCTGAAGTTCTCATGTCTTCGGTAAAGATTTTTGAATCGGTTGGAATTCCGATTTGGCGTTTAGTCTGGGCTGTGCTGGGGGGGTGACCGTCGCACATCGGGGGAATTTATGCGACCATCATTTTCTTATGGGAAAATTACTCTAGTTTTCGAATTCAGAGGGCGCCGAGCCGAATGGGTGATTTCGTAACGTCATGGTAAAATATGTAGCGTGACGCGTCAAAAATTCATGGCGATTCAGACAAAGTGTCGTGCGTCAACTCTGTTCAAATATAGCATATCTGTCGAATTCTTCCAAGTTATATATTTTTGGAAATGGAAGAGTATTCCCTACAAAATGACGTTCATAACTGTATTATATATCTCCAAATGGTAAACTAATCGACAAAAGCTTAACCCTCACCCCAATTTCACAAATATCACTTAAATGCATCCATGCAGGTTGTTTCCAATAAAACATCGACAATGCATATTTTATAGTATCATGCAGGGTAGAACCATCAGGGGACACGGAGAATGTAAGATTTCGTTCAAATCCTAGATTAGGAAGGTAATAAAATCCAAGATGGCGTCCAAGATGTCCGCCAAGTTTTATATTGGCACTCTGTACACAACGAGTGTGCACACCGGAATGGAATATCGCAAGTGCTTTATTGTAACTGTTCTTTATTTCATAGAGGCTGTACCGTAATATTTATGAGTCAACTGGTTACGTAAAACCGATGATGGCGACCAAAATGGCGGCCATAAAACTAAAAACAATTCCGATAAAATTACCGGCTTCTGAGTTGCAATAGCATCTGCATGTTATGAGTTTTGTAGCTTATTCGTTCGTGCATATATGTCTGTGCATAATGTGATCTTAATCCGATAAAACTGTTGGCATTGAGAAAGTAAATGCTCATTCTCCGTCACACGTACACAACTATGAGAATTGCGTACAGTACCCGAATGGGATAAGACTATATCATCCAATTTATATATCAGTATGGAGCAATGTAGGCAATTATCCAAAGATAAAATTTCAAGTACAAGGATTAGAAAGCCATACAGTTAGAAGACGTGCTCAAAATGTCATATACTCAGTTGCTCGGGCATTATAATGATGCTTGTCATACTAAAGTTGTCCCTTTCGCTGATGCTAATCCATTTCAACCAACGGGATGACAACTCGTTGGTCACATGTTACCAGCCATAGCCGCGGAATTAGTTGTCCACCCAGCGACTACCATTACAAGACCACTCAGACTACACAAAGCTTATCTGATCAAAAAGAGTATATCCGCTACAGGTGTATGTAAGACATTCTCGAGAAATATACTAGCCTTTGCGTACTTTTAACACAAACAATAAGTAGCAGCTCCTTAGCACGATCGCCAATTTTCTGCAATGGAACAACCTATTTATCTGATATATGTCAAATATTCATGATTCTGTTAATTCTCCCCAGGATACATTGTACAATATGCGTGAAACATTATTATGTATCTGACCAAAAGCATATATGCAAGCATGCGATTATCACATATATCAGATAATGTACATAGGTGTGGTAGTTATTGTGTGCATTCATCTAAGTAGACGACACAGGAAACAATTCATTTTGATTCCTTATATTTAGCTTAATATTGGGGAATTTGAAGCCGTCATTGGTCGGTATTATTTGACTAAGTTTACCACGTGAGCACCATATATAACCAAACCAGGTTCCACCGTTACATGTGGCGACGGTCCTATATTCGACAATGACACACGTTCTTGTCAAGTTATTGTCGTTGGATTGCATGTGTGGCATATATAGACAATCGCAGTCGGACATTTGATGGCTGTTGGACCTATTTGCTCATAATATAGATTCTTCGGCGACAGGTGGCAAGGCATATAGTAAACTTACACATAGCATACCACACATGTGAAACTTCGAAAGTAGCAACACCCTTCACATCAAGCATATTAAATTACAAATCTCTCTACTTTCTTATGTGTATACCTGGTAGGAATTTAGATCGAGATACTTCATGAGTTGAAATATGGTACGTGTTTTCCCTTCGAAAACCAGTAAAGTGTTACATTTAGTAAATCAATCTAGTCTCGACTAAGGTTATGCAATTAAAGTTAATTTGTCTTCAAAATTGTCGATTCTAACTCACTACGTTATTAAATCGAAAACAGAGTTATTTCTTATAATTTTAATTTAGTCCCAATATTAATAAAATTCGTCCAGTTTTCAATTACATATACCCATGCCATTTATAAACAAGAGCTACGCTGGGCGTGCAATATACGCCCTCTCTTGGGTCGGCGGAAACTGGTAAAAAAGGGACATAACTCTGGTAAAAATTGGCGGACGGAACTCAAATTTGAACTTGACCTGTGTTTTGGTGGGAGAAAGTAATATACCAAATTATCATTGAATCCGATAAGCTCTAGTAAAGTTATCATCCGGACAACAAATTTCAGGGATTTTCTAAGTCAAATTACGTCAAATAAGGGGGATAACTCCGGTGAAAATTGGCGGACGGAACCCAAATTTGAACTTGAGCTGTCTTTTCTCCTAATAAACCCACATACCAAATTTGATTGAAATCGGTTCTTGTGCACCCCATTGATTGAAATCGTTTCACTCTAACTAAAGTTATCATCCGGACAACAAATTTCAGGGATTTTCTAAGTCAAATTACGTCAAAAAAGGGGCCATAACTCTCGCAAAAATTATCGGATTAAAACGTAATTCGGACTTGAGCTGTATTTCGATATATGTAATCCACAAAAAACGGGTTTTGCGTATAAACATTCCAAAATCGAGTTATCATCCGGAAACCAAAAAACATAAGAAAAACTGAATTTTCTGAGTCGAAAAAGGGGCATAACTCTGCCAAAAATGGTCGGACAGAACCCAAGTTCGAACTTGACCTGTGTTTTGGTGGGAGAAAGTAATATACCAAATTTGGATTCATTCCGATAAACTATACTAAATTTATCATCCGGACAACAAATTTCAAAGATTTTCTAAGTAAAAAAACGTCAAATAAGGGGCATAACTCCGGTGAAAATTGGCGGGCGGAACCCAAATTCGAACTTGAACTTACTTTTCGGCTAATAAACCCACATACCAAATTTTACTAATGTTGGTTCACTCTAACTAAAGTTATCATCCGGACAACAGGTTAACGGACGGACGGCCATACGCACCACAGGGTACTTGTGAGGTGCGATCTTTTGTTTGCATGACTTGTGGGGTGCACAAGAACCGATTTCAATCAAATTTGGTATGTGGGTTTATTAGGAGAAAAGACAGCTCAAGTTCGAATTTGGGTTCCGTCCGCCAATTTTCACCGGAGTTATGCCCCTTATTTGACGTAATTTGACTTAGAAAATCCCTGAAATTTGTTGTCCGGATGATAACTTTACTAGAGCTTATCGGATTCAATGATAATTTGGTATATTACTTTCTCCCACCGTAACACCCACAAGTAACGTACGGAAAAACCAATTTTAAATTCGCTAGATGTATATTACTTAGTGCTGATAATTACTAGCATGGTGAAATCATGTTATCGGTGGTTAAATGTATAACGACATTGTCTACGAATGGGTAGGCCTTATCCAATCTAATATATGATATAAACTTATCATTTCTTCGTCTCTTGACGCAATGGATGAACATCATAACAAAAGGCTCAATATATGTATTAATATATTGCGACAGCGACGTGAATCTTGAACTGCCGGTGTGAAATAAAAATAATATGGAAGTGAGGGCTCAAACATGTGAATTAACTCATCAACCACATTAACTTGACAACCGCTACTGAGACACCCATGAATATAGTACGTTGGTCGGAAATTGATTTAAGCTATCGGTTGCCATTGCGAATAGTTCATAAAATGAGTATTTGCAACGAACCTGTAACCGTTCATTGTTATCTAAATCCTCAGAGTTGAGAAGTACTAAACACATACGAATTAGAACCGCTTATGCAAACACCCATTTTCGTGCGTGGTGGCACCCCGAGGAAATGTAGAGAAAACAATTTTAGTTCGGTCTAAGTTGCTGGTGATTATTGTCCGTCATCACATTGGAACATCACTTCTTTGAACGTAGAAACCAACTACCATGGTAAGCAATTGACAACATTAGCGGGGTAATGTGAACAAAGTTGCCCAAGCTTTTCGTATAAACAACATATCCGCAATTATCGGGAATAGAGATATGTCCGTTATCTCCAGACGGTTTACGATTGCGGGTCTAATATGCTACTAGCATGGAACAACTCCTTTAGTTATTGATAATTGAATATATAACTATTAGTGCATAGGCATGTTTTATTCGGCATTGTTGCGTCCATTATTGCTATACTGATGTGGTTGTTTGCAGTTGTAGCATCGTGTAGCAGAACATTGACATATATACCACCAAATATTTGGATGTCAGGTTGAAATTCGGTCCTATTTAGGCAATTTGACATTATATGATGTCGTTATTTGGAGAAATTATTGAACAGTTACTATGTTAATGCCCCTGGTTTCTTCAGATACGGATCACGTTGGCCACAATGACATATATGTACGAACAAATAAGCCACAACAGTCATACCATGCGATTTTCTTGCAACTCAGAAGTTGGTCGTTTTATCGGAACAGTTCTGTTTATTTTGGCGGCCATTTTGGTTTCCATCATCGGTTTCACGTAGCCAGTTGCCTTATACGTATTAAGATACAGAATCCATCCAAGAAAATGCCATATTATATAAAGCACTCGCGATGATCTAGTCCGATTAGCATACATCTGGTGTATAGTGTCAATATAAAAATTGGCGGCCAACTTGGACGCCATCTTGGATTTGGTTACCTTCCTAATCTAGGATTGAAACGATGTTTTACATTATCAGTGTCCCCGTACGACTCTGCTCCATATGACAAGGTAAACTGTGCATTGTCAATTTATTTGGTGGACACAAACTGCATGGACGCATCTATATGGTTATGTGTGAAATTGGGGGGAGGGTTAAGTTTTTGTCTATTATGTCAATACTTGGAGAGATATAATATAAGTAGGAACATATTTATATAGGGAATACCCTACCATTTCCAAAAGTATATAACTTGGAAGTATTTGGCAGATATATTATGTTTGTACAGATTTGACACACGACACTTTGTCTGAATCGCCATGCATTTTTGACGCGCCTCGTTACATTCTTTACCATGAAGTCACCACATCAGGACGAAAACAGGAAAACGATGTTGAATCTGATTAAGTGTCTACATTCGTTCCACAATTTGCAAATATGTTTACAATCTTTCCGATTTTGATGCCCTGTTAACCAGTTGGCTAATGTCTGTTAACCTCTGAAAATATGTCATTTTTTAGGTAGGGTGCCCTATGAACCATTGTGAAAAGTTATATTTTGTCATCTATCTCGACTCGGCGCCCTCTGAATTCGAAAACTAGAGTAATTTTCCCATAAGAAAATGATGGTAGCATAAATTCCCCCGATGTGCGACGGTCACCCCCACAGCACAACCTAGACTGATCTTACACATGTTTCGATATAATGTGACTGGGTGTAGAAATGATCGCACAAATCCCTGCTACACATATGACCCAGTTGTGTGTGGTGTTATTAAACTCACAGGCAATTGTTCTGAATTTATCAACCAAGCTAATCCACGTTGCTGTTCTCATGTATAAATACCTTCTAATTGGGAAATTTGTCACGTTATTTGGAAATAGGTACACGCCTGTTATAATTTAATAGTACACACCTAGTGATTATGTTTTTTTTTTGCAAATCGGGTGGTCTCACCCAATTTAGACCCAATGTGAAGTTTTATAAAGTTGTGGATTTTTTTTTTGGTTAGTGGGGCTGTGGTGTATATCACGTTGTCAATCATACAGGTGTGTAGCGACATGAGACCCCCACGGCAACTATGTTAAATTTTTTCAACAGTTGTACATTTCATACCCGACACAATATTAGTTAAAAATTTCACACAAACAATAGGTTGAAATTGCTCCGGTAGTCCGATCAGTAATGTATGTGGAATGTGTTGTTTTATACCAATAGTTGTATATCTTGCTACTTTTGGTCAAAGCATTGGTTTAACATTTCCTGTAGATCCAGTATCCAGTCAAAATTCAAGTAAAACAATAAAAAAAAACAAGGCATGTGAGGTACCAGGTATATTGTCTATTGTATATATACTTCTAGTTAAATATCTCAATATCCTTTATGTAATATGTAATGTATTTACTTGGATGAGAGAATAAAGCATAGGTAAGGCGGGAAATTCAAAGCCGAGAAATTCAAAGACGAGGGGAGGGTGCAAATTGAATTACGCGATATTGGGAGTTTGGCCTGTTTCAATGGTGAGAGGTGCAATTGGAATCCTCCGTCAACGGCAACCATCTAGCTATGTCCATACACACATATCCATGTTGAAACAGACGATAATATTGATGGATCATAACCCGAACACAAGAACGGTTACGAACATATCCCTTAAAAGTTAATTAACGGATACCGATGACCACCAATTAAGGTGAACACAGATCACCCACTAGCGATACAATAGCAGTGCACTATCTCCGTCGGATATTGCCCTGTATTATTTATCGCATTGGTTACATGCTGGGGCATACCTGAAATTTTCTTGCCCGTCATGTGAACGTGCCATTAATCTGGCCTGCTATGACTGATCAAAATAGAGGTGTGACTGTCCCAATGGGACTAAGGATACCCCCCGTGTTTTTAAAATACTAAGATGTTTCACATGTCAGTAAACATTTAGTTAAAATAATAAAATAACAGTTCCCATTGTAGGTGCACAACCCTAACCCTAATCTTAAACCTATTGACCGAAAATTGTAGCTCGGACAAAATTATGCATGTTGCAAAAATGTCGAAAAAGGGGAATAACTCCACAAAAAAAATCGGACAGACATCATAATCGCAGGTGCACAGGTTCCTATGGTACTCAATATAAGTGCCCAGATTACAAAACATTGACCTAAAAATGAAGGAATAAAAGCTCGGACAAAATTATGCATGTTGCAAAACAATTTCTAAGTCGAAAAAGGGGATAACTCCACCAAAAAATGTCGGACAGACGTCATAATCGCAGGTGCACAGGTTCCCATGGTACTCAATATCTGTGCCAAGTTAAAACAAAATTGACCTAAAAATGTAGGAATAAAAGCTCGGACAAAATTATACATGTTGCGAAAAATTTCTAAGTCGAAAAAGGGGGGATAACTCCACCAAAAAAATCCGACAGAGTCATAATCGTAGGTGCACAGGTTCCCATGGTGGTTGATGTCTGTGCCAAGTTTCACGGAAATTGATCAAAAAACGACTGAGAAAAACTCCGGACAAATTTGTGTCCACGGACGGACGGACGTCGGACGGACGAACGGACGGACGGACAAGCTGATTCCAGTATACCCCCCCCCCTAACTTCGTTGCGGGGGGTATAATAATGTAAATACCCTTCATCCCATTGTTAATACACACAATGGCATTCACAGCCCGCCTATGATGACGGCGCTACGGGGTGGGCGTACTTTACACTCTATGGACGATAACTTCTGCAAAATGATAGTGTCAATGACATTGTAGCTCAACGTGGAGAGGGAATAATTTGAAAATGGTTATGCATTGCAGTTAGTGGAAGGATCAAGAACAAGGGCAGTTAAAAGGATCAAAGCCATCCACGGAAGGGAATGAATTGATGATGCAAATACAATCATACCTGTGAAAATTCAAAAAGAGCCAACCATAAACATGTGAAATCCAAGATGGCCGCTTGCGGCCATGTTTTACAACACAATTTGGAAAAATTCAAAAGCTCCAATCTAGACGAAAGATTTAGTCATACAAAGAGTAAAATCCAACATGACTGCCGGCGGCCATGTTTTTCATAGAAACCTTCACCGAATGAATGATGAAACTAATCATATATGCCACTTCATGTTCAAAAGCGTCAGCGCGTCACCACGTGATCGTTCGCAATGAAAATTGGTTTAATATTTGGGGCTGGACGTCGGGGCCGTAAAACTCTGGATATCGTCATATTAATATGGAGGAGACAGAATTAAAAACAATTAGGACAACAGCGGATACACCAGATGAGTGTCAAACGAGAGAATACATGAAAGGTCCTAGAGAAAAATATACAAAATATATCAATTAGATATCAAGAACGCGACAGCAAGAAAGACAGGTATGTTGGCTGACCTATATGTATTTGAAGTAAAAGATAAAGGTAAATATGTCACCATAGTCATGGATACAAAGACAATTGACAATTCTGTGAATGTGATAACGCGTAATATTGGGAACTTACAAAAAAGTGTGGAACTTGGGGAGCTGTATGAAAATGTGTCTGTCTACGATAAATCTGCAGAAAAGAACTATGTTGGCGATGTTATAATAATACTAAAATCTAAATTCTCTAAAGTGACACTGCAGGTATACAAGACACAGAATAAATTGATGATTCAGGCCGGGTTCGAAGAAGGCGACATCTTGGTTGATCGACACACACCTCCCGGACATTTATGAGAAAGGATTTGCTACGCTCTTTGAAGTCGATGTGCAAACGATAAAATATTGTATTTGTTCAAACGTTTCTGCTGTTGAACGCATCGGACAGAAGCAAGTAATTATCACGCCGTTGCCACACTAATCGATGAGCAGAAAGGGACAACTGTGCGTTAACTCATCAACACCCAGGAGGCAGATTCTTGGAAAACTAAACGGAATCGGAAAAACGTTATACTTCTCACAATCAAACAAAATTTACAAATCTGTATTCTTGACACCTTCGACTTATCAACGAACACAATAAAAACCTCTGCATGTAGACAGCCTTAGTTTGTGTCGAAGAACTGCATAATTATGTTACAATAAGAAAGAGATAACAATATAAACCAAATAGCGGACATTGGCGAGCAAGCACATACCCAACATAATCAAACCTATACATATCAACCACTTGTCGTACCATCGCCATATCAACGCCTATTACAAACCCAGTCTGCACGCGATGAACGTATCCCAAAAACAATCCAATTAATTCGTCCATTTACATCATATCAACTCTCACCGCACTTTGGGTGATAGGAAGACAGTCAGTCGTGACTATATCATCCATAACAATATACATGTATAGTATATTAATATTATATTTATTTGTAATTGTACTTTCCATGTGTGTATATTGTAAATAAAACTATCATATCCTATCCTATAACCTGAAATATTGTGCAACTTAAATAATAATAAGACAATATCTCTGGAAATTCTCTCTACGATAAGGGGTCTTACAAATAATAAATAACCGGGAGTGATGAAACTCGGAATAAGCTGTTGAAGGCAATAGGTCCGGTGATGATTGGCGAATTGACTCGATTATTCAACCTAGTAACAAAAGCTCAATACCCTGTTTTTTGGAATGAACTAATTTTTTTAAAGCCTATTTACAACAAATGTAACCGACATGATCCTAATAACTATAGGGCAATAGCTTTCAGCAGCTGTTTTGTCAATTTGTTCAATAAGATAATTAATACCAGATGTAGTGTGAGTAAGAGTCCGTTTAGTGAAGAAACATTATTTATTCACCAACTATACGTGAACTAGACCTGAAATAAAGAAACACAAATTAAAAACAAAGTCAGTATACACCAGTATACAACATTTTCCCCAGCTGGAAACTGCAGCAAAAGTTCCCTTTTACTCAGCAGAGAATAACAGTCCATAGAATAGTAACGCTAGTTATGGATGATTAGTCTATCACGCTGCTTAGTGGCACGGGTAGAGCGTCTAACCCAGTTAGAAGTATTTCCCCTGTCTTTGTCGACAAGATCCACACTTTGACCATTTATTGTCCCATCGGTCGTATCTGTTTGGGTAGATTCACCAATACCTGGTTCAATGTTCTTGTTAGCCGAAGCTTCGAAAGCAGTTTCACCAAATACACTTCATTACAGAAGGGATAAGATAGAAAATGGACAAGTTTTTCCGACAAGATAGTTTTGACACTAATTCAGACTCTCCGACAGCTAGTAAGGAGTGGCTGCATTTCACGTTCACTAATTTCTTGGATTCAGCTGGAAAAGATCAGATTCCAGACAAACGGAACATGCTGATTAACTCTGTGTCTCCTGCTGTGTATGAGTACATCTCTGATTGTAATTCAATTGAGTATTTGTCACTAAAATCAAGCATTCTGATTGGCCGAGAGCGGCTAACTTTCGTTTTCGATTCACCGACATCGGCCGCTTCAGCGTGCATCAAATCTGAATGTAGCACGGTCAAATGTAATCGGCGCAGAACGAGTAGCGAAACGAGCACACCCGCGCGTTGTTGTCTATAGATACCGTTCATCGGCCGCTTCAGCGTGCATCAAATCTGAATGTGGTACGGTACAATTTGATCGGCGCAGAACGGAGTAGCGAAACGAGCCAACCCGCCCCACAGGAAATGGTTACGGAGCAGTGTTCCGAGTAACGCAATGGACACACCCAATGATTTGTGCACGGTGACAACGGCGAAATGAAAGTCTCGATTCGTGTCATGAAAATGACTAAATGATACTTTTTATACATTTTTTTTGCAAATTCCTTGTTAGATTGAATTACAATGGAGATAAACGTACCCTGTTTCGTTGTACATTCTGGGATTCGAGCATGAAAACAGTTTGTGAACTCGCCGGCAAGCCGGCTCGTTCACAAACTGTTTTCATGCTCGAATCCCAGAATGTACAACTCAACAGGGTATGTTTATCTCCTAAATGTACCACTTATGCTGATGCTATCAATGCCCTGGAAAAAGTGTATGTTAGCCCAAAAAATGAGGTGCTTGCCAGACATTTGTTGGCGACTAGAAGACAGCAACCCGGAGACGTTAGATCAGTATCTACAAGATCTACGTCAGTTATCGAAAGATTGTAACTTTAAGGCTGTCACCGCTGATGTGTACAAAGAGGGAATGTATTCGACATGCACTAATAAATGGCCTATCTTTACCGGTGATCCGACAACGCTTATTAGAAAACAAGACTCTGGACTTGAAAACAATGTTTGATCAAGCTAGAAGTCTCGAGTCCGTTCAACAGAGTAACGAACAATATGCTCAAGCATTTCCGAGCGTGACTGCCGCTGCTGCTCAAAGTACTGACGAAAGGAATGTTCATTCGCACACTGAACACAACTCTTCCGTTGACGGGATTTCGACACATGATACTTCAGCACGGTTCGGTAGCAAAAAGAAATGTTGCTTTTGTGGTAATAACTGTCATCCGCGTCGTTTCTGTCCCGCGAAAGATACAACGTGTCACAATTGCCATAAGGTTGGACATTTCTTCCCAAGTTTGCCGCTCTGTGAACATCCGCATATGTATCTTCTGTAACCGCCGCCTCTCCTACTTGTTTGACTATATATAGCTGTGGTAGATGTATCTATCAATGGACTTCCGTGCAAGGCCTTGCTGGACACTGGTAGCTCTGAAAGTTTTTTCGATTGAAAACTTGTTGAAACTCTCTCAGTTCCAATCTCACCATCTAATGGTCGTGTGGAAATGGCTTCTAGTGCTCTTCATAGTTCCGTGATTGGTACCTGCCTGGTTGACTTTAGCATTGCAAATAATGACTACAAAGCCAATAAACTATCAGTGCTCGACAATATGTTGCGATGTGATTTTAGGACACGATTTCATGGATAAAAATGAGAGTATTAGAATAAATTTCGGGGGTTCTAGTCCTGCGATGAATGTGCTAAACTCTAATCCTGTTTGTGGGCTAACGTCAGCTGCAGTAGAACCACCTGATTTGTTCTCAAATTTAAGTGAAGACTGCCGCCCTATTGCGATGAGATCAAGGAAATTCAGTGCTGGAGACAAAGACTTCATCACAAAGGAAACATTGCGACTACTGAATGAAGAAATCATTAAACCGAGTTCCTCTGCATGGAGAGCCCAAGTATTAGTTACAACGAATGAAAGACATAAAACGACACTAGTTATTGACTACTAACAATCAACAAATTATACAACCAATTTGTGTTGGCTGCTTGTCAAACAATACCTATATCGAACTAAATTCAACCCAGACATGCTGTCCATCAATGCTTTTATAGCAACCCTCCAATACAGGTTTCGATGTGACAAATTCAATGCTCGTTGTAATATGAAGATTGCAGAGTTTGAGAAAAACTGGTTCATAATAGAAAGAGCTATAAATAAAAAAAGGCATACATTTCTTGATATATATTCATCAGAATCGCGTATTTTCCTTTAAGAATTATGTTTCCGTTCTACCTCTTACTCTCTTCAATTATAGTAATTATAGTCACCCTTCAGTTCAGTGTCGTGCTAAACCGGGAAAAAAAATTAAAATAACATGTAAAACTTCAAATCATTCTCTGTTGTATATCATGATTTCAATTACAATATAAAAGATTGCCCGATCGCCTGTTTAGAGCCACTGATGCCCGTTGATGTAAGTAAGAGTGCAAGCGTGCGCGCTTGAGGTAGTGTATGCCTGAATGTATGTATCAGATGAATATTATATATTGTATCCAACATGTACAACCATTAATACTGTAAGTTAAATCATCTGACTGTTTCAATAAAAATTATAATAAAAAAAAATCAACAAATATACGGAACTAGATGCCTATCCATTCCAGAACATAACTGAAATTGTTACAGAAATTGTGAAGTACATGTATAAAGCACACTTGACCTACGGAGTGTATATCATCAGATCTGAATCAGGTAGGATAAGAAAAAGTACACAGCTGTCGAAGACAATGGACAATTATATCAGTTCTGTCGTGTTCCATTTGGTGTGACAAATGGTGTGGCATGTTTTCAGCGAGTGATGAATCGACTAGTGACAGAAAATGAGTTGAAAGGAGTCTTTGTTTGTGTGGACAACATCAGTATAAGCAGAATGGATCAAAAAGAACATGACGAGAATCTGCGAAAAATTCTTGATATTGTTTAGAAATATCAGCCAACATTCAATAAGGATAAATGTGTGTATTCTGTAAATACTGTCAGTTTGCTGGGAATCACCGTTAGTCAAGGATGCCTAAAACCTTATCCTGAGCGAAAGAAGCCACTGAGAGATCTTCCTATCCCACAGTCAAGAATCCTTGAAAATGAGCTATTGGAATGTTTTCATACTACAGCCATATATTCCTCAATTCTCAGACAAAATTCGACATCTTTTCCTTTAAACACGGATGCAGTTGAGCCTTTGGGTGGACTCAAACGTGATTTAGAGACTGTGAGTATCAGTGCCATTGATGAATCAGTTCCGCTTGTGGTAGAGTGATGCTTTAGACCATGTCTTAGCTGGCACTCTAAACCAAAGAGGTAGACCAGTTGCCTTCTTCTCTATGACATTAAATGCTCATGAGATCGGACACTCTCTTGTGGAGAAAGAAGCATGTGCCATCGTGGAATATGTACGCAAACGGAGATATGTTTTGAGTGGGAAACACTTCACACTTGTGACTGATCAAGATGCTGTTTCATAGAATCGTGGAAAAATAAAAAATGATAAGTTTGTGCGATGGAGAATGGTATGGCGTTTACGCACTGTCATCCATTGATGCAATGTGGTCATCTATATATGCACAAATGGAATACAATGGTGTGCCAACAATTTATATCTGCATAACAATTTATGCAGTTTTTGAACAAATATGACAGTCTGCATACTTTACATGCTCACTATGTTATATATTATCCAATACATAGTGTTGTATATTTGAACAAAGTCAACACACTGTTTGATGTTGGTCACATATATATGTTATAGTTTTGAATAAATATATGTCACTGCTCAATTATTATTGAAACTATATACGACATCGACTTGTATACTGGAACTGGGTGTTCGATGTTTTGAACATGCATGTGGTATTGTATAATGAATATGTGAGCAGTTTGAACTGCGTGCACTGTGTGTGATACCTTTTAGCATTGGTGTTCGATCTTATCACACATTGCATATATATGATTGTGTGTATAGTGTTATACATGGTTCGATATGCTTTGCACATTATGGTTTGCAACGACCAGAATATAGAACCCATACCTGGTATATAATATAGTTACAATAATAATACTACAGAATGTAGTTGAGCTGCTACGGCTATGATATAAAGTATCGACCAGGACAAAACAAAAACATTTCAGCTGATTGCTTCTCATGGGTGCATTGTTCTTCGGTAAACGCTGATACGTTATTCGAGCTGCATGTACAGTAATGCCCTAATTAATCGACTTCTTAACCACAACATAATTATGGGTAACTTTTCAGGATTTATGAATGGCAACAAGCCATATTTCCGACTAAATCCTGAAAAGTTAGCCATAATTCTGCTGTGGTTAAGAAGTCGATTAATTAGGGCATTACTATAACTCTGTGTCATTCAGGAATCAATAGCCTTCTTCATTTCATCAAATCCAAAAACATACCATATTCAGTGTACAATGTTAAAAGAATTGTGAAACAATGTCAAGTATGTGCAAAGGTGAAACCACAATATACTGCTTTGAATACACCTCCACTGACAAAGGCCACTCAACCATTTGAACGTCTAAGCATTAACTTAAAAGGACCAGTACCATCAGCTAGCAGCAACAGATATCTACTAACGATAGTTGATGAGTATTCTAGATTTCCGTTCGTCTTTCCGTGAGCCAATATGACTAGCAGAACTGAGATTCAATGTCTTGGACAACTATTTGCTCTTATATATTCATTCTGATAGAGGACAATCCTTTATGATCTCCGAACTCAAAACCTTCTTACAACGCCATTGTGTAGCTTCTAGTATACTTCACTAAACGGACTCTTACTCACACTACAATTTCACCAACTCTACTTGAACTAGACCATGTTGCAAATCAGATATCTCGCATAAGTTGATGGTTTAGCTATTTTCTTGTGCGACTATTTTTCGTGTTTGTCGGAAACATCAAAATCGTGCGATTTACCTCTGGTCCAATAATAATCCCTGCTGTTATATTACAAAATCGAGTGGATAGAGTCTTCAACTACGCAATTTGCAATGTAATTTAACGAAATTATTGTCAAATTTTCTCTGATCAGATGCGCGCCGCCATTTGAAATTACATGTGTCGTCATGAGAACGGGTCCTGGTTGGGCTGGCCATGGCGGAACGGACTGACCAGTCGACGACAGTCGCTGGAAATTGAAAAACCTCTCATGAGGTGTACAGTTAGTGGAAATGCATGTACATCCAACCTATCGGGAAACTAAAATCGCAAAAATCATGCCCATCAATCCATAATCCATCAATCCACACCTGGAGTTTTGACTTTTGAGGTCCAGTTGTCACTTTATGGTCACTTTACACAGGGATATGTTAGAAACCATGTGTTTTGCACACCAATGAACATAATTATGTATCTTTTTTGGCCTTATTACAGTAGAAGTTGTAAACTATTTCAGGGTTGACTGGGTCGAGACTGATTTTGCATGTGCCCCAGTCAGTGGAAGTGCATAACAAACTTCGAACAGAATGCAGTGCACCCATAACTATTTCCCAGTCAGTGTCATAGAGTCCCTTTGAGTGCAAAGCCATAGTATGATTTCCAAATTATGCCATTGCAACGTTCACACTGGCCATTGCATTCAGGATTTTAGGTATACCTGTCCTATTGCAGTATACAACACCAGATTAGTTACTTTCCTCGAAAGAAATAGCATCATAAGCTACAATCAATAAGGCTTCAAACAACATACAAACCAGTATATGCTGTCTATGTAGAAATTCGGAAGGCTTTCGATCCAGTAAACATATGTATGCTGTTTGATAAGTTAGAGCATATTTGGGTTTAGGGAAGGATTCTGTAAACTCGAAAATCAATGTACAAATCAAGTTCTTACTCACAATTATCTGTACGTTTATAATAATATTTTGTAATTTATACTGTATATTGTGGGTCACAATACGATATGTTCAACAAAGTAGATATAAGGCCTATATATGTATGATAACTGATATACATATATGTATGCTAACTAATATACAGAGATGCAAAGTGTGGCACTTTAAGGGCCTGTAACTCTACAAGAATAGATGGATGAAACCCGTTTCATATAGTTATACACCCGCGCATGGTGGTTCGTGGTTGACATACCAGAGATCCGTCAACTCAAATCCGACATACACATCATGACACCAAAATTGTTATACGCAATGACTCACGGGCGACGTACGAGCGAACTGGACCCAGATTTATATCCCCCGCCAAACTTCGTTTGCAGGGAATAAACATTGAGACTATACAATTATAAGACATTCGGTTGCTTAGTGCAAGGTTAGCCATCATAAGTGGGAAAACCTATGCTCGTACTCAGTCGGTCGCTCCTGCATTAACCGGGTCATCAACACAAAATAATTTCCTCACTGGAGTGAATCCCATCATGAAAGTGAGCTTTTTTCCAAGCAGAAAGATAAAAAATCTCACTGATCATTATAAGAAGGAAGGCAATTGCCCCCAATCTCCGTTCAGAAACGGCAGTTGCGATTTTATTCATATTCCACGTTTCTTTTAGCTTGAGAAAAAACTTATCCATTTTCTCGCCTCGTCAAAAGTCTGGATTTCTCGTTATAGTCTCTCATTCGGCCCAATATTAATCGAGAAACGTTCTTTCATCGCGACGATATGCATAAAGCGTCTTTCTGTGATTGATTGCTACTGGGGGCATGGAGGTCAACTGAAAACTCTTTGAAGTTCGGCTCATTT
Organism: Siphonodentalium dalli; assembly: GCA_032622095.1. Taxonomy (NCBI): domain Eukaryota; kingdom Metazoa; phylum Mollusca; class Scaphopoda; order Gadilida; family Siphonodentaliidae; genus Siphonodentalium; species Siphonodentalium dalli. The sequence goes on along the minus strand of CP136065.1, from coordinate 166,186,836 downwards.
ATATTCATAATGTAGTCTCCGAGTGCTCGAATCGATCCTGGAGTTTTCTAAAAGTCATTGTTCTTTTTCCTCGCCCGAGAGTATGAAATAACTTTCGGCACTTCGCAATCAAAAGTAATAACTTTAGGGAAGATAATAAACGCGTGTGTGTGCATGCTCCAAGTTCCTTCTAGTGGGGATATTTGTGCGGCAGGATCTAAAACGTGTGTTCAAGTGCCATGTGATTAAGAGTGTTTACCAGGTAGGAATAGATCTCTATTAGAGGTGAAGTCATGTTAGATTATTTTAGATAAATCATTATGAGATTATTTCAGGTCCCCGCGGAAAGGTCACGTGGTTGTGAATACGAACTGCTATATTAAAATTGTCGACCCTTAGATTTGGCACAATACAAATATTCGTATATACCGCAAAAAATATTAGATCGTTCTAATGAGCACAACACAATTGGGAGATTTAGAAGGTCATTTGTCAACTTCCAAAAGAGAAGTTTTAACATATTTTTTACTTTTTGTCAGGCGTGCAAAAAGTCTAGTGACCGTCTCTGATAAAGATAGTCCATTCTTCAGTTGTCCAAAATCATTAGATATTAAAGAGCGTAAACCCAGTATTCAGTGCTGCTGTGTATTTCACTATGCCTCTGTGATACAAATGATGGAGACTGTAAGCAATTTTCTTCTTTTTGCCAGAAAAGATAAAAAATGCGTCTGTAAATTGGTGTAAAATCGGACGGGGTATCTAACCCTTTCTTGACTAAAAACTCACTGGCAACGCAACGCGACGCGAAACACTCTATTCTGGTCCTCACGGTGAACAGCATTGCTCAATGTAAATTGTAATCATTTTCACGACAGTTTTCTAATATGCATCGTATTCTGGTTTGCCAACTCATAATCTAGTGTTTAGTTGGGAATACATCGACCTCAATGGCTAAATATTCACACATTGATCAAGTTCAGATGTTTTAGAAACGCTCTTCAATTTTACCATTTCTACGATATAGGCCTACTGATCATTAACGCCCTTTACTGTTTCACATTGAAGACAAAACGAGTTTCCCTCAAAGCTATGGCTCGAACGAGTCTGCATGGAGAATATAAGGTAAAAAAGGGCATTCCACCTATTTATCCATGCAATCTCTACCAGAGCGTACCAGTCATACGTCCTTTCTGATTGTCACAATCTGGGTACTAGTCTGTGGTTTTCTGTATTTAGTGCGGGTTTTTTCCAGACAAAATGGCGAGACCGCAATCGACCAAAGTCAAATTTCCTATGTTCTTTGAGAACAATACCCGCATTAAAAACTTATTGACAGAATGGCGAATTGGAGCGGTAGTTTTGTTGACAATTTTCACACACTCCTTAGCAAAATGGCAGCAAATTAGAACTCTTGTGTTTGACTTGCCATGTGCGTTGTGACTTTTGTGTTGATAAATACTCGGAGAACCAAATCACACCGTGTCGCAATATTTTCTTTGGTTCTGGTGGAACTGATCAAACTTAAGGTACGAAGTCACACACTGCCCCCCCCCCCCTATATTTTATGTGCTTAACAAGGGCTCTGCTCGCTTATTATATATATTTATATCGCGGAAGTCCACCATATATGTGGGTAAAATGTCGCCGGTATCAGCGGTGAACCGAGTCATAAAGGGATGTAAACCCTGCATGGAGTTTGGGGTGATCCCTGGAACCGGACCGGAACGGAATGTGGCACAATTTGTGACAATTACCGGTAGGTTTAATTTAAGACTTCAAACCGCCACTTGCCTTTCAATGCTGCGAAGTGGTTGGAATACCAACAAAGTGATTATACTCATTATTTGAGTGCGAGATATATACATGATAAACATTTAGTGTTTCCATAGCAATTGACAACTTTACGTTTGACAGCCGCCCTGAACAAAATATATGTTCTATTTTCAAATGATAGATATGTGCACCTCTACTATTGTAATTTTATGATAGGACAGCTTCATACTGGTTTCCATAACAGTTGGTAAGAAGAAGATATTTCCTTCCTGTCCATACTATATTTTCAAATGAACTTCACCATCCAGTCAGCACATGACATTGCTCTTGGCCAAGCATTGTTTAGCACGTGTAGGAACTATCAGTCAAACAATATTTAATATTAAAGAGCGTTATGCATGCCGTGGCGAAAAATAAAGAGCGTTATTGAGCCATTCAGCTATTTCGAATTTCATATACTACGAATATATGTGGCTGTGAACTGTATCTGCGCCTCGTTCTGAGAATCAATATCGTGGTGGTCTCTTGTGGAATGTCTCCTCATTCTTAATTGAGGCATAAATCAAGTCTCTTACATGATGTCAACTTAACGAAAATGGTAGATAATTGCAGACAGGAGCTTGTCGTGTTATGCTACATCGATTTGGGGTCAGGTGAGCGTAGCCCATTGTCATTTGTTACTGTTTACATCCTCCACAAATCCCACCCTGGTCCAGACTTACATATGTCCGAAAATACGACATTTCTATGGGATTCCTGATGATAGCTCTGATATAGATCATGCCACGAATCTCTGCTCTTGCTAACGCCCACATAGATCATGTTCCACCAGTACAAACTCTTGGAGGAACTTTTTAAAGTATTAACAGGTAACCTCATAAAGCCGAAAAATAATTGCAGGCTATATCTTTCTTAGTTATTATCTGTTTCTTAATAATGTACTTCACTGAAGGTGAAGGTTCAAACTTCAAAACTTGACTTTTTGAGCGATTTTGATTTGCGTAGGTTACAATTATGCAATTTCTCCTGGGTAATTAATTCAATGTTTATTGCGATATCGGCTCAGAAAATTCACAGATAAGCATGCAATTTCAGTTGCGACCTTCATCTTCAGTGAAGAACATTATCAAGGAACAGATCTTAACTAAGAAATATATTCCCTGCGTTATGTTTTCGACTTTATAAGGTTCCCTGTCAATACTCAAAAGGTTCCAAGGTTTTGTTCTGGTGGAATATGATCTCTACGGGCGTTAGACATAGTAGAGATTCATGGCATGATCTAGTTATGATAGTATAATAGAGAGCGCAAATAACCCGCATCCAACACGAACGACTGTGTTTCTCTCCCACTCCATAATCTGAGCATTGTCTATGTTATATACTGGTAAATCTACAGGAGTTTGCACGCGAGAAATGATCACAAATTTCAATTCAAATTGCCTCGTTTGGTATGTTTATTGTCATCGTGGGTCATTTTAATGCAAATCTGCTTAACACTATACTGAACACTATACCCATGGGAGTGCTTGTGTTTCACGGTGGTTAATACTTAAAGATGGATTATCTCTTTAAATAACAAATTTTAAATAGTTGCGTGGGTATAAAATAATAGATATGAACTGAAGACCTATGTCCAGAAAAGCTTCTATCAATTAATATTGATTTTATTTCGAATATTAAATCGGGCCCATTTATGTTACTATTTTTAGAACAGACCATTCGGATGAGACCGTATTGCGATATAGAGCACTGGGCTGTTCCTACGGCTACGCAACGAATGTCAAATGTCACAGATTGGTTGTTTGTACTGTTTTGTTCCACAGATATAAGCGATAATGAGTATAATTGACGTTTATTTGTGACAAAATTGCACAATATAATTTCTGGTCTCTGTTAACAGTAACCAATATTGTTCGTTAGCTGAACAAACACACCTTTTTAGACCAGAAAATATTCGAAATAAAATTAATATTAATCGATAGAAGCATTTCCGTACAGGAGTCTTCGATTCAGATCTAATATTTTATACCCCGGTAACTATATAATACATGTTTACAAAGAGATAATCCACCTTTAAGTCGCCATCCCTTATCAACACTATTACCAAACACCACATAAACCTAGCAAAGGAATCACCCACTTAAAGGTACTCAACCCGTAAAGAGGGTCCCCATCTCAACAGATTACAACAACAACAATCCGATCAGAGGGTCCTATATTACTATTTCTTTGGCTTTGGGGGTAAAAAATATTTGATTCGAGTCGAGGAACCCATCAAACAAAGCTCAGAGTCATTAGATATTGATTTTTGAAAATTCTTATGTTCTCGAGATGAGTACTTATAACTGCCGTCAATTTGGTAACATGCTCGAGATTTTACGCCAAAATTCTATTCAAACAGACAAGGATGGATAACTCTATAATCAAGTGGGTAATAATAACGAATTTTTTACTATCTTCTGGGCCAGAAAGAATTCCCGATAATGAAAAATAATAGATTTCTAAAATCGATATCTAACAAATCTGAGCTTTGATGGGTGACTTCCTCGACTCGAATCAAATATTTTTGACCCCCGAAGCCATTGAAATAGTAATTGAGAGGAGTTTTATCGGGTTGAGTACCTTTAACAGGTCTATTGGATGTTCGTCTGTGTCAGGGAGGTCAGTGGTTAATAACACGCTGTAAGTCACAGATCATCGTCTGGCTGAATGGATTTTCCAACTCAGTTATATATAAGTATATAAGTAGGGGTGTTAGGTAGTAAAACCAGAGGACAAATAGATGAAAAATAATACAAGGGTAGAATGAATTGGTCGGAAATGTTTAACAAACTTATTAGCTGAACATGTCCTTAGTATGAGCTTTTAGTATAGGAAGGGTTAATTACGCGCAATCTCCCATAAGTGATCACCCAAAAAGGTCCACATAGAGGAGATACCATATAGAACCGGCAGTGGTATAGTAGCTACATGGCCATAACCGAAAACTGCGACGCGTATTAATTAATGTAAATAACGTAATCATTAAAGATACGGGCGGCGTTGGCGGTGGGTATGCTGTTAAAATATTCACCTCCGTCAAAAACCGCCATAAACAGAAGTAATAGTAAGATATAGACATACCTTGTTCTTATGCCAATCAGAAGTATGGCATAAACAGTATGTTATTGTCAATATCCCCCCTTTGTTATGTAAACAAAAGAAAAAAACATTACGTTTCCTGGCTTTTGTTTAGATCCGGATATGGTAAACATAAAGAGCGTTATTTGTTACTGTTTTCCTGATATGGAAATAATAAAGAGCGTTTACATCATTTGTGTGTGATCAACCAATAGAATTGCGCTGTGTTATGTAAACAGAAGCACAACTTCTGTAGCACGAGTAGTCTCTTGTTTACGTACACCATCGTACGTCCTGACGACAATATACTATTTACGCGCTGATTATGTTTGGCATATGGGCGGAACTGTATATATTTTGGTGTTCCTTCTGTTGATGGCGATTTGAACAAATATTAATATTTCTGCAACGAACGCCGCCCGTGCCTTTAATGTACAACATAAGTTCGTCCTGTCAGATAAGTTTTAATAGCAACGTGGGAGTGTAACACACACGATATCATTAAAGTGCTTCCTTGTTTAGATTTTAAAAACGTTTCAGCGTTAATAAATATAATTTACAAATGACTTTCCTTTCCCTGGACTTCCCGGAAAAATTTCTTCGCAAATGGTGTAAGGAATGTGTTCATCCTTAAGTTCAAACAGATTTTTCATGACTAAAAAGATTAAACCGTAGCGAATTTTCGCTCTCATGTGTTCCTAGTCTATAGCCAAGGGGGCATTTATCGATCGTGTATGTATGTAATACAATTAATGGTTATGGGAAATTAGCATTGGACTGGGGAAAAAACAAGCTTTATTTTTCTCCCCAATTAATCATAACTATTGTATTCTATATGTTCGTGGTTATAGTTACATTAAATTGTTTTATTTATTTAATGTTCCATTCTGAGCCGAAGTGGTTGATTCATAGTTTATTGGACACCCCTAATATGATTTCGAACAAGTATAATAGTCATAAACAGTGAATATGCATTGGGGATGGTATCACAAGTTACCTTGTTTGTGTGAATACATGTGTACTTTTAACCAGGGGCCAATCGGCTTATCTCTGTTCTACCCCCGAACCGCATTCACCTTCATTTTCATTTCATAATTCTCATTTAATTCTTGTTTCCTGCCATCTCGGCTGGCCACCTTGAACAAAAACAAATTTAGTTTGATTAAAGACACGGTTGGCCTTGGCGGTGGGTATCCTGTGAAAATATCTCCACCCGTCAAAAACCGCCACAAACAGAAAGAACATCAAAATGTAGATAGACTTTGTCCGTATACAAATCAGATATATCGCATAAACAGTATGTTATGGTCATATGTTTGACAATTGTTATGTAAACAAAAGCGTAAAAAGTTACTTTTCTGGTGTTTGTTTATATTATGATGGTAAACATAAAGAGCGTTCTTTGTGGGTGAATACCTGATATGGAACTAATAAAGAGCGTTTATGCCATTTGTGTGTGATTAGCCAGTAGCATTGTGCTGTCTTCTGTAACACAATCAGGCTCTTGCTTATGTAAAATATAGTAGGTCTTTATGATAACATGCTGTTTACGCGATGGTCATGGTATATATGAACGGAACTGTATGCGTTTTAATGTTTTCCTGTTTACGGTGTTTGGAACAAATATGAATATTTTCGACAATTAAGGCCGCACGTGCCTTTAATTAATTTATTTCAGTTTTTCTCAAGATAAGATAAGATAAGATAGTTTATTACAATACACCAGTGCAGACAGTTACAAATAACATAAAGTACAAGTACATTAAACATAATACATAATATATGTGCATATAACAGTAAACAAAGCTATAACTATATCCTACATACGATTCTTAATGAAATATAACTTTCCCATAATTTTCATTTCCCCATATTTATATTTGTTCTCCTTTGGAAGAATAACCGGATAATGTTGCACACGGAATTCATAATTACTTTGTCTTCATTTTTCATTATAAAAATGAATTTATCATCATCGTTCATGTTTGTAAAGTGTATGTTATTAGTGTTAGCAACATCAAATAATTCTTTCCTGAGGTCAGTGTACGCACTGCATTCCATTATGAAATGTTTTTCAGTTTCAACTTTTTTCCCACACACATGAGATAAATTTTGTCTTTTAATAACGTCTGTGGTTGTGTGTGTCGGCCTTTTTCTATAGCTAATATATGATTGCTAACACGCAGTCGGTGAACATTTCTCTTGCCGTTGGTGATCGGACGTGTTTGAGGTATGGTTCTATTTCATATTTGTCTTTGAACGTTCTATATGTTCGTAGTTTATTAGCACCATTCTTTTTGTCGTCATCGAATATATCTTTTTTGAAATGTTCTGATTTTAGTCTCTCAATTTATCAGTTTGTCGGTGAATCCTATCGTTTTATTAGGCTGTGATATATTGATACCGCTTTTTGCAAGATGTGTGTCCCACGTTGGAAGATTACATAATAGAGATTCTGTGAACGAATCATGTATTATATTTCCCGGTTGTGCAAAACGAAGTTTATTTAGATATTTGAACATATTCCCGATGGCATTAATTGCTATGGGGTATCGACCTAGTTCAGCCCTCGAAGCATGATTTGACGCTTTTCTATTGAGTTGTAGTTTATATTTTTACAGAACTTTAAATGTGTCTGCTCAAGAGGGTAGTTATCAACAAACGGAAATTTCAATTCAGCAACCCATATTTCGCAACCATACAACAGAATAGGCATTATTAATTTGTCAAACAATTTACTGAGAGATAATTATGTCTGTGATAATTATGTCTGTGAATTCAATGAATTCGTCATGAAATGCATAGCCTTTGAAGCTCGCCCGCTCAAGTTTTCACAAGCTCTCTCCATTTTACCGTCAAAACTGAAAATGAGACCCAAGTATTTATATTCTTCAACTACTTCTAACGACTCTCCATTTATATAAAACTTATTATCAATGACTTCTTATTTTGAGGAGAGGAGCATTTAGTAAGTTGTAGTAACTTGCGATCCAATCCCCGTTGCTCATCGTATGTTACTACAATCAAATTTATTGTGTGATGTTATACTCTGGGATGATCAGACTGGGGTGATCAATAAAATATGTTCAAACAAACTAACACAACCCTTTATTCCGAAGGTCCGATACTCCGAAGGTCCAATACTCCGAAGGTTCAATATTCCGAATGTCCCATATTACGAAGTTCCAATACTCCGAATGACACATATTGCGAAGTTCCAATAATCCGAAGGTCCTATATTCCGAATACCCAATATTCGGAAGGTCCGATACTCCGAAGGCACAATGGCACGAAGGTCCCATACTACGAAGGTCCGATACTCCGAAGGTCAGATTATTATAAGGGCTGTCGTTTGGTATGCGTATTTAAATTTAATTATTTTAAAGCCTTTATCATTATAATTATGCTACAATGTAAGAATTCAGTGACGTCGCTGTTGGGATTCAAAGGAACCTCAGTCCCAAGTGTAGCCACGTGCAGGTACCTGGCCATGGGGCAAAATACTAGAATACTAATAAATGTATTACGCTCATTCGTGAAATCTAATATATATTTTGGGACTTCTGTCTGTGTGTTAGCTATGGCCGGGAAAACGGCTGGACCGATTGAGCTCAAACTTCCAATCTAAGGTTAAAAACCACGGGCAGTGTTTACCGCCATTTTGGAGAAGCTCCGAGCACCCCTTCTCCACTCTCAGTCACCAAAATGACCGTCCTTGGCACTGTGGGGTTAATCGCGTTGATAGTTAAAGAGCGTTCGTATCCGCAGTGTCGTTGATAAAGACGCGTATGTGTGTAGTGTAATTCTTATGTCTGGGGCCAGACGTGATTGTATCCAGACATGAGCGTGTTGTGTGATTCTTATGTCTGTCTTCGTACTTAGGGGTTCCAAGGAACGGGGGAGATTTTCATCGGGTAAGTTTTTCCGCCCGAGGTGATCTTCACCTTGAAACGGGTACGCAGTGATCGCGTTTGGCTAACGAAAACGACCTCATATATATATATTTATCATATGACTCAATCATTATTTACGTTGGAAAGTATGTCATAAATCAATTTCATATGAACTACTAGTTCATATCACCTTCCGATAATTTGATTGGGTTGTTGACAAAAAGTGTGTTCTGATTGGCTGAATGGCAGCCTGGGCCGAACCGCATCTCTAACTAAATGCAGGTCAAATTCGTGCGCGTCAATCAACGCGATGCCGAAATTCTCGCAATTATAATCTTGAAATGTATAGTTTTGGACATTGTTATACGATAAATAGAATATGTATTTCGTATTTATCTAATAAACATACGATATAATGTCACAAACTGTGAACAGAATAGCGCACTATATCTTCGCGTGCATATTATATCTGCTAGTTCACCAGGTGTAATTGGGCTTCCGGTTCAATAAAGTGACGTCACATTAACCTTTTGCTGCCGATGTCATATAGCTATTTAGTGATTTGTGTGCATTTTGTACATCATTATCAATTTATAGGTGTCATATGATAAATAGAATATGTAATTCGTGTTTCTCTCATATGATATTTATGAAACTCGTCACGAATTTTCAGTTTTCTCTCGCCGGAGACTCGTTTCATAAATATCATATGAGAGAAACACTCATTTCATATCCTCTATATATCTAATATATATTTTGGGACTTCTGTTTGTTTGTCTGTTAGCTATGGCCGGGAAAATTGCCGGACGGATTTCGACGAAATTTGATACCTAGGGGTAATTTTGTCCGGGGAGTGTTTTGGACGGGTCAAATCGTGACCCCGACCTGACCTTGACCTTCAAATTGGTCAATTCAATGTCAAATCGGGTAAAACTGACGGATTTATCTAGGTGTACTTTTGTCCGGGGAGTGTTATGGACGAGTCAAATCGTGACTCCGACCTGACCTCGACCTTCAAAATGGTCAATTCAAGGTCAAAGCCCGGACGAAGTCGGGTCACCTGCTAGTATTGATATATTTAAGGTAGACGACCCCCTCCCATGGCCCCTGGCATAGTAAGCAGTCTCACTGTGTCGCTTCCCTCTCTTCTCCCATTTGCTATATCTCTCTTCTTTGCTCTCTCCTCGCCTCTCCGCCTCTCTCGACAGTATTACTGCCAATGTAATATTTCGCCCCTGGATTCATGATTATTAACTCTGTTCCTTTCCCAACCTCTCCAAAAGGTTTGGCCGGGTGGCTATGAACGAATGTGTGGTCATTCCGGACATTTTATGATATATGGTGAATATGGAATAAGGAACAAAATTCACGTCGCTTGCTCTCCTCTAATTAAGGCCCACCGATTACTCCGAATGTGCGATACACCGACTGTTTTGAGGGTACCAATAGGAAAGTATCAATCCGGGGGGGGGGGGGTGTGTGTGCACGTCCCTGGCCATTTTATATCACGGAAATTTATCGCGGAACCACATGTGTATGCTTAATTTACCGATTCCTTAATTTGTGTACCGGCGATCGAAAAACATTTGTAGATATTGAATACAAATTTGCATGATTTGGCTGTGTAATATATCGGTTTCAAAACCGCATTGTTCTACGCCTCTTGTGTGAGCTGAATGTGTCCATATATACACACACTTCCATGAAGAACATACCATTCTTATATCGTTGCCATCTGCTGAGATATAGTCTCTATTATTTACACAGTCCCGCGCAAAGATGTATTCTTGGTTCCATCCACCAAAATGACAATAACCACAAAATAGTTTTATATAACTACATGTCTAACCAGCCCCTATCAATGATTTCACACCAGAACAAGACCAAATACTATTTACCACATCAGGGATACGTATATAAACGCTCTTTATTAGTCAACCGCGTGCATACCTATTTGTGCATTCACCCGGATACTTTAAATGCGCGTTGAGCGATTGTTCTATTGTTTTTCTCGAAATAGATTTTCTTTGCGCCTCATATGAATGTATATCGACGGATGTCTTAGCTATATTTATTGTGTTCAAGCAACTTAATTGCACCCCAAGCCAGAGAACTTCATATTTGATTGTCAATATATGAATGGATGTTGAGTGATTTTATTGCGTACCAAACCATGAATGCAAATTGGTCTGACATGTGCTCCACAAAGAGAATGCCAGACAAAATTGCATTTAAATATACACAATGGAACGTAGACCAAGTCTGCTCCGTCCACGAGAACTTGGGATATCAGTTGGGTTGATACTGGTATATGGACCGAGATCAGTTCTATACAGGCTTTCATTAAAAGACGTTCTATATTTACACGTGGATCCCGGGCATTCACAGTAATACCTGGATGTGATTAATCATTTGACATGTCCGCGACTAATCTGTCTTCAAAATGATATATCATTTACTGTGATAGAAAAAGGTAAAGTAATAATACGATCACTTAACTTATTGTTTATATACTTTCCATGATAAAGAATTCTCGCCCAACATTATGCTATCCAATGTGTGTATAAGGTATTCATTGAAGTGATTCATATATAGTGTTTGAGCATAAATTTAAATATAGTCATTGTTGGCTTTCGTCACGTCCCTGGGGTTAATTAAGGTAGGTCGATAAATACCTAAATCACTATATATAAACATAATATATGAATGCGTTACAAGAACGTAGCAACATGATATGAACTATCACTGCCGCTCGTGCCGCTACATGCAGCATGCAATACATTAATATAGAACGGTCTCAGTATACTTCCTTTATACTATGGTAAATAGATAGGCTGCATTCGTCATCACCGGTTTAGTTTAAACATATTTTATTAGCAAAGAATAGCTAATTGGGTTGGGGCACAAGTTATTGCAAACTTATTGACGCCCCTTTCCAACATACAATTGACAATTAACAAAAAGAGTTAGCCTCCCTGCCTGCAATACATATAATACAAAGGTATACACACAACACTTGTATGATTAAAATATGATAGTAAAGTGGGGATACACGTTAAGATGTCAAAGTGTACTGTTTGCGTCAGAATGAGGGTATGATTGTGGGCCTTCGATCGATGATGTGATATTTTGTTTCCTAATTTATATAATACTATATCCATTCGCTAGGTTTAATACACTATTAATCATTAAATCGTTGTGTTTCTATGATATACTTTTGAGCAAAAATGAATAACTTGCAATTTATTTGCTCAGTCTCATGGGTGGAGCCGAAAAGTATATTCCCAATGGTCAAGTGTAGTACGCCCAGTTTAGATATACTACCAAACAGTTTTAATCTTTCATGAATAAACCGGTTTACATGGTCCACCTAATTTTCGAGATTTAAACCACAGTTTGACAAGATAAATCCGTTGTTTAAACCAGAGACTGCAGGTTTACGTGACGTATTCGTCATCTCTGGGTTAAACATGCATGATCCAGCTGGACCTATGGTTTAGCAGTAGTGTCTATGTATGGTCGAGCGTAATGATCGTATACTTTTACTATTGCGGACCGCCGCATTCTATCGACAGAAAAAAAACAACAATAATAACGACAAGACCATGTTTTGATTATGAATTTATAAGCGAGAAGCTTTCACACATGTAAAGTGCATGGGGATACGTTTTTAGCCAATTGATATCATATGTCTGCGTTTTGTGGCCTTAAAGTGACAACTAAACTTTTGTGTCTTATTGACTTTTATTGACAAATTCCGCTGTCTACATTACAATTGTCTTGACATGCGGAATAAGAACCAAGTCAATCTATTGTTCATGTACACTTGTTGATGATAAGTGTTTTACAGACATTTATGTTGTTTTCATGCATGAACCCACTTCGAATGTACTGGGTCCCTTTAACTTCAACAGAACACATTATCATATGTTTTACTTTATGTTGATTGATGTTTGAGCTAATAGAGGCACATCAACGGTGAGTGGGAAACACTAAAAGCAACTCATCGACATAAACATGGGAGGTCATTATTAATATACAAGGAGACAGTGGGCCATTGTGTTGTTCCCAGTTCTTGGTGCTCGAAATAAATTATTTACTGGTTACCAAGCCAGGCGAAAAACTCTAGCATATGTTGAGATGGGTTTCATTAACAGTTTTCCTTCGTTCATCCACCTGGATTTACGCTCAAATGATGTTCGAAACTTGGTGCTGAAAACACGATCAGTGCGCATGCGCAAGGTAACGGACTAAACCAACGTCTAGACAATGGAACCCATACAACCGGAATAGGATTCCAAGAAGAATTTTAATTAAATTGCATATTGGCGAAATGAAATTACCACTTATTTCTTCTAATGTGTTTTTCAAGCCAACACGTGGTGTTTTCTGATGTTAGCCGGTACCCACACCTGCATGGTATACAAATGAGTTTTCACGCCGATATGACTGTTCCGGTACAACAAACTGTTAATGAAACATAATTCCGCCAAGAATTGAATTTCTTACCTTTTCGTATACGGGACACACGTGCAAGTTTGGTATGTAGAAGAAAATAAAACGGCATTTATCCGGTACAACAAAGTGCAAATGATATATCGACATTTAATTTAGGATACTTTAAAACTTTACCCTTGAAACTTAGATCGTATTTGAAACAGGAGAAGAAGCCTGCTAGTATTATGTGAAGTAGAAAATGAAATAAATTGTAATTTATCCTCATCTCAGCCCTTAATTTTTTCATTGATCAACAGGCAAATAGAGACAATTATCTATGAGTGGTTGTCTTTCCAAATGACAATAATAATGATATTTATCAAATCCACAACAAATATGTTCGTTCTCACGATCTTCAGATATGATTTATCATAGATATATAAACTTTTTTTTTGTGAATAAAATTCAACTTTGCAGAAGTTCTTAGCACGTGAAAACAGAGATTTAAGAATTTTTTGGTGAAATAAAATTACAGAATGACTGCTTAATTAAGACTGATTAGTGTTTTTTTGTGTCAGTTTAATCACGTGTACTAAATTTCATAAAACATTTCCAGAGAAATATTGAGAAAATCCATTTTGAAATATTAGGAATTTGAGGCCAAACGTGTGTATATGCCTTAACCGTATTTAGTTGCTACGTCTCAAAATGAGTTTTATAGTTCAAACCCCCTGGTAAAATGTAACTGATAACAATGTTAATTTTTATATTAACATATATATTCTTATATACACGTGGTAGACACATCACATATGTTGAACAAATGGGCTTGATGATCAGCCACGCAAGCAAATTGAGACATATGCAACCGTCTCCGCAACGTGTGTCCCCTGTCGCTCGAGGCGACATTTTCTAGCCTGATCACTGGTCTGATGAACCACCGTTTGGTGACCCCGCGGCGACAAATTCGGGGCTGATGTACCGTCGATTGTAAGAAAAGCCGAAAGCGATGATATATACGGATAATCTTTTGAATACATTTGCTCAATTTATGTTATATGGTCAGTGCACAGTTTCGTGAACGCATGCAACTTATGACATAGTTGGTATATGGCCATAAGTTCAAACTTCAGTCATAAGTGAGTTTCACGAACAAGGTCCTAACTTAAAGGGGGTACTGTAGCTAAATATGGCCATTTGTGGGACCATCTTCTTTAACACTCAAAAGAATATATGTAACAAATGAATTAATTTGAGCCATGGATTAATGCAAAACACACTCATTGAGATAAACGGAGGTGGTCCTATAAATGACCGGATTTAGTGTACAGTATACCCATTTCAGATGTTCTTAACTTTGGTCTTAACTTTAGTTATGGTGTGAGGTGTCTTAAGATAATCTTAAGTTAAGACCTGAATTATGATCCGCCTTTGGTCGGAAAGATGAATGGGATCTTGTTAATGTGTATTATTATAAATACATTTAACTGAATAACATTTTGCGAACGTGAATGGGTGTTTCAGAAATGGTAGCAATTAATAACCAACTGGTACACTAGCACGGATGTGCCAGTGATTGCGCGATCGGCGGGGATGTCCACTTCTAACTGTAAACCACCAAGACAGGTCTATACATTTCTAAATGCTGTAAAACAAGAATATATTTCCCACATACCGTGACATCATTTGTTTTAAATGGACATAGCTCTCTTTCGAGCTTTCAAACTTTGTCTAGGTAATTTGGAAGGAGGTGTAAGATATGTTGATAAATACACGAAATATTGATATACCGGCTCCATATGCTCTGAAAATACATGCAACGGTCACAGCCATTTCCCAGCTGTTTTCAATTTTTTTCGCACAGAGAGTGAAACAAACGCTCTTTATGTATACCATATCAGGAATATACCAACACGAAACACTCTGTTCTGTTCCATGCAATTTATGGCATTTTGTTTTATTTTGGGACCCAAACATCGTGTTCAAAGTTGTATTTTCTATGACTTCAATGCGTCTTTCAGTGACATATTATAACACTCGCACAAAGGTAGTTCAAGTGTTTATCGACCCACTTGGATACCGGGAACAATTCAAAAATTAATAGGTGTATTTTTGAGAGCAAACCACCAAGTGACTTTAAGTTGACGCTTTAATTTTAATTGAAGATTTGTAAATATGCATACATGTTGTAATCAGGTCTGCATGGGACCCCTGAAATGCATCATATTAGTATAAAATAAAATTTGAATATATAAGATGATTGCAATGTCTTTATTTTTGTAACAATATTTGGGCGAGTTTTCTGACTGCAACTTACTGTATTCTACACACCATCTAACTATATATTGAGGCACCGGATGTAAGACAGACATTTGTGTGATGTCAAATATATATACCACTGATTGCGGTGGATTGAGTAACAAAACACTTTAAAAACACTTTATAGAAGCCCACCGAGATTTAGCGGGATGCATCTCCATCTGCGGAGTCTCATTTAAAAAAAAAAGGGGAAATAATAAGAACCTTATCGTCTTCACACAACATCAATAGAAAATAGAATCGTTTTCACTAGACTGAATAAGTAATCATAAATTGGCTGTTGAAAAAGACGACACTCAACCGCCTACGGCATTGGAACAAAGACTGTGTATATTGTGTTCCGATGATGCTATAGAAGACGAAAACCACTTTCTTTTAGAATGCAGTGCTTACCGCACACCATGTCTCGAACTCATAAACCTTGTGAATACACACTTCCCAGACTGAGAGCATGACCCAAATTGAACAGCTTGTCAAAATCTTATACAACAATATTTGAAATACATGCACTTCAATTTTTCATGTGATCCGAAGATAATCTCCGCACGCGATGAAGATCGTATCATAAATCAATGAATAGATACAGACGAGATGATCCTATATATGCACATTCAGCTTTACTGTGGTTATACATTACTTTATATTAATATATTTACATACTAAGTGTGATTATCACTAAATCCAGCATTCTGATTGGTCGGCGCCCACGTGGCTAGTTGCAATTATTTCTCGGTGAACGCGCAACAGCTCATAACTGCAGCCTCATAATTACATCGACGCGTCATAGGTTTGGGAAAGACGAACGCGTAATGTTTTGGGCGCATTTGGACTCGCGCAGGATTGACTTAATAAATCATCGGGTTTCAATATAAAGAGAAATTGTTCCTGTTCCTACCAAGGGTGTTATTGGATATTTCGGGCTGGTTTTGTCACGATACACTTTTCGATTTAAATACTTTACAAAAGTGGCTTTTTCGCTAAATGTATATACATATATGGATTAACTGTCATGTGGACTGTTTTTATGGAGATGTAACCGTGAGGTAAGTGGTCACAACAATACACAAGTTATGACCACTTACCTCACGGTTGACTGTTTTTATGGAGTTGTAACCGTGAGGTAGGTGGTCATAACTTGTATGTAAAACCCTTCAGGTTTTACACAAGTTATGACCACTTACCTCACGGTTACATCTCCATAAAAACACTCCATATGACAGTTAATCCTTATATAATTTATTATACTGTTCAATACACAATGTACAAATATGTTATTATAAGGATGTTTTCCAATTAAACTTATCTTATCTAAAGTACTGTAAATGTTTTGAACGGAAGTGAGTTAAACGCTCTATTGTTTACCAGATCAGGAATTACTAACAATAACGCTATTTATTGTTTACCAGATCAGGAATTACTAACAATAACGCTATTTATTGTTTACCAGATCAGGAATTACTAACAATAACGCTATTTATTGTACACCCATTGCTTTATTTTTTGCGAAATATATTTAAAAACGTAAAATAAAACAAATGTTAACTAACCGATTACATTGACAACGATATATAGTCTACATATATCACACGTTTGTTTTATTCAATAAAAGCCGCGAGGTAAACTCGAACGTCTGGTTCTCGTTTTACCATCGCGCCACAACAAACTCGTGCAATAACGTTAACCTCTTTCTATAACATGTAAGTGGTAATCGAAGTCCGTTAACGATTATATATTCACGTACTTATAAATCTATTTTGACCCCTGGAATGTGACCGGAGCGCAACAAAAACGAGCATAATTTCATACTTGAAATCAGGTTTTCAGGTTTTTGCTTGTTGTCAAGACACACGGGCGTCTAAGCCCAACTACCATAAAGAGCGCTTATATATTCGGTATCTAACAACAGTTAACATTAAAGAGCATTTATTATTTATTATACTGTGTATGCGTGTGTTGCCTGGCTAGGAATGACGACAACTGCAATACAGTTTTCATTTTATTTCCCCGATACTTGGTTCAGGAAATGTTGACTAATATACCAAATCGTATACGCGGCATCTATAATGCTGACCACGCAAGACCAATTTATTGAGAACACTTCCACTTCGGTCATGAATGACGTTTAACAAAACAAAACTGACGATGAATCAAAGCCAGTACCTGGATACAAATGCACCTTTATACCTTGAGTTATAAGGTATGTCGTGCAATGGGTGTTCGCTTTCAGCTCAATACGTTCGATTGCAATATAAACACCCACATTGAAACTTATGTCCCGGAAAAAATAACCCAAAGCCATATCAAATATACAGTACCCGCATCTTACATTCGCTGCGCTACACCTTTATGTTATGACGAATTCGGACAAGGTCTTCCTACCAATGTCAAACGAATATTCGTACCTTCCAGTGCGAATCCTTTGTTGTTTGTGGTTACAATGGATGGACCTGGCACCAGTATAAGGCCATGCCACGTTGCATCTGGGACGGACAGAACACAGAAGGAAATCAGATTAATTTCACGCACTTGTCCGGTATTGACAGAAACATGTTTTTGCATCGTTCCCGGCGTACCTTCTCAATTTGATAAACAAACTGCGTAGAAGCTTCAAGTCGTAAATATATTTTTGCACCGAACAGGACAAATTGACTGTTGAGAATGTCGACGATGGATTTGCGGCATTCCATGGGCCACATCAGATCCCGTGCAGGGGCGTACAGCGGGGGGGGGGGGGGGGTTGATGAACAGTGAGTTTCAACAGTTGGAAATGCCATGCCTGAAGCACAAGTAATATAGTTAGACATTCCAGACCAGGTTGCATTTGTTCTTGTGTTTTGATATTCCAAGAAGTATTTAGAGTAAAATTAGTAGCTTTTAGACCAAAAGTCTAATATTTCTCATGTTTGGGACTGAAATGTCAACAATTTGGAAATATTCAAACGTAGAGGTGTTAGGTTGGATTACCCAAACAGTTGGAAAGTTTGAGGTACCAGTTGAAAAATTCCAACCCAAAATAATATATCTCAAACTTGAAAATTTCGGGCTGATTCAAAGTGGAATTGAAGTCGGAAATTTCAAAGCGGACAATCCATGAACGGAACATCTCTAACCATGGCATTGACCCCGCGTATTTCCCATACATATGGGAAGTTCCACTCCACCCGTAGATGTAAAGCAGGTCCCGTCCCCTTTGTAGCTATGGTGGAGGGGGACTACTCAGGTACACGTACATGGCGTACAAACGCAGTCCCGGTCTCCCATTACACCAATGCAGACATATGGCCATGCAATATAAATTGGAGCGATTATACAAGCATAGGTTAATATGGACGCAGTTGCCTATGTTAAAGTAGCCAACCAGACGTGTGCTGGATTCAGTAGAAATCCGGTGTGCCTAAATTTCTAGAGTTATAGCCAACATGAATGTTGTCCTATATATGTGTAAACGTTATATCGAGTGTGTGCATAATAATGTTGGACTTATATCCGTTATTTCGTTTTATGGCGCGGGCCACAGTGAAAAATAAAAGGTCGGCCGACCACAGTGTCCCCCGACAACGTGGCAAGTCGATGCCGCTTTGTTAAAGAAATTTAAAGAAAATGTTCTAAGTCGAAAGGGTTAATAATTCCATAAAAAAAAATGTCCGTCATCTATATACATGTTGCACATCTCCAATATGTGGGAAACAATACTCTGAAGTTACAAATATCTACGATCAAAACTGTAGGAGGAGTTGATTACACCATGAAGGTACCCTCATACAGAAAATTATAAAAAAATGTTTTTCAAAGTCGAAAGGCCATAACTCTGGGAAAAATCATTGGATCAAACTCAAATTCGAACTTGACCTGTATTTTGATATGAACGATCACCAAAAAAAAAGAATTTCCAATTAAACAATTCAAACTTGAGTTATCATCCGGAAACCAAAGAAAAAACAAGAAAAATTGAATTTTCTAAGTCGAAAAAGTCCATAACTCTATGAAAAATCATCGGATCAAACTCAAATTCGAACTCAACCTGTATCTTGATATGACTGATCCACATAAAAACGGTATTTGCAATTAAAGTATCCAAACTTGAGATATCATCCGGAAACCGAAAAAGTGAGAAATTTTCTAAGTTAAAAAAAAGTTGAAAAAAGGGAAATAGCTCCACAAAAGAACACATGTGTGCTTGGTTGAGACACCAACATACCAAGTTTCAATCAAATCGGATGATCATTACTGGAGTTATAACTCCGGACGTACGGACGCACGGACACACGGACGGACGGAGCTGATTACAATAGTCCCCCGAAAATAAATTTTACGGGGGACAAATATGTTAGAGTAAGTCGTCAGCTGGTTTACTCGTGTTATTTTCCGCACATGAAACTTAATTTAGTTGATAATGAGCCGAAAATGGCACTAAAACATTCTCATTTTCAGTTCGTTATGGACTCAATATGAGGCGAATCTACGCCGATTATGAACCTAAAACAAATCCTATTATAAACCCAACGTGCTGATTTTCGGGAGAACGGTTGGGGGAAAAAAAGAATTAATTTGAGCCAGGGATGAGTGCCTGGAGTCATAAATTCATTTTCATTGTTGGTTGGATAGTTCATAGATGTTTTCCATATTATGGCGCCATATCGTTTTCCACGACAAAATGCCTGCAAGCCATACTGTGAAAACTTGCCAGTGTATGCACGTACCCACAATGCCCGTAGAAAGGTAGTTTAAGTTTTATTTTGTCGACCTATTTCGATAGCGGGAATTTAAAATCGAATATTATTAGGTGTATTTTGGAGCGCAAACCGCCATGTGGCTCTAAACCCAAATGGCGGATTGAAGGCTGAATAATGCTTTTATAAGTTTTGTTACATTTCGGTTCTGTTTCTGGATCAATATATCAAACACCTTTAAACGGAGTTTATATGCCGTAGAGAAATACATAATATATAAATCGAGTAGATATGAATTTCGGGTATCTACCGATCTATCATAATTAGCCCGCCTTCCAACTTATGTAGACATAATTGAAGATAAGCATATTTTAATCGTCCAAGCATGGTACCACTACATAAGCATATTAAATATTTATTCTCGATTTCACACTGGATTTCAGGCCAATTTTCATGAAACCTATTTTTGGTTAGAATCTAGTTATGTTGATATATTTGTAGTTATTGTAACATCTGTCTCACTTGGACGTTTAGGTCATTACACTGTTAGAATAATCCTCGCATTAGTTTGTATACAACCTTAAATTGTGTAAATATTCTTTTAAATAATCGGCGAAATGTATGCATGCATAAAATTGGATTATGTTGGATATCTCATGTTAGTCTGGTCGATAAAAGGTTTGACCAAGAACAATTATAATTTCCAATTTGACTTTGAAGATGAATATATCCTCTGACATATAAAACAATCCGCTAAATTCCACTTTGAGCTAAATTTTACAAACGCCCATTTTCGGCCTTGGCAAGTAGGTTTTTCTACAATATCAATCATCGGCGACACCAGAACGCTTTATCCCTCATATCCAATATATATCAGTTTGTGTGAAATTATAGAGTATGTGCAATTATATGTGGCCCAGAAACACGTGGTCAAACGGACGGTCTCGGACAAAATTGCGGATGAAGATGGATAACTCTAAAATCAAGTGGTAATACGGCCACATTTCGTGATACTTAAGTGATAATAAGGCCATATTTTGTTGAACAAAATGTTGATAAATAACAAGTTTTGGGAAATGTGATACCATAGTTGACAGTGGTTAGCATTATTTTGTTGCAATAAATCGATTCTGATAACTAAAGCGTATTTTGAAGAAATGTTGTGCTATTGTTGTATCTTGATGATATGGGGACCGTCTGATATATTTATACTCAACCTGTACTAAATAGGCAGTGTGTTAATAATGAGAATGCATAGATGCACATAATTGTCAAAACTGGCGTAAATTGTATTGTTTTAGAGTCATTTTACTGTCTTAATGGGACATATACGCTACATGCAAGATTAATTATCACATTTGTACCCTTAAGATGTTCGTCGGCATAATGGGGAAGATATGACAATACCAGTACAAGCGACCTTAGAATAAAGCTACATTCCATTATGATTACGCACATTATGATATGTCTATCAACAACAAAGAAAAAAACAATCGAGTGGTAACCCTTAACCCTTTGGTGACGGGAGCTGCGCTGGCGCAACATTAAAGACCCTGTGCCAATGCATTCTCTTATATATGCGAGTCGACCATAGGTCGCCTCGCATATATAAGAGAATGCATTGGCATAACAATTGTTTATATTTTATTTTTTTTTATCAATTTTTCTTACATTCTTTGACAATTTTTATCATTTTTTATAAAAAAATTTCTTACATTCTTAAAATTTTTTATTATTTTTTTAAATAATTTGTTCTTACATTCTTTAAAATTTTTTTTATCATTTTTGTTATCATTATTTCTTACATTCTTAAACATTTTTTTTATCATTTTTTTTTATCATTATTTTTCTTACATTCTTTAACAATTTTTTATCATTTTTTTCTTACATTTTTTAACAATTATAAAAAATAATATATAATTGGTTAGGCCAATGCATTCTCTTATATATGCGAGGCGACCTATGGTCGACTCGCATATATAAGAGAATGCATTGGCACAGGGTTTTCGCAATAATTCAGGAAGCTCCCATCATGAAAGGGTTAAGCAAGGACAGGCAATAACAGTTTATGTAGGCCAATGTAGGGAGTCATCAAGTAGTAGGACATCAACAACATAATTAACTGCTATGGAACTTGACGTGAAAGCACGTTTGCGTTATTATTCCCAACAGTAACACAATTATGCTGTTACACATATTCCACTTACAAGTGTTTTAAAAGATAGGTTCGCTATATAAGAAAAACCCATCCACCCACCACAGATGAACACTGCATGATCTAAAAATAGCCATAGTTTCTGTCCCAGTTCGTATAGAAAAAATAGAAGCTCCTGTCGACTGGATTCTTTGACTCATAGTCATTGTTATATATACACATAAGTCAACACAGACATTTCAGGGAAGAGATGAACCATCTTTGACGATTCACACCAAGCCTTGAATTAGTGTGTCTTTCATTTGCAGAATGAGGTCTCCAGAGGGTGAATTTAGTGACGCACAGCAGGCTAGCATAACTCAAATCACCATATGGGGACCTCATATTGCTCAGGCCTCATTTGTGGGAAGTATCTGTTGTCTCAAATTAACATTGTTTTTAGTTACTTTTTCCCTTCTGTTCAGTTTCTATATCCCCTAATTTGCAGAAGATAAAATGCATAATCGGGGTGACTAATGGGCGAACATCAAAAACATCAACTGGGAACTTCAATCTAATCCAAGATCTCCCATGCATAGCAGTTAACCCTTTACCCAACAAACCGGCCAAAACCGGCCAAATAAAGCTTCAACAGCCTAAAATATCTTCGGTCTGTCTCAATAAAACCATACAAATATGGATATCATTGGAACCGGCTCATTGACCACATTGTGATGGTTATAGTTATGCCCTGTGCCAATGCATTCTCTTATATATGCGAGTCGACCATAGGTCGCCTCGCATATATAAGAGAATGCATTGGCCTAACAAAAAAACTTTTTTTAACACTTTTTACCATTTTTTCTTACATTCTTTAACAATTTTATAATTTTTAATGTGTTAAGCCAATGCATTCTCTTATATATGCGAGGCGACCTATGGTCGACTCGCATATATAAGAGAATGCATTGGCACAGGGCCCTTCTGTTGGGTAAAGGGTTAAGACCTCAGCAGAATGACGTGCGCAGAGGGTGAATTTGGTGATGCTAGCCATCCGGGGACCTCTTCTGCAAATGACACACACCATGTCAATGTTTGATTCAGACGCTATTAATTATACCAAAATTCGACATAATCGAGGGAGCATCAATTCTTTCAATATATCATCTTTGGATTCTTGTTTCATCTACGAAGAATCAGGGTAGTCAGCGTATCATG
Source organism: Siphonodentalium dalli (assembly GCA_032622095.1). Classification (NCBI taxonomy): domain Eukaryota; kingdom Metazoa; phylum Mollusca; class Scaphopoda; order Gadilida; family Siphonodentaliidae; genus Siphonodentalium; species Siphonodentalium dalli. Next base: position 166,163,293 of record CP136065.1, on the reverse strand, counting down.
ATTTTCTATCTGAGAACAGGGAAATGATGAGACAAAAAGTTTTCTTTAATCGCGGAGTTTTCCGGAACGTCAAAAGACTTCCGGATCGATGACTACCGGAGCGCGTGTTTCTCTGAATGTCTTCACAGGAAGTCTGCGTTATCGTCATGCGCAATAAGCCCGTGGGCTCGTTGACTTCTCGTGACTCTATGAAGCAATGTATCAAAGGCATTCTTCCGATTTAAACATCTAAGGCTAATGTTCAGTAAGAAATTATTTCTTTGCTCAGAAAATAATCAATTCTATATGATATCATGTGGTGTAAATCTCAGAGTTAAAGCGAGCGAGACTAACATACACAGCCTTTTTATGGTCATGGTCGTGTGGGCAACGAATGCAATAAAATAAGAGAAGTGCGTAGGATTATAAACAAAGAAATAGCAACTCGTACTCAGAATTTATAACACGAACAGAAGCAATCCGAACTATTCCGATGCAGTCTTTAATTAAGCGTGCCATGCTGGACAGTCCGTTCATTAGGTGCATATCAAATTAGAATATAGCTATACGTTACCTCAGATCCCCCTACCATCCAACATGGGGGGGGGGGATAGGGAATTATGGGGGCAACATGAGGTAGAAAATGCCCTTCCAGGATCCCCAGAATGGCAGAATAAATCCCGAAATTTGTGGAGGAAAGGAACTTTTATATTATTTAAAAGAGAAATTTATCAATTCTGGTAGTTTTGCGTAAAATTTATCCTTGTTATTGTATTTATGATCAGCTTAAAAAATATCAACAATTTGACACTCTTCCGAATCTAAATTGTGCCTTCTTCATTATATCGAAAAAGTGCCCCCATTCCCCTCGGATGCATCCGGCACCCCTGTTCAAATTAAATACTTTGGATTGATAAACCTTGTATCGTTGACACATTTCTACCAATTCCCATACACTATCTAGGCCAATGTGAAACACTACAAGCTATCAGAAAGTAGACATTTCTTGTGTTTCTGAAGTAACATATTCACAATCAGTGGCATATATATGCCACATAGTAGATATGTTTGCTTACAACCCACAGATATTTTCCACCAATTCCGGTAATAATTCTTATGTTATCAGCATTATTCACCAGAATCACACCCATTTTTAATTATCTAAACTAATAAGAACACAGTGCTATGTTTCCTCAATTTTATAAATGTGAAATTATTTCATTCATGCTGTTAATTGAAACTTAATCATCATTTATATAATGTAGGTAGAGGTTTCCAATGCAATTTTATTAGAGACCCAGTGTTTGGACCCTCTCTGGCATCAGCCGAGGTAACTACAGGTTTATCTCTCTATATAGTATCTCTGCTCATACTTTGAAGAATAGTTAATCGAGGAACAAATATAAACAAAGAAATATATTTCCTGCATTGTATGCTTAGTGTTATACATTTCCTTTTCAGAATGGGTCAGAGCATAAACCAATTTCCCAAGTTTTGTACTGATGTAATATGATCTCTATGTGCGTTAACCAGAGTATAGATTCATGGCATGATCTAATTGTTATCATAAGATCAGTATATAATCATGAACAATATGGTTTAAAACCACAATTGGGTTTTGAGCCAAGCTCAGTTAATAAAATGGTTTGGAAAATAATAACTTATAAATACAGAATTGTGTACCTCCCATGTTTGCTGATGGGGTAATTGTCACAATATTCTGATCAGTTTAGTCACTGATTTTGAATAAATAAGTAGAATTTCATCGCCCGAATCCATTGTTTTTGGTCGGCTATTTCTTGAAAAGTTATTATTCGTGGCCCCGTGCTATAACTTATGAATATTAATACTGTAAATGTTTCATGGATCAGAGAATAAAGCATATACCAACAGATATGATTGGTTAACATTCAACTTTCAAAGCGATCACACGTGTCGTCACATACGATAACTTACGTATGGTCAGCTGTTCATTTCTCACATAGAACGAGACTAGTTTTTCATAGTTTAGACAGACGAAAGAAACAATTACAAATTAAGGAGATATAAATCGGACAAGCATATATATATCAGTATAAATATCCTTGGTTTTATGTTCCTATATTTTGTAGCAAACGTCGACTTTAATGCTATATCCACTCCATATCCACTTGATGAAACGAGATTTTAAAAGATGACAACGAATGTGGTCGCTAAAAGTGAAAACAAAAGCTATAACCACGTGAAAACGGTGAAACGCTGACAATGAAGGAATCACTGAACTAAATGGTATCCCATAGACGACAGTGTTAACTAACGTTTTGGCCAAATTCACTGAATTTAAGCCTGCAGGCCACTCCAGTGATGTTTACCCAGCTAGATTGACACCAGTTGATCACGAAAATGCAAGAACAATCATAGGTCATGTGTTTACTTATTAAAATAAATCCCCAAGTGTATGACAGGGCTATCCCAAAGCCAAATTTAAACTAAAGCATCTAGTTAAATAAATTTCCCACTCACAAAAATCCATTTTAATCACCAGTTTAAATGATTTAGATATATGATGTACAAATCACATAAACAAGAGTTCATCCTTTAATAACGTGCCACGTGTATCAGGTGAAGGTCATTCTTCAATTACCTTCACTTCTAGCATTCCACGGTGCAATCGCTCCCCGACTCGGGAACACATTTAGCTCCCTGATTCCTGAATGCGATCGGAGGCTTGACACCATCTGCCAAATTAGTGTGCTGGAGAGAAAGATAACGCCAGAAGTTTTTCCTAGATATAGGCCAAATTTCTTTTGCGAAAACTGCCATTATCCAGCGACCATTCCCAATGTCACGACTCACGATACGATTCGCATATCAGATCGCATTTGATTCAAATTATCGACGACGCAGCAAATTAGTATCACGGCAGTACAGTGACATACAAGAAAACCATAGTCAGAAATGGTAACGCCACCAAGATTATAGTATTACATATCAATAGAAATTATAAAAAATACATATTTTTTTTTTGATAACAATTGCGTTTAAACAAGTAATCCTTCAAATTATTACTAACAAAGCAAGTAAATGACTGTGGGGTCACTCAACAGATTATAAAGACTTGGACTTAGTATACTGTAAATACTGGGACTGTATATTTTTAAATTTTGTCTAAAATTTAAATGAAATAATTAAAAGATAAAATTTAGCAAGTAGTAAAAGTTAATTTTCTCATTAAATTTTTTTTTTTGGTTAAATAAAGGAATAATTTAAATGTAAAATTTGGTTTAAAAAAAATGATTGACCGTGGCTCTTCCAATAATTGCGCGACTGACCTGGTCAATTGTTCTTAAGAAGTTGTTTTGAGAATTACTATGGAGGGAAATAGTTATGGCTGTGGCTTCGCAAGTAATTGACTTGGTGACGTGATGTTAACAAATCTGAACTCCAGTAAACCAAGGACGCTCCATACCAAATATAAGGTAAATAAATAATTCTTTAGAAGTTGTTTTAAGATTTACTATGGAGGGAAAGAATTGTGGTGCTGGCTTCGCAACTATTTGACCCGGCCCATTGTAACAAATATAAATGTTAGTCACTCAGGCAATCGATCAGTCTATGTAAACATACACTCAGATTCATACTGATACTGACCACTATTTTTTACATGTGGGTATGTAGTTTACTCCAGACTGGCAATAGATGTATCTATTCTGTATATTAAGTTATTGGGTCTTACGTGTCTTGAGATGTCTAAATATGTTTTGATGGACAGATCGCGCAAGCGCAAGGGACCCCCGCCAAACTTATCTGTTGTGATTCCAATTGTTGACTTATTAAATATGCACATATGCTTAAGAAACAGTCGCGCGTGAAGCGCGCTCTCGTAGGTCGGTTTTTGGATCCCAGTTAATGAAAATATCATTGAAATAATCGGTTTCCCCCCAATAAACATCCATATATTCAATATACATGTTTTTGGAGCAGAATTAGGTAGACCATATTGAACGCCATAATTCTGCTGTGGTTAAGTGGTCAATTACTTTGGACATTACTGTATGTAGATGGAGTTATCATTAGACCTCACATCCTTATATGGGATACAGTAATGCCCAAAGTAATTGACCACTTAACCACAGCAGAATTATGGGTAATTTTTCAGGATTTAAAATCCGGAAAAATTACCCATAATTCTGCTGTGGTTAAGTGGTCAATTACTTTGGACATTACTGTATGTGGATGGAGTTATCATTAGACCTCACATCCTTATATGGGCTACAGTAATGCCTAAAGTAATTGACCAATTAACCACAGCAGAATTATGGGTAATTTTTCAGGATTTAAAATCTTGAAAAATTACCCATAATTCTGCTGTGGTTAAGTGATCAATTACTGTGGACATTACTGTATGTAGATGTAGTTAAACCTCACATCAGTTTGTTGGGGATTTGGACCTTGACTTGGGACCTTTGGTTTTTAACGCAACAAATGCGAGTACACATTATACACAAATTTCTGATGTAGCCAGAGTTTTTCTTGGATAATATGAGTTTGAAGCCTGCTTACATTTCAATATGTTGTCAGTTTTGTATTGTATAACGAGATTATAATACAAATGAAAAAATAAATTGAGGGAGGGGTGGGCATTACAGTGAACTAAGGGTTGAACCGATATAAATTTGTAGAGCGATAACGACCAATGTTGACATATTATGCAACTCTACTGTTGCAACAAGGTTATAAAATAAGGGGGTGTCAGAATCGTAGTCATTTCTATATAGTGCCAGAATAGTCATTTATGGACTTCTATAGTGGTACAATACAAATTAGAATCAAATGATAAAAATATGTATGTAACACAACTATACCGATGAAAATAAAAATAATAATTTAGGCCGGGATAAGATGTTGGGCTGGTTATATGGACTCGGAGAAAAGGGGATTCGTACCGATGACCTGACATAAATTAGTGGAGCGATGTTGCCATGTAATGCATCGCGACTGTACTAAAGCAGAAATGATATAAAATTGGGGGGGGGGGGGGGTCGGAAATTATCTCTATCTCTATAGATGGCACCAGAATTATATAGAAAGGAATAGCAATTGATATACGTATACGGTATAGTATAGTAAGTACAAGTATCACGCAATAAAATATTTCGTAACGTGACTATAGCGATGAAAAAAATTAATAAATTGGACTGGGATTAGAGATTGGGTTGGTTATATGTGGATAATTGGATATGGAATTCATACCGATGAAATGATACAAATTAGTGAGGCGATAAAGACCAATGTTGACACTTAGTCAGGCTACGCGGGGGAAATAGGGGTTGATACGATAGACCGAAATAAATTTGTCGAGTGATAATGACCAATGTTGACGTATAAAGTAACGCGACTGTACTGTTGCACAATTATCATGTAGAACCGGTCAAATATGGACTCTGGTGCCAAATATGGAACAGCTCAGAAAACATTTGAAGGGCCCTAAAATTTATTTAACATGGGATCTGCCATACAAATCGATTTATGTTGATAAATCTCTTATTTTTCAAAATTTTAAGCTGAGACTTGGTGTGTCTGAGTGGGATGCGTATATATTCCTAAAATGATAGGATACAGCACATAATTATGTTTTAGGTGGAAAAAATGAATTTTTGTCGATGATAAAATTTTACATGGGATTTGCAATTAAAATCGATTTATGTCCATAAAACTGTCATTTTTCAAAATTTTGAGTTGAGAATTCGTGTGTCTGTGTGTAATACTTATATATTCTTAAAATGACAGAGTCCAGCGCGTAATTATGTTTTAGATGGAAGAAATTGAATTTGTTTTCGATAACAAATTTACAGCATGTACGGCCGTACTACGGGTTTATCGAGTACGCTATTTTATAAACACACTTTTGTCAATAGCCGTTTTGGTCAAACTAAACCTTTTTCGACCGGGAAAGCAGATCCGAATAGTAGCTAAGATGTGTTTAGATAGAATTATCAAAAGAATTTGACCGATTAGGGTGCATTTTAAAAGAATCGAGTGGAGAAATCTTGGTGACATTTTCATAAAACACTCCGATAATTCCAGAAGATAAAAGATGGCGGTTATCACAATAGAACAGGCATAATATTACCCATAATTCACCTCACTACACCAGGGGGCTTACCCATAATTCACCTCACTATACCAGGGGGCTCCCAATGGGTTATATATTATTTTCAGGCTATCAGATTATTTATATTTTCAACAACATATTATTACACCGGTGACTTTAAGATTACAATTTCAGCCTGTCCTGACTATCGATACGATTGAGTCATATTTTCAAAAACATATTATACACCGGTGGCGTTAACTTTACAATTTCAGCATCTACGTGATTCTATCGGTACGATTTGAGTAAGGTACAAAAAAAAAACTTCGCCCACTCGACCACAGAATTGGAGACTACCACTGAATATGAAAAACAGCCACACTAGAAACACCACATGGTGGCGTAATGACATTTTGCTTGTCTCCTGTGAGACTCAGTATTCACTTTCGTTGAATTTATTATATCCCCTAATGGAACCTAATTCACGTCGTCGTTTGAATGAGTACAACCGTCACGCAAATTTCTCTAATAGAAAGTTCGTGTTTACAAGGGCGGTGTACAATAGTTTAGAGTTCCTGTTCATACGGGTGTTGTACTAACGATTAAAGTTCCTTTCTGTTTATAAGGGTGGTTTGCTATAGTTTAAAGTTACTGTTCATAAGGGCGGTGTACTATAGTTTAAAGTTCCTGTTTATAAGGGTGGTGACTGTTGTTTAAAGTTCCTGTTTATAAGGGTGGTGTGCTGTAGTTTAAAGTTCCTGTTTATAAGGGCGGTGTACTATAGTTTAAAGTTCCTGTTTATAAGGGTGGTGACTGCAGTTTAAAGTTCCCGTTTATAAGGGCTGTGTACTATTGTTTAACGTTCCTGTTTATCAGGGTGGCGACTGTAGTTTAAAGTTCCTGTTTATAAGGGCGATGTACTGTAGTTTAAAGTTCCCGTTTATAAGGGCGGTGTACTATAGTTAAAAGTTCCTGTTATACGGGTGGTGTACTGTAGTTTAAAGTTCCTGATTATAATGGTGGTGTACTGTTGTTTAAAGTTCCCGTTTATAAGGGCGGTGTACTATGGTTTAAAGTTCCTGTTTATAAGGGCGGTGTACTGAGTTTAAAGTTCCTGTTTATTAAGGGCGGTGTACTATAGTTTAAAGTTCCTGTGTATAAGGGTGGTGACTGTAGTTTAAAGTTCCTGTTTATTAAGGGCGGTGGACTATAGTTTAAAGTTCCGGTTATAAGGGTGGTGTACTGTAGTTTAAAGTTCCTGTTTATAATGGTGATGTACTGTAGTTTAAAGTTCCCGTTTATAAGGGCGGTGTACTATAGTTTAAAGTTCCTGTTTATAAGGGTTGTGTACTGTAGTTTAAAGTTTATGTTTATAAGGGTGGTGTACTGTAGTTTAAAGTTCCTGTTATAAGGGTGGTATACTGTAGTTTAAAGTACCTGTTTATAAGGGCGGTATACTATAGTTTAAAGTTCCTGTTTATAAGGGTGGTGAACTTTAGTTTAAAGTTCATGTTTATAAGGGTGGTGTACCGTAGTTTAAAGTCCCGGTTTATAAGGGTGGTGTACTGTAGTTTAAAGTTCCTGTTTATAAGGGCGGTGTACTATAGTTTACAGTTCCTGTTTTTGAGGGCGGTGTACTATAGTTTAAAGTTCCTGATAATAGGGCGGTGTACTGTAGTTTACAGTTCCTGTTTTTCAGGGCGGTGTACTATAGTTTAAAGTTCCTGTTTTTAAGTTCGGTGCACTATTGTTTAAAGTTCATGTTTATAGGGCGGTGTACTATAATTTAAAGTTCCCGATTTAAAGGGCGGTGTACTATAGTTTAAAGTTCCCGATTTAAAGGGCGGTGTACTATAGTTTAAAGTTCCCGATTTAAAGGGCGGTATACTATAGTTTAAAAGTTCTGTTTATAAGGGCGGTGTAGCATATTTTAATTTACTTGCCTTAAAGATCGAAGGTGAAAGGTAAAATGTGTGCGCCAACTATTCGATGGAAAATAATGTAGATTTTGATCACCAAACTAATGAACAATCGATCCGTTTTTTTTTATTTGTTCAAATGGAATTGTAGAACAAAATTCATGGTGTTCTATCATATTAAAATTCTCTCCCAATTAAAGAAATTATTATTGGTGAAAACGTACGAATGCTAAATCGCAGACTTCCATGAACCAACCTACGTATTTATCAGTGGAAGATCATTACAACAGTGAGAGTGGTTGCAATCTAGGGAACATACCATTCATTTCGGTATATCCATATCGTAGGTATATGCATGTCTTCCAAATATTAACTGAGATGTGAGGTTTAATCAGTACCACTACTATTTTCTCGACGATATTTTGAAACAGTACATAACTAGCTGATGTGCCCGACTTTGTCCGGGCTATTTAGGGATTTCTTTGTGATCGCCTCCGTCTGGGCAGAATATGCAGCGTCTGGATAATAGATCACGGTCGCACGTGAAATTGGACCCGCCCATATTGTTCCCGGGATCAAAGTAGGGCTACTTACCAAATTTGATTCCGATCGGTCGAGGTCCAGAAACATGCTTTTATTAGCGTATACGAGGGAGGTCAAGGTCAAGGACACGATCGCACGTGAAATTGGACCCGCCCATATATTGTTCCCGGGATCAAAGTAGTCAAAGTAGGCCTACATACCAAATTTGAGTCGGATAGATCGAGTAGTTTTCGACTCTAGAACACACACACATACATACATACATACATAAATACATACATACATACATACATACATACATACATACATACCTGCATACCTACATACATACATACAGAAGTTCCAAAATATATAATAGATCAAGAGCGATTTCAATTATGATATTATGTACACTCGTGGTCAACGTGAAACTGATGTTTTTTGTGGATTTTTGTGTTTTGAGGACTGTTAGATTTAAGAAATAGCGTTAGGCCCAATACATACACATTGAATGCGATCTCACCTGCAGAAATAGAGGAACTCTGACTATAATCTAAACATGTATTTATTTCCATATCCAAATAAATAACATAATATACGAATGATACATATCATGCAAAATAGAAGTGTTAATATATGGAAACGAGGATCAGATAACAATATGAAGTATTCTCCCCTTTGGCAAGCATATTTATCGGCAACGCCCTACGTGCAATGGAACCTCTTGTGGCAAACAACCTCACATGAATGTAAATGGACAAACGATTGACCGCAATAATGAAGGAACGTGTCCCTCCCCTCTCACCTGTTAAATAAAACATCTATACAACGTGTGTGAGTTAAGGACACCTCACCCTACCCCCAATGTAAGGAAGGTTGACTCTCACGTTACATATATATGCATCACACCCATAGTACCCCGATCCAGGTTCCACCCCTATTTTTGCCAATTATATTGTCTATATTAAGTAGACTCCCACAAATATAGTATGCCAATGATAACGCGTGGAATTGTGTTACACCCCCACCCCCTCTCCGTGACCATACGTACCATACATACACCTATATATATATATATATATATATATATATATATATATATACTAGAAGGTGACCCGACTTCGTCCGGGCTTTAACCTTGAATTGACCATTTTGAAGGTCAAGGTCAGTTGAGGTAACGATTTGACCCGTCCAAAACACTGCCCGGACAAAAGTACCCGACAAACGTGCCCGTCGCAATCCATCCGGTTTTACCCGATTTGACCTTGAATTTATTATTTTGAAGGTCAAGGTCAGGTCGGGGTCACGATTTGACCCGTCCAAAACACTCAGTTGACAAAAGTAAACCCATGTAGCAAATTTCGTCGAAATCCCATCAAAATTGGCGATTTGACCTTGAATTGACCCGATTTCAAGGTCGAGGTCACGTCGCACGGGCAAATGAATATGCTTATGAGACTCCACATACGAATGTGCCCCCCGCATACCAAGTTTCATCGAAATCCCGTAATATTTGGGCATTTGACCTTGAAATGACCCGATTTCAAGGTCAAGGTCACGTCGCACAGACAAATTAATATGTTTATGCCACTCCCCGGCCGAAGATACCCACACATACCAAGTTTCATCGAAATCCCGTGATATTCGGGCGTTTGACCTTGAAATTACCCGATTTCAAGGTCAAGGTCACGTCGCATGGACAAATTAATATGCCTATGTTCGTTCCCGGCCGAAAATACCCCCACATACCAAGTTTCATCGAAATCGGGTGGGCCGTTTTCGAGTTTCATCGCGAACACACAGACAGACACAGAGACAGACACACAGACACACAGATCTTCCAAAATATATATATACTAGAAGGTGACCCGACTTCGTCCGGGCTTTGACCTTGAATTGTCCATTTTGAAGGTCAAGGTCAAGTGGGGTCACGATTTGACCAGTCCCAAAAACACTGCCCGGACAAAAGTACCCGACAAACGTGCCCGTCGAAAATCCATCCGGTTTTACCCGATTTGACCTTGAATTGATCATTTTGAAGGTCAAGGTCTGGTCGGGGTCACGATTGGACCCGTCCCAAAACAATCGGTGAACAAAGTAACCCCACGTATCAAATTTCGTCGAAATCCCATCAAAATTGGCGATTTGATCTTGAAGTTACCCGATTTCAAGGTCAAGGTCACGTCGCACGGGCAAATGAATATGCTTATGAGACTCGCCATAAGAAATTACCCCCACATACCAAGTTTCATCGAAATCCCGTGATATTAGGGCGTTTGACCTTGAAATGACCCGATTTCAAGGTCAAGGTGACGTCGCACGGACAAATTAATATGCCTATGTTCGTCCCGGCCGAAAATACCCCCACATACCAAGTTTCATCGAAATCGGTTTGGACGTTTTTCGAGTTCATCGCGAACACACAGACACACACACACACAGACAGACACACAGATCTTCCAAAATATATAATAGATATATATATATATATATATATACACCCACGAATGTGTACCATTCATATACATACTATAACTACTGTTGAATTGATTTATGTACATCTATATACACACACCCACCCTGCATTATACCAATGTCAATGGTGATTTAAGAATAAATTAATCCGATCTGATTTTGGAATTTCGTGCCTTGTATTCAAGACCAGTTTGGTGGATTGACAAACAAGGTTTCGTCGTTACGGATATTTAATCAAATTTACGTGGAGAGAACTATCTCCGCCCGTAAATTAATTTTCTACCTTGACTTGAACTGATCAGTGTGTTAGTTGACAGCTCAAGGGTCAGTAATACGACCCCACTGTATCACTCAATATATTGAAACGTTTATTTCGACATGAATAGTATCAGTCATCAAACTGCTGCATAACTGTGACTGTTTATACACAACAAAGCATACAACTTTTGACAATACCGCTATGGGTGAGACGTGGAGAGCTACATTCGCGGCCACTTGAACGCGAGAAGAGAAACGGTGCGCGACGCCTTATAGCTGGCTATTACACGAAATGCATTCTATAACGCTTTCGTTTGTGCCCCTCAACGCTTCATGCCTGAGCAATAGATGGAGGGGATGTTAGTCGAACCTGAGTGATAATGTGAATTTATTCTATCTTCTAGATGGCTTGATATGCAGCACGGATGGGCGACCAAGCGCAAACAGACCGAAAACAGAAAACCCGGAGGCGTGTGTAACGTCACCCAAGCTATATCAAGACTGTGTTTTATTCAATCAACGAATACACTTCGTATGTTTTTTAGTTATGCGTGTTGTTCCTCGAGCACCTTAACGTGTGCGGATCGTATATATAACGTATAACGTATAATATGAATTTATTGATTAAAACGATAACGGAATTTTGAGATGGTACTCGAATCTGATGAGGCCGCTCTCATCCGATGCTCGGAGTTCACTGGATTCCATGGAGACACGTGAGCGGGGTAGGCCACACTCGATAATTCAAGATCATGAAGTTAAAACTGAGGTTCACCTGCATTTCTCTTGGATTAACCATTTTCATAGCAGTGTTTTTTATTCTTCACATGCTTTTGGAATCCGGAATTGGGCAACCCTATTTTCAGGCCGCCGTGAGAAATGATGTAAAAAGGAGCGCGGACTTGCACGACGGTGCCCATGTGGCCGTTGGGAGAAAACGGTTGAACAAGAGCAACTATACTAGCGGTGATGCCAACCTCAGCCCAGAAGGGTTGGAAAAGGTAATCCAGAATGCTCAACAAGAAGCTAAGAAAGGGCGCGTGTTTGAAGCCATTCCACGTGGGACTAATTTCTCTGACACCGATGTTAATGAAATGATTTTAAAACTTGAAACTATAGATCAAGTTAATTTCAATAAATTCGTTGTTACATCTTATAAAAACCAAAGGAAATTCAAAAAGAAGAGACTACTACGAAAAGGAAATGGATTAGCTGTTTATAAAAATTATAAAGGGTAAGTATTATAAAATACGTGTCTCGTCTGCAAATATTACAGCAAAAACAAAATGAAAACAATTATCATCTATACTGCATGCACACTTATATCTCATAAGTCTTTTATTCATACAGGAGATAGAAATACGTTGTTTTTTGACAATCATGCATGCCTGATGACGGTTATCAATGTATCTCATTCCCTCAAACGAAATTGTGTTGGTAACTGCATATGAGCGGAATGAAATTATTTAATACCGATGTGTGATATCTAACGGATAGACATGCAGTATGGTACTTTAAGAGTGTATAGGGATGTCTTATTCCACTTCCCATCTCGGCCAGTCATACAAAAATGTCTTGGAATATACATTCTAACCACATTCCCACAGGTATATATATATATACACAGGCATTTCGCACGATGTTGACAATCGGCTAAAATTCCTACTTGCTCGTTGACTCTGCCACAATCCCTGTATATACAATCTTAATCTTCACAAGACATCATGGCATGTCAGTCACTCATCACTTCAATCGTTCTCGAATTTCAACATATCCTCGTGAAAATAGGTTCATATATAGACCGAAATATTCCCATGGGTTCATATTGCATTTGATTCTGAAATAAGCCCATATTTAGGATTTATATCCGTTATTCCGTTTATATATACCGCGGGCCGCAATGAACACAGATTATAATGGGCATTCATCTGGTAAGTCCTGTCGATGAAAAAAGTAGATTAAATAATGCCTATATAAGCTTATTTCGAATTGAAATAAGGTCATACGACTGTTTTGATCGTGTCCCATTTAGGTTCATATAGAGCGTAATTCAGATTAAAATAATCTATATGTCTATATGGGCTTATTTGTGAGTTTGAAATAAGTTCCATATGAGCTTATTTTCTTATTTCGGTTAAGCGGAACGCTAGTTTGTTGTGCAATTGTGACGACACCAATATACGACACATATAAATTGAACCCAGCACTGAACTCATGCAAGGCTGAAAGACTCCCCATGCATATAGTCAGCCATAGTACGATTTTGTATACACCGGGCACTGAATTAGTATATTTGCTCACGCCTTCTTTTGTGTGTTCTTCAGTTCGTATATACTAACGTTTGAATAGTATATATAGTGAATTAAATGCCGCGGAACACCGCCATACACCATGTTATATATATAAAGCACTCAAGCTGTACCTTGAATTGGTACACAGTGCATGTCATTGTATGCCTTACTAAGTGGGAACCATATGTGACCCGCCATATCAAATCCAGTCGTAAGTCGGGATTTATTTTACCCTGTGCCAATGCATTCTCTTATATATGCGAGTCGACCATACGCCTCGCATATATAAGAGAATGCATTGGCCTAACAATTTTTTACAATTTTAATAAAAAAAATTGGTATTCTTTTACAATTTTATAATTTAACCCATACAGAGCCCCAGACAAACATGAGCAGACGACACTCTTATATATGCTTCTATATATGTGTGGGGCTCCCTGCAGGGTAATGGATGTTTTTTATTTTATTTCCTAAAAATTGTAAGAAACATTTATTTAAAAAAAATGATAAAAAATTGTTAGTCCAATGCATTCTCTTATATATGCGAGGCGACCTATGGTCGACTCTCATATATAAGAGAATGCATTGGCACAGGGTAAAAAAAATCCCGACTTACGACTGGATTTGATATGGCGGGTCACATATGCGACATAAACTAACAACAACCAGAAAGCTTGATTAGAAATCTGAATGTCTTAATGCGTACCAGATCATGCCATGAATATCTACTCTGGCTAACGTCTGTACCACGAATCCCTGTACTCTGGATTACGCCCGTAGAGATCATATTCCACCAGTGCAAAACCTGTGAAGTTTTTACAGGGAACCCTATACAGTCGAAAACATAACGCGGGGAATATATTTATTAGTTATTATCTGTTCCTTAATAATGTAATTCACTGTAGGTGAAGTTTTCAACTCGAAATTTTACGATTTAAGTGCATGACTTTGTGAGCGATTTTGCTTTGCGTCGTTCAGAATTATGGAATTTCTCCTAGGTAATGAATTCATTGTTTGTTTCGATGTCGACTCACAAAAGTCACAGAAAAGCATGCATTTTCGTGTTGGGACCTTCACGGAGAGCAAAGTACATTATTTTTCGACTTTATAAGGTTCCCTAGCTGTCAAAACTTCAAAAAAATTCTCAGGTTTTGTACTGGTGGAATATGATTTCCACGGGCATTAGCCATAGTATAGAGATTCATTGCAGCGTAAGCAAGAGAATAGAGATTCATGGCAACCAGCGGTTTGATGTGTCGCACTTGTATAAAAGATGCATGCCCCGATGTCCTATGTTAATTTTATTTAAGTTTACCAAGCCAAAGAAAAAAAAAAACTTGGTTTAAACATATTTATTGCCACAAAGTTACAAGGGATTGGGACACAAGTTATAACAACATAATGCAGAGCCTCTCCCAAAAAAATACTTGCAATCACCATCCTACATAATTATAAGGGTCTCATTCCCTACCCCCCCCCCCCCCCCATGAATAATGAATATAAATTAACAGAGAGAGATTAATCTTGTGTATCCGTTAAGAACATATAGAACACAATTCATGGTTATTTCACACTATTATGATAATATTTACATATTTGCAAAACTTCAACACATCAAGATTCATGAGACTTAATTACATTAGAAATGTAATTTTATTTTTGCTAAGAAATAATACAAATTTGAACAATTTGATGATATGTAAAAGCTGCGTACCAGTCTTGTTGAATGCTGAATACTGGTTAAAATAGGCATGCATATAATATGAAACCCAAGTATACCAATTGGCTTAACAGATGGGTATGCACACTTCAAAATCGCCCGAACACACCATACCATGAATAAAGAGGGGGTGAAATCCTCACTTATATATGGCACATTCGTTTCGAATATAAGAAGAATCCATCCGTTTTACGCTGAAATGAGTACAAAATATCGTAATTGGTAACGCTCTTTATAATCTACCGCCTTTGGTCTTTGGGTACATGGACGCTATTTATAAGTGACGATCATTGGAATTTTTGCTAGGCTGACACAAATTAAAATTATGTGGATCCTATCTAATTGTTGTTCTGGTATAGAAACATGGATTTTACATACAGAAATTACACACAAGTGTGTATCCACCCTTACTTGTGCATCATCATGCAGTCCAGCAAACTTGACATCTTTGCTGAACATATGTGCATACTAATTGGCTGAGAGAAAATACCTTATAATTATAGTATTATTTATACATGTGTTATATATTGGTTAGAATGTTTCTAATCAGGAAACATAATTTCTAAAATCGAACTTAAATCAAATTCTGGACCGATCTCTACCATAACCACAAGAACTCATAGTGTGACACAGTACACCCGGCCGCCGGTTTATAAAATGAACTGTGTGTTTCTTGACGCAAAAAAATTGTCCTGGTCAAAACATGAAATAGCAGTATAATACAGGGTTGTAAAATTCTCCAAATAAGTTAAAAGAAAATAACCCACCGCCTGCAGTCACAATTGTGATTATTTGATTTGTGGATTTATGCTTAAAATCAAGCTGGCACTATCTTTAGAAGATTTAGGTCTTGAAACATTTCACTCTCAGTCGTTAGCCACCTTAATTCAGCTTGTATAGAAATCGCGCAATGATAAATGGTTTCCGGCTGGGAAGTGGCGAATATCTGTCCTCGTTGTATATCTAGTCCCAAACACCCGACAACTCCACTCATATAAAGTCAAGGGTTCTCTATAGAACATCTTATCGTCCCGAGTAAACAAAACCAAAATGGACTTCATTCCGACACTGAGCAATCCATATAGCCGTAAAACATTCAAAGCGGGCGCAAGGTCTTCCCAGTGGTAAATGCATGTGCAAAATTAAAGTATGTAAAAACATCACCACTAAGAAGAACTTGCAGACATATATAACCTTTGTTCTTATATTGATAATTCTCCAATAAGAAATTTCGCGTGTTGAAACCATTATTATGTAAACAAAACTGTTACCGCTAATCGTGTAGTAAGTTTCAATATTTTAGGGTTATCCGAATTAACGCTCCTTAAGTACTATTTCTTTGGCTTCGGGGGTAAAAATTATTTGATTCGAGTCCAGGAACCCACCTATCAAAACTCAGAGTGATCAGATATCGATTTTTGAAGTGTGTTATTTCTCGAGATGTGCAATTATTTGTGGCCGAGAAAAACGTGGTCAAACGGACGGTCTCGGACAAAATTGCGGATGAAGATGGATAACTCTAAAATCAAGTGGCAATACGACCAAATTTCGTGATACTCAAGTGATAATACCGCCATATTTCGTTGAACAAAATGTTGATAAATAGCACGTTTTGGGAAATTTGATACCATAGTTGACAGTGGTTAGCATTATTTTGTTGCAATTAATCGATTCTGATAACAAAAGCGTATTTTGAAGAAATGTTGCACGTTCAATTGCACCTGTTCTGACCAAAGCCAATGTAACATCAATGAAACGAACCCAACTGTTTGGTAAATTTCATTCGCGTACGATAATTGTTATTAATTGAAACACGTTAATATTATATTTGTTGAGTTTACAAGTTAATTTAAGTTGAGTTTGTAACATATTATATCTTCTAACATGGTGGAATAACTATATCTCTCTCCTAATTTATCCAAAACGTTCAATAAATATTTTGAATAAGGATGTTTTTTCAAGAGTGAAAAACTGAGACCAGTATGTGGTTGATTCCGAATATATTAGTGCATACGTATTGTTTTCCCTTGTGGGATTTTATGATTAGCCCAATTGTCAATATATTGATCTCTGGTTATCAGGTTAAAACAATAACGTGCGCATTGCAGTGTTCGCACAACGGAGCATCTGTCGCACGCGAATTATAATCACGACGGGATCGTATAAAACCTATTCCGTAAATCGAGTTTAATACCTAAACACGTGGCAACATAAAACATCACCTTCTGATGTAACTATAGCCTGATATCGACTTATCGACGTATATATGCTTACATGTCTATCATCAGTATTTGACACAAGGAATGTGTCATATCTAAATTTTGTGGGGAAAATACAATCCCCCCCCCCCCCACATAATTTAGCCACCAAAGGTATATTTTAACTGCCAAAGGTATTTGAATTTTTAACTACCAACCAGGTAGTGAAAATAACCTCCCAATGTATATAGAGGGATGACTGCGAACTACCCAAAGTAGTAAAAGTTTACAACTTTTCGGGTTAATTGAGCAACATTGAATTTAGTGTGTATAGATTGCAATGTATATATAAAAGGGAAATTAAAGTTAAATCAAGTTCTCTTTAAAATAGTTGGGACTTATTGTTATATTCTATTATTTATTATCCGAGAGACGTTGGCGTGATAAATGTTACCCCAAACACCGATAAGATAACCTCGAAACAACGGCATGCATAAAAAAAACCAGGACGTCGTCAAACATTAACAGACGCTCAATATCCACCGATTGCTTGCTTATTCCACCAAGGGTATAGCGAACCTTCGGAATATCGAAACTTCGGAATATCGAGAGAGGCATGACCCCATGCAGAGTAAATATATCTATTACTTTCTCCAAACTTCTTAAAGGGACCCATATTGTCAACAATATAGCGAGCAACGGCACAAAAATTAGCTAGCCAACTAGTTAGAACTAAATTAAATTTCTGCACAAATTAGCCGCTGATATCTTGATGTTTCCTCGTTTTTCGTTTCTGTGTATATTTTTGTTTTGTTTTGTTTAATCTTGTCCCATTCGGTGCGTTTTGGTGTGCAAATATATGGAATGTTTCGGCCCCTTCTGTAGAGATGTCTTGCAACATGAAACATGGGACATTATTTAAAAAAAAAACATCAACAACAACAACAACTGACTCAAACTTTGACTGCTGAAGTACTGGTGCTGCAAAGATACACCCATGCTGCGATACGATGCATACCAGTATCACGCGTTTTGCTCGCAATACGATAGAAATGCGTATCGTGATTCACTTTAGTAGTGTAATTTTGACACCGATGATGCCAAGCTAATATTAAATAGACAAGGGAATAATTTAATCTTTATGTCGTTAATGTCGTGTCACAATTTATGCACATTTTCCCAGCTGAGATGAAAGATTGTTTGGTGTTTTGCATTTCCTGCCACGCGCATAGTCGAATTGGTGTCCCTCCGGTAGAGTGACAACCTTCTTGTACTAAAACGGCATGCATGCACTATATATACATGCCATCGTTATATATGAGTAATTTGCTGCCTGTGGAAATCCTATACAAAATTGTCATGCGTTCCACAAAATCCTATACACAGTAATGCCCTAAATAATCGACTACTTAACCACAGCAGAATTATGGGTAATTTTTCAGGATTTAGTCGGAAATTACCCATAATTCTGCTGTGGTTAAGGAGTCGATTATTTAGGGCATTACAGTATAATAGCACCGCGGTTGCAGGCTTACATTGGTGAGTGTTGCCGCACAATCAATCATCAACAAATTAACGAACATTCAATTCCCATGTACATGTCAATTATGTGTAACTATTACAAGTCAGTCAATATGGATATAACGGTAAATTTGTAGCCAAATCGATCATGACAGTAAATGCAACGTTTGCAATATACTGCCATGGACAAACATAGAGGCGTAAACTCACTATAAAGAGTGCATATAAACCACTATTTTATTAAACTTTAAAGTGATTTGAAACACTCTGTTGCGGCTCGCAGCAAGTCAACTTGCTCAACGCAGTAAATAAATTTGATATCACAATTGCCAGCACACAACGCCATTCTTTCGTTTTAATCAAATAAAGTGACTCTCGGTGACGAAATTATTGCCGTTTGTTTATCAGTGGTTTGTTTCGGGCAAACAAAGGGCTGTTTGTTCACATTTGTCCGTAGTTCAGGGTACGTTCATACACTGGTAAGTTTGCAAAGCATTTTTTGCAGGCATTTTCTCATAGAAAACCCTATGGCGCCAGAACATGAACGGCAACATGCATATAAAATGCATATTTACCAAAGCTAACGACATGAGAGGTAAATTTTCGATAGTTTCACATGTAACGGTTCTACTAACGCTGAAGAGGTTACTCTCACCAAAAGAAGTCCTGAAGGGTACACAGGATTTGAAATTGTGCTGACGGGAAGTCGGTGGCCGAGAGGTAGCGTACTGGTCTCTCGTGCTATCGGACCGGGGATCGCAACCTGGTCAGGGTATTCTGACAAAAATCAGAACTGGGTCAGATACCAAGTTTGTCAGGCTGAAAAGTCTCATTCGAGATAACTGAATAAAGATCCGAATGCCAAATGCCGACTTCCCCCCATTACAACACTTGTGCAGGTATGTTGTCGTGGGTGCAGTACGCTGTCCGATCGGGCGCGGACATTAATGGGTGACCCGCGTACACGCCTCGGTGTGTGCACGTTAAAGAACGCTACTGGAGTCACCACAGGGTTATAAAGTTACTCGGCCGTGGTAGCACCTGGACCTCCACATAATCCTCAGCACATTGAGGGCGATTGAGTATCAAGTAGATAGATAGATAGGGTTTGAAATGTCGTTCTAAATGACGTTTAGTTTTCGTATCTGCCATGATTTATGTTAGAGAATAATTGTTTACGTTTCATGCAATGAACATTAAAATGAACTGAAAACAAAATGCTAATGGGCACCATACTTTCAGAAACACAGTTTAAGTAACGATGTTAGTGGCGATCACAAACCCTGTGTACCCTTCAGCACATTTTCAAACCCTGTGTATATTTTCAAACCCTGTGTACCCTTCAGCACTTTTTTTGGTGAGAGTGACCCCTTCAGCGCTACTAACATATTGCCATAAATACTTGTATGATTGATGCTTGCGAGATAATTACATGCTATTTACTGACAAATATCGATAGCATCACTACTAGTGGAACTACATATGTTTTACTTTTCATCATGTAGTTAGCTGTGGTACAGTAATGCCCTAATTAATCGAATTCTTAACCACAGCAGAATTATGGGTAACTTTTCAGGATTTAGTCGGAAATATGGCTTGTTGCCATTCATCGGAAAGCTCTCGCCGTGGTTAAGAGGTCGATTAATTAGAGCATTACTGTAGCTGTGGTACATGTGCATTTTATAATAATTTTTGCATTCGGTTCCTGGCACATTGTAGCTTTCTGTACCGAAATGACTGCAAAATAATGCAAGGGCAAATTTGCAACTGTTGTGTTTTACGAAATGGCACAGTCGATGTTGTTGTATATTTTGACTGCAATACTTTAATTATGATTTCTTTTTCAAATGGGTGTAGTGTCTGTGTCATAAAACATCAGTTTGATGTAGTGAAATAAGCAGGTGATATGTGTTTATCGCCTCACAAACACTCGCCTCTGTTTCATTCTGGTCCGGTTTCAGGGAACAAAATAGGTCGTTCAATACTTTTACACTGAATTTACAAAGCCACACAAAGACAATTTTAAGTAATATAATTCGGATAAGTCGGCTCCGATAACGATAATAAAGAGCGTTAGTCACAATTATGCGCATGTGGAAAGATACAAACAGCCGATAACTCTCGATAACTTCGGGCAGTTTCTTTGAGAGTGTATGCCATATACTATATGGTCCATGTATTTGGTGTATTCATAGATATATATTGCTCCCACTACCAAATTACGTATACAAATGAACCATGGCCATTTAAGACACTGTTTAGTTTCCATTCGAGATTGTAAAGGTTTGAACGAGGCGACTGGTCATCCATGCAGTGTACTATCCATCTGGTATAATCGAATATCCGGATATGAACTGGAATATAATGCAATGTACTCCATTGCAATTCATCCCATGCACCAAACGATTAATACAAAAACAAAATCACTAAAACGGGTTTTTATCGGCAGGCATTGCTAATAACGGAATGATAATATACTTCAAAACACTCCTTTCATCTCCAAATCGGCATAAGAGACTCTGAGTTGAAGTTACTTCGGGAACTAAATTGATTTATCTGAAAATTCCGTTGGAACTTCGCCAGTGACAATGATAATCGTTCACAATAACGCATGGACGCGTTCGATTGTGTGGCAGAGTAAGAACATCTATATGACACTCCAGTGGCGTGCGATCGTAGCTTTATATGACACAATTTGTGCCGGTCCATTCGATTAGTCGGAAAATCTGGTGATTCGCGAAAGAATAATGCGTCATATTGATGGCATGCATGAACGCGAGAGTGGACACCTTATAAGAATTGTTTACTAAATATTAACTGTCGAGTAGCTCCCTTATAGGAAATATTAAAGATGCATAATCAGAATTAACGCTCGGATATCACTATTTCTTTGGCTTCGGGGGTAAAAAATATTTGATTCGAGTCGAGGAACCCACCCATCAAAGCTCAGAGTTATCAGATATCGATTTTTGAAATCTATTATTTTTCACCACCGGTACTTTTTAGTGGCCTGGTAAAAAGTCGACGAGAAGACGGTCTCGGACCAAATTGGGGATGAAGATGGATAAATCTAAAATCAAGTGGCTTTTGTGTGTCAGATATTTGACAAACTGGTCTAATTACGTTGAACAAAATGTTGATAAATAGCAGGTATTGGGAAATTTTATACTCCATAGTTGACTGCCGTTAGCATTATTTTTGGGCAATTAATCGATTCTGATAACTGAAGCGGCATTTCAAAATTGTTTGTTGATGTTGATGTTGTTGGAATCTGATGATATGGGGACCATCGAATCGGATTGAGTACCTTTAAGAAAATTTGAATCTGTTACGAACCAACCATAAAACCGTACATCGCACTGTATACCTACATGTACATGCTTTATCAAACACCAGAAAATAATCATAACTGACCCATAAGCTCAGTTTTGTATGAGGTTTTGATGACCAGATATCGACTTTCAATCGAGAACGTTTTAGCACGTTTTTAATTTTTGTCAGCAAGCAAAAATTCCAATGATAGACTCTTATGTAGAGCGTACAACCTTCCGTTGCCCAAAAGCGGTAGATAAAAAATAATTTTCTCAATTCTGTACTATAGTTTTCAGCGTAAACCGATGGAAGCTTTGTGTATGTTCGCGATGTTTGTGCCATACGCATGATGGTACTTGCAAAAATTAATACCTTTCAGTTTTCTTTTGCGCGGTATAAGGTTAAAATAATTTTGACTAATTGGGTGTCAAATCTGACAGTACACCTTTAAGCCAACCTCGTGGTCGTTTATGAATACTGACCATGGCATCTGAGTCCACTGAGATATATGCCATTCGCGGTCATGATCCTGTGTATACCCCAGATAACTCTGGGTGGCCTCGTGTCACGAATAAAAAACACATCAACGTCGAACGACAACTCGGGTTAACTCTGTTATTAACATGGACCACGTCGGATTTTGATTTATACTGCCGTTATAGAGTTTTGATATACATGCATATGAGTTGTTTTGCAATAGAAAGTCTGTTTGGATTGTGTCAAATAACGAGAACACCCCCATTTTGTGTGTGTGTGGGTATTCTTTGGTGTGTATTTGCAAGCGGGTGGCACTCAACACGAAGGAAATCCGAACCAATATACCTTTCAGCGAGTAACTATATGACTAACTCTGGCCTTAGTCATAGTGACTACATGAAGAATTTACTCTGTCTGCAAAACTGCCTTAAATGGCGTTTGATATTCATTACTAAAAGCTCAATTTCCATTGCTTCGCAATTATTTTATATCTATAATTGAACCAACGTGATGGGAGAATATAAAGGGATACGGGAAGTTCACCCCGCACTAAAGGCCAAATAGAAGATTATTATGTCATAGACACCACAGACATCTCGGAAATGAATCAGTCAAACAGACCTTCACCACAAACTATTGGTATACATCCCAATAGACCATGCATTATTGGAGTGTGTGTATAGATAATTGATTGAAAGTTTGGCCTGCTTTCAAGTCTGTCTCTGATTCTGAATAGGTCATCTGCTTCAATGATTGTTGTAACTAACAATATCATAGTCATTATGATAACCTTTCCGACTTAGTCATTATGACTAATTTGGATTAGTCAATCTGTGGACAAACCTTTGACTATATAACGAAGGTTATTCATATTGACTGACTTTTTTTTTCTCAGTGAATGTGGTGCAAGCTTGGTAGACATTTTGTCAATAATATAAATTGGTACCATCCTAGTGGTAGAACATGATGACATCCGATCAAAAATTAGATAGAATTATGCAGTGCAAACTTAACTACGACTTAAGAACTATACACATATATTGATTTGCATTAGACTAATCCAATAAGGTGATGCTGTGTTAGTTGATAATACATGGTTCTCAAGCGATCGACGTCGGAAAAATACACATACGAATTCTCACAGCATGAGAAACATGTATAAATAATTTATTTTTGCATCATTTATTGGAATACCAGACTCCATAGCGATGCACAAATACACATTCAAACATATTTCTTTGGTTGAAACACTGTTTTACTGTTATGCACCAAAGGATTCTGCTTTTTGGATTCCTGTGTGTTGCTATATAGCAAAAAGACTCTGTTTTTTATGGATGGCCGTTTATGTGGAACCATAGAGCCGACGAGCCTTGAGCGACTCTGTTTTTATGATCAGTTCGAGATTCTCTGATGTTAATAGACCCTGCGTGGTACTGGCTTGTGTACTATATTAACTTTATGGCAACTTGAAACGTTCATATTTTAACACTAATTTTCCCAGTGGAATGTTTTCAAGCTTTAGGAAGCGATCATGTTATGAGTTAGGTAGACGTGAGAATAAATAGTGTGGGGCATGTTTAGCCCTTTTGTACTAAATAGATTCTCCCACTCAGTTATAAAAGTATACACTGGAATGGTCTATTATTCATCTAGCGGGGTGTTCAGGATAAATTATCAGACGACAGTCAGACGAAAAGATAATAAAGCGCTGATGGATTCGTGTTCATTGGTGGGAGCTGTTCAGATAATATGTTCAACAAACGACATATATGGTCTATATCTGTTAGTAACTAAATGCTAATTGATGATGAGGAAATGTTCAAATAAAAAGTTCAATGTGTATTATTTGATCATAAACAACATGATACATCTATAACATCAGGTGATATCTGCAATATCCAGTTGTATATTTGAAAAATAAATACACATTAACATAGTAGCAGCATGTGTACTAGCATATGACCACACATAAACGTGTTGTATAACACAAAGCTCAATCCAACAATATGTTCCTTTGGTCAAATTCAAATATACATCGTAATACACGGATGTGTCTAGTATTTATTCTAGCATTGTCTTGTAGTGGACATTTCCACAGTTTTCAATCAGATAACTATTAACAGATATTTTCTACCAATCAGAGACTGAGCCAGTTGCTTGTTGCATTGGAAACTTGGTTTTCTCGAATACTTTCAGTGTTAAATTGCCTATATTCAAACAACTTTTTTTTTTGTCAAATCATAATATACTGAAATTTGTATTTACGCCAGGATGTTGAAAATTCATCAATGATTATAACGCTGTCTTTCATTTTGCGTGACACTTGCTTACTTCCACATTTAAAAGCGAAAGAATGCATGCTCTTCGGTGGAATATAGCATAAGCACAAGCGATGTTAAACCAATTAAACTATTTATTGCACACACTGTTAACTAGCAACCATAAGCTCCCCCCACTAGTGAATATATGTGAAAATCTCAATTCGCGAGTAAACAAAAGCCAGTTTATGCTAAACTGCAAAATGGGATATATCTCTTATGAAATTATATAAAATTTTCATTAATTTTAAAATTTATTAATTTTTCTTCTGCCATTGTTGGGAGCTTCCAATGAAATGTTCTGCCACACCCCACGTTAGAGTGCGGGACGTGTAGCTGACCAGTATAACTTATCTGCTTCCAATAATCAATATGTTCAATATGTTTATTTATCATTAAACTGTAATTACATTATTGGGGATTAATACATAATACAGCAGTCATTTTGTCTGGAAATAGATAATAGATACATATTCATCTGGATAACAATTGTTCCGGAACTCCTGCCCCACTCAGTGTCACCACTTATCCGGTTATTTTCGATAGAAGACATGTGACCCCTATTATGTCCATAATACCAGTATGCCACACTTCAAGACAGGGATATTGGAGTATTGGTATCAGAGGGAATATTTCCAAGACCCCAATCTTCGTACGCCAAACATGTGGTAATGCCGGAAAAACTGAAGGGAATGTGGGACAGAACTTTCAGGGGGACATTCCCCAATGTTAATTATCCTACAGACAACAGCCTAGGACGGGGGGGGGGGGGGGGCTGGTGTCCCCGCATGCCTACTCCACCGCCCCTACATACATATATCAGTGAGCTGTATTTTTCATTCATGACCTTATTTGCATTTGTCAAGGAGAGTTTAATGTTGTTCGAGCTAACATCGGTATTCGTTGATATGAATACAAAGGCTTATTCAAATAAGAGTATAATTGCTCTTCTACTTCTTTGTGTGCATATACGTATGTCCCGAGGAGCAGTGGAGAAATGATAAGATATTTGATATAGGCACACATGACGCTCAGTCAATTCCCTTTAACACTATCATTACCATTGTCATGCATGGTGCAGTAAGCAAATTATTATCCGATAGAACAATTGGGGCGCAGCGTTTCAAGGCTGGCACAATGGCAATCAACATGTTCAAAGTAGTAATTAAAAAAACCAAAGTGGGGTCCCTATAGTTAGGATATAAAAACACTATCTGACCGTGTGACGTTTTGCAGAGCAAATATAATTCGATGACGTCAAATCCTATGCTAAAGTGTGCTATCGCACAAAATATACCTGATTTTGGCAGGATTGGTGTTTAGTCGAAAATTACGGTAGCTTCACGGAAAATTCGCGAATAGTTCGAGTTGCAGAGGGTGAATTCAGGCACCAAATTCACCATATGGGAACCTCATTCTGCTTAGACGTTATGGGAGACCTTGGATCAGATTGAAGTTCCCCAGTCGAAGTTGGTGATGTTCGCGCATTATTTACCTCGGTTATGCATTTTATCTTCTGAAAATTAGGGGATGTAAAACTGAACAGAAAGGAAATAGTAACTAAAAACAAGGTGTGCTTGTGAAGTTAGTTTAAAGTTTGACGTTCGTGGACATTGAGTATGAAGTTTGATGGACGTTGGTTGGACATTCGATGTGAAGTTGGTTGGACGTTTGTTCACTGGACATTCGCGGTGTGAAGTTATAGTTTGACAAATATCTATAGGACCAGAGGACGTTCGTGGACATTCGCGACTTAGTCTAAGCTATTTTCGCGAAATATCTTCGACTGGTCGGATCGCTTTTACTAATAGTATGTGAGGAGAATAATTTCACTGCTGAATTTCCAAGCCTATTTATCCACTATAGTTTAGCCTCTACCCTCTACACTCGAATTTTTCACATAATGTTCTAAGTCCTGAATGTCCGTTTCCTTGTTGAGAGACATTCAAACATACATTCAAATATAAGCTTCTAGGTAACAAATAGGGTTTTTATTCGATACACTTGAATGTTTGTAGATACCAAATACAATTGTGATATCTGTGTGGTGACAGTTGCGCTGTACTTTGTCAGTTTTCGCTAAAATTTACTCGACTCGCAAATGGACACAGGATAATCCCCGCATTATGTTGGTCGAAGTGGTATTGCATGGGAATAATCTACATATGCTTCATTTGATTTATCTGCTGAATTTTCAAACATTTTGGCCCACTGGTTTCGCTTATACTCTCTACATTCATGGCGAAGTTAGCCCAGAATGTTCTATAAGTACCGAATGTCCGTTTACCCTTTGAAAAACAGTCAAACATGCAGACATTCAAATATACGCGTCTGTGCTAATTATAGGGCCCGTTTCTGGTGCAATGGACGTATATGGATGTATAACGATTGAAAATCGTCGGCATTATACGAACTTATTGTAGTTTGTGAGATACTGCATAATGGGGATAATCAAATATTTGGGAATACCTCTGTGAAGTTGGTTGGACGTTCGTGGACATTCGCGACACGGTCTATTTTCCAAAAATAGCATTGACACGCATTTGTTGACAAGTCCGATAGCTGCATTGTGCCCAGACATCCCGTATTTAAAAAGATCATGTGCCTGCCAAATATATTTTCATGTAAATAACCAAAAGTGGTGTCCAACCAAATTAAAAGCGATTTTCACAAAAACATCTTTAATTCGCACACGGGGACAGGACAAACTGCTGTTTTTGGCCGGAGCGACATTACGCTGAAGAATCGTTGCTCTGTAAGACTACCCTGCATAATTTGCAAGCCTATTCGTTCACTGGTTTAGCCTCTACCCTCTCCACTCGATTTTTTCACATAATCTTCTAAGTCCCGAATGTCCATTTGCCTTTTGAAAGACATTCAAACAGACATTAAAATATATGCTTCTACGTAACTTATAGGGTTCTTATTCGATACATTTGAATGTTTGTAGATACCAAATACAATTGTAATATATGTGTGGTGAAATTCTTGCGTGTTTTAGACATTGATGGGGCAAATGTATTGGCGGAGGTTCGCACTGGACTCGCTCATGGGTATACATGCATGACAAATCGTTATGTTTTAGTCGAAGTGATATACTCACAGTTACTAACTCGCTGCCATATTGGATCCACCAGGCCCGGTCCGTGGTTTTAGTGCTACAGGTCAAAGGTATTGAGTAACATTTCCGTATATGGAAGTCATGAATATTCAAAAGCTCAATATATGCTACTCCGGAACTTTGACTTGTATATAGCACGAAAACCACAGAACCGCAGGGCTGGATGAATCTCTGAAACCACGGAATGGCGCTTGGTGAATCCAATACGGCCGCGACTCATGCACTCGCTTATTGCGTGGGAATAATATATGCTTTGAACATGAGATTTCTCTGCTTAATTTTCAAGCTTGTAGCTCCGCTGGTTTTGCCTCTATCCTCAACGCTCACGGCGAAATTACCTCAGACTGCCCATTTACATTTTGAAAGACATTCAAACAGACATTCTAATATAATCTTCTAAATTTAAAACCAGACAAACCAAACCCTTTCGTAACATGACAACATGAGCGTGAAATGGGTTACCTGCATGCACTGCATGGGCTGTCAAATGGCTTGCACAGATTAAATGGTAAATGCGCAGGGACTTTGTATATAGATAGGGCGGAAACATGACCAGGTATGACAACGTTATTGGAAATCCGTCATCCATGTTTCCGCTAAACTACCGAGGAGGTCCACATAAATCAACCAGTGCATGTAGGGCGACAGTGAAGCGTTTGGTGGGATAAACTCAATAAGCACAATCCGATAAACTGCAGGGACATGTGTACTAGTTAAGAGTATACGTTCACATGCTGACAAGTTTGGCTGGAAATTTTACAGACAATTCATCGTATAGAGCCGAAGTATCCCAACGACAAACTACTTATAAAATGCACATATACGTCACTGTTTACTATATATGTAATGGTTTATTACTCAGGAACAATATGTGTACATACTCAGTGAGATTTATGTAATTCCGTACGTTATTTTACAACTGACATTTGCCCGAAATTAGTCTGTAAATATATTGCAAGAATCAATCGCTCAATAACTCGTAGCATTTTGACGCCCCAATAAGTGCCGACAAATACCAAAAATAACCATGCACAAAAGTTTTATTCCCAACATTTTGATAAACATACACATTATACAATACATTATACTGCGTGTCTCGTCTTCATATGACTTTTCACCACAACCTGGACTCGTACAAGAAAAACACATAGTGTACACAACATTTTATAATAACTTTATAATATATAATTATCAGATTTATGGAGGTACGGACTTGTCATGAGCGTTCATCAAATATGCTTGGACAGCTATATATAATGCAGAATTTAATAAAAAATTTGCCAGCTGTGTGGACATACACCAATTAGATCTGTAGCATCAAGTTTTCCAATGTTATACACTGAGATGCCCAATCATAACCGTCCGTTTTTGGTAAGATACACTCTTAAAGGCACGTGAGGCCTTAATTTTCGAAAATATTCATATTTGTTCCAAACACCGTAAACAGAAAAACATTAAAACGCATACAGTTTCGTTCATATATACCATGACCATCGCGTAAACAGCATGTTATCATAAATACCTACTATATTTTACCTAAGCAAGAGCCTGATTGGGTTACAGAGGACAGCACAACGCTACTGGCTAATCACACACAAATGGCATGCACGCTCTTTATTAGTTCCATATCAGGAATTCACCACCAAAGAACGCTCTTTATGTTTACCACTATAATATAAACAAACACCAGAAAAGTAACTTTTTATGCTTTTGTTTACATAACAATGGTTAAACATATGAGAATAACATACTGTTTATGCGATATTTCTTATTTATATACGGACAAAGTCTGTCTACATTTTGATGTTGTGGCTGTTTTTGACGGGTGGAAATATTTTCACAGGATACCCACCGCCAAGGCCAACCGTACCTTTAACTCCGGTTCCCCTAAATTAAAAAAAAAACAACCAGAACTTAAATTTAAAGTTTTCATGATTTTGACTAGAAAATAATTAAATGTGCGTCGTATTTCAATACAATAGTAAATTATTTTAACTAAATTCTAGCATCTCCAAGGGAAGTTACATCTTTTAAACCTCCCTATCTCGTTTGCCTAACGCACTTTGCCTTTCGCTACAATGAATTTACCTTATAAAAATACGTGTGTACCTATATATATATCTTTATTAACCTCCATTAACGGAGAGCATACATCAATACATTGTATGTGTTGTATAAACGAATTGGGGCGTTTTGTACACATAAAGGTGAGCAAGGTCGTTTCGTATTTACAAACATGATATAGTATATATACAAACAATATTTGAGCATAGAAAATGGGGGCAAATAAGTAACAACACTGAGTTTCCATAAATCACAGCCGTATGGTCTATGTACCATATTAGAGTTTGAGCACATTTAAATAAGGAAAGTGTATGTCGCATGCGTATGGATGTAGATCCTATGTTCACTAAGTTGTGCTCCTTTTCATCCTCAAACATTGTAATGTCAACAAGGCTTGCTTTTCTGGCAGGCAGCAAGCACACGCAAGCAGTCGGTTATAGTTTTAACGGGCAATGTTTTGTAAAAGTTGGCATCCTTTGTACATAAATTTCGCGGCGAATGTGATAATATCTCCCCAAGCGTTGATGACAGCGAGTGGAGGAACGAAGGCTGTGCCGCCGAGTAGGAAGTCACATAGATGGTTTTGCGAGAGAGAATCGATAAACACAAAGCATTCTACTCCAAAGAAGTCAACGAAGATTGACCAGAAATTGTATCTCAACTGATGCATGGCTGGCGCATTACATATAAATAATACATGTTCAATTTCGTTGTGATACGTAGATCTGCAGGCACCGCAATTCGAGTTGTTATTGAACATCGATCTATTCAACAGCCGTGCAAGATTTCTCAGTTCCTGGGAGTTTTCAGGGCGGTCAGCAAGTAATCTCCATATACTCCAGGTGGAGAGAGGATCGCTGTGAACGTTTAACATATGTACAAAAGTATCTGTGTTTGTAGCAGAATGCCATTTCAAGGAATAGGCGTTTCGAATAGTGTCTGTGATGATGCGCTTCCAGATAGCCTTCTCTGGGAAGAAGCCACTTTCAAGAAAAACTGTAAGAAATGAGTCAATGGCGTAGTGTTCAAGAATTTGGAGGATGTCAAGAACAAATCCTGATGTGTTGATATGGAAGAGTTTGTACCTGTAGAGGTTGTGAAGAAACATTTTCAGCGGAGTATCCTTTGTAACAGGTAAGTGGATAAGTTCGGCCAGGAATGTTAGTTTCCGCATATGTAGTTGAAGATCCATTGGTAAAGTACCAAGGAGACTGAGTGATAGCCTCGTTCCTGCCCTCAGCGGGAGGTTTTGAATATGTTTGATGCACGTACGAAATGACTTCTCGATTTGGTTGATTGCCTGATCACTCGGTGTGTACAGGAGTTCGGAACCATATAAGGCCTTGGGAAGCACTATACGGTGTAGAAGCTTCTTCATTGTAACGGGTGTACACATTTGTAAGGCCTTCCGTCCAGCCATTGAAAAATATGATTTTCGCATGACGTCAGATACCAGCGAGGCACGGTTGGTACAATTGTTAAATTTGTGCTGCATTATGCCAAGATGGCGAGCTTCCGTAACTTCATCAAGTTTGTTTGTTCCAAGGAACCACGTCCTATCACGCTGTTCATGTTGAGTGCGCGTTTCATTGAAAACAATGACGACACTTTTCTCTGTCGAGTATCTGAATCTCCACTTGATGCTGTAATCGAAACAGAGGCTCAATAGATGATCAAGGCCAGACTTGTGCAGAGACATTAAGCAAATGTCGTCAGCAGTGGTTGGGGATGTGCAGTTTATATTTCCGATCCGAAGACCAAATCTCGACTGTTCTAGCTCAGTGAGAAGTTCATTAATGAACACCAAGTAAAAGAACGGCGAGGTCACTGATCCTTGGCGATTTCCTTGGCATATGGAAAATGGTTCTGACTGGCAGCCATTGTAGAGAACACGACTAGTACACTCCTCGTGCATGTTCTGAATTACACGAAGAATTTGGCCTTTAAAACCGAGGTTGTTGAGTTTGATGAGAAGTCCATCGTGCCACACTCGGTCGAATGCCTTTTGAGAGTCTAAAAAGCAAACATAGAGTTTAGAACCATGGTCACATGCGAAGTGTATTGATTCTTCGACAACGAATGAATTCATGTTGCATCCCACGTGTTTCTGGAATCCAAATTGGAGGCAATGTGGAAATTGTTGAAGGGTTTCCGATCTCAGAAATCGCGATAGAAGCACAGATTCGAACAGTTTATATATTGAAGATAGAAGTGTAATCGCACGATAGCTGTCCGGATTGTGTTTAGGCTTGGGGTCTCCTTTATAAAGCGGAATGACGATCCCAAGTTTCATATCTGCCGGTATCCATTCAAATGCGATGATGCTGTTATAAAGTAAACACAGGACATCTACTAGCGATTCAGGCGCATACATAAAGTGTTCATTTACAACGTCGTCATGGCCACCTGCCTTATTTCTCTTCATTGCTCGAATTGCAGTAGATACTTCCGCGTTTGATATTATTTCGCAGAATATATCATCGTCATAATTTGCATGCGATTTAGACATGAGCAACCGAAGTTCGTTACATACTATTTTCTCAACTGAAGGGGCTTGGTGTGGGTCGGCACTATATAACTGTTGAAAGTAGTTTTTCCATCCCTGGGATAGAATATCAGGTTCATGGCATAACCCGGATCCAAAATCTATTCCTGTTGCAATTTTATCTTTTTTAGAATTATCCTTCGTCATACGCCAGAAATCTGATGAATTCAGATTGGCGGCGGACTCGATGTCCAAGAGGACTTGCTTCTCGTACTGATGTACTGCGTTCCGAATGGTCCGTCTAAATATACGTTTGGCGTCTTTGTATGCACAATATGATTCGCATAATTCAGAATGTTGCTTCCCGTCCGCTATCCAAAGCGCCCGAGTTGACTTTACCTTCACGTGAAGTTCAGAAAGGTGAGAGTTCCAGTATGGCTTCCTAAACTTGTAGAATTTTCGTTCACCGGCCGCACGATCGGAAGCGTTATGGAGTAATGCCACAAGTTCAGCATACAACTGTTGAATGTCCCTTTCGTGTCGAATGGGTTTATGTCGCATTTCTACACATGCGTAATGTAACAGTGTTTGATAAGCCACAATGTCGATATTTTTCCAGCTGTATAATTTACGATGATACTCGGGAGAAATCCGCATAGGTTGGCACTGGAAGCTAAGCTTGCATCTCACAGGCAAATGGTTAGACACATTTAATGAGTTATCGTCGATTATGGAAGAGTTTGCGATAGCATGATTTAGTAGTTCAGGAACCAGTATGTGATCAATGAGAGAAGGGGTGGCTACTGTTGCGAATGGGCTAAATGTGTATCTGGGGCCAGTGCACACCCGTGTGGTCGTCGTGGACATCATTTCTGCACGTGAAAGAAATTCACCGAGCATCATTGTTCGCGAGGCGTGAGTGGCTAGTGTTCCGCTGTTATCGGGACCTGGCCAGTGTGCATTAAAGTCACCCATCAGGATAACGGGTCCCTGTTGTGATAGAAAATCGGTGTAGTCTTCCAGTGACTTCAGACTGTCGCCAAAATAATCATCTGAGTGGTTGGTACTCGGTAAGTATATCTGCACTACACTAATATTTACATCATCAGAGAGTTTGAGTTGGACTCCGATAAAGCGCTCTTCTTGTAAGTCAATGATCGTACACCTTGAGAATAGGTCATCTCTAATAAGTATCGCAACTCCGTCCCGCGTGAAAGAACCGCCATTTTTTGTGACAATTTTTCTGCCAGGTTTGGAAATGACACTGTGTGAATGGCTTAGATCATTCAACGAGGACGTATTTTCTTCATTCAGCCAGTGTTCTGACACACCCACAAAGCTATAGTTATTTGCTGCTATAAGTTTGGAGAGGTAGAACTGTGACGTTGAGAAACCTGTCATGTTCCACGTTAAAAATTCAAGTTCATGTGTCTGTGTTCCCATTGTTGTTTCGCTGAGGTGGTTCGTTGTGCCATTCATAACTGCGACATTTAGATAATAATAGCAGACGACACGAAGAGAAACAATCAACTGATTCATCTGTAAGAATGATCAACTAAATAATATCAATAAACACTCTAATTATGTTCATTAAACTCACAACCGAAAAACCCTACAGACGAACCAATGCAAATCAAGTAACCACTCAGCTCTCAACATTCCGGTATCAAAGAGTTAAGGTATAGGGATAGTGTCGGAACTATTTCAGACGATCTTAGTAAGAGATGGACGAGATACCGTCGTTGTGAGTTCATTAAATATTTCTTTACAAAATGGAATCTCTCATTAGTTATAAGAGTATACACTGGAAGGGTATATTATTCATTTTTTGGTGGATGTTCAAGAAATATAAGGAGAAGACAGATTATACAAGCGTCCTATTCATGTGTAGGAAAAGTTCGGACAATAAGTTCGACAAACGATAGACATTTGTTGAACTTATTTTCTTAACATTCCTAAGGGAACTACTCGTCAATGAGTATTAATTTAGTAAAGAAACGGTCAATGATGAAACCTCATCAGGAAGTTACCAATATTCTGTTATTTATGCGTATAATGTGAAGATAGCTCACTAAAACGGAATCGGATGGGTTTATATTCCCAAAAAAACAAGCCGAAACCCCAGCGGAACCACAACCTAATTACATTAAAAGAAACAGGTGTGTTGATTCTCTCGCGGAAACTCAATAATGGTAACAACAACATCTCATTTGGTTTCAATAATATTCAATTTCCCAAATGATGAGTTGATCCGCCTTGTCAAATTTGCAGGATAGTGTTGCTAATTCAATACACACATATTGCATTTATATACTCAGTGCGCATCAGGTATATCCACAAGCCTGAGTTTAGTGTGCCTGTCATTTGCAGAATGAGGTCCCCAGAGGGTGAATTTAGTGATGCTATCCCGCATAGCGGGCTACCATCACCAAATTCGCCCTATGGGAACCTCATTCTGCATGGCCTCATCTGCTATGGGACACGTAGTCTCAGATTGAAGTTCCCAAATGGTGAATATTGTGATGTAGACCCATTGGGAACCTCGATCATGCCAATTTGGAGATATAGAGAGACTAATCTAAAAAAAGAAATGGAATCTATGTGAAGAAGATTCTGTAGAAATGTTATAATAAAGAAACTTCACAGAGAAGATGAGGCCTAAGCAGAATGAGGTCACCAGAGGGTGAATTTAGTGACGCTAGCCCGCTATGCGGGATAGCGTCACTAAATTCACCCTCTGGGGACCTCATTCTGCAAATGCATGAGAGGTGCACTGAATTCAGGCTTGTATATCCATGTGCACGATAGACACGAGGTCGGGTTGCTTGCCTATAGCTGCATTCCGAAGTCAAATAGTTAGCTCCTCGAATATCGAGTTATCGCTGATGTTGATGTGCTCTGCACAAAGATTTATAGCCAAGGGAACAATCTGCCAAAAAAAATTTCATAATTTACATCTTCATGTCGCCGACATTTAATGTCCTATCCGAACGTATAGACGAAATTTCTAAGTCAATTTTCCACTCACCAAGCATGAAATTGATTTTTTTTAAAGGTACTCAATCCGATCAGACGCTCCTAAATTACTATTTATTTGGCTTCGGGTGTGAAAAATATTTGATTCGAGTCGAGAAACCCACCATCAAAGCTCAGAGTGATCAGATATCGGTTTTTGAAGTTTGATATTTCTCGAGATGTGGAATAATATGTGGCCCAGAAACACGTGGTCAAACGGAGGAGAGTCTCGGACAAAATTGCGGATGAAGATGGATAACTCTAAAACCAAGTGGTAATACGGTCAAATTTCGTGATACATTAGTCATAATACGGCCATATTTTTTTGAACAAAATGTTGATAAATAACAAGTTTTGGGAAATTGTATACCTCATGCAGTTGACAGTGGTTAGCATTATTTTGTTGCAATAAATCGATTCTGATAACTAAAACGAAATATGAAGAAATGTTGTTGTTGTTGTTGTTGTTGTTGTTGTTGTATCTTAATGGTATGGGGACCGTCTGATCGGATTGAGTACCTTTAAATAAGGACGAGATTCATAATAAGATAAATTCGGTTGTAAAATCCATTGTTATGTAAACATTATTGTTACGATAGAATTGCCGATACCATACAAGTCCAATTAGTCAAATAAGATACCGAAGTTTAATCAGAACTTGACGGTAATAATAATTGGAAAATGTCAAACATTAAAAATTATACCGAAAATCATATTCAGACTAAAATATTTGAGCTTACTACACGATTATCGATGTTTGTTGACGAATTACGGTAACAGTTTTGTTTACATAACAATGGCTTCAATACGCGAAATTTCGTTACTGGAGGACTATCAGTAGTGAATATAAGAACAAAAATTATGTGTTCTTCATGTTTTTACAAACTTTTATATTTTGTGCACATTTATATGAAAATCTGTATGTTATGGAATAGCGTAATCTCTGACATGTTATGGTGTATATATACCCTCATTATTTGATTCGACTTTGATCAACTATCGGTTAATAATTATTAATAATCAAATTGAGAACAAAGTATATCTATATCTCCACGTTCTTGCTTATATGATGGGTTTACAGATGGTTCATTTCCACATGTGCCCGCTGTGAAGTCATCACATCCCGGAAGTGTATAGTAGATTGACTAATGACTTTTCCCCATAACTTTCCCCCATAAATGTTGCTCTGGTGTTAGCAGAACCCACGCATGCAAATAACGCATTCAGAATTCTGATATCCAATAATCACAGCTCTTCGTAAATTTCAATAGCAAAATCTATAAATTTTAGTGAACAATTCCCAGGGCAGTTCCGTCAAAAGAACATCAATTTATTGTATTGAATTTGAGCCACAAGCGAAAATTTGCGGATTGTGCAATCGCCTGGCCACGTGGTTTATACTGATTGGTGAGCCTCGATTTTATTTTTAATCTCGCATGCGGGAAATCCAAATTTGTCCAAGGTACTACATTCAACCATATTTGGTCTGTTGTTTGACAAATACAACAGTTATTTTATATTGCATCAAATGTGCATGACGTGCTCGATGCTCTTCGCTCAATGGTGTGGGGTGTTCAACTTTCCAACTCATCCCACCCATTGTTTAGACCAAATTTTAAATTATTGGAAAATTTATATATACCCTCTTGGATCTGTTTTTCTTTTTCTGATTTTACATAATAATAATAATAATAATATATAGCATTTATATAGCGCTTCATCCCTGGTGTAGCTCGAAGCGCTTGGGACCCTATATATACAAGTTATATACAAACATTGGATGGTAGCAATCACACACAGTTGAATAATGATACAATGTCATCTGCGGCTAGTTGTGTGTGGGTAAATTTGGAAGAGGTGGGTTTTCAGTCGTTGTTTGAATATATCAAGAGAATGCGAACTTCGAATGTCGAGAGGGATTGAGTTCCAAACACTTGGCGCAGCATGTGTGAACGTACGACGTTCAATTGTTTTATAGTTACACGTGGGAACAGCCAGAAGTTGTTTTTGTTTGGAGCGTACAAACCAAACACCCTCATTATTATGGTGAATTTAATTGTGGCACAATAGCCTCCACGAATACCCACCTTTAAAGGCACGTGCGGCCTTGGCGGTGGGTATCCTGTGAAAATATATCCACCCGTCAAAAACCGCCACAAACAGAAAGAACGTCAAAATGTAGATAGACTTTGTCCGTATACAAATAAGAAATATCGCATAAACAGTATGTTATGGTCATATGTTTGACCATTGTTATGTAAACAACAGCATAAAAAGTTACTTTTCTGGTGTTTGTTTATATTATGATGGTAAACATAAAGAGCGTTCTTTGTTGGTGAATACCTTATATGGAACTAATAAAGAGCGTTTATGCCATTTGTGTGTGATTAGCCAGTAGCATTGTGCTGTCTTCTGTAACGCAATCAGGCTCTTGCTTATGTAAAAATATAGTAGGTCTTTATGATAACATGCTGTTTACGCGATGGTCATGGTATATATGAACGGAACTGTATGCGTTTTAATGTTTTTTCTGTTTACGGTGTTTGGAACAAATATGAATATTTTCGACAATTAAGGCCGCAATATATATGTACATAGTTGTTTGAAATTACTTTATAAAGATGGTCGTGGTATTTGTTGCAACGGTCAATTCAGTCATTGATAAAATTGCTTCAATCGGCTTTGAATGCATGCAATGGTTATATCATAAAAAGTTTGGATTTGTCGAATTATAAAGGAACAAATAACAGTATTATTTATTAAGGCATAATTATTATTCACTTTTTCGCTGTTTCATATAATTATGATAATCCAGTATACTAAAAAAACATGCATGGTATGTTGCAGAAATTAACATTGACATGTTATCGGTTGTGCTTGCTACCCATTTGAACTGAATTGAACTATATTTATTTTCAATATTGATTACATAAATATAAGTTATATTCGTAATTTAAGTCTGTTTGTTTTCATCATTAGTCTAAAATACGTTGAAGTAGTAATATTCGCTTTGAGAAAGACTTCGGCAGTGTGTTTCATACAAGTTTAGTAGCAGGTTATAATACACCAAATACAAATTAGTAGAATAATTTCCCCTGGGACCAGCATAAAAAATATCCTGACAGCTGAATGGTCAATGAGACATGGCCGAAAAGTGCCAAAAAAATAAAATACACAAACATGTTTCCCGACGAGAAACGTCAAATATAGCCACACGATGAAAGGTTACGGCTGTCAAATGGGCGAAAACTTTTTGGGAGAGGTTGGTGTTTTCTTCGATGTCATTTGTTTCTCCATTTTAAGGGTAGTCTGACATTTATCAAAACTGCACCGTGACGCAATACGTTGACAAGTATAGTACTTTCCGTGCGTCTATGTGGACGTTCTTTAATTTTTGCTACATGGGCAGGGTCAACCCGTTCCTGTGAATACAGGCCAGCGCGATTTGTTAACACTGAGGCCTATGTAAATGGTGTGCACGGTGTATTGCAACAAACAATGGTTTGTATATACTGTCAATTATAACATGAGATCTATATCAGCAGGATTTACAAACATCGAGGCATTTGAGCAGAACAAGTTGATCAGGTGTAAACAATAAACTTTTAGCTGAGGGTCCTGTACTGGGCCCATGGTTCAAACATAATTATGGTGCTGACATTTGCAGAATGATGTCCCCGGCTGGTGATTTTAGTGAATCTACCACGCATAGCGGACTAGCGTCACCAATTCATCCTCTGGGAACCTCATTCGGCATGTCCTCATCGGCTATGGGAGACATAGACATATGTTTAAGTTCACAGATGTTGATGTGCGCACACTGGAATCCTCGATTATGCATTGTGTCGTCAATTTGGGGATATATAGAAACTAAATTAATACAGAAAAAGAAGTATCTGAGGATACGATACGATACAATACTTAATGTGATAATAAAGACACTTTCCAGAAAAGATGAGGCCTAAGCAGAATAATGTACCGAGTGTGTGGGAAGCGCCACTAAATTCACCCTCTGGTGACCTCAGTCTGCAAACGTCCAGCACCATATTTTGAGGCCTGACTGGGACCGAGAGTGTAATAAGCCAGTTTTCGGAACTCTGTGCAAAACATCATCGACAGAATTTAGAATTTAATTATGTTTAATGGCATAATTTGAGATAGCTCATACCGTAGTGGAAGCACTTCTGTCGAGAATCGATATTAAATATGTTCACAACTGCCAAATCTGTCAGAATGAACCGTCCATCAAATTTTAATAGCGAAAACCAATAAATAGATAATTAGGTTTGGTTCTTTGAGCGTATATCAAACCGCACGTGTGGGGCTCTTGATCGACAAGAGGCCGTGAACGTGGAGCCTGCAATTCTGATTGTTGGATATGTCAAGATCGCTCGCATCAATATGAATTCTCCACAGGAGCAGGCGCATGTGGTTAGAACCGATATTTCCATTGGTAATTCAATTTGAATCATTGTTTTCGTAATCTCGCGTTGTACACGAATCCGTCCCTTGTGTCCATCATATTTGTTGGAAAACCTTATCAAAATTTGTTGATACATATACACATATATGCACTCATCTATTATTAAAGGAATCGATGTGTGTTTTTATCGATCGATTAAAATAAGAATGTTTAACAAATGTGCTGCACAATACCAGAGACTTTTAAATCAACAATATCATTTATATTTTGACCTCCAAATACCAATAAAAGCATAAATAGATGGACAATGAGTCAATATGTCCCAAGTCAATGTTTGGATCACCGGGCAAATACAACATGAATATTACTTATGATCAAAGTTATATATTATATAACACTATGTGTAATAATGTAAACAGATTTATATAAAACAACTAAGCGAACACGCTCTTTATTATTTACTGTTTTGTGTATCGGGAA
Organism: Siphonodentalium dalli; assembly: GCA_032622095.1. NCBI lineage: Eukaryota > Metazoa > Mollusca > Scaphopoda > Gadilida > Siphonodentaliidae > Siphonodentalium > Siphonodentalium dalli. Next base: position 166,122,642 of record CP136065.1, on the reverse strand, counting down.
CATACGCGCTCTTTATAATTTCCGATATTTCCATTCATTTGTCGATCGAGAGGCTGAAAAAAATCAAAATATTATGAAAAAATTCCTTGATTGAGAACATTTGACCACCAAAACGACAAGAAGAAGGTGTTATGGGCGTTTGTTGAACTTATATGACGTTTCCTAAGGGAACTCTATTCGTCAATGAATATTTAGTATAGGAAGGGTTAACGAACAGTTCGACTTTCACATACATCGCCCCACATTTCCAAACAATGCGACCTTTCTTTAACTGAACTAAATATTGCCTTGTGTTTTCATGCTGCTTCGTGGAAGAGTTCTTGAGAATGTCGACGCTATAGTCGATAATGGAGAGCGAGACATAATATACGCGGGGTGGAAAAAACGAGACTCACTACGTTATAGCACGTGCCAGAAGGTTCATCGGCTCATTTTCTGCATGTTTGCGAAAACAATTATCGAAGATTACAGAGAGGTTCTTCGAACATAAAAATAATACCTTTGTGAAATTGTGATCCGGGGATATGGCGACCAGATGGGATACAAAGCCATTCGAGCCGCATCCATCAACGGACTGTGAAGGTATTGATGGAATAATTCCAGATGCATATAGGCGTATCCCGTTAACACTTCTCTTCACATGCTACCCGTATGCAAACTTCAAGGCAGAGTTCTATGCATGCCCCCTCGCTACGCTGTTCTGATCATATACTGCCATCACGTACTTAATGTAATCTTTCCTTACATTTTTTGTTATTAAAACCATTGTCGGTTATATATTCATTCTGCGGAAATAAGCTGTCTATATAGATTTTAAGATTTAAAGATTTTGTCCGAAATTGTCCGACATGGTAGCGCAAAACAGTCCGCCACATAACGCCTGCGCCGATTAGCCAGAGGCAAATAAAACATGAGAAACGAGCTTGGTATATCTCCAGCTAAATCCCCCAAAGCTCTTTAATTCACAGGACATGTTCTATTTTGTGTACTTATGTTGAGTAACCTTGAATCAACTAGATTTGTAAGAAGTTAGACAACAAACGTGATTTTAAACGACAGATGTGGGGATTCCCGAACTTTTCAAATTCCAAAAATAGACACTAGTACGTGATGGCATTGGTATATTTCAATCGTAGCGAGGGACATAACTGCCCTGCATTTTGTTTTAACCGCATGTTCAAATATTGTTAAATTAGGCCATATCATGGCAATATCAATTTTGTTGCATGTGGTATAATGCAGCAACCACGCAAATTGTAAATTTTTCGGAGAAGTAACACCGCCGCATGGAGAAACCACCGAACTCCGATAAGCAAATGTTTCGTGCACACCGAATTGTGGCAAAAAATAGCGAATAGCATATATTTCGGCACAATACTTTGACTCACATGACCTCACATATCTACTACAAGCTTACCGTCAAATGATAAATATATAGCTATGATGTCGGTGGTGGGACCTAATGATTAAGCTATCATTTCAACATATCATCGTGCAAATAGGTTCATATTGGACCTACATATTCACATCGGTTCACATTGCACTTATTTGATTCTGAAATAATCCCACAGTGGACATATATACCAGTTATTCCGTTTTATGGCGCGGGCTACAATGAAAACAATGTATAAAGAGCGTACATCTGGTAAGTAGATTTAGGTTCATAACGAGCGTAATTCAGATTTTAAAAAATACCGATATGGTTGGATATGGGCTTATTTGTGTTTTTGAAATAAGTAGAATATGAGGTTATTTTCAGAACAGGCTGATCATGATGATGTGGCAAAGCGATACTGCGAAGAAACAAATAATTCACGAGGGGGCCGGGCCTGGTAAAAACCGGATGAGCGGGGCGAACGAGGGGTTTACCAACAGGACCGTCTCCCCGAGGGAATTATGTCACGTAATCATCGAAACCAATTGATTATTCTGTTTATTGCACACTTTCCACAACTAAACTGCGCTAATACTAAAGATAATATGTGACAAAATATTCCCGAGCAGCTGATCGCGTGCACCCACCGGGGTCGTAATTCACAAGTGTGACATCACTTTTAAATAATTCACCGATAAATCCTTATAAATCACGACAAAATGTGTCATAAAACAGACTATAATTTGGGGTGTCGCTTGGTCTGACGCCCCACATGGACAGTATATATACTATGACAACTTGACAGCCTGGGAAAAGCTAACAAGATCACCCGGATGGTCAGGTCGCCAGCGGAGTATAATCTCTGTCCATGTTGTCAGTAATGCGGTTTGTTTGCAGTCCGAGGGTTAGATACATCTACAAACTACAACAGCAAACACCGCAATAACTCCACCAACATTTCTGTAATTTGTCGAGTTTGAGTCGAACAAATTATGTCGGCATGTTTGCTGAAAAACCCTGGTGTGAATATCACCCCAGTGATGGGATAATTCGCTCTCACGTGAGGCTGATTACAGGAATATCGAGATTTAATTGCTATGGCGGACTCGAATTGCAGCTCCATGTGCCCAGGGGTCCGTGCTGATTGGTTCTAACTCACTCACCAAAAACTACTCCAACATCCAATCGATACGGAGTCAAGTGATATAGTCCAGGTCTATCTGGGATTTCTGCACGTAAAGATAGATTATCGCCAAGATGTTCTAATGCACGAGTTGAGATTTTAGAGTAATAAAGATAACTATAATAATTATAGAGTCAACATGGTCCACTAAATATTTCACAGTAAAATCGTCATAAAATGAATATATCTACATTGAGCAATCTTGCTGAAGCAGTTCTATTATGTCCATCGTGATGCAAGTGTGGCCCAATCCAGTCAAGTACTTATCAAGAAAACTGCCAAGTACTCCATTTCTTTCTCCATCTCTTCCTTTCTCCCAACTCTCCCCATCTCTCTCTCTCCCCCATCACTCTCTCTCTCTCTCTCTCCATCTGTTTTATCATATTTACCTATCCTATAAATCACTACCTCCTTGTTTTAATCGCTCGCCGCTATCCAAGTTTTTGTGAACCATCTCGAAAATAAAATAGTCCGTGTCCACATAGATCACTTGTTTAAACTGGGAAATCACCCCCCCCCCCCCCCCCCCACCCACTGCACGTTTAGTCCTCTGTATGGGTGAAATTATAAAATTGTTAAAGAATACAAGAAAAAATTATTAAAATTGTAAAAATATGTTAGGCCAATGCATTCTCTTATATATGCGAGACGACCTATGGTCGACTCGCATATATAAGAGAATGCATTGGCACTGGGTAAAAAATCCCGACTTACGACTGGATTTGATATGGTGGGTCACAAATCAGGTTGCACTTTATATTCACATATCCACACTTATCGGAGATGGAGCCATCTTATCATCCATTGTTGTGCGGCTTTTAAATGGTGGCCGTATAATGTGACCCGCCATATCAAATCCAGTCGGAAGTCGGGATTTTGTTTTACCCTGTGCCAATGCATTGGCCTAACAATTTTTTACAATTTTAATAATTTGTTCTTGTACTCTTTAACAATTTTATAATTTCACCCATACAGAGCCCCAGACAAACATGAGCAGACGACACTCTTCTATATGCTTCTATATATGTGTGGGGCTCCCTGCAGGGTAATGGATGTTTTTTTTTTTATGTCCTAAAAATTGTAAGAAACATTTATTTAAAAAAATGATAAAAAATTGTTAGGCAAATGCATTTTCTTATATATGCGAGGCGACCTATGGTCGACTCGCATATATAAGAGAATGCATTGGCACAGGGTAAAGGTGGAGGGTATATGTATACGCTGGTCGCCATGCTGCTTGAGCCATTAGCTATACCCTTTTCGATTGAGGTCGGTAGAAGTTTACAAGTGTTCCGAATGGTTCAAAAACAATATATATGATCTCGATATACCACGAACGCCACTCTTAACTGATACCATTTTTATTTCCAGGACTGAACTTACTAACTGGGAGAAGTACCACATGGGTATACACCAATATGGGCTCTACAGTGACGACGATCCTGCAATCGCTGGTGTCCTGCTCGATATGGCTACCCAGCCAATCGTTGATGTCGGTAAGTCTCGTGACCACAACCTCAAACAAACTAGGACAATCCATTCTGTATAATAAGACGAGACCTTTCTGGCTTGAATAATTGCAGGGTATCGTGTAAGAAGTTGTCTCATCTCACCCAACCGTCTGGGATTGACTCTGACTCGCCTGTATACATGTACGTTTACAGTATAAGATGCCAGAGGCTACACGTAGAAGCCACGATTGGCGGACACGGATTGGAAATAACCAAGGACAAGCTTGCATGATAGTTATGAAAGCACGTAAATTCGTTTACCGCTATTTTCGCACGAGCTATGTTTAATTGCTACTGTTTATCTCCAGACTGTCATCATATTCATCACCAATGCTATCTAAGTCACAGACGCACAGAGGGACTAATGTGAGGAGAGCTCGTTTTCGACTCATTGCGATTAGATTTCCGATAGTTCCCGGTACAGAATCCCGAGTTTGGTTCGGTATACATATGCAATGTTATCGAATCATTGTAATGAGAAGAGACCTTTTTATCACATAATTTGGCCATAAAAGCAGTTTCATAATTATCGGTAATAGACACGTTTAATATCAGCGCGTGCGATGACGTCACGGCGTTCTTCACATAACTTGCGATCGCTGTAGTTTATGATTGTTGTTTTCGATGAATATTGCGCGTTGCATCGGGTTTATTTGATCATGTGATAAAAGGTATCTCACACTCGTCCTATTTTATACGTAATTTATCAACCTCGTCCTCTAAATTCTATTTTAGCCTCGGTAAACCTCGGCTCAAATCGAATTTAGTGAACTCGGTTGATAAATTCCGTATAAACTAGATACTCATGTGAGATCCTCTATATATGGCCATGCAATAAGACTTTTTGGATATTTTGTTCCAAATAACATGATGTCCATGATTATTTCATATGTAGTTTTTTATATATAGTTGGAGTTTTTTGGCGAAGAAGTTATCTCGGTGCCTTGTCTCAGACCGCATGCTGTCACAGTATGTGTATATCGACTTGTCTATATATGCTGGGTAACATTAGCAATGAATAGTGTTATATGACGCTTATCACACGAGTCCATAAGTTATTGAACATTTGCAGTACATGGATACCTGCAATCTTGACTCAATACATGTTTATAATCTTCAGAAATGAAAGATGGTGGAACTCAGCTGAAGCTTATAATAACGTTCACAGACGAGGGCCAATCTCTGTTCAAACCCATGAGGTAGGTTACCGTAGACACTCCGATACATCCGAGACACTCTTATGTGGATCTACTAAAATTTCATTGGAAGACAACTTAACAATTTTCACAGAAGTCCAAAAATTTATCATTCGTACAAAACGTTTTAAATGATGGCACCAAATAATTCTCCGCTGAGCCACACACTCATTGATATTAAACGCATTAATGTTAGTCAACTATAAGATACGATAATGGATTACAAATTGAACACTGTTGCAAAACCACAACAACTTATTATCACGGTATGTTTAGAAGAATAAACAATACAAGTGCGCCCCCTAATGATGTGACGTTGGATCAGAAGCACGGTAAGATTCCCAACCAGTGCATAATCTGACACAACAGATTATCCACATTCGTCAAAATCCCCTATACTGCCAACAAGATATATCATCATTTCACTCATCACTTCCCTTATCATATCCGACATCCACCTTAATCCCCTAAACTATTCTCACATAACCAAAATATTTCCATATAAAACTACTTTATCTTCATCTGACAACCGCCATACCCTTCCAACATACTCCCACATAACCCAAATCATTCCATATGAAACTACCTTATCTTGAAACACATATCGAACCGGCCCATCCTGCGATTAGACTAGTACACTCGATAAAACGTCAACAATTTTAAACCTGAAGCCCCCATTTACTTGAAACAACTTGAGGTGTTTTAAAATCACTCTCACATGATGGACCTTGTCACAAGCCAATCGGAAACGACTCCCAAAAACTTAAAGCTTGTTGTCGAATCCCTTTCATATATCATCACTGTTAATATTTGTCTTGTTTTTGTAATATATAATATATAATAAATACTGTTTACACCAATACCAAGCTCCATGCAGAGTTCAGCCCCCTACGTATGACTTACCGCTGCCTGCACCTACACGTAATGTGAAGAAATGTCACATTTATTTATTTGAGACTTTTGTAGGTTACTATTCATTCTGCATTATTCTGAGAAACTGAACTGCCCATATTCATTTGAAAATTGTCTAGATCAAGCCAGAATTAATTGTAACTGACAAAACACTTCAATAAAATAATGTGATATTTAATTAAGAAAATACACATGCCGGGAGCGTTCAGACACAACGTATAGCGAGGGGACTGAACTCTGTTTTGCAGCTTGGGTAATATACATGTACATATATATGATTGCAACATCAATACCATAGGGCATAAATTATATATAGTCTTATGGTTTGCGTTTATTATTAATTATGTGAAATGGGGCGCGACCAGTTATCGTCGTGTGTAATATATTATTAATTTTTCCGGAATACCCGATAACAAATGTTTGTGGAAGTTGACAGGTCCATTTTATCACCAGGCAATTTCGTTCGTATAGCGGTTATAAATAATTCATCAAAGAAATCGGGATCGCATCATTTAGTTATATAACGGCGGGTGTCGCTCTTGGGCTAATTCGATTCAATGACGGCGGACAATTGTTTCATACACAGTAATGATCTAAATAATCGACTCCTTAACCACCGCATAATTATGGGTAACTGTTCAGGATTTAGTCGGAAATATGGCTTGTTGCCATTCATCGGAAAGCTCTCACCGAGAGCTTTCCGATGAATGGCAATAAGCCATATTTCCGACTAAATCCTGAAAAGTTACCCATAATTCTGCTGTGGTTAAGGAGTCGATTATTTAGAGCATTACTGTATATACACGGGTATGCATACTCGGGTCAAGGTTTAGTTTGCTTGGTTTATCGTTGTTTCAGTTGAAGTTTGATTTATTGATGGGGGAGATAACAAAGAGGGTTGATATACTGTCGACAAAATCACTCCACTGCACGCAGAAAGCATGAACCGACCACGGTATAAACAACTAAAGAACGTATTTATAAGTCAATTTAGTATACTTTTCTTGTATATTGTCTCGGTTCATATCTCAATGTGCTATTCTGATCGATACATGGCCATTTCGATAAGAAATTTAAATGTGTTCACACTCACTGAAGGAAGCACATTTGAAGCAATGTACACTCATACTGAGTCCGTACATCTGATATGATATAAATATAAAGGATATCTACACTTTTTGGTTGGATATGGGAATTATCTCATGAGTGATGAAAAAAAATGAATTTCCACGAGTGGCTCTGCCACGAGCGTAAATTCATTTGTTTTGTCACCACGAATGAGATAATTACCATATCCAACCAAAAAGTGTAGATGTTCTGTTTATTATATGCTCCGCTCATTTGGTCCCTGGCTCAACCCGAAAGAAAAGTAAATATTGCAAATTTGTACACCCATGCACAGCCATGGTAATGAGTCTGTGCATATAAAAATAGGTCATTTTTTTTAGACAGATTGCTTGAGGGATAAAGGGGCTATCATCATAGTATGTTTAACAAAAAAAGTTAGTTGATCACATGTTACAATTTTTTCAACCTGAACACTCATGAACTTTTAGCACAGTCTTCCACCAAGAACCGAATCGCTTTTAATTTTAGCGCCGATGGATGCGAGTGAGATATCGATATCTCACTAACAGATAACGGTTTTTATGATACAAAAATACTACTATTTGATAGCTTAGCATATCATAAATAAATATATTACTATATAAGACATGACAATCATGCTGACTGCCGATGAGTTCTCCGCCAGTAATAATCGTTATACTGGAAACTAAAAATATGTCTACATGCAAATGAGGAATTTTGTCACACAGATCGGTTGTGTTCTTTGATATGGCGGAATTTAGTCGTGTCAAGATTTTGTTTTAAATAGCCAACTGCATGCTACATAGGTCGACTTCCTCGACACAGAAGGGCATTTCTCACACGTCGTGTGACAACTATAATTCCAGAATTTCGTGTAGGTTGTGATTTATTTTATCCAAGTGATTTAACCCTGTCAGCAATGGGATTATGAGAGTGTTCTACTCGCAGACAATGAGCTACAGATATCGACCACACGATACACACCGCACGCCGTGTTCAACACGAGATATTCTTGGTTCTTTGAATTAAACAACCCCCTTCTGAGGGTCGCCCACGTGTGTTTATTCTCTCCCGGAGTCACATTTCTCACAATCAAATCTCGCCTGATCATTGATTATTCCCCTTTACTCACAGACGACACGTCGCTCTCACCTGCGCATATGTTATATTAGTTTTATTATTAACACGTTTGTGTATTCGAGGAATGAATCTATTGTATTGAACACACGTGTTGCCTACCAATATTGTTCTCGTTTTAGCAGAATATGATATACATACTCATATATAATCATTCAGATATCTGCCAATTAGTTGAGGTGCTTTTGCTATAAACCCCAGTGCAATTCCCAGCAGCGTGCAATGGTGTCGAATCGCTTATAGGATCCCGAATGCCTGAATGGGTTACACGTGGCCATTTAAACGGTCTTGCAATGGGTATATACGTGTGTAATTAATTAACGTACAACCATCACATGTTCACGTGGACTAGTGTATAGCAACTAAAAGATAAGCCCTGTTACACTCGAAACTCTATCGCAGGAGTGGACACTGGTGACTATATTCTCCAAAAATCTTGAAATCACCGATCTAAAGATATAGGTGCGCGTTATTTGGCCCTTGCCATCGGGGTCATTTCATATTATCGTGAGGTGTTGAATACCTATTGTTGTATTAAAAACCTTTCTGGTGTGAAGCCCGGTTGTTATAAGACGGGAGGCAGTTTACGACACATTACGTAACTGATATGCCATCGCAGATTCGCAGGTAGATCGAATTATAGGACAATGCATTTAATAATTTTTCATCTTATACAGACCACCTAATCAACAAACTATGATATAACCAGTGCAGAGATTGAGGTCTTTGACGATTAGTAGTCACATCTGTACAACCATCACCATGCAATCAAGGCTCCCCTTACAAAATAAATTTGGGTTGTCATCGTATGATGTATCCGAAGTACGAAACCCGCGTGTCCAAAACCAGCGATATTTCATCGCCTAACTTTTTTGATCTATTCAGCGCTTTTAAATTAGATTTATGTCTCCATTTGTGGTGAAAAAAAGGTTTGGCCAAAAGTTTGGCCAAATGCAATTTTTTGTGGCCACTTGCGAAAAAACGTTACCATTGGCCACTTTGGCCACCGACAGCGCGAACACTGATCATTTAGTCTCGTTCGGAGACGGTATTAGGAAAATATTAGTCTGAACTGAAAAGAACCATGCATGTGGATCCCTCTAGGAAAGCTCCCGATATCGCACCCGATATACATATATACTTACATAATTTGGTATTTTCGGATCCGCATTCCTGAGCATTCGTGAATGCATGGCGGTCGTACCACCACTACACATGTAGACGACTTACACCGAACAGACCAAGAATATCGTGACGTCATTTTCGCGGGTTATAATTTTCACTTCCCGTCTTGGTGTTCCGGCTTCTCTTGTTGGTACATTTTCGGTACATGAACCGTCGGGTGATTGCATGGTATGTAGTTCTTGGTCACATACCGAGGACCATGTGGATCCGGGTACACCGTGTATTGAGTAACGCTACTCATGCATGTGGAAGTAATTATAATCATTATAATTATGATTCTTGCTATTTATGTCACAACTCTATGTGCAGATGACCATCGAATGTTTAATACTTGAAACATATTATTCATATATATGTCTGGAAAGAAATATCGAATGTTCAATATTCAATATTTCTTTCCAGACACTCATGAGATATTTCTGTATATAAAAAAAAATGTAGGTATTCTCTATTTTTGTTTTTTTGAACAGACAATAAACATGTTAGACCTATAGCAAGTAACATAACCTACAGACCACTATAGCATTGAGTTTGGCCAGAGATACTATAGTATCTCTGGTTTGGCTTACTGCAGTTTAATTCAAAATATATACAAGCGAAATTTGGCTCGAATTCCTTCGGTTATAGCGTGGGGTGATCGTCTTCGAATTTGTAACTGCGGTCTCCCTGGACCAAACCAAACAAATCCAAATTCCAAATCCTCTGGCTCTAAGGTGCCTCGGTTGGCACCTTAATTGTCATGCAGTCTGTGAAACACTCTTATTCAAATGGTGAAAATAAACTGGAAGATGAATAAATGATAACATAATAGTTTAATATCCACATAAACCACGCTGGTGAAGTGACGCGTGGTTATTGTTTTGAAATGCAAAACAGACGACGCGTTTGCCGAGCATCTTGCATGTCTCCATGTTGAGACAGAAGTGGTAATTAATGACCTCTCACGATGAGCAGGTTTAACGATCGCCTCGGGGTAAATTTCAGCGGCGATTTGTCATTTTTTTTCAAGTTTTTCTTTGAAGCGACCTTGTCCGGGACAGCACTGGGGGAGTTTACAACTTAATGTTTTAGGGGATGTTAAGTGCACCTGTGTCTACCACGAAGGTGGACATCGTGAGAAATGAGATGGCGTCCTCGTGTTAAAGAAGGGCACAGTCGAATTTCACAAGCACCAGACTGAATTGTTTGAGTCTGGAGAGAATTGCATGCACGTCCCGATAGAGAGTGGTTGCAAAGGCGTTCAAGTTTGTATTGAAGGGATGCGTTTGCAGACATAATAAATTTATTGATATATACACGCATATAAAATTAGAGTGATGGGGTCATTCTGCACAATAAGTGCCGAGATGTTGCAAGTTGGTTAAGGTTAAATACAATTTTTAAGAGTGCATACAATTTTTGCAAAACGCCACATCTTGCAAATTTAATGCACAACGAAGAACGTTCTTTGTGGGTATAAACATATTAACACACATATTGTTCATTTTGCCTTTGAATTATCCCTGTACTTCTTTGAGCCAAAATTCTTCGCCCTACACGATGCCTTCTTCTAATGCGAGTTACTGACTGTATGTGTGCAAAAAAGTGGATCTTCACTATACATGCATATTGTAACGTCAATGATGTAATGGTGTTATTGGGCTTATACGCCTTGTCACTGAGTCGCGGCCATATTGGATCCATCCAACCCGTTCCGTTTTTAGCTCACCTGAGACGAAGTCTCCGGTGGAGCTATAGTCATCACTCCTCGTCCGTCGTCCGTCCATCGTCCGTCCGTCAACAATTTTTAAAACATCTTCTCCTCCCGAACCATGAGACCGATCGGGTTCATATTTGGTGTGAATGTTCCCTAGGTGACTCACAATCAGATTTGTTCAAAAGAGGTCACCATGTCAAACAGTTTCAATAATAGGGCCATAACTCAATCCTTCCATAGTAATTCTTAAAACATCTTCTCTGAAGTCGTCGGGCCGAATGGGTTCATATTTGGTATGAAGGGTCAGGTCATTGGGTGACTGGAGTTCAGATTTGTTCAAATGAGGTCACTGGGTCAAATGTGGGTGTGGCTATGGACATAAATCTGAAGAAAATGATTTTTTTTTTTAGATTTAATTTATTGCTCAATTTAACCAAAAAAAAATTATATATATATTTTTTTTAATAAATATTTTTTTATTATTAAATAAAATCAAAAAAAAAAATCATTAAAATTTTGAAGAACTTATGACATTACATCTTCGGGAGAGGGAGGGGAGGTACCTCTAGTCACTCCACTAAATTTGGTTGAAATCAGGGGTTTGGGAGAAAGCACAAACAGACAGATGTACAGAAATGTTGAGTAAGTTACTTTAATATCCTTGTATTCCCACTACAGCAAGTCATACATGTACTCTGATGGACACATGTTTATAAAACAGTGCCAGATGGATAGATAACAACTGCTATGGCCATAGTACTCTCCATCCACAGAGAGTGTATATTCATGTCATTCATAATTTAAATGAGATTAATAGTGTTGTCAATGAAGCACCCTCATTGTTTACATTAACACTCAGTGGTCATTAAAATCAGATTAAATTCATTTTCTCCAAGCTTGAATTAAGTATGTCTGGCATTTGTAGAATGAGGTTCCCAGAGGGTGAATTTAATTATGCTACCCCACACGACAGGCTCGCATCACCAACTACACCCTCTGAGGACCTCAATCTGCTTAGGCCTCATCTTCTGGGAAGTATCTAGAGTCTCAAATTGACATTTTTAGCTGCTTTTTTCCTTCTGTTCAGATTCTATATCCCCTAATTTGCCGAAGGTAAAATGCATAATTGATGTGCCCAATGGGTGCGCATACGTCACCAACTTCAGCTGGAGATTTTCTATCTGTCCCTAGGTCTCCAATAGCAGTTGAGGATTAAGTAAAATTAGGTTCCCAGATTGTGAATTTGGTGATGCTATCCCACCTTACAGAATAGCATCACTACTTTCACCCTTTGGGGACCTCAGACACACTAAATTCAGGCTTGGCTGTTCCAATATTATTTTCTTAACAACCACTTATCTATGTGAACTCATTATACCTGATTATGGACAAACAATGGAGGTATATTGCTTCCATCCATTGGTCTGTCCATCCATCCATCAACAATTGTTTTCTTCTCGAGATCCATATGAAATCCCTACCTGTAGGCGACTCACATTCAGATTTGTTCAAATAAGTTCATCGGGTCAAATAGGAGGAATGCCAGGGCCATAACGTTCTCTCTCCATAGTAATTATAACAACTATTACTTCTCAAGAACCATCAAGTCTATTTAACCTATATTTGGTATGCAAGGTCCTTGGGCGGCATGTTCAGATCTGTTCCAATGGGGTAATTTTTTGGAAAATCAATTAACTTCAACTCTTAAAAGCGACTGTTTAATATTACTAGATGAATAGATCTCATAGATGGGGATTCATGTTTGTTCAACTAGGGGCAGAGGTAAGAGATTTAGCCCCCCCCCCCCTCCCCACACTACCTGTATCTATGTTGTATGCTACTGGTATAATACTATATAGATTCCTCTTGAAAATTTCATTTTGATACAACATTAGTTGTAGATTAGATTTTCACACCAAAAATAAGTTAGAATTGTCATAATTTTATATTATTTTCCAACCAGTATGTTTTTAAACCAACAGTCCATATTTGCCTACTTCATGTTGAACTGTTGTACCAAAATAGGGCACAAATTTTAACTTTATGGGAGATGTCAGGTTGGAAATTCCCAAAAGTTTGAGAGCTTGAAGCACCCATTTCAACATAAGAGGGATGTGCAAAGGGAATTTTGTGAACTTAGGACTATGGTATGGTTAAGATTATCTTGTTTAAAAGGGGATTGGAGGTTTGACAGTACTTAGAAATTTCAAGGTGAAGAGCCCGGCTCATCAGCAAATCCCTAGCTATGTCCCTGTTTAGAACTACTTGTCTTAAGTTATTTTGACAAGTAGTCACTGTACTGTGTTAGTCTTCAAAGTCCCGTTCTTCTCAGTCCTTACAGTAGGTGAGCGTCTCCACAGTCATTGGCTGTCTTGTTTTTAGTGCTACAGGTCAAAGTTCTGGAGCATATAGCATTGCATATATGGAGCTTCTGAATAGTCATGAATTCCATATATATATGTACTAGGATGCTACTCATGAACTTTGACCTGTAACGGGGCTGCATGTGTGGATCAAATATGCCCCCGACTCAGTGACAATTCGTATTGCGCAGAAGGGCTGGTGTTTATGTAACATATATCAGAAGACGTGGATCTGTTGAGATGCCGTCGAACTGTTTTGTATGCCTTCCCGTCACCATAATATATAGGGCCAGAAAGCTATATACATGTACGTCACTAATTAAGTCTCTAATCGAAAGCGGTTTTGGTTTTAAATTTGTTTAAAACATATATAAACGTTTGTCTGACGGATAAACAAGTATATGAGCTATTGAAATTCACGATGTACACTGATACGCATTCATAAATCAGTAATCGTTAAAAGTCATATTTATAACAGACATTTACAAGGTAAATAATGGATTGTGCCCCAATTTTGAACATCAAACACACATCAAACATTTAACAGATGTTCGTAAAATGCACACATATACTCATTTTCGCTGGCAAGTGCAATATACAACCCTTAGCAACAAATATCTAGCTCGTCCACTGCATGCATTCCAGATAGCAGCTACATTCGAACGTCTGAATTAGGACGGTTTAGAGATTACGTTAATGACGTATATAGGTTGCTGGCCCTGTTATAGGAATCACTAAACTAAAAGGTTTCCCATATAGACGACGGTGTCAATGTTTCAGCCAAATTCACTGAATTGAAGCCTGCAGGCAACTGCGGCTAGCTTGACACCAGCTGATCACGAAAATGCAAGAAAAATCATAGGTCATGACTTATGAGTCATGTGTTTACTTTTTAAAATAATTCGCCATGCGTACGACAGGGCGATCCCGTAGCCAAATTTTACCTGGAAAAAACCCAGAACTACAGCAGCTAGTTAAACAAATTTCCCGCTCACAAAAATCCATTCCCCTTTAATTAACCAGTTTAGAATATTTAGATATGATGTACAAATCAAATAAACAATATTTCATCCTTTAATAACGCATGCATGTATCAGGTGTAGGCCATTCTTCAGTTGCTTGCCTTCTCTAACATTCCACGGTGCACTAATTCCCCGACTCTGGAACACATTTAGCTCCCTGATTCCTATAAGCGGATTCATGCCCGCGTGATATCAGTTCTGTCATTCGGATCGAGCATGGAGTCATCTTATGTGCGTGATGTCACTGATGTTCACCGTGCAGAGGAGATGGGGTGGAATAATCATTGATTTTCTTACTCATCTGCACACATCTATTCTGTGTAGCCTCTGTTGTGTCAGCATTAGAAAACATATTGCAGACAAGCATCATTTGCGCTCTTGAAAGAGATGAGCGATTATACAACAAATTTCGTACCCAAGACATAGTCAGACCAATGAATGCTTTGACTAATCACCAATAATAAATTAATAGCCAACAGCTGACTGCAGTGTGCGATTTCGTGGTCCAACTATCAAAGGAACTTCTGAGTACCAATCATGGTTTTATGCTCATTTATTTTTAATGGCACTGGGAACCACCAATTGCAAACACTATTGTCATCAAAAGGCTGATGTGGAAACGAGAGAGCCTCTCAAGAAAACCCGAAGTGTGCATGCTCAGAGCTCGTTATCGTTCTTGCTAAACAACGAGTAACAGAAGTTGTTGACGACCGGAAGAGACTCTTAATTATACGGAACACCTATGCTTGTGTTTGACATCGTCTGCTTATATATTGGCTCTCGTGAATATTCGTTTGTGTGAATAAATTTGTATACACCAGCTTAAGCGGAAAGGGCGGTGACGTAGATGAAAATGTGGTTATGAAGCAAATAAACTCTACGTGGATTAAATAATTTGCAGTTCCGCCCCATATGATTCGACATTTGGGGAATACCTCTTGTTACAACAAAATGCTGTAAACCACATCCCGCGACTGAAGAGACTTTTCTCGGTTGATACTCGGTATGCGACAAGTAAAACGATGTTTCGAAACACCGCGGTCGCAACCTCTTTACATATCGGGTGGTGTGAAACTCACAACGGGCTCACCATATCAGTACAAGAACGCGCTCAAGATCATATATTATATACCCATGCATGCTTGTAATTATAGAATATATTGGTTTCGCGAATAACCAACTCAGAATTCCGTTAAAATAACAATAACAACCAGCACCTAATTAACGACTCGGTCGTCTCCGACAACAACCATCAGTGGGCTGCAGAACGAAACATATCTATAAAAGTTGAAATATAAGACTTACAAATTATCTTTTAAATTTCTTTTATTGGTAATTGACATAACTTGTCACAAACCAAAAATCAACATTATTGACTTAATAATGTAAAGGACAATAAACGACATTGAAATTCTCAACTACACCTTTTACCGGACTCGGCCTCCTGGTCGCGCAGTTCGACTTTTAAACCGGAAAAAAACAATTATCTATAAATAAAATGCCCATCGGACCACAGCTATCAAGACTTTGCAGAACAGTATACACGCGGCGCGCGCTAATCAAGGTCCCATTTTGGTTCGATGCGTGAATTATGGTATCCATTGTCTCGATTAAAAACTCTCACAATGATATCTTGAATCACTACTCCTTGTCACAGGTGCTCAGAAAACAATAAAATAAAATACCCCACCCCCAATAATACTTAATCCTATAGGGGTGGGGTCAATTTTTGTTCTGGGGACCTGTGCTCATCATCTGCTTCAAGGAAGCGAACTTGAAATCTACAAAGAAACTGAATTTGTGCTCTGTTCATGAGCGTTTTGATGATTGGTCACACGTATAGTCTATATGTCATGGCATTATATCAATTATGGAGTTGTTCTCTTCGACATTTGTGTTGAGAATTGTGCCCAAGATTGGCATTCCACATGCGCACAACGGCCTGTTCTGCGTGGACGCTCAACGAAGGAACCGTGTTTTATATAATTTGATTAAAGTAAAATAGCTTCTAAATGCCGCGTGCAATCTCCATGCAGCAACCTCTCCGTTATCACTGCGATATATCACTGCCAGGAGGATGGTACTTTGCGGACCGTTACATCTATTTTTACGTATCGTCCGAACTATATTTAGTCACCTATTATCTTATTTTGACCACCACTATAGTTTGCAATAATGGTAATGATAAGAACAATATGAACTGAGCCAGCCATAGACAATTTAATCCTAAAACATAAGAACTAAGATCATGTCAGAACTCCTTACCAAATGTTCTTGTGGCAGGGGTATCTCAGCGGAGCTATGGGAGATAACTCTGCCTGGAGTTTGTGCCGCGTGTTCTTTCGTGGTTTATCTCCTAACTTCAAGTAACTTGACATCGATCTTACTGATGCATGGTCGAAACCTTCATCTTCGTTTTTGTCTCTTGAGGTCTAAATGGGATTTAGGTCGAGTCGCATCGACACATCCCATCAAAGGACACTTTTAGTTTAGCTGACAGATGATGTCACCAATGATATATTCGAGTCAGACTGACTCATTCGGTCGACCATGCACGCTTTACTTGTTTGACTCAGTTGGAGCACATTTATATATAGCATCTTGATATAGTAACTTCAAACTTTCTCAGTTGTAAATATTGAGTCTAATAATATAGATGCGGGTTATTTTACAAGCATCAAGTGGAAACTTCAGTTATGCGAGTAATATCACAGCATTTCAATCACAAAATCACAAAGAAAAAACAATTACCACAAAAGAAACACAGACGTGCTTTAATCCTTCTGTACTCTGCGGCTCGTGTGGTGTGGATTATTCTTACACTATAGAAGTGCGGCCACTTGAGGGAACCCCGGTGTGGCTCACGCTGGTTTTATTGTACAAAATAACACCATTTCTGGAAATTAGCTTCAATAAAACGCAATATCATTTGAGAGAACACATTGCCCTGTTTTTCAGTTAACCCTCACTGACGAAATATCCTAACTTAATTTTTCACAAATTTATTGTACAAAATAACAGTTTTTTCACCTGAAAATTAACTTTTTAAATCGGAATATCATATGATAGAATACATTGCCGGGTTTCATTAAAGGCGTACGATGGTGTACGTAAACAAGAACATGCTCGTGTTACATGTTACAGAAGTTGTGCTTCTGTTTACATAACACATCGCAATTCGATTGGTTAATCACACACAAATGATATAAACGCTCTTTATTACATAACAAAGGAAAATAATTGACAATAACATACTGTTTATGCCATATTTCTGATTGGTATAAGAACAAGATATATCTATATTTTACTCTTCTTTCTGTTTATGTCGGTTTTTGATGGAGGTGAATATTTTAACAGCATACCCACCGCCAACGCCGCCCGTATCTTTAACCCGTGATAACCAATGATCATAACTTCATTTTGTCCTGAAAATTACTGTTGACGAATTATACTATTAGTTTCAATGAAATTAAATATGTTTTGAGAGAACAAATTGTCCTGGTATTGAGAATTAGAGTTACTATAGTAACCCATATAGCGGAAGTCTCGCCTTAAACTGTGGATACGATATATAGCGACAATATCGCATTCGACACCATCTGTTATTATCTGGCCATACGTCAAGGGTTGAACACAGGATTGTTGTCCCATATATATGGGGAGAACGGCCTGAATATGCGAGATCACTGGGTCGCGGCCGCATTGGATTCATCCAGCTCCGTTCCTGGTTTCAAAGATTCTCCCAGCCCCGGTTCCGTGGTTTTAGTTCTGGAGTAGCATTTCCATATATGGCGCTTTTAAAGTATTCATGACTTCCATATATGGAATGCTTCTCCAGCACTTTGACCTGTAGCACTAAAACCACGGAACCGGGCTGGTGGATCCAATATGGCCCCGAGATAGTGACAGGGTATTGGTGAGGTATTTATATATAGATTGTTTGGAAATTGGACCGAACTTGAAATTGTTTCCGTTATACATGTATGTGTTGATGATCTGAAAATCGTGTTGATTTCTGAATTTGTATCGGACTTGATGTGAATATAATTGCATGTACATATACATCGCCAATTGTACCACCTCCTTTTTGGCAAACTCAAGTTTCCATAACTGGATATTCGAAAACATGTCACTCTTTTGATTATCGCAATTCATAGCCACCGATGGCCTCATCCTTTACCCCTGCATGCACACACAATGTCACAATCACATATGTTATATTTATATTTTCAGGTTTGCCCGCGAAGTGGAAACGCTACCAAATCATTTCTACTTCAGCGATTACGAGCGACACAACGCAGAAATATCCGCCTTCCACCTGGACAGGTAAATATCGCGACAGTTTCGAAAATTGGATTTCAATTTCTCATTCAAACTGAACTGATAACCTGTCGTCTGAAGTGGACACGTGCTGTGTCGTATAATATGCGCTCACACCCCGCTCTCAACGCAGAATCATCGAAGGTGCATAATACCGTAAAAATAACTAGTTATGTTCAATAGCACAGCAGGTATCAGAAGATTGATCTATTATCGCAAATAAACCCGTTTATATCTGATTTGGACCAATATTTTCCACACAATTTATCACCAAGTGGCGAAATCGTGTGCAGAGCATTGTTGTGCTAAGCAAATTTCAACCGATAAACATATATGCATGGTTACAGAAAACGAGCTCAGTTTCTTGAAACCGACGGTTTCTTCTTGTTGTTTATGATGCTATAAATGTTTATGTGCCCATCTGTATACACTGTTAAGAAATTGCCAGGGGAACAAATAAGGATGACCCATTATTTGGTTCCAATCTCTACCAGAGCGCACCAGTCATACTTCCTTTCTGACTCTGCCACCGGTTGGGTATTAGTCTGTTGTTTCTAAATTTAGCGCGGGTTTTTCCAGCAAAATCAGCAAAATCAGCAAAATGGCGTAAACCGACCGCCCGAAAGTCAAATTTCCTATCTGTTTTGAGAACAATTGACGCACTAAAACTTAATGGCAGAATGGAGGATCAGAGCGGTAGTTTTGTTGACTATTTTCGCAAGCTACTCGTCAAAATTTCAGCAAATTTGAACTTTTGTGTTTGACTCGCCACGCGTGTTGTTATGACATTGTCGTCCATGTGCGTTTATACTTTTGTGCTGATAAAATAATCGGACAACCAAATCACACCGTTTCGCAATATAGTTCTTTGATTCTAGTGGGACTTTTCAAACTTGAGGTACGAAATTACACAAATTTTAATCGATATCTTGTGTGTTTAACAAGGGCAGCATGTTGCTCTGCATGCTCGCTTAGTATATATCTTAATATCGCGGAAGTCCACCAAATGTGGGTAAAATGTCGCCGGTAGCAGCGGTCTTACCGAGTTGTCAATGGCGGTAAACCCTGCGTGGAGTTTGATTTGTTTCTTGGTGACTATTCAGTTTGTAGAAGCGAAGTTATATATAGAGTTGTCGTGTGCAGGTACATAGTTATAATATGTTTGGTCTTTCCCGTTTGTTATTTAACACATTCATGACGGGAGCTGTGCTGGTACATCATTAAAGATCCTGTGCCAGTGCATTCTCTTATATATGCGAGTCTCGATCCCATAGGGAGCCTCGCATATATAAGAGAATACACTGGCTTACAAGTTCATGGTAAATATTGTTAGACCAATGTATTATCTTATATATGGGAGGTTCCATGTGGAAGACTCGCCTATATATAAGAGAGGTTCCATGTGGAAGACTCGCCTATATATAAGAGAATGCATTGGCACAGGGTTTTTGCAAAACAAATTGAGGCAGCTCCAGTCATGGATGGGTTATTACCAGAAGAGAATCTATTAGTTTGAAATGTATCTCCTTTCTGTATGGAACATTTAGATTCTGAATAATTTTCCAAGGCTATTTATGTTGAAAAAGGGATATCTGCGCCATCTACTTACATGGAATAGTTTTAGTTGACCATTCCCTTAATGGATATGCTCCTGTTCTTTAGGAATGCAATATTCTTCGAACAAAACTTACTTCGACATGGTACCATATATAGGATGAACTTTTTTTGCATTAACACCAGTTTGCATAAAAGAGAGTACATGATAAAGTACTTGCAATACATGTATGAATAATAATGACGGCGGAAACGCCCACTGAAGCCACTACAATGAAAAGAACCGACGTCCTTTATTTGCGTAATAATTCGGAGTCATTGTATAAATTATAACACAATATCACAGCATCATTAAACAAAATTAACACGAACTATGAGTGACTTATTGACACATATCATATTTTATTATATGCTTGCCTATAAAATAGCGGACAATTTCGAAACCTAGATCATCGTATGTATCTTCTGGAAGCCACAATGTTTCGTTATTTCGCTGTATAGCTTTCCCTATCTCACAGGCGGTTTACGCGAGCGTGAATCAAAACGCCAAGTATATCGGACTCTTTCTTGCGGACTATATATATTGTTCAATTTGTTGTACTATTAAAAGTGAAAATGCCGCATCATTTAGTAACTTTGAGCATTAATAAGGCGCATATAATAAAAAGAATACCTACAGTTTTTGTTTGAATACCTGAAACATTCCATTCCTGTCTGGAAAGAAATATCGAATTTCCGTTCGCGGTTGCAAGCCGCTCGTGAAAATTCGATATTTCTTTTCAGACACGCATTTAAAGGTACTCAATCCGATCAGGCCCTCATAAATTACTATTTCTTTGGCTTCGGGGATAAAAAATAATTGATTCGAGTCGAGGAACCTACCTATAAACGCTCAGAGTGATCAGATATCAATTTTTGAAGTTTTGTTATTTCTATTTTTTTCTGGCCCAGAATACACTTGATTTTAGAGTTATCCATCTTCGTCTGTTTGAATAAGGGCTTCTGTGGAAATTATTAGTACACATCTCGAGAAATTTACAAACTTAGGGGCAATTATTAGTACACATCTCGAGAAAATTACAAATTTCAAAAATCAATATCTAATAACTCTGAGCTTTGATAGGTGGGTTCCTCGACTCGAATCAAATATTTTTAACACCCAAATCCAAAGAAATAGTAATATAGGACCATCTGATCGGATTGAGTACCTTTAAATATAGGTAGGTATTCTCTATATATTCTATGAAAAGAAATTCCGAATTATTATTGGAAATTTATCAGCCCATGAAGTTTTGCAGAAAAATGGCGATAATTTCGTTGAATTGAATAACTATTTGTTGTGAAGATATATATGTCTACAGACATTACATTGCTTGCCCTTTTATTTATCGACATATTTTAATCACGGCGGGGTGACAAATGGTTCAAATGGGGGGTGTATATCCCACTTTAATATCATTACGTGGTCAACGATGATAACCCGTTCAATTGAACATGAAATATGATCACTGATATGACGCTTGACAAGTTTAGTTTTATCGCCAAAGGTATATGAAGCAGACATTCGAGAAACGTGAAAAATCGATTCCTATATATGACGTTCTGAATAACATAAATATTCATAAGACACTTTATCGTCTTCCGCACCGTCTTGTTTGTGGCCATGCACATATATAATTGATAACTTCTCAAGCTACATGACAACATTAAAGGCCCATTTAATTTTCGAGTCACCGATTATATTTTGTATAGTACCTTAATATACGGTTTAATATCGATCTATGACATAAAATACGATTAAAACAATATAATTCATCACCATTTGGAACGTCTGTGTCTCAGATTGTGCCCATATATAGAGTAATAGAAAATAGCTGAAATAATAGCAACATTTTCCTCGTTTCGCTCCCAGAATGCAACAGAATTCATACTAAGATATAGAGTTATTCCCCTTCCATTGAAAATAATAGACTTTGCAGTACAATTCAGATGAAACTTAAGCACAGAAACAAAACAACATGTTCACAGTTTATTACACCGGATAAATTGATATCACAATGTTTTTGGAGCTTACTATTTCAAATAGTATATGCTATGGCATATATTTTATATAATGTGATCTGTGGGTTCGAAAATTAAGTGGGCCTTTAAGGGTATACGTTATCACGCTAGCAATTTTCCTGGTAATTTTGTTGGCTGTTCGTCGTAGAGTGCTGCAGTGATGTGTATAGGGTATGAACGACAAACTACCATTACTAATAAAATGCATATGACCGACACCGTTATATACACATCACATACTTTTGTGGAAGGTCCGTTATTTGTGTTGGGGTATCTTATAGTTTATCATACATGTCTTTTCAATCGTATCGACTAACTACTTGATGTGCATGTATGCGTCATGTTTTGCAGGAGATACCGTGTACACGACAGTGCACACTTTTGCGACATGTTTTCGAAGCGGAATAACTCTATCCTATGCAATCACAAATCAACGTTTATGTCATTTGTACATGTGTTCTCCGTTTACAAATATTATTGTTTAAAACTCACAAATATGTTATATATATACCATTACAAGAATTGTTGTGCAATTTTTCAGGGTTCTGGGATTCTATAGAGTTCCCCCACACGCAGGAAGAAAGATTAATATGACGCGTGACATCAAGCGACTCTCAGAATCCAAGTTGAGTAGAACCTTCTTCATATCACCAGGTAAATCTCACTCATGGATTATATGAACGTTTTGCTCAAATTTCGTGCATAAATTTCATATTGAATCTGAAAAAAGCTCTTTGGTGATAAGTGTGATAGACGTACATGTACAACAACAACAACACTTAGATATCAGAAATATATCAGAAACCCAAAAGCCTAACTTTCTGAACATTTTTTATGAAATAGAAATTTGACTCAATCCTCGAAAAAAACCATCTCCATTGATACAGTAATGCTCTAAATAATCGACTCCATAACCACAGCAGAATTATTGGTAATTTTTCAGGATTTAGTCGGAAATATGGCTTGTTACCATTCATCGGAAAGCTCTCCTCGAGTATTTTCCCAATTCGCACCATCTGATTTTTTGTAACCGCATTGGCCTATAGCTGGTGGTGGTGGTGGAAGGTGGTCATTGCTGCTGTTTGTCATGATGAGATTACTTGAATACTCTAATACACAGTGTTGCTAATATCATCTTTGTTTTATTTGCAGCTGGAAATGTGTGTTTCCATGGTGATTGTTCTTATTACTGTGATACTGGACATGCATTTTGTGGTGACCCCGATATGATAGAAGGGTCATTCGCAGCGTTTCTTCCACCCGAGAAAATAGCACCACGGAAAACTTGGAGAAATCCATGGAAGCGATCGTATAGTAAGCGGAAGAAGGCTTACTGGGAAGTATACGACGATTTGTGTGATAAAGTTCGAGTGAAGGCTCCGTATGACAAGGGGAGACGACTCCTAGATCTCATGGACTTACACGTGTTCGATTTCCTAACAGGTGAGACAATTCACGAGTGACTATATGCATGCTTTTATATGAGCAAAATGGGGTCGTAATACAACATGGCTGATTACGGTCGTTTAATAACATGTATTTGAACAAAATGAAAACACATTCTGTCAGGGACGTGACGACAGGGGGTGGGGTGTCTCACCCCATGAGGACCCTAGTTTTCATGACTCAAATTCCAATAGTTGTAGTTATACTTTTACATTTAGTTCCTCTCATAGCAGTCGTCAGCTTATTTAAATTTGTCCTGTAAGGTAGCAATGCAATGTCAATATTACAAGTTAATACACAGTCATTTGAGTAAATAAATTCCGATAATGCTCATTACCTGAACACATTTCCTTCAAGTTCAGACTGGTATGTTTTACCGACCATAGATTCGTGGTCACTAGCTTATTATGTAATGTCAAACCTCCATATCTTTCTGACTAGCAGATTAGCCCACCACTGACGGGATTCGTCCCATGACTATATGAGCGTATATGAGCGTATATGAGCAAGGACACGGGCGCATGCGAAATTGGACCCGATTTGACCTTGAATTGACCATTTTGAAGGTCAAGATCATGTCGGGGTCACGATTTGACCCGTCAAATTCACTCCCCGGACAAAAGTACCCATAGGTATCAAATTTCGTCGAAATCCGCCAGTTTTACCAGATTTGACCTTGAATTGACTATTTTGAAGGTCAAGGTCAGGTCATGGTAACGATTTGGTCCGTCCAAAACACTTCCCGGACAAAAGTATCCCTAGGTATCAAATTTCGTCGAAATCCGCCAGTTTTACCCGATTTGACCTTGAATTGACCATTTTGAAGGTCAAGGTCAGGTCCCATCCATCCATGACACTTCCCGGACAAAAGTACCCCTAGGTAGCAAGTTTGGGCTCAATCAGTGAAGCCGTTTTCGAGTCTATAAAGGACATACACACATACATACATATATATATACTAGCTGGGTACCCGTCCTGACGGGGAGAGTCGTTGTGTTTTTTTTATTGGCATCCCCATCTACACCAACACCCCAAAAATGGTGGAAATCGGCCCAGCGGATCCCGAGATACAGGTTCAAGGTCATTTGAAAGGTCAATGTCACGCCGCACGGGTATCCGGGTGTGACGAATTTGCGCAGCGCCTCAAACTACACCCACACACCAAATTTGGTGGAAATCGGCCCAGCGGATACCGAGATACGAGTTGAAGGTCATTTGAAAGGTCAAGGTCACGCCGCACGGGCATCAGGGTGTGACGAAATTGCCTCAAAACTACACCCGCACACCAAATTCGGTGGAAATCGGCTCAGCGGATCCCGAGATATGAGTTCAAGGTCACTCGAATGTCAAGGTGAGAGTCGTTGTGTTTTTTTTTATTTCATTGGCAACCCCATCTACAACAACACCCCAAAAAGGTGGAAATCGGCCCAGCGGATACCGAGATACGGGTTCAAGGTCATTTGAAAGGTTAAGGTCACGCCGCACGGGCATCCGGGTGTAACGAAATTGCTCAGCGCATCAAACTACCCGTTTCCACCAAATTCGGTGGAAATCGGCTCAGCGGATCCCGAGATATGAGTTCAAGGTCACTCGAAGGGCAAACGGACAGGCCCATGATACTCCTCGGGTCAAACTACATACCCGTACCAAGTTTCGTCAAAATCGGTTCAGCCGTTTTCGAGTCCATCGCGGACAGACACACACACACAAACTTTCCTCAAATATATATTAGACCAGAAACATTACTATATGAGTGTATATGAGCGTATATGAGCAAGAACACGGGCGCATGCGAAATTGGACCCGATTTGACCTTGAATTGACCATTTTGAAGGTCAAGGTCAGGTTGGTGTCACGATTTGACCCGTCCAATACACTCCCCGGACAAAAGTAACCCTATGTATCAAATTTCGTCCGTAGAAATCCGCCAGTTTTACCCGATTTGATTTCCACTCAAGTAGATAAACGCTCTTTAATTATCAAGCTTCAAAAGAATCCAGTTAACCAATTTCAATGTAAATAAACCAAACGTGTAGCCAAGAAACAGCTAAGATCTGTTACACAGCTTTAACCAAAATTTCGGCCATTCTGGAAGCCATCTCAGGTAAATGGATTTGATCGACTTTTACGAGAGTGCAGATTCGAGACCTAGACAATGGATTCGTTCCACTTTATATTTGGATGAGATTCCAGACCATAACGATGATGATATTTAGTGAACTTTTACCCGGCACCTAACTCTACATAACTTCGCACTAAGTGAGGTGTGGAAAATAATAGCATAAAAATATAAATGTATCCAAAATAGAATATCAGCTGTAACAAAATGTATATATCAGAAATTGTAAATGCTATATTTTGGGACGGAGCCGGCAAATGCCGTATTTTCACTCAAGTAGATAAACGATTCTTAATAGCCTCCACACTGACAATATCTGTGTGTATTTTTACGATATACGTTCGATGACGTTGTGCTGTTTACGTTGTGTGAATTTAGAGTTCACATCACGCCATGCCAAGGACTCTAGCACTGGGGAGTGGAGAAGGGGTGCCGCACGGGCAAACGGATAGGCCCATGTTACTCCTCGGGTCAAACACAAAATTTCCTCAATTATATAATAGATAGGGAAGTCTCAATATATAGTAGAAGATGACAACTTTAACAATCATTCAGTATGCATACTTGTTACCATTGTGTGAGTTATAACTTGTGACTCCTTGAAATTTTAATACACGTATTTAAACTCGTATTCGTTCCTCAACCATATTCTGATTAATATCATGTATAATGTATAATGTACTGCATGCGCAGTGTACTCAATACATATAACATGGATCAATTCTATGTCAGTATTGTTACTAGTGTCAGTGTCTTTATTTACAGTTCATACTCTTAAAAAGAACATATAGAAACCCAAATTATTAAGCCATTAAGCCAATATTGGACTTTGACATTACACAAAACCAAATCCTCTATAGTTGGAAATTGTATTAGGCCAAATCCTATATAGTTGGAAATGTGATGGTCTCACCCCCAGTTGGAACCTCATAGCAACATCCCAGATTCTGTCATTCAAACTAAAATTGCCGATGAAAATTCTGGTCGTACATATCAGACATCTGAATGTTAAGTTCAGAAAAACTCTCTCCACAACCAACAACCAAGATACCTGTCGCACGTTCATGATATGCACTTTCACAAACACGGTCAGTTCAGATATAGGCTCTTGCAGCCTATAACAAAAATACCTCTATGGCGATGTCATAAGCATGGGAATGTGGGTCGGCCCAACAGCCGCCAGGCACACCTTAAATATATAGGCCAATGTCGATAGTCATATATAATTGACAATGTGGAAAATATATCGGCTTTGATGCAATTCGCACATCTACTATATATTTTGGGACTTCTGTATGTCTGTTTGTCTGTTAGCTATGGCCGGGAAAACTGCCGGACGGATTGAGCCCAAACTTCATATCTAAGGGTAAAATCCCACATGAACTGTCATCGGGGACTCATCGCACCGCTTCTGAGAAAGTCAGAGCACTCCTTCTCCATACCAGTCACCAAAATGACCGTCATTGGCACCGTGGAGTTAATCGCGTTGATAGTTAAAGAGCGTTCGTATCCGCAGTGTCGTTGATAAGATAAAGAGCGTATGCGTGTAATGTGATTCTTATGTCTGGGGCCAGACGTGAGTGTGTCTGTATCCAGACATGAGCGTGTTGTGTGATTCTTATTTCTGTCTTCGTACTTAGGGGTTTCAAGGAACGGGGCAGATTTTCATCGGGTAAGTTTTTCCGCCCGAGGACCCACAAACGTACCTCTTTTAGAGACGGGTACCATCACGGGACGGGTACCAGCATTTATCTTGATTAAAAAGGCAGAATTAACTCAAATTAAATTAAAAAATTAACGGATTTCGACGAAATCTGATACCTAGGGATACTTTTGTCGGGGGAGTGTTTTCGACGGGTCAAATCGTGACCCTGACCTTGACCTTCAAAATGATCAATACAAGGTCAAAGCCCGGACGAAGTCGGGTCACCTGCTAGTCTAATATATATTTTGGGACTTCTGTTTGTTTGTTTGTCTGTTTGTCTGTTAGCTATGGCCCGGAAAACTGCCGGACGGATTTCGACGAAATTTGATACCTAGGGATAATTTTGTCCGGGGAGTGTTTTGGACGGGTCAAATCGTGACCGCGACCTTCAAAATGGTCAATTCATGGTCAAATCGGGTAAAACGGACGGATTTCTACGAAATTTGATACCTAGGGTACTTTTGTCCGGGTCAAATCGTGACCTCGACCTGACCTTGACCTTCAAAATGGACAATTCAAGGTCAAAGGCCGGACGAAGTCGGGTCACCTGCTAGTATAATATATAGCATTTGACCATATCTAATGTATATACTACACCGTTTAATTGAGAACACTCCAGAATATAGATGTATCGAGTATATCAAGTTTGAAAAAAAATAGCATAAATCATTATGTATAATGGTCAAAACCTCGATGTTTGTTTTAAGTGCGCCTGTATTCTATGCTGCGTCACGGTTCAAGCACAGTGCTCAGCTGATTGATGAGAGAAAGGGAGGGACATTTTTTGTCCAGACAAAGGTAGACACTCTTTGACTTCATATATTAGACCGCAAATTATATAACAAAACATTAGCTACTGCCACAAAAGCCTAACTATAGTTACAGTTCAATTATACACTTCAATAAAATGACGCAACAATTGTACATTTTTATTCTAGGAAACATGGACCGACACCATTACGAAACATTCCACGACTTTGGAAATGAAACATTCCTGCTACACCTGGACAATGGAAGATCGTAAGTATATACAATCATGTACAACTCAATATTAATTGGGCTAAACGTTGACAGCAGTTGTGTTTGCTTCTCAACAACTGAACTTGAAGTATTAAGTTTATTGCACAATTCCCAGATGTTCTAGTGACGCAGGAAATAGTCATGCATTGCATATGTGGTGTGACAAAGATCTCAGACATTAGAGTTTCACGATTGGCTTGGTCAGACCTATGGGAGGCCAAATTCACATTTATTAATAATTGAGCTGAAGCGCAATTGAATTGCGCTGACGCGCAATCAATTGCGCTGAAGCACAATCAATTGCGCTGAAGCGCAATTCATAATTAATTGCGCTGAAGCACAATTCAATTGCGCTGAAGCGCAATTAATTTTTCATATATGGCTAAACCCCCCAGTTAATTAATGAATAAATCCAATAGAAAAATAATTGCGCTTCAGCGCAATTGTTTTCCCAACTAAAACAGAAGGTACTGGTATTGCGAGTCGCCCCAACTAATACAGAAGCTAATGCTATTGCAAGTCGCCCTGACTGAAACAGAAGATAATTATATTGTGAGTCTATCTGACTAAAACAGAAGTCGCGAGTCACCCTGAAGTATACAGAATATAATAATATCCAATTTTTATTTGAGTGCAGGACAAAATGTCAGGTACCAGATGAGTGGTGCCTGACATTTGAAAATGGCACCTGACATATTATTTCTCTGTATGCTATTGCCCAAACTTACTAGTAATAGTCTATCATCCGATTTACATGGAAAAAATCTTGTTTGCTGGTACGTCTGTATTATCAGTGCTATCTTCTGTAATTTTTGTGTGAACAGAACTGAAGAAATCTGTCAATTATATCGAACATTACCGGAATTTCCAAAACCTACATCGTACAACAGCAACCGAAACGAAATGCAGAAGTATGACACTGCCTGTTATTAGTCTCACGATCCACTGTGAGGAATGGAGAAAAATACTACACCCATGGCTGATAAACACAATTTACGCAACAAAATTCATTTGATAAGATTTTCAGACAATGCCACGACATTAACCCCGATCGAAAAATATCTATAACCTTCCGCCATATTCCGGTGCTAGTTTTTAGAACAACTGTTTTTTCCAGATATTATTTTTATCGCCGGGGAAACCCAGCGCCCACACAGAAAAATAATTTCGATTAGTGCCGGTATTCTTGCAAAAAGAAGTCGCCCAACGCGACAATAAAGGCTACCCAAACAACCACATATAGAAACTTCAAATATAACAGACGAGCATCACGACCAACGTATTCAGATTTGCGTCGGGAAATAATAATGCCAATATAATATTATGTACAATGCTTAGCCAATGCAATTTTCGTACCGGACAAAACAGAAGGTACAGGTATTGCAAGTCACCCCGACTAATACAGAAGGTAATGCTATTGCGAGTCTCCACGATTTATAGATAAAGAATAAAACAGAAGGAAATGTTATCGTGAATTGCCCTGATCACTAATACATAAGGCAATGGCAATGCCATCACTGGCATCAGGACAGGAGCCGCCCCGATTCATACAGATGTTAATGGTATCATGAGTCACCCTGACTAAAACAGAAAGTATATACCGGTATCGCAAGTTACCCCGACTAATACAGAAGGTAATGCTATCACGAGTTGCCCTGATTAAAACAGAACATAATGCTATTGCAAGTCGCCATGACACTGACTAATCAATCCTATCGAGAGTATACAGCCCAAACAAATAAAGAAGATAATCCAAAAGTGAATCACCCCGACTAATACAGAAGATAATGCTATCGCGAGTCAGCCCAACTAAAACAGAAGATAATGCTATTACGAGTAGCCCCGACTAAAACAGAAGCTAATTCTATTGCGAGTCTTCACGATTAATGGAGAATGTAATGCTATCACGAGTAGCACCGACTAAAACAGAAGGAAATATGCTATTGTGAGTACCCCTGATTAATACAGAAGGCATGCTATCACGAGTCGGCCCGATTCATACAGATTATACTGCTATCATGAGTTGCCCCGACTAAAACAGAAGGTACCGGTGTCGCAAGTTACCCCGACTAATACATAAGGTAATGCTATCGAGAGTCACACCGACTAAAACAGAAGGAAATGTTTTGTGAGTCGCCCTGAAGGGAACGCTATTATGTGGTGCGGCAGGGGAAACTTAGTCTCCTTGCCTCTATTCCTTCTGTATGTGACTGAAGACTTCTAACGATTTTTCTGAGATGTGGTTTTAAACGAATATAAAATGACTCAGTCCATAAATCATTTGATATTATCCTCTCAGCCCTTAATGTAAAAGGTAGGGGTGCTCTCATGATTGTTTACTGTCTTTAGTTAACTCATAATACTCCTGATAAGAGGCAAGGAAGCAGTCTGAAGCGCAATTGGTGGTATCGCATATGAATTTATTATAATGGAATAACCCACCCATTCAGGGAGCAAATTACTTTTGAAATTTTGATTAGCAAATAACCTCATAATGACATAATTAGATAGCATTGTTCTGAAATCATATAAAATTCATACCAAATTGCATAGCTATTATCCAAATTTGGGTAGCAAATTGCGATGCGATACCAGTTAATTTTATCCCTGCACCTATTCAACCCAACTTTAATAATAATAATTGCGCTGAAGCGCAATTGAATTGCTTGGGTATATAGTATGTGAAAAATTAATTGCACTGAAGCGCAATTAATTTTGAATTGCGCTGAAGCGCAATTGAATTGCGCTGAAGCGCAATTGGTGGATATCCCATATGAATTGATGATAATGGAATAACCTATCTATTCAGGGGTGTAAGCTTGTAACAATAATTGCGCTTCAGCGCAATTGATATGAATCAAGCTGGATTGCGCTTCAGCGCAATTATTAATAAATGTGAATTTGGCCTCCCATACAGACCGACATAAATATGAGGCGACGACGAGACAAAGTGGGGAAGGGAACATATAATTATACCAGCAAAGAAATTATGTGAACTTTTATAACAAATAGTTGCGAACTTAATACTTTTGCGTGTGACCAACTGTACACTTAATTATGCCAATCTGCATAATGCTCCATTTATAATTCAGATGATCAAATATTTTTTTATTTTTTCATTATATTACACATTTATGTACAGGACAATATCTGATAACAACGATTGCATAGATTTATAGACGGGAATGATGGGGGGGGGGGTCGACATTCGTACTTTATGTCTGTGCCCTGTTGTTTGTTGCATGGCTTTCATTGGGTCCCCCACTCGAGTTGGAAATGGTTCAGATCGTCGGAGTTCATCAGTGCAATATATCGATCGATACGACTTATATCGTAATTCAAATTCTCGAATGAGTAATTTCAGAGAGAGAGTTCGTCGGGGTTAAATTTTTTTTTATCAAATGTTGTATACGTTTAAAGGTACTCAACCCGATAAAACTCCTCTCAATTACTATTTCAATGGCTTCGGGGGTCAACAATATTTGATTCGAGTCGAGGAAGTCACCCATCAAAGCTCAGATTTGTTAGATATCGATTTTAGAAATCTATTATTTTTCATTATCGGGAATACTATCTGGCCCAGAACTCAGTCAAAATTGCGTTAAAATTACCACTTGATTTTAGAGTTATTCATCCTTGTCTGTTTGAATAGATATGGAGTACACATCCAGAGCAGATTACGGCAGTTATTGGTACTCATCTCGAGAACATAACAAATTTTAAAAATCAATATCTAATAACTCTGAGCTTTGTTTGATGGGTTCCTCGACTCGAATCAAATATTTTTCCCCCCAAAGCCAAAGAAATAGTAATATAGGACCCTCTGATCGGATTGTTGTTGTTGGAATCTGTTGAGATGGGGACCCTCTTTACGGGTTGAGTACCTTTAATCTCTTTCCAGTTTCGCGGTAAAACTCGACCAATATAACATAATTATGCTCTTCATTTCTTTTCAGATTCGGAAAAACAAAGCATGATGAGATGTCCATTCTGGCTCCTCTTTACCAGTGTTGCCTTATTCGTTATTCTACGTTCCTAAGACTAGTCGGATTCTATCAAGGACCGAAGCGTCTCGGTGATTTTATGAGAGAATCACTCTCAAATGACAAAATTAGTCCCGTTCTCATCGAGGGGTATTACTCCGCGCTGGATCGACGGGTGATGAAAATCCTCAAGGTCATAGCGGACTGTTTAAAGAACGGACACGATCACAAGGAAGTGATCGTGAACGATTTCTTTTGATTTGTGGGAAATAATTATGTCGCGTTTAAAAACAATCACCTCCATGTCAGAATGGCGTCTTCCAGATGCGACTTGGGTATGCTCACAAATAGTGTTAACGTTCTTGATCATGTTGATCAGTGGCGAAATGTCGGTGGAAAATATAAACTCAATATGAAACGAAGTTATCAAACGAGAAGACTTCCTATCTGCAATACTCTGCATAAATCAGTAACGGGAGATGTCGTCTGCTGTTCACTTCCGGTAGCCAAGTCGCCTTATAAATGTGCCCAATCCACGTGCCATCTGTCATTCCAGTTAACCAGTTAACCAGTTTGCATAATAATTTACGATGTTTAGAAATCCGAAGGATGTTAGTCGAAATGAGACGGGCAAATATCCAACTGCCATGTACTAAGTTAAACGTTGTCCAATGAATCCAGTTGTAGATTTGTGTATGCAAAAATTGTGATTTTTTTTCTCAACTATTGTGAACCCGTCTGCCAGATTGAGAGTGAACGATTACTTGTCATGAGCTATGCCTTCTAAGGGTATCGATTATTTTAGATTGTGCTATATATTAGATATAGATGGACACTGATATTCTTATATATATTTAGCCACAAACTAACCAGCCTGCTTAGTCAACTGCTGTACGACGTGCATGCGCGTTGCAATGGATCGATTGGTGTATAATTATTGTAAAAATATGTCGATAAAAAGCGGTATTTGTTGGATCGTCGACGAAATTATCATTCGCCTGATTGTCAAGTTGTTCACGATTAAGAAATTGAACAAATTATATTTAGTTCGGACAAGATTTGTCCTGAATCTGAATTAATTATTTTAAATTCACATTTTAAGAATAGTTTTTGTTTCCTCTTGCAAAGAAAGAGACCATCTATTATTGCCAAACATACACGTCGGGCAGCGAGTCATCCGAGGAGGCTGTATACTGTCATGTAACTCATGTTGCGTTTCATCTGTACATAAACTGCCCAAAAGTCATAATTCTGTGTCCCCAATTTTACGCAGAAGCGGACGCATACGAAGGAAAGTCCCCTTTAATGGTCATATTTTGGATCCATTATCAACGCTGTGTTAAATTTCTGTGGGGGGGGGGGGGGGTAGCCTTCGTACAAACTTGAAGGAAGAAACATGACACCTGTTTGCTACGACTTGCTATATACGTCTTCGCTGTATGGACATTCGTATATAGTCCTTAGCATTTGAAGCACCTGATGACATTTCTGCGAACTGTAATTGTAAATGTTTATAACACTCATGTCTATTTTGTTTTGGGTGGGGATAGTTGGTTTCTGTTTACATGTGGGTTACGTTCAGAGTGTAAGTATGCATGGTTTCGTCATTTGGTTGCTGATATAGCTAGATAATAGCCAGGTTCAGCCACGGGTACCTGTAACTTGTAACGTGTTACTATTGTATTGCAATGGAGACGCAAGAGTGACGGGAACAGGCAGATGACTTTATGGCGCCAAACCTACTCATTTTAGATATTGGCCATCGTCCAGCGAAACTTGTAAATAATAGTCTGGTGGCGCATGTGGCGAGAACAGTCGGTCACAATGCGACCAGCAATGCGCTCAATTGATTTCAATCAAATTAAAACCTTTTCGGGCATTCGAATCTCCAGCTGCCCGCAGAGCATTGATCGCTCACGCGGTTATCAGTAGGTTGGAGTATTCATCTTCGCTACAAATTTCTTATGCTACACGCTGGACACAAAACTTCTAAAGGGTTCAACCGCGTGATTTTGGTGACATCCGTTGGCAATGTCAACACGTTACAAGTTACTTGTACATGTGTCTGAACCTGGCTATTTTCGCATGAAGTATGCCATAAACAGGGTATATATACTATAATGTTATTATGATTAATTATATATGTATTCATAATAAATTCATGGCCGCTATTAATCAATATGTATGTATGTGATTCCGAAGTTTGTGCGTGCACAAGATACATGGGTATAACACAAGTGGAATAATTCGTGTAACCAAAATGGTGTCTTATATTCAACTACTAATATAAAGAAAACTGAATATATCATGCAGTTGAATTAGAATTGAGACACGAATTAGTAGCCAGATCGAGATGCATATTAAATCATAAATTTATAAATAAAAAAAAAGAAAAGGTAAATAAAAGACGCCATTTTGTGTACCGGATTTCCTGTGTATTTCTGTTAGTGGTTTTGTTTCTCATATACAGTTTGAATGACCGTTTGTGTATGATTAACATTCTGGTTGGGGTGTTTGCTTTATAAATGTATGTGTCCGACCTTGGACCAGCTCCAAATTATTATTCATTAGTGATACCGCAATGCTACTACATGTACCTATAAACCAGGGGAGAAGGGTGAGGCAAATCATGTGTATCACAATTATCACGTCATTCCGCCACGGGTAATCTATTCCTAAGCGTTGGTATTAGCAAGTAAGGGCTTGCATCGTATCGTCTGTTTGAGTTAAATCGATACAAATATATGTACAGGCGAGGAGTTAAAGACTTCCTGCGTCTGATTGAGCACTCATATGATATAAAATGATGAATTGGCATAACGTGTATTATTATTTAACGACATGACATTTGAACTTTCTGTAAATAGCTTGAGCTCTATTGAGTTCTATTCAATATCTTAAAGATGGGACATCTCTTCCGGGCATCATTTTTATTTTCATCAAAACCGAATTTAAAGACTACAAATACACTTTTATGTTAATAAAACAGACAACACTGAAGGTTTTGTGTATTGTTTGTCTATAAATGCATTATAAAGTGGTTTATTCCTGCAACCTATCTGAATCGAAATGTCGTTTTGCCTTGATGGAGAGTGCTCACGACATAGAGTTATCACTCTTGTTGTACGCTCCGATTGCGCCCGAAGTTTCTCTTCTAAAAATAGCAAGTAAAACTGTCCCGAAAGTTTGTATGTATCATACAGAACAAATCTAAATAAAATCATTATTAATTGATAGAAGCGTTTCCTGGCGGACAGGTGTCTTCGATCGATATTTAGTTTATACCCCGTAAACTATATAAAACTCATTAGGAAGTGATAGACCATCTTTAATTAAGTTGCAAATGAAACACGAGGAACGTGTGTTGTTATGTCAGATTTTTTTAAACATGGAGTTGAGCAATCGTCGTCCGATTGTGAGGACCCGTGTATCATTTTATCTATTCAACATTCCGTGGCGGAATAACGCGTTGATTCCAACAGAATCATGTTTAACTTACTGATGTATTATTTAAGACAAATTATATTTTTAAACATTCCGTTAATTTATTGATCTGTTGAAATGATGAAAATAAATTATGTACAATTAAAACAAATGTCTTCTTTCTTGATATACCATATTTACAATTAACAATATTGGCTGACAATTATAGTAAAATGTATATTCCTACAAACGAATCAATGGGAATCAAATATAAGTAGATATATCATTGTGAAGAAGTATCTACTCAGGGTTAATCTTAAATTGTTTAATATAAGGATACAATGAGATGATGAAATTCCACCTTCAAATTTTCCTGAATGGGAAAGCGAAACAGCTGAAATTATCACTAACATTATTAGATTCTTGGACTTTGAGGCTAGAGCGTCCATCCGTTTTGAATTTACAATATAACTTTCAAACATAAAAGCACATAACATATTATAGTCCATGCAGCTGCCATGTCATTTGTTGGATGGAACGGTTTTAGAGGCAGCCCTTATACATATGTATGAGGCATGAGCACGTCAATCAAAGCCATGAACCTTTTTTTTTCTTTGGAAGTATAATACACCATACATGGATATTGAATAGGTTTAATTCTTGGAAATATTAGTACGAGTGTTATCAGGCTACATTTAAAAAGTATACAATAATGTATGGATTTATTCATATTGCTACTGGTTCCTGGCACAAAAATTTGTCATATATACACTAAAAGTACATATATAAGGCAAAGGTCCCAACACACGAAACCGTCGCCAGATATTCAGCAATATGTATACAAGAAAAAGAAAATGACAATGAAACAGTCATTGAATATTTCCCTACATTTTGATATATGAGTCAACCATGTATAGCTAGCGATATTGGATATATCTTTCATTCAAGTATCGGACAACACTGGAGACTAAACACACGGTGGTCGAGCAAGACTGCATGTCCTGTCATTGACAGAATATAATGGCAATAATAATATGAGAAACTGGAACATATCGATATATTAATCTGATATATGACATGTACATGCAGTTTGGGCCAGAATATAGAGATATCTCGTTTGAAACCATTGTAGACTGGCGAAAGAAAGTGGTCGAACAAGTCTCGGTCCGGAAACACGGCCATGAGACCGGACAGAGTCTTGTTCGACCAATTTTTTTCGCCGGTCTCCGATGGTTTTCAGGGGAAATATCTCCGCTGTGGCTGAACGAGCACCATCGTATTCCTACAATATTTCCATTTATTTTGATATATTAACCGTGTACAGCTTGCCAGCGCGATAGCGGGGATATTTCCCACGAAACCATTGTAGACTGTCGAAAGAAAGTGGTCGAACATGACACGGTCCGGAAACACGGCCATGAGACCGAACAGAGTCTTGTTCGACCAATTTTTTTCGCCGGTCTCCGATTGTTTTCAGGGGAGATATGTCCGCTCTAGAATATTTCCATTTATTCTGATAAGTATGTGGAGATATCTCCCACGAAACCATCGGAGATTGGCGAAAGAAAGTGGTCGAACAAGACTCGGTCCGGTAACACGGCCATGAGACCGGACAGAGTCATGTTCGACAATTTTTTTTCGCCGGTCTCCGATGGTTTTCAGAGAAGATATCTCCGCTGTGTGAGATCGAACACCATCGTATTCCAACAATATTTCCCTTTTTTGACATATGGATTAACCGTGTATACATGCAGCTAGTGCTAGTTGCGATATCTCCCACGAAATCATCTGAGACTGGTGAAAGAAAGTGGTCGAACAAGACTCGGTCCGGAAACACGGCCATGAGACCGGACAGAGTCTTGTTCGATCGATTTTTTTCGCCCGTCTCCGATGGTTTCAGGGAAGATATCAAGCTCCATTCAGAGTTATATCCCCTACGCAGGTCTTACCGCTGCCGCACCTACACACAATGTGAAGATATGTCACAGTTATTTATTTGAGACGTGTGTAGGTTATAATTCATTCTGCATTATTCTGAGAAACTGAACTGTCGATAGTCATTTGAAAATTGTCTAGATCATGCAAGCCAGAATGAATTGTAACTGACAAAACACTTCAATAAAAAAAATATTAGATTTAATTAAGAAAATACATATGCCGGCAGCGTTCAGACATAGCGTAGCGAGGGGACTGCACTCTGTTTTGCAGCTTGTGAAGATATATCCACTGTCGCTGACCAAACATGGTTATATTAAACTCATTTGCATGTATACATATATATATCATGTACGAAAGGCAAAAAGACGTATCAATCCAAAAAATACCAAGCAAATTATTGTTCATCCGCATTCTATAAAGTATTTTGTATTTATTACTTGGTTTACGGATTGTTTGGCTCATTAAAGCAAGAGATTGATAGATGGAAATTATTACCAAGATCAGCGTTTGCCATGTTGGCGATGACATTCCAACTTATCTACTTGGAAATCTGGTAGTTGTTTTCCTTGTGTATTTACGTACTAGTTGTACCATAACCATCACAGCGAGGCTTCGCTGTTCGGTCGATTATGTTGTAGCTTTTACACAAACTTTAACTTTGTTTCCCAGTTATGTTCTTTATATGTTCTGATTAATATTCCCATCAGCAGCAGGGGGGGGGGGTCGGAAAAAAAATTCAGGCGCGTATGGCATTTTTTCCCTTTCGATCATTTTTTGTACCCACCCACCCCCACCGCCAAATTTGTTTCCGTTTTCGGCAGTTTTTTCCGACCATTTTTTGACACCCACCCCCCCCCCTTTTAACACTAAACAGAGATTTGCGGGGGGAAATTCACTGTAAACAGCTGTAAATAGGAATGAGTCATTTTGAGGTCATTCGGCCAAAAAAACATGGCTGCCAGCGGCCATCTTGGATTTCAAAATTTGCAACAAAATACAACACGATAACTGCCTGCAGTCAGTTTACAGTTAGAATTACATTATTTCTCTCATTCAAAGTGGGTTTGAAGCCCAACTCATTGCCAAAACACTCAAAAAAAAACAAGCAGGATTTTTTTTTTTTAGTTGAGGAAAAAATTGCTTGTTGGTGGCTTTGACCACCCACCCACCCCGGCATACGTGCCGGAATTTTTTTTTTCACCCCCCCCCCCCCCCCCCCCCCCCCCTGTCAGCAGGACTATTTAATTTTTTTATTACTAATTTGTTTTTTGTCGGGAAATCCATAAACCAAGTGATAAAAAATAAAAAATAAAAATGCCTGACAAATTTACCAAAAAAAAACAAAACACAGTAACCACTCTGTACTTAGTTGAAAAAAGCAATATGTACACAAATTGTTCTCTCTTTGCCGTCAGTGTCGCAGATTCTATAGACAATTCTCCGGATGTTTGGTAAAATATGCCATGATCCAGTCCTTTACACAATGACTGCATGTATAGGTCATATTTTCTTTTTGTTCTTTAGTCGTGAAAATAGTTTTCTCAGGCCTGTAGAAGAGATGATTCAAACAGAGAATTTTAGGAATTTTCGATATGACACATCATATACAACGTACAAAACCCTATTGCAAAAATAAACCACTGGGGAGCTACCAGACACTTATATTTTCTAGAAACAATACAAATCACTTATTTGCTTATTTGGAGTGAACATAAATTGATTTATTGGCGATTTATAATTTTCACCAAACTTGATGGTCTGAAGAATTTATATATAGCCATATGATCACAATGCAACGCAACATATTTTACCCTTCTGTGATGAATGGATTCTCGTATTCCGTTATACAAGTATACTTTGGCATGGTCAATTAATCATTTGGAGGGATGTTCAGGTAATAAAAGCAAACGGCAGACAGGCGAAAAGCTAGTACAAGTACTAATTCATAGAAGTACTGATGTATTGGCATGGTCAATTATTCATTAGGAGGGATGTTCAGGTAATAAAACACAGCGGCAGGAGACGAAAATCTAGTACAAGTATTGATGTGTTTCTAATAATTGTGGGAAATGTTCAGCTAATAAGCTCAACAAACGAACTTGGTCGTCTGTTGAACTTAATATCTGAACATTTCCAAAGGGATCTACTTGTCAACGCGTATTTGGTAAGGAAAGGAAATCAGCTCATGACTTAGTGACTTAGAAACTGAGCGTGTGGACAGGTATTTGGAACAATAGACCCCACCACCCTACAGACATATATATAAGTCTTATATATATGTCCTTGTGGTGGTGAGGTCTATTGTGCCAAATGCCTGTGAGTGTGCACTGTTAGGGCGCATCTACATTGGTGCAGATCTGTGCACAGA
This sequence comes from Siphonodentalium dalli, assembly GCA_032622095.1. Lineage (NCBI taxonomy): Eukaryota > Metazoa > Mollusca > Scaphopoda > Gadilida > Siphonodentaliidae > Siphonodentalium > Siphonodentalium dalli. Next base: position 166,082,036 of record CP136065.1, on the reverse strand, counting down.
TATGTGTGAAGTCACGTGTCGCGGATTACTGTGATCACAACATGATTACTGATAGTGAACGCCCGCTCATCAGTACTCTGGTAATTGGCAATTCAGTTTATAGACAAAAATAATGAATCAACTATAAGCAGACCAAAGCGATTTGATCTGTGCCGCGTCAGTTGAGTCTAAGAAAAACAGGATCATCCTGTATGATGGGCCCGGACGTGGGCTACTGCCACAGAAAGATAGCGCACCGGATTTTCTGACAATTGTCTCAATTCAATTTCAATTTATTAGTATTCTGATCATCAAGGTAGATATAACAGAAACATGGTTATTAAAAATATCGATGCAAATATAAATTTGTTTTGCATGAATGCACATTTAGATATATAATATAGTGGTGTATACAATAGTGTCTTGATCTGTATATAATTATATATATATTTTTGTCTGATAGATTATTGTTATTAATTTCGGCGTAATGGTTACGTGTTCGGTCAGTGGATATGGATTTTGAATGGTTTAAGTGATTCAGCCTCAAGAGGAGTCAGATTGTAGTATATACTCGTGGCGCTTATCAAATAAGCGCATCTACAGCGATAAACTATTATATTGGTGTTGGGGTCCTTCTTTATACAATTTGGTACATGTAAGAAACAAGTATGTTATATCGGTATATTTTGAAGGTGGGTTACTTGTTTGTCTGAAAGTGTAGCCTCAAGAGTTCCGAAATATATCAATGATCTTTTTTATAAAAACTGAGAGATTCTTGGTAATTCTTCTGTTGTGGTTATTGAATAGTGCTGCTAGCTTGTTAGCGTTTGGTCTCTGGTAATAGTATGGTCTCAGGTATTGTACGCGTATGTCTTGGAGTTCAATACATTTAAGGATGACATGATACTCATCGCCTATTTCTGAGTTGCAGAGGTTACACAATCTATCCGAATATGCGGCATTGGTCCACGCGCCATATTCTATTGGGAGTTTATGGTTCCTGGTACGGAAGAGAAGGATGCTTTGCACGACTGGGTGGTTTGTTATTGATAGGTAACTTTCTCGTTCAAATGAGGTCTTGATAATACGATAAAAGGCGAATTTACTGGATGTTGCTATCGATGCCCACCATTCTTGCAGATAGAAATCGTGCAGTTTTCGTTCGATAGTTTGCATGAAGTGCTTGGGATTTGTGATGTACTGATTATTCCACACGTTACTCATTCCGAAGCCATTAAGCGAGTCATGTAAACATTTAATCCATGGGTTATTAAAAACAGTGTGAGAATACAATTGGTGCATAATATAATACAGTATAAGCGGCACTCTGCTTGTAGGCATTGTGGTAAGCTTAGTCCAGTAAGAAAGGAAACGAGTCTTGATTTTCACTGCGATTGGATATATTCCAAGTTCTCCATATACAAAGGCGGTTGGTGTGGATTTTTTCAATCCTAGAGCAAATTTTAGAAACCATAGTTCAAGTTTCTAGAAGCAGGTCAAATTTTCGTGGCCCCATACCTCAGAACCATACAACATTATAGGTATGATGGACTTTTCATATACTTCGAGGATACATTCAATGGTGAGTTTGTTCCTTCTGGCTTTGCTGAGCAGTGCGTACATGGCACTTTTTGCTGACTTGCACCTGTTGTTTCTTTCCATGGCAAAAGAGCCATTTTTGTGGAAAGTTGTACCAAGTTATATATTTATAGTTATCCACTATGTCTAAAATATGATCATCCAATGAAAATGTATTAAGGTGCTCCGCGTGTCTTGGCTTACGGCCAAATATAACGATTTTCGTTTTCAGTATATTCACTTTTAATTTCCAGCGGGTGCAGTATAAAGAAAATGTGTCTAGTGATTTCTGCAGCCCTTCGTGTGTGTTAGAAATTAATACTGTATCGTCAGCATATACATGTATAAGTAGAAGTAGCTTAATATAGATGCCAGTTTCGATGCCACTAAACTTATCTAGATCAATGCCTTCGCAAGAGTGTAAGCTGAGGTGGTTCTCGAGATCATTTACGTAAATGGCATAGAGCAGAGGTGAGATGCTATCTCCCTGTTTTAGACCAATTGAGTTGCCGAAGAATTCTGATTCTTCCCCGCCAAGGCGTATACACAGTTTCAGATCGCTATATAGGGACTTGATTACACTAAGAATATTACCAGTGATACCGTGAGCTAAAAGTTTTTTCCATAGACCGGCTCTCCAGACCGAGTCGAAGGCTTTAGAAAAATCTATAAAAGCGCAGTAAAGATTCTGCTTGTTGGATTAGAGCATAAAGGGAAAAAGTGTGAAAGACTGTGGAATAGCCCTTTCGGAAGCCAGCTTGTGCCTCCGGGTGCAGACAGTTCATGTCAAGAAATTTGTCTATGCGCTCATTTATTATGCTCGTAAATAGCTTTGCGATGCAGCTCAGAAGAGTTATTTTTCGGTAGTTATTCGGATCTAGGTTATCTCCCTTCCTCTTAAAAATGGGTCTAATTATCCCGATTGACCATTGGCGGGGAATAATACCTGTCGATATAATCAAATTGAAATATTTCATAATTAAATTTGTCATGTATCCTGGTGCCGATTTTATAGATTCGTTCGTGATATGGTCGTAACCCGGCGACTTACCATTTTTTGTGTTTTTTATCGCGTTTTGTAACTCGATCATCGCGATATTAGCGTTTAAGTGAGAGTTGTCAATTGTCTCTGTTGACAGGAACGCTTGATATTCGTCCTCGGGTTGGGACTCATGGTTGTCGGAAGTTTCCTCGGAGATATAAAATTGTTTAAACTCGTCGCAGGTCGGTGCGGGTTTCTCACGAGTGTCTGAATCTAATTGCTTCATAAGTTTCCAGAACTCTTTCGTAGAGTTTGCACGTAATTCATGTACACGGCGGCTAATTTTATTATTGTGGCGGAGCTTGCTAAGTTGTAAAACTTGTTTGTAGTTCCGCTGACATTCCAGCATTATACGTCTATTGTATGTATTCGGGGATTGCTTAAATTTTCGTCGAGCTTTCCGGTATCTAGTTCGAGCTGAGCGGCAATCATTCGCGAACCATGGTTGGGTAATTTTACTCCGCTTTTTGTCCTTTCGAGGTGGCGCATTTTGTTCGCTGGAATTACATGCGGGTATGAGTAGATCGCAAATGGATCGAGACAATGAATTCATATCGGATTGTTTTATCGCACAGAAGAACATTTGGTCCATTTCGGCTTCGAGTACGTACGTCAACAGCTTGTGAAACAGTGCGATGAACACGGCTAGACGGTGCGTCACAATTATTAAACAAAGGTTGCGGCTTGCGGTTGGCCCGTTTACGTTTGTGTTTTGGGGCGTGCTCGTGTACCGAAGCGCAACGACCGCCCACCTGGAGGTCAACGGTCACTACTATTGATGCATGTGCATCGGAATAAAACACATTATGTTCATCTATAAATAAATCAATGACATTGTTTATAAACAAATGAGAAGAAATGGCGTAGCCAATAACGCTCACACCTTTGCAGGTGAATTCACATGAGTTCTTGCCCATTCGGCCATTCAGGATAAGTGAATTGGTGCCTGAGCACAAATGCACTAATTTGCTCCCATGATTATTGGTTGATTGACCAGGGTTCAATCTATTGGCGGAAATATGTTCAACGCCAGACTTTCTGATGATTTCGCGTTCCTTTTCGCCATTACCCATATTACCAGTTCGGGCATTGAAATCCCCAAGAATCATTACGTGGTCAAAGTTGATATGTTTTTCTAATATAGAGATATGTAATTTTTCGAATTCGTCACCTTTGAAATACTTAGAGTTTTCGGGTGGGATGTATACATTTCCGAATGCATACATGTGATCGGGCCCACTCTTAAACTGACACCAGAGAATTGTGGTGCAGTCATCATTGACAATGGAGAAATATTGTCTGAAATTTTCCCGTATTGCGATACACAGACCCCCTGAGCGTATTTTGGAAACTTTAGTTCTATTTTTCGTACCCAAAATGTGAAATTTTTTGATAGAAATTGAATCCAAAATGTCTGTCTTTGTCTCCTGAAAGAACAGAAGATCAAATTTGTTTATATAATTGATAAACTCGGGGTCATGGAGCTTCGAAATTAGGCCACACACATTCAGTGATAGTATCTTAATATGGGTCACTCTCGGGCTGTCCTATTGTGAATTCACATGCTGATCATTGGTGAACTGAGAAGATTGAGAGTTTGTTGACACAGTGGGTTTAGACTGCGTGAACTGATTTTTTGGTGTTTGTTTATTTGTGCGTTGCGAGGAAGCACTGACTTTTGATCCAGCACTTTTTCCACTTCGTGTTTGGATTGTCTTTGGATTAGCTTTCTTTCTATTATATGGAGCTTTCGATGGTGGCGAGTTCGCTGGCCTTTTAGTGCTAGTAAAAGTAATTTGTTTTTGTCTGGGTTGTTGTCGTTTTAGTTGTTGTTGTTGTTGCTGCTGTTGCTGTTTCCGGTTTCCCGTCTGATTTTCGGGGTTCTTACTGTTCCCTGGTTTCAGCTGCGGGTCTTTCTGAGATGGGCCCGACGATGATAACCCCTCACGATTAGCAGGTGTATTTACTACTCTGTACGGGTGTCCGGTACTTGGTTTTACGAGCTGATTGTTTACATACAGCCTGTCTGAAACTACCCTAGCTTAGCTCCAGGGAAGCTCTAAAGATTAACACTCTTTAGAGCTTCAGATTGGGTCAGTAGTGGCCGGATCTGATGCTCATACCTTTTCTAATTACAGGCGACAAAGGACTCCTGGTCGCAGATTCTGCTTGGTTCTCTTATTAAGGTGACAATAAAGACAAGATTCCACCAAAAGTTCCGAAATCCGCGCCTTCATGAGCTAAAATAAAGACTTTTGTCATTTGTGCAAAAGAAATTGTTGTCTGTCTGTTTACGGAAGCGATATTTCACCACATGTTAATGCTGTTTGTCATGCGCAGTTCAATGTTTCATGATGGTCAATAAAACGTGTACTCCACCCGAAGACGACTGTTGGAAATGTGTACTTGGAAGATATTATGGAAAAACTAAATTCTTTTGCTAAATGTTATGCTACTATGCCAATTTATTACATATGTAATAAAAATATTACCGAAAAATTATCAACATATACTTTTTAATAGAATTGTTGCTTCGAAAATATACTATTTAAAACGTGTACTCCAAGCCAGAATGAGAAAAAGTGTAGCCGAGTTAGATCATGCTTTATTACCCACTTCTACAAAATGTTGTATTATACTTTCAACAAGTTGTAGAAATATATTGGTGATATGAAGTAATTATTTTATTCAGTGAAACATAATCAGTTCTCACATTTGTCATGCATGGTGTCAAAAATGACATAATCACATCGTCGCGCATTGATAGCTGCGCGAACTGTGTTTGTATTCTAACACCCATAAGGTTTGCTTTCGTGTGCCTATTGCGTATATATATACAATAACAACATTTGTTCAAAATAAGCTTTAGTTATCAGAATCGATTTACTGCAACAGACTAATGCTATAAACCAGTCTTTTGAAACTGCATGTATGGTAAACAAAAGTCTCAAAACTTGTTAGGCCTATTTATGAACAATAAAATGGCGATATATTATCACTAAAGTGTCACTAAATAGGTTATTATAATTAGCGTTTGTTTCGCTAATATGAAAACATGTTACACCTAAAAATATTTGCTTTTGGAAAAGAGCATTCCGTGTGAGTCTATTCCTGATATGGTATAAATAAATAGCGTTTGTTTCACTACTGTGCGAACAACGGACGACCAGATGATGGTGCAAGTTTGTAGCTGTTAGTGCAGGGGGAAAACCAGGACAAAGAAAACTATAACAAAACGGCTACCATGAAGTCTGCTTATCCCAATCCCAGATACAGGACGAGAGTAGGTACCGTAATTAAACTGAACAAATAGACACTGAATGAAAAAAAAAAACCCGATATTGGCCAAATGTATGAGTCGGATCCGGAGTAGGGCAGTAAACGTATAGGCCTACACTTTTTAATGCTATTTCGATGTACACTTTATTATAATAGGAGAATGATTGTTTTGTTCAACTTTTAATGAAGTTAACAATGGTATAAGTATATATACCGTATCGTGATGCAATCATACCATATATCTTCCGAGTACCGGTACCGGTATACACACAATTTCCCCGAGTCGGCGTCAGGGCCGGAGTATGTCATTTTTTGACACCATGACAAATGTGAGAACTGATTATGTTTCACTGAATAAAATAATTACTTCATATCACCAATATATTTCTACAACTTGTTGAAAGTATAATACAACATTTTGTAGAAGTGGGTAATAAAGCATGATCTAACTCGGCTACACTTTTTCTCATTCTGGCTTGGAGTACACTTTTTAAATAGTATATTTTCGATGCAACAATTCTATTAAAAAGTATATGTTGATAATTTTTCGGTAATATTTTTATTACATATGTAATATATTGGCATAGTAGCATAACATTTAGCAAAAGAATTTAGTTTTTCCATAATATCTTCCAAGTACACATTTCCAACAGTCGTCTTCGGGGTGGAGTACACGTTTTATTGACCATCATGAAACATTGAACTGCGCATGACAAACAGCATTAACATGTGGTGAAATATCGCTTCCGTAAACAGACAGACAACAATTTCTTTTGCACAAATGACAAAAGTCTTTATTTTAGCTCATGAAGGCGCGGATTTCGGAACTTTTGGTGGAATCTTGTCTTTATTGTCACCATAATAAGAGAACCAAGCAGAATCTGCGACCAGGAGACCTTTGTCGCCTGTAATTAGAAAAGGTATGAGCATCAGATCCGGCCACTACTGACCCAATCTGAGTCTCATACATGTGTATATCATGTATGTGACTCAACTGGGTCTAACCCTAGCTGTACTCCCTTCGTCGCGCGCTTCTTTAGCTAGTGGGTTTAGAAAAAAATTCCTATAACTGTTCACGATTGGCGGGTACTGCTCGATTACGTAGATGCTTGTTCCCCTAAGCAGGCCACTATTCTTTTTAACCCATTCGCGGTCCCTTTGCCTCACAAACTTCACAAGAATGGGACGTCTCTTATTGTGTTCGGATTTTCCGAGACGCTCAGCAGAATCAAACTCGATGTAATCAGTGAGATGTAATTTCTGTTGCAGGAATTCAACTACGACTTGCTCTGTTGTTATTGTTGGTTCTCTCTGATCCGTCGTGCTGTCGTTGTGTTCGATTTCATCGATTCCAGCGAACACAAGCGAGTTATGTAGATTTTCGATATGTAGATTAGTCACTTGTTCTAACACGTACATAGTTCGCTGTTCCAGTAGATCGACTTTCGCGTTGCGTTTCGCACATTCGACGACCTGTGTGTTCATAATCATTTGTGCGGCATTTGTATTTTGCACCTTCGTCTCTATCTCGTCATGCCTGCTCTCGATTTTCGAAACACGACTGCTCAGAGAGGTCACTGTCGATTCAATATTCTCTAGTTTACTATCCATATCTGTCACCTTTCTGTTTATATCGTCGATAGATTGCATTTTGATGTGAACCGTTGAAAGTACCCGAAATATCATGTTCAGTTTTGTTTCAGAATCGTTCGCGTTTTGAAATGTTGCCATGTCATGATTCAGCTGATCATTCAAACTCGGGAGGATTGGCCGGTTCAAAGTTATTAATCTGGTTGGTATCCAAGTTTATGAGTTCAGTAGTTTGTGAGTCTTCGAAACCGGTCTGCGATTGCGTGAAGTTAAACACTGTATTTGAGATTTTATTTTGGAAAACGTCGAAGTCAGATGGTTGTGTAAACATAGGCTGGGAGTTTATGACTGGGTTATCTCCGTTGATGACATTCAGACTGGCTGATATAGCTGAAGGCAATCCTGTGGTAATATCTCCGATTATTTCAGATTCGCCAGTGGCCGCCATATTTGTTTACAATGTTGATTAGGGCGGGGCTTCAGTTCGAAAATTTGAAAGTAACTGTCGAAATGTTAAGTCTCCCTGATCGCAAACACCGTCTCGATGCTCGTTGATACATGGGTTGAAATGACAAAGAAAGATTACGCACATTCGCCAAGCCCGCGGGTAACAATTAATCAAATCAGATTGGCCTGTCGCAATGCCTCGGTGTTGGCCGTGAATTATAACGGACACGATTTTTTCTCACACGAACGAATACCGTTTTCTTTCTGTGTGCATTTCTATATCAACCCGTTTACACCAGTATGCACGTAGAACAGTATATAGATCTACAGCAATGCAAACACACCCTTATATTCATATATGTTGGCATGAATTCCAGCGTGACGGAATACCAAATTTTACGGAATTTCACTTTTCTGTGGCCTATAAAATCTAAAATTATGACCAGTAGGGTACCGCTTAAAATAAAAAACATTGTACATACTATACAAAGTTGTTTGATTATATACAACTATATGTGTATTTAAGAAGTATCATCTCACTCTGGGTCAAATTGTGTCCGTGACGGAATCACCAAAAAAGTGCCACCAATATGAGGGTAGGTCCGTACTATTGAAGAACCCTGCTCATTCAGCCAAGCTGACCTGGAAAAAGTTCCCAATTAGTAAAGTAGATACATTATACTTGCAGAAAAAAGCCGCATTGTCACACACTTATGTGTATATTACTAGTTAACACGTTGAGTGCCACTACGAGTTATCTCGTAGTACGCAACCTTCGCAGGTTGCCACTACGAGTTATCTCGTAGTGGTTTCCATGTCGTGTAACTGACAAACGGAAGCAGTGGAATAGGTCGATACGCCACGAAAACCCGCCTCGGGACATCAGAACAGTGATTTTATCAAATAAATGTGTGGCTCTCCTTGCATTGTTCAACAGAAGTGAGCACCATCAGCACATATATTCTACTCAAAATGGTCCCGTTGTGGGTGAATACAGCTGACACTGTCTCACTTAGTGACCATCAGAGGCAGTCGTGTGTGGGCAATTGGACTGGGTTTTTGATATTCAATAGACTGATAATGTGCACGTGGATATTCACAATGTACAAACATGCGAAGGCAGTTTCGAGGAATGGTTACATCGTTGTGTTTCAACACATTGAAACTTCGCACAACCACCCACACACGTCACACATGACTGCCAAATATGTTCCCTCTCAATCATGTACGAATGGACGCATCCAATACAAGATAGGCCGATAACCCATGACGATAATTACGCTCGTTAATGCTACCATTATATCATTATTAGGGAACACAGCAATTGTTTTTTGGAATACACTGTGTGGCTCCATTTGGGGTCTAGGTATTTTATTATTTATAATTCAAGTAAAGCGTAACAATTATTCCCCAAAGCTACATTGTACACAGTACCCTCTTCCGAACGTGTTGGACAATATAAAGCGTAACAATTACCGCACTTTACTGAGACATCACGCAGTTCATCGAACTGTTCCACATATATGTAAATGGTTTTGTGTAGCATAGAGGTTAATTAGGGTAAAACCTATTCCCAGACGGATAGATTATATGGAATCGTTACATGTAGCACACTTCTGAATGTACAGGGATCTATTTGGCTACTGTTGCATGGTTACTTTAATTTTGTGCTGACAATTCTTCCTACACTATTATTTCGGGCTGTTCTTTGGAACCCTAGCACAGTCCTAAATCAGGCTAAATGGGAGATAAATTACAATGCCCAAAACAACAGAAGATGCATGCTCGTAGTCATTACTGCATGGACGAAATAAACTCATCCTCACAGGAAACAAGTTCACCCGATTCCACGTCGGATTCAACGTCTGTATATATAGCCATGCATGCTCATATACGTATAATTTGCTCCAGCGTGCATCAGCCATAATATAACTATATAACGAGCTATAACCACCACAAGGACACACACACCTCAATAAATATGCTTACCACCCAAATAACTTGTGTGGGTTACATTCTACTTCATATTTGTTGCTCAAACGTGTCCAATTGTGTCTACGAGATAACTCGTAGTTGGCACTGGTGGTTGGAATACCCAAATTCCTTCCGCCATTGCCGGCTACGAGTTATCTCGTAGTACTATCAATCGTCGTTTCTGTCATCTAAAGTCACGACGTCATCCAATTATTGCTTCATTGAAGCCAAATTATGGTCTACTAGAGGTATCTATCTTGCCACGATTTGGCAAACTGGCGAGATTACTAATTGATTTCCGGCACTCAACGTGTTAACTCGGTTTGTTCGCCGTGACGGAATCACACAACGGGCGTGACGGAATCACTGTGCGATTTTTTTAGGTATAGTTTTTTGTGTAACAAATGCGGACATTGTCATAAAAGCATAAAACTTGGCACATTTGTATATTAGGTCCCACGTATTATTTTCAGATATGGGGGCAATCACGAAAATACTTTCCATGGCAACGGTTGCTATGCGACTGTTTTTACCTTAGAAACGGGTTGTTGGTAGGGGTTAAACCGTCATTTTACTAAAATATATGTGCAAAAATGGGATACTAGGGTAATTGAGGCAGATTGTGAAATGGGAAATGTGACAAAAATAACATTTCCACACATGCCCCACTATTAACCTAGAATGACCATTGAGCTGCTTGAAAATGATATTTTGGTTCATTTGACCTTATTTGGCAAAACATGAAAATATGCGCTGACTGCGCATGCGCGCATCATTGATCCCCAGTCACACAATATCTGGTGTTTAAGAGATTGTATAGTGAGCGCAATGACCATTCCAAAATATATTCATTGGATAGTAATAATGAAATACAGAAGAAGCAACAACATTCCCCGATGACATGACAATGATGCAAATACCCATTATCGGTATCCATGGCCGCCTTTTCGTGGAATTCATGTTGGCAGTATAGACAGTTAAGTTAAATAAATCCCAAAACAAAACGGAGGTAAAATATTTAGCTACAACTTACACATGTCAAACAAAAAGGTGAGGCATCAAAGTGTTTATCGTTCTACTGGCTACGTACCTGATTCCATTGACGCAATGCCAGAAAGAATCGTTCTGTTTGTTCTCCCTCTTCGTTTAATCTTTGGTACAATAACTTCTTTGTGTGCATAGGGCTCGCCTGTAATACAAATGTGAAGTGGCACCGGATTACTCGCAATTCCGGACAGTACTCAGGAATGCCAAATAATAGTGATGGCCCAATGGTAGTGATGATCCACATTTTTGTTTGAAATTAAAAGTGATGGTGCCAAATAATAGATATGGCACACACGTTGGAAGTTATAGGAAGCTTACTATAATTTTAATCAGCACAAATGGTGCCACGGTAAAATATTTTGTCTTATATCAAGGTAAAAAAAGGGAGGGGATGATTTGACAAAACACACTGTTGTGTCCCTTACATATGGCACTTGATCCATTGGGGCTAGTTGGTTGACCACACGATTGTATTGTTGATGACTTCCGGTATATAATTATGACGATGCTGGGGGGGGGGGGGGGGGGTCAGAAATTGAGACCTGTATACCTGGATGGTATGATGGAAATTCAGAATTGTGTATCACTCTCAGGGGCTTCTTGCCAGATCTCCAACCGTTAGTTGATTCATCATCCCGTAAGTACGAGACACAATATGAATCATTAGTTCGTGTCGGCGCTGAGAGAAACTCTTCGAATTCTGAATCCTTCAGCACACCAGTGAGACGGCGTCCATCTGACAATGCAGCAGCGTCCTCTTTTCGATCGTGGATAGAGTTATCTCGTTTTACTTGCTTTTCGTGGATAGAGTTATCGCGTTTTACTCGCTCGTCGTGAACACCGTTATCGTGTGTTATACGCCTTTCGTGGATATTGGTTTGGTCTTCATGGACGTAAAAATCGCGTTTTCCACACTCTTCCCTTTGACTTCCTGAACACGGACCGAGACATCCCAATCCTTGTGGACCGCGGAGTATTGAATTCACAACGTTCTGACCACGTTGACTATCGCAGAATAAGAAGTTGACCTGAGTATAGGACCGGTGGCATTCAGTGTGGTAGCTCTCTTTTGAATCGTGACCAGTTGAATAATGATGGCTGCCCTTGTCTGTGTGGCAACTTTCTTCGTATTCAGATTGGCAGAACGTTTTGGAATGATGACTGCTAGGTTTTGCTTGACATTCTTCTCTGTGTTCATTTCTTAGCCGAGATCCAGTTGCATCCGTCGATGTTACGTCTTTACCGCGATCAATGTTATACTTCAAATCAAGATATTCGCGGACATCCTTTGTGCGATAAGGCTTGTAGTCACGTGACATTGAATCAAACGACGAGGAATCAGAATCACTAGATAATTCCGAGATGACCGGCATATTCCCCGAGCCTGGACCGTCTGTTAATGGCTGTCTAGACGTCGGTGAATTCCTGTAAACAAGAAGTAGATTGTTACGTACGACCATCACTGTGTTGCATAGCACCAATATGCTTTTCATATTGTCTACATAAGCGACGCCAAACACTCCACTGGAGTGTCAAATTGGCCACTGTTTTCGAAAATGGCCAAAGAAAATTTCCTATAAATAGATTTTGTAGCGGGAGCGATATGAGAATCAAATTTATAGTATGATCATCTAATAATTGATTAGATTATACAGCTTAATGGGTAACAAAAGACACACAGGGCAGTGCACTATCAGACAATGGGTCACCAATTGCAATAAACTGTTATGAGGATTAACACTAATGAATCCTTTGTCTGTCATAATAGTAGATGGTGGTAGTGGTATAATGTTGAGTAACATTGGTGGGGTTAAAGGCACGTGCGGCCTTAATTGTCGAAAATATTCATATTTGTTCCAAACACCGTAAACAGAAAAACATTAAAACGCATACAGTTCCGTTCATATATACCATGACCATCCCGTAAACAGCATGTTATCATAAAGATTTACTATATTTTACCTAAGCACGAGCCTGATTGTGTTACAGAAGACAGCACAATGCTGTTGGCTAATCACACACAAATGGCATAAACGCTCTTTATTCGTTCCATATACGGAATTCACCCACAAAGAACGCTCTTTATGTTTACCATCATAATATAAACAAACACCAGAAAAGTAACTTTTTATGCTGTTGTTTACATAACAATGGTCAAACATATAACCATGACATACTGTTTATGCGATATTTCTTATTTGTATACGGACAAAGTCTATCTACATTTTGATGTTCTTTCTGTTTGTGGCGGTTTTTGACGGGTGGATATATTTTCACAGGATACCCACCGCCAAGGCCGCACGTGCCTTTAAAGAAGTCTAGACGCGGTATTTTAAGGGTTGGACATAATTATATAGAAAGTTAGATGTTAAATAAAACAAAAATACTCATTAATTGTGAGACCAGAAAATGACGGTTTAATTTGGCCAAAGTGTTTTTTAATTTGGCTCAATACAAATCAGAATTAGGCCAATAAATTGGTCAAACGATTTTCAGCCCAGCCTGAACACTGTAAATATGATATAGCCGAGAAGATATTATCTGATTTGAAATGCGTTCCGCTGGACACTGTATATGGATTCCCACATTCAGTTATTTAAAAGTATACAATCCGATTCGATGGTCCCCATATCATCAGATTCCAACAACAACATTTCTTGAAATGCCTCTTGAACAGTTATCATAACCGATTAATTGCCAAACAATAATGCTAACCACTATCAACTATATAGTATAACATTGCCCAAAAGTGTTACATATATCAACATTTTGTTCAACGCAATCTCGTATCGAGAGTATGACGGTCGGCAGTTCGTCGAATATTTGCCAGGCAGCCATTGGACTGGACTATATTATTCATCTGGATGGTGTTCAGGAAATATGCAGGCAAACGGCAGATAAGATAACATTAACAGCAATCACGCACAGTAATGCTCTAAATAATCGACTCCTTAACCACAGAAGAATTATGGGTAACTTTTCAGGATTTAGTCGGAAATATGGCTTGTTGCCATTAATCGAAAAGCTCTCACCGAGAGCTTTCCGATTAATGGCAACAAGCCATATTTCCGACCAAACATGTTACCATAATTCTGCTGTGGTTAAGGAGTCGATTATTTAGAGCATTACTGTACACATGTGGATTTATGTGTATATAACTATAGGATATATTCAAATAATAAGTTTGACACACAGCCTTTTGTTGAACTTATTTTTTGAACATTTCCTAATGTCAGTAATGAAACTACTCGACAATTACTGAATTAGTACCTAGCAAAGAAAAGCTTAAGCTTTTCACTGACCTGTTTTTTCTGAATCTTTTATCCCTTTCGTCGATCAAGGTATCCATATCTGAAGAACTGGATGATTCGTGAAGCTTTTTCCATTCCTTTTCCCGCTTTCGTCGGGAGTATGAACCTCCGGTATTTCCTGCCACACTATTTGAATGAGACGAAGAGCTGGACGCACGTTCCCGTTTTATGGCTGTCTCTATGTCATTGGAGATCGGACCTGTCTTGGTATCGTGAATTCCCGAAACCGCCACGTTTCTCTTGATCTCGTTCCCGATACTGTCCGATATACTCGTGGTTGATATGTCCCTGCTGACTGAAGAATTATCCGACGAGGAATCTGCAGACAACAGAATAGACGACTTAAAATATAAGTCAAGGATTTTTGTTTTTTGGAGACGCTGATTTATCCGTTGAATTAGAAGGTTCGCGATCCGATATGACGTTATGCATGACATCAAATATCGCGCGACGAGTCAATGTTTGCATTATATATGTGCTATGTGCGACTGGCGTATATAAGAGAATGCATTGGCACATAGGGGTTGTCGCAAACTTTCAGGAAGCTCCAGTCATGGAAGGGTCAAAGATCTTGTCGCAGTGCATTCTCTTATATATACGGGTCTGACATATATACGGAACCTCGAATATATAAGATAATTCACAGGCTTACAAGTATACTGGTTTATTTTACGCTAAAATATTTAACTAAAGCAATTTTGGACACTTCCATTAAAACGACACATCCTGGTTTTCAAAGTAATGTCCATGTTCCAAAGTGAATCTATTTGAAAAAATACATCAGTGAGTGTTCGAGATCACGATGTTAGCTTTCTATTCTGTGATTTTTATAAGGAATCAGCTAGTTTGATTTAATTTAGTTTCTATTTAAAAATATGTCATTTAATTCTGAGGTATGAATTATCTCCCTTTGAAACTCACCTGTTGATATAGTTAAGAAATGATGTCCAGTTTATTATACTATACGTGCAATTCAGTGGCATCAAGTCTTACTAATTTCCAACTATGAGGAACCGATCATTTGGTGAGGCTTAAATGTTACCTTAACCCTTGCATGACGGCAGCATTAAATATAATATACCTGTGCATTCTCTTATATATGCGAGTCTCCCATAGGGAGCCTCGCACATATAATGAAATGCATGCATGGATAATAAGGACAAGGCAAATATTGTTAAGCCAATTCATTCTCGCATATATAAGATAATGCATTGCACAGGGTTTTCGCAACAAACAAAAAACAGGAAGCTCCAGTCATGATTTCGATGGTTAACGGTCAACTGGAATATGGACAAACGCAATGTTTCACACTCACAAGTACCGTAAATCATCCCCCACCCACCAACTTTGACCAACCCGACGGTCTCGGACATAATTGTGGATGAAGTAGGATAACTAAAAAATCAAATGGTAAATACGGCAAAATTTCGTGATACTCAAGTGATAATACGGCCATATTTCGTCGAACAACATGTTGATCAGTAACACATTTTGGAAAATTTGATACCATATTTGACAGCGGTTAGCATTATTTTGTTGTAATTAATAGATTTTGATAACTAAAGCGTATTTTGAAGAAATATTTTTGTTGTAACTTGGTAATATGGTGAACGTCTAATCGGATTGAGTACCGTTAATGTAATGTAATTTCTTTATTTATTAATATTATTATTTATCATTGTGCAACTGCCAATTGAGGCGTATGGCAATAAACATCTTGTATCTTGTATGGAAATTTACTGGACGAGATTTGTAAATTTCGCTATAAACTGCATGTGGACGAATTGAAGATTTTAGTTACCACTTGATCCAAAACCTCCATAAAATCCACAAACGTACTTAAATATGACGAAAAACTAAAATCGGCTTCTATAAGGCAAGCTGGAAGTCAAGCTGGAAGTCTGTCCGCGGTTTCTGCGCTAGGAGATAGCGCCAGATAAATAACACGCTTTGCGGTATTTTGATTGTATAACATGAAATAGAACCAGGTTTACTGAAATGTATTATTGCGCGGAAACGTGACCTTTTACTTCCGACTTGTCGTCTGTTTACATTTACGCTAAGTCCTTGTTTGTGACTTAAATTTAATGTTCAAACTAAATCAACAATAGTCACAAACAATGATTTAGCGTAAATGTAAACAGTCGACAAGTCGGAAGTCAAAGGTGACGTTTCAGCGCAATAATACATTTCAGTAAACCTGGTGCTATTCCCTGTTATACAACGGTCGTTGATTACCGGTATTATATAATGGGTTTATACAGCGAAAGAGGGTCGGCAGGCGTAATAAATAGTTTGGTTTGTATACATACGCGATCGCTACCCATAATACTATCGAAACAACTATATTTCTCACGTTATGAATTAAAGATGTTATCAACAGAGTATAGTTCAAATGCCATCGGACAGTTCTTTTCGCCAACAATATGTACTATGATAATAATAATGTATAGCATTTTTAAAGCGCCTTATCCCATGAGGCTCAAAGCGCTCAATGATACAACGCATGATAGAGCTCCCACACATTCAAACACATGCGCATGTACACACAAACAATAACTAAAATTAAATAAATCAAACAATTCATATACAAATCAGGATGAAGGCTGAGTATATTGTATAAAACAATGCAGGAAAGATGTGCTTAGCTTTGGTCGTCGCGTTGTCATAGTGAAACTTAAACAGATACGTTTTGAGTTCTGTTTTGAAAGATTCCAAAGTAGCAAAATTCCTAAGGGTGATCGGGAGTGAATTCCAAAGGTTTGGGCCGTAGCATTCAAAGGACCGACGATACTAATTAATAAGGTCACGTTTGGGGACAGCAAGTAATATTTTATCAGCAGACCTTAAGCCTGGTTTGCCAGGTACTTAGCATGGAAGAAGAGATTCAATATATACAGGGAGAGGCGAGAGACAGTCAAATTTCTTACAACATAAGACGGCAATTTTATAGTCAATACGGGCTTGATTTGTTATGTTAGCCAGTGCAGTTCTTTGAATATTTGTGACAGGGAAGAAAATTTAGGCTTCTTAGGAATCATACGAGCAGCAATGTTGATCATGCGTTGAAGTTTATCAGTTTATGACTTTGGTAAGCCGACCAGAAGTGGGTTACAATAGTCAATCTTTGAAAGAACAAATGACGAAACAAGAGTTTTAGCAGCATCGGTGGTTATGAATGGCCTGATGTGAGAAATTCTCCTGATATCCAGAAATATATACTATGCTATTATATCGATACTTGAAGTGCGACACTAATGCATCTAAACGTGGCTGTGAATTCAAAACTATACAAATACACACCTGTGCTGTTGTCGTTTGTCATCTCCTCTGTAGTCGGCGGTGGTTTGGCCAACGTCCCAGATTCCTTGGTCGCATAAGCTGAGTACAGGTATTCAATATCAGCATCACCGGAACTCGAATCAGTCAGTAAAGCCTCGAGCTGTTCTCTTCGTTTCTGTGTATTTATAAAGACACCTGAATCATCTGCATTCTGAATTTGGTCCCGATGTCTCGATCGTGGTTGCGCATGATGGCGGTCCGGTGGCGCAACAGAGACTGGTACTTTTCGTCTGATCGTCACGGTATTCTGCTGTGGAAACCTCGTCCCAGATGACCCAGTTGTCATTTCTCGGGATCTGGGTCGTTTATCGTCACGTGCTCGGTGGTCCGTTCCATCGACATCGCGTTTTACAAAAGAACTAAGTCGTGGCGACGAGTGATTGGGCAAAGAGGCTGCATGTTGTTCCGAGTATTCACTAGCGTCAACATCACCGGAACTTGGGTCAGGGAATGGAACATGAAGCCGACCTATTGTTTCTGGAGTATCAATAAAAGACATTGATGAATCATCTGTTTGCTGGGTGTCGTTATGGTGGCTCAATTGCCGCTGCGTACGATGCTGTCTGTTCGATGGCACAACAGAGACTGGTCGTGTTTGTTTGACATTTGCTGCCTTTCCCTGCTGAAGACTCATTCCAGATGACTCGATTGTCTTTTTGTGGGATTTGGGTCGCTGATCCAGGTTTTCGATACGTGCTCTTCGGTCTGTTTGACCCATATCACGTGTTCCATTAGATCTGAATCGCGGCGGTTGAGTAGAACCCTTAAGCTTGGCCCTCCGAACCCTAATGTCGTCCTCTTCATCATAATCGGAACCCAACTTCCATAATTCAAGCGGGGGGACATAAGGACGACCTAGTTTAGCAGGTTCAAATTTCGAGCTTCGGGGAGTTTCTTTGAAATCCGCGGAGACGTCCGAGGCGCTTAGTTGCTGGGTTCGAGGTCGCTCGTTTCGGAGTTCAGAGCGTGCTTCTTGGTGAGGTTTAGCTTGTTCATATTTTCCATGCGCTATGTGGCGTGAAGATTTTGTAGTATCGCTAGGTCTTGGTCGGACAACAATGTCTTTTTTATAAACACGCGAGCCTTCCAACGAAACCGCAGCATCCCACATTTGCAATGAATCATCTTGATGGTTTTCTTGAGTCGGGTTGACGTCATTTGATATTTTGGAAGTGTGGTAGCCATCCGCAAGCATGGTATCAACTTCAAGTGACCACTCCATTAATTTCTGATCTTGAGAATCGTTCGTGTGTCGTTGTCGACCACCCTGTATTCTCGCCGCTGATGTCTTTCTCAGATTCGGTTTTAAGCCACTTGATACGAACTCAGACACATGCTCGCTTTGACATAATTCTTCCTCTTTTGGCGTGTGCCCACGATTCTTCACTTCTGCGTCCAATGCTGGCGCCGTGTGTCTTCCATATGCGGGGTCAGCAATGATAAGTTTGTCTACAATTCTTATTCCTGTCGCTATCTCATTTGCCTTTGTGGATAATTCAATACTATGTTGCTGAAAACTAATGTCACTGTTTGATGAGGATTTAAAACTGGGATAGCTTTTTTGTTGAAGACTGTTGTCGTTGGTGGTTGATATATCTCTAATGTCCTCTTGATTAGTCGAGGTGATATATCGTGTGACCATGTTGCGAGACGAGTCGCTGGACGCATACCTATTGTCATAGTCTTGTACATTACAGACGATTCGGTCGTCTGAAATCTTGGATGACAACAATTCATTTTCATTGCAACTTGTCGTTGAAGCCTCTCTGGTTGCTGTGGTGATTGGAGCTGGAATCTCGGTTGGTTGTTTCTTGATTGCGATAACATCTGACTGCATTCGCGTCTGTTCGCAGACACTGACGTCTGTGTCCATCGAGAGACTGGGAACTTGAAAATCTACATCGAAGTCACTTCCAGTTTGATCACTAAAATTATCTGAGTCTGGATCTGATAGTGAATCATCTTCGCTTATCTTTATCCCCTTTTCGATCTGTTCGTCTAGATTGGTACTGACAGGCACATCAATACTCTTCTCGCTATCGTCTGTTCTGCGTCCATTATTTTCAGCAATCTGTTCGTCTAAATTGTTATAGACAGGCATATCATTACTCCTCGCATTATCGTCTGTTCTGCGTTCATTATTTTCAGCGATTCCAGCTGAATTCGTTTTCAACTTTTCATTCGGGGTGTCACTTTCGGTATTCTTTTTAAGATAATATTTGGTTCTTTTCGCCGCTCTATCTCTCTGAGTGTTACGTATAGCCTCAATTTTAGCCCTCTGGTTTTGACGTATGACCTCAATTTGGTCATAAGCTATCACCATGTCATCAGAAATAGACGAGTTTTCAGAGTGCTCGACTCCTTCGAACCTCACACGTTTTATGATACCTGTGTGGTTATCATTACATTTATTGCTTTTCGCTGCTCTAGCACTCTCGCTTTGACCATTGACCTTATTTTGATCGTCTGCTATCAACATATCATCAGAAACAGACGTGATTTCAGGGGACTCGACTCCTTCGAATCGCACACATTTTGAGCTGCACTTGTGTCTATCATTATCTTCTGTGGTGGCAAATTTCTTCATCGCACTTGGTATTCTTGGGTTTGGGCGACCAGCTTTTGATTCGTTATTGCTGCCGTCGGTTCTCTGCGTCTTTCCATGTTGTTCCAGTCGGTTATCCCGTGGTCTATGATTCTTGTGTTTGCTACTATCGCATTTAAAAATACACTCCAGCTGTTTCAATAATTTAGCGACGGCTTCCGCCTTCTCGTCAGGCCCACCTGTGTCCGCCGACATCTCAGGCCTTGATTCAGCGAAAGTCTGCATTTTTGGTACAACCGACTCTGGGGCGAGCTGGCCATCAATTTGGGAGCATTCAGAGGCAGAACGCATGCACGCATGTTCATCCATATAAGGATCCGTCTTTTTCAAAGCTGACACAGCATTAACGGCTTCAGACGTTTTAGTAGGCTTGACTGAAAACTTGATTTGACTGTCATCTGAATTATCAATGACATTATTTGCGCTGCAAATTTCGCTCAACTTAGCAGTTGAGTAACGGGGAACTTTGCGAGCTTCAGCTGATTTGCCGATCAGACTCTTCTTGTCGGAGCTTTGTTGAACTTTGTATGTCTTCGGTGCTTTATCGTCATTACTAACACTTTGATCAACAATTGCATCTTTGGTAACACATGTCCTGTCATTTACAACGCCAAATGTATTTGTCATGTCTTCTGTATTTCCGATCACAATGGGTGGTGAACCATCATACCTAGCCATAGAATACGCCTTGTTTGTTTCTGCACCGGGTGGAGGTTCGGCAAACTCCTGGGATATTTGTGAGTGTTCACTGCCAATATCGCTGAAACTGGAGTCAGAGAATGGAATATCAAGTTGACGCCTTTCTTCTGCCCTTGCTCTCCGAACTCTGATGTCGTCCTCTTCATCATAGTCAGAACCCAACTTCCATAATTCAAGTGGAGGGACATAAGGACCACAGACTTCATTCAGATTATCGGTTTCATCTTCTAAACTTCTTGTGGTTCCTTCGAAATCCAAAGAAAATTCAGAGTCTCTATCTTGCGTAGCTTTCTTTTCCATGACAACTACAGACGTTCGGTCAACGAGAGACATACCGTTATTGTGAGTCTGACTGTCATCTCCGCCGTCATTTGTAGTGTTCATAATAGCTTCTTCTCTTGAAATGTTGGTGATTTTTGGCACCTTATCAGTTGTTGCTTTTGGAAGATTTCGAATCTTGATTGATTCCCCGTGTACGCTCTCGGACTCCTTCACAGTGTCAATGGTAACGTATTTAGTCTCACGAGATTTAGTTGATTTCCTGATAACGCTCTTCTTGATGGAGTTCTGAAGAACGGTGCACGTCTTCGGTGTTTCAACAGCATTAATAACGCTTCGAACTTCAGGCGAATGCATAAGTTCATATATAGTTTCAAGAGCAGTCTTTGCAATGACAGCTTGCTCAGTTTGATTGTCGATGACAACTGCAGACGTGCCATCAACGTGACGCATAACTTTATTATGAGTATGACTGTCATCGCTATCGTCGTTTGTAGTGTCCAGAGTGGCTTCTTTCATGGAAAAGTTGCTGATTTCTCGCACCTGGCCAATTGTTTCTTTTGAAAGATTTCGAATCTTGCTTGATTCTCCGTGTAAGCTCTCGGTTCCTTTCACAGTGCCCATGGTAACGCCTTTAGTCTCACGAGATCTAGATGATTTCCCTATCACGCTCTTCTTGGTTGAGTTCTGAAGGTCGGTACACGTCTTCGGCACTTCATCAAGATTACTAACGCTTCGAACTTCAGGCGAATCCATGAGTTCATATATGGTCTCAAGAGCAGTCTTCGAATTTGCAACGTCACACGCATTTGCCATTTCTTCTTTATCTCTATTCACCAGAGTACTGGAATCATCAGTCCTGGACACTGTGTGCACATGGTGTGTCTCTGCAGAATGTTGTGGTTTCGCAATCGCCTGGCATTCCTTGGTAGCAGAGACTGGTTCCGATGTTTCACTGCTAACATCGCTGGTACTTGGATCAAACAATGCAATATCAAGTTGACGTCTTTCCTCTGCCCTGGCCCTTCGAACCCTGATGTCGTCATCTTTGTCATAGTCAGGACCCAACTTCCATAGTTTAAGGGGAGGGATATAAGGAGGACCGTCTTCATTTGAAATATCTATTTTCTCTGAGGAACTGCTGGAATCTTGATAAACACTCTTCTTTCCAGCTTTGCTTCTGGATTCGCGGAATTTCCGTAGCTTGGCTGTTGTGTCGCTTGCCGACTTTAATGTCTTTGTAGCGTCCGCCGCGTTTTTTTCACCAATAGATTTGCGGATGCTGCGTAGCTTCGCAATTATATTGCTGGCTGTCATTGGTAGTTTAATCAAAGTGGTGTCGGCGACATCGAACTTCGTGTGTGTATGAGTATCATTGCCCGTAATCTCGCCAACTCGACCACCTGCGCATGGAAGCTCTGCCGTTTGTAGTATTAGCTCATCAGAAGCAGGAACTTTGTCAACATCATCATCAGTTTTTGTGTCAGTGCCACTGCTAACGTTGCCCGGCTTCTTCCCAAACATATTACGGAGATTTTTCTTCTTTTTACTGGCGAATTTTGATATCTTCATTATCTTGGCATTAATTGATTTAATCACACTGGAATTATTTACTCTCTGAGAATTCCCACTGGATTCACTGACAACGCTGTCTGTGCTCGTTATAACATTGATTGGCAGCGCCGCTTCTTTAATATCGAGGCTTGTGTCATAATCTGAAAGAAAGCACCGAAAAGTATTATGGAATTCTGCATTATCCAACCCATGAGTAGTAATTATCATATTTTTGCGAACTGTGATGCAAGTGGGCTTTGTGGCACATTTTGGAAATAGTGAAGCCATCATATTAATATTGGTGAATACTCAATGTGTCACATATTAATATCATATTAATGGAGCAACTTACCTAGTATAAGTGTTCATTGCTTCAATGTGCGTGAAAATTTTCTCATTGTTATCGAAATGACAAAAAATCGATCAATAGCACATTGAGATGATGTCACTGAATTCACACCCGCGCAGCAAACAACCTCATCTAGCCCAGACTGAGATTTTTCTCAATCTCTAGTAATATTTATATATTGAAAGCCAGACGTGTACTGAACGGGATACTGTACACTAAATCCGGCCATTTTATGGGACCATCTCCTTTTATACTCAACAGAAAATATGCAACAAATGATTTCATTTGAGACATGGATTAGTGCAAAATACACACATATGCTCTATTAACGATGCAAACAACATGGTCATTATAATGAAAACGAATTTATTATTCCAGCCATTTATTCATTTTAATTATAATTACCATGTTGTTTGCATCGTTCATAGAGCATAAGTGTATATTTTTCACTAATACATGGCTCAAATGAAATCATATGTTGCATATATTCTGTTGAGTATGAATAGATGGCCGGATTTAGTTTACAGGACCCCTTTAATATTAAATTTGTTTTATTGAAGTATTTTGATAAGTGATAAAAACAATGACCTTTAGATTCAACTTTGATATGAAAACTGAGCAATCAGCGAGATAGACTCAGTTTGAATCACATGGAAAGTGTAAATATGTGCAAGTATGGACTTAGTTTGTTCAGTGTGAATTTATATATTGGTTTAAACAATATTTTATTTGAACTAAACAGAACATAATTACAAACAATAAATACATAACATATAATCTTAAAGTGTTCAAACGAGAATTGGGCAACAAGATTGGGGGCTTTTGTTGAGTCCTATCCTCAGTAAATAAATGTTACCTCAATAGATACCATTGGGGTATAGCAGACGGGTTTGGTTCTGTATGGTCCGAATAATAAAGTTTATAGATGAAGGGATAAGAAAGAGAAAGGGAAAGGGAGTGCAGGTAGTAGTTGAAAAGGGGTAGATAAACTTACCATTAACATCAGGATAAGATATGTCACGGAGAAATAAGAGAGGATTTTATCATGTTAAATTGATCACCATTTATTGTCACAAGCCAATGAAGAATCTAAATTCAAAACAAATTTGATCACGCTACGACCCAATTGGAGAGAATTTGAAAACAGCGGGTTATCAGAATTATTTCCATTCCATTAATGAGCTGTTTAGTTAATGTATTTAATAAGTATTTAATAAGTGACGAAGTGTGTATGTACCATAACTAATTATTCAATTATTGAGGGCGAGGTGGTAGGGCTAAAACACGCGCAGTGACTATAATTTAAGACTTTTACATATAGTTTATTATTAACACGCGTGTTTCGGCTTTAACCATCTTACCCGTTAGTCAGAAACTCCCAGTACATATAATGAACTTCTGTACAACATCGAAAATTTTAATGTTCAAATCAACAGCGAGTTCAAGCGACCCATACATAAGTACATCAGGTGATATTCTAATCGGTAGCAGATCAGCAAACATTTCAGTTCTTGCTTGAGTATATAATGGACCTTTCAAGAGAAAATGATATGCAGATTCAATTTCAAAACCACCACAAGGACACATCGGGGACTCTTTAATGTGATTTGTGACAAGGTCTTTGTTTAGGTTACTGCATCCCAATCTGATTCTAGTATGATAAACTTGAGCTTTACGAGAATAACTATGGTAATAAAATTTAGCAATCTTTGAACGACCACTGTTAATGATTCGTTTAAATTCTGCTAACGTTTCTGAAGACCTTACTGAGTCCGATAAGCTGTTCCAAGCACGTGTGGCAGATGGTAGAAATGTATACATATAGTAATTATTATTACTATCATGTGGGTGGATGCTGGGATGTCTAAAATTGTAGCCAGTTGAGGAAGAATCAGGTGGAATCATATTAGATAAATAGGATGGAGCTTTGTGTTTTGTCATATTGTAAAACTGAATTAATTTCTGCTTATGCCTGCGTTGTGCAAGCGGTTCCCAACCTGTTTCAAGTAATAATTTCCTATCGCTAGCACTTCTAGTTGCCCCAGTGACTATTCTTGCCATTTCATACTGGATATCCTCAATTATATCACTCGTATACTTGGGGATATTATCCCAAACAGGTGATGCATACTTTAGGATAGGGCGAATAAATGAAAAATATATTGTTTCAAGAGACTTTCTGCTTAATCTAAATGTATGTCTTTTTACAAGGTTAACTCTCTTCCATGCCTTATCAATTATGCTACAGACGTGACTTTCCCATGACCCAGAACTATCGAAAGTGACACCAAGATGTTTGTGACTACTTACTTCAGTTATTTTAGATCCATTCATGAAGAGGGGCGGATGGTCTATGTTTGTTGCTTTCCTTGATATTACAATAGCTTCGGTCTTTAGGGGGTTAAACTTTACTAACCACTTTTGTGACCATTCAAAAATAGTACTAATATCTTTGTTGATTATTTCAGCTGCGAGAGTTGGGTTTTCAACACATAAGTATATCGATGTGTCATCTGCAAAAAGACGGATGTTACACACTATTTTGTCCGTTATGTCATTTATGTAAATAAGAAATAATAGCGGTCCGAGGATATACCCCTGGGGCACGCCCGCATATATGCATTTCCAATCTGAACTAACATTATCTATAAATACTCTCTGTTGTCGACATTCTAAGTATTATTCTAAAAGTTTAAGTAAGTTACCTCCGAAACCCATTTGCCTAATTTTAATTAGGAGACCCTTATGCCAGACCTTATCAAAGGCTTTACTAATGTCATAAAAAATACAGCGCACCTCCTTACCATCATCTAGGAATCTAATAATATAGTAATACACATCAGTAATTTGGTAAACTGCGGAATCACCTGTTGTAAAGCCAGACTGATAGACAGAGATGAGGTTATGTTCATTAATGTACGCTGACATATATTTATAAATACACTTTTCGTACGTTTTGGATAAGCAACTTAATAGTGAGATAGGACGATAGTTCGATATGATACTAGGGTCACCCGCCGGTTTTAAAAACGGGAGTAATGTTTGCTTTTTTCCATTCGCATGGGTAATACATTTTTTGTGTGAATATGTTAAAGATGTGCGCAAGGGGTTTACTAAGAGATGAAGCACAGTTGTTCAGTATACGGGGACTAATGGTGTCGGGTCCACATGATTTAGATACTTTTAGGGCTCTTAGGACGTTAAAAACATCTACCGATGTAATGTCCAAGTCATTTAATTCGGGATCAGTATCGGAGTTTCTAGAAGTAGGTGTCATGTCAATATTATGAGAATTGTCATCAATTTGCGATATTTCGCAAAAATAATCGTCCAGTGCATTAGCTTTGTCGTAGGGGGATACTAGATAACAGTTGTCATATGAGGGTGGGGGTATGGATTTTTTACTATTTTGGAAAATTATTTTTTGTAGATTCTTCCACCAGGTCGAGGTGTCGATATGTATGTCATTTAAAGTGTTGTCGATTTTCTTGTCGTAATCACTTTTTGCTTTCCGCACTGCGTGAACACATTGGTTACGAGTTATACGAAAGTTCGACCAAGCAATCGACGAATTGGTATGTTTATCTTTCTTGTGTAGCCTGTTGCGTTTTCGCATTAGTTTCTTTATGCCACATGAGAGCCAAGGTGGGGCGTTCTTCCGTATACAAACAGTTTTTGTTGGGATATATCTGATGCAGGCATATGTTATTAAATCGAGCAATAGCACATTGAGATGATGTCACTCAATTCACACCCGCGCAGCAAACAACCTCATCTAGCTCAGACTGAGATTTTTCTCAATCTCTAGTAATATTTATATATTGAAAGCCAGACGTGTACTGAACGGGATACTGTACACTAAATCCGGCCATTTTATGGGACCATCTCCTTTTATACTCAACAGAAAATATGCAACAAATGATTTCATTTGAGACATGGATTAGTGCAAAATACACACATATGCTCTATTAACGATGCAAACAACATGGTCATTATAATGAAAACGAATTTATTATTCCAGCCATTTATTCATTTTAATTATAATTACCATGTTGTTTGCATCGTTCATAGAGCATAAGTGTATATTTTGCACTAATACATGGCTCAAATGAAATCATATGTTGCATATATTCTGTTGAGTATGAATAGATGGCCGGATTTAGTTTACAGGACCCCTTTAATATTAAATTTGTTTTATTGAAGTATTTTGATAAGTGATAAAAACAATGACCTTTAGATTCAACTTTGATATGAAAACCGAGCAATCAGCGAGATAGACTCAGTTTGAATCACATGGAAATTGTAAATATGTGCAAGTATGGACTTAGTTTGTTCAGTGTGAATTTATATATTGGTTTAAACAATATTTTATTTGAACTAAACAGAACATAATTACAAACAATAAATACATAACATATAATCTTAAAGTGTTCAAACGAGGATTGGGCAACATGATTGGGGGCTTTTGTTGAGTCCTATCCTCAGTAAATAAATGTTACCCCAATAGATACCATTGGGGTATAGCAGACGGTTTGGTTCTGTGTGGTCCGAATAATAAAGTTTATAGATGAAGGGATAAGAAAGAGAAAGGGAAAGGGAGTGCAGGTAGTAGTTGAAAAGGGGGTAGATAAACTTACCATTAACATCAGGATAAGATATGTCACGGAGAAATAAGAGAGGATTTTATCATGTTAAATTGATCACCATTTATTGTCACAAGCCAATGAAGAATCTAAATTCAAAACAAATTTGATCACGCTACGACCCAATTGGAGAGAATTTGAAAACAGCGGGTTATCAGAATTATTTCCATTCCATTAATGAGCTGTTTAGTTAATGTATTTAATAAGTATTTAATAAGTGACGAAGTGTGTATGTACCATAACTAATTATTCAATTATTGAGGGCGATGTGGTAGGGCTAAAACACGCGCAGTGACTATAATTTAAGACTTTTACATATAGTTTATCAGTAACACGCGTGTTTCGGCTTTAAACATCTTACCCGTTAGTCAAAACTCCCAGTACATATAATGAACTTCTGTACAACATCGAAAATTTTAATGTTCAAATCAACAGCGAGTTCAAGCGACCCATACATAAGTACATCAGGTGATATTCTAATCGGTAGCAGATCAGCAAACATTTCAGTTCTTGCTTGAGTATATAATGGACCTTTCAAGAGAAAATGATATGCAGATTCAATTTCAAAACCACCACAAGGACACATCGGGGACTCTTTAATGTGATTTGTGACAAGGTCTTTGTTTAGGTTACTGCATCCCAATCTGATTCTAGTATGATAAACTTGAGCTTTACGAGAATAACTATGGTAATAAAATTTAGCAATCTTTGAACGACCACTGTTAATGATTCGTTTAAATTCTGCTAACGTTTCTGAAGACCTTACTGAGTCCGATAAGCTGTTCCAAGCACGTGTGGCAGATGGTAGAAATGTATACATATAGTAATTATTATTACTATCATGTGGGTGGATGCTGGGATGTCTAAAATTGTAGCCAGTTGAGGAAGAATCAGGTGGAATCATATTAGATAAATAGGATGGAGCTTTGTGTTTTGTCATATTGTAAAACTGAATTAATTTCTGCTTATGCCTGCGTTGTGCAAGCGGTTCCCAACCTGTTTCAAGTAATAATTTCCTATCGCTAGCACTTCTAGTTGCCCCAGTGACTATTCTTGCCATTTCATACTGGATATCCTCTATTATATCACTTATATCACTTTTCGTACGTTTTGGATAAGCAACTTAATAGTGAGATAGGACGATAGTTCGATATGATACTAGGGTCACCCGCCGGTTTTAAAAACGGGAGTAATGTTTGCTTTTTTCCATTCGCATGGGTAATACATTTTTTGTGTGAATATGTTAAAGATGTGCGCAAGGGGTTTACTAAGAGATGAAGCACAGTTTTTCAGTATACGGGGACTAATGGTGTCGGGTCCACTTGATTTAGATACTTTTAGGGCTCTTAGGAAGTTAAAAACATCTACCGATGTAATGTTCAAGTCATTTAATTCGGGATCAGTATCGGAGTTTCTAGAAGTAGGTGTCATGTCAATATTATGAGAATTGTCATCAATTTGCGATATTTCGCAAAAATAATCGTTCAGTGCATTAGCTTTGTCGTAGGGGGATACTAGATAACAGTTGTCATATGAGGGTGGGGGTATGGATTTTTTACTATTTTGGAAAATTATTTTTTGTAGATTCTTCCACCAGGTCGAGGTGTCGATATGTATGTCATTTAAAGTGTTGTCGATTTTCTTGTCGTAATCACTCTTTGCTTTCCGCACTGCGTGAACACATTGGTTACGAGTTATACGAAAGTTCGACCAAGCAATCGACGAATTGGTATGTTTATCTTTCTTGTGTAGCCTGTTGCGTTTTCGCATTAGTTTCTTTATGCCACATGAGAGCCAAGGTGGGGCGTTCTTCCGTATACAAACAGTTTTTGTTGGGATATATCTGATGCAGGCATATGTTATTAATTGTGTCAATGTGTTTGCAATCGTAGATACGTGTCGATCCGAACAGCTTTTTCTAAAGTTCCAATTTAAGAAAAATATGTTCATGGCTGCATAGTCGGCTCGATCGTAGTACCAGACTTGTCTTTTGATCATTGATTGAGTTGATATCGGTAAATCGATGTCAAGAGTAATAGGGGAATGGTATCGGATTCGGTCATTAAAAAATGAGCCAATAACTTCAGTTTTACCTACATACTCGTTATAATTTGTTATGAAAAGATCAATGATAGATGATGACGTTTCGGTGAAATGAGTTGGAGAGGTCACTAACTGGGATAGACCACATCGTGAACAAATACCATTAATTGTACCATTGCTTCCATCTTTATAGTGTTCGTTAAAGTCACCTCCTATTATAGTATCGCTTAAGTCATTAATCGTTTTTTTTAATGTTCAACTCAATGCAGTCCCATAAAG
The DNA here is from genome assembly GCA_032622095.1 of Siphonodentalium dalli. Taxonomy (NCBI): domain Eukaryota; kingdom Metazoa; phylum Mollusca; class Scaphopoda; order Gadilida; family Siphonodentaliidae; genus Siphonodentalium; species Siphonodentalium dalli. The sequence goes on along the minus strand of CP136065.1, from coordinate 166,051,996 downwards.
AAACTGGTGCATTTGGGGGCCTATAGAAACATCCAAGTATCAAATTCTTGTTTTGAACCTTTATTTCAACCCATAGTGATTCAAGACCAGGTACGATTAGATCAGGGCGAGTTTTATATGGAATACAGTCACGTATATAAATACTAACACCACCACCCGTTGTATCACTGATTCTATCGTTTCTGAATGGTTCATGAAAACCTTGGAGGAGGATCTCATCATTTCCAATTGAGTCATCCAGCCATGTTTCAGTAAAAATACAAATGTCGAAATTTATTGATTCAGCATTGAGTACAAGTTTGGCCTTAAGTAAAATTGGATAACCTGTATGTTGGTATATATACTTATTGTTATTTATACGGTCTGTGTCTAGGTAGACAAGATCGGTGAGGTTCTTCAGAAATAAGCTCATTAGATGTGGAAAAAGACACAATATCATCAGAACTATGCGCAAGATTTTGTCAGCAGACATTCCATTTGAACGAAGAAAGAGAAATATAACGAATGCTTCGGACGTAACCCGGTCGAATCGCACCATCCCCCTGAGTCGCAGCGCTCTCGGTAAAAAATTGCCAATCCGAGCACGATATTGGTTGATATCAGCCATTATCCCATTCAGTAAATTTCAAAATGTACAAGTTGCTCGGAGATTGGCAGCAATGGATCAGACTTGTGATAGTTGACAAAAACTGGTGAACGGAGGGATAGTTGGGTGTTTTATTGTTGTTAGATGAAAAGAAGAAGAAAGAGAAAGTCAAAAAAAGTGAGAATAGCTCCAATTCATGTCCCATGATTTTAGAAGGGACAATTCACCTGCACTCATGATCGATGGATATAAGAATTATTTATTGTTCAATGCTCCCTCATATCGCAGATCTTTGGAACGATAGTGAATAAGAATGTCAATTCAGAAAGGGATGAATAAGATATTACAAATGTTCATATTAACGCTATTCTACTAGATAGGGTGGGATATGTTTTGATGAGATTCATATTATCTAATTAGACGGAGTAAGTGGGGGGGGGGGTGAAAATATTCATGTGACGTATGGGTTCAGAAGGGGAACGTGGATTTGACTTATTAGAGATCAGGGCGGCCATGCATACCGGTCGGTTATAAGGCAATTTATATATTGGAAGTATTATTCACGTATACCTACCATTCGTTGGTACATTTTCTCTCTCGTCAATGTTGATTACATCTACATAGTTGCATGGAGTCTCCGGCTCTGCTCGGACGTCATGTGTCGGATGTTCCATTGGCTGATCAAGGGTCTCGTCTGACTCTTTGAGAGGAACCACGTTGGTGACTCTAACACTGGAATCCCGATTTACCGCAATGTCATGAACATCATTCGGTGCTACAACTTCGATGTTGAACGTAGATGGGCCTTCGACCCCCGAGTTCCCTGCACTCCCTTCGTTTTCGTGTGTCGGTTCAATATTAATCATATCATCAGAAATCATCATCTTCCCACAAATATCACCAATATCTCGTGCACCCTCAAATGCTTGTAAAAGATAATCGGGAACTGAATCAGGTTTGTCTGTACCTTTAAACATGTCAGTTCTGATGTTGCTGTCACTAAGTGTGCTGCTGGAACTCTTTGGTACCATGGGCGGCTTCTTTGAACTCTTTCGTTTGGTAGGGCGTAGCGGTCGCACTGACTTAATCCTGATCTTATCATTGGCGAAATTCGATAACTTTTTCATCTTGGAATTTACTGAGTTCCACAAACGAGAATTTTTGACATTTTCACCAACATTTCCCATGATACTTCCAAAGGAGGATGTCTTCGTTCCGCTTGAATACGTCTTGGCGCTCCCACTAGAGGTCCTCGATTCCGATATAGTAACATGTGATGGTCTCAACAGCTGACTCTGTGTTGGGTTCAATTCATCGTATTGTGCGTTGAGAACAGCCACATTGTTGCCAGCTGGACTATACATTGTGTGGGGTGCAATAACTTCTGTGTCAATCGGCACATTTTCGCTTTCAGGCATAGATGATCCGTCGTCGGTTGACTTTCTGCTCTCTCGACTATTACTACCACGAGCTCGCGGTTGACGTGTGATCACTCCGTTGACTGGTTCCCGTAGCTCTGATTGTGGCACCTGAAGGTCCGGAAAGTCATCTGAATTGGCTGTTCCCTCTGTTGAAGACGTCTTGGCGCTCCCACTAGAGCCGCGTGAAGTCCTCGATTCTGATCTGGTAACATGTGGTGGTCTCAACAGCTGAATCGTTGATGGGTTCAATTCAGATGATTGCGCATTGAGAACAGCCAGCTTGTTGCTAGCCTGACTATAACGTTTGTGTGCCGCGTTAACCTCTGAATCAATCGGCACTGTTTCGATTTCGGGCATAGATGATCCTTCGTCGGTTGACTTTCTGCTCTCTCGACTATTACTACCACGAGCTCGTGGTTGACGTGTGCACACTCCATTGACTGATTCCCGTAGCTCTGATTGTGGTGCCTGAAGGTCCGGAAAATCATCTGAATAGGCTGTTCCCTCTATGGGGTTGGTAGATTTTCCATCGGAGCTAATATCTGCAACGACGAGAAATGTTTACATCAATAGTGTTTCGACCTTACATACAGTATTCAGAACACACACACACCAACATTGGGACGTTGATTAGTGCGTTTCCATTGGCATTTCCAACTATACACAATCAAAATCCTTTGTAGTATATACCTGATATGTCCGCTTACATCTCTGAGGTTACTGCGTTTTATATTGAGACATTTCTTTTACATTTGAATACTCGTCAACGTCGTCAAGTTCAAAGGCCTATATTCATTTCAGGATCCTCAGCGATTTGCTCGCAACAGCACATCATCGGACTTTTAGATATCTATTAGCTAACTTTTTACTAATTGAAATTTACTCTCAATATTCGACATGCTCATATAATCAATATATCAGCCTTGTCAGGTAGATCGCGATCAGGCCAAATATGAACATTAGAGAGTATTTCAGCATTCTATAACAATAGAAACATGGTACGTTTCGAGACCGTTTTCAGCCTTTCGCGCTGCGCTGCACTTCTCGAAACAAGATGGAGCATGCAGCATGAGATCACAGATAAACTGTGTCCATGTCTATCTGATCACTTTCACAGAGCTTTTAGTGTTGATATATCTAAAGAACCCAGTCATGAAGCACCGTGTGTAATGTTTTTAATTTGATATGTATTCCAATTTTGATAGGATGAGTTCAAATATATCTAAACTAGATTAAATAATTCTTATAACCGAACTGACACAATTGAATGAGTGACCTGTAATCAGTGTTCGCGCTGTCGGTGGCCAAATTGGCCAATGACCAACCTTTTTCGAATTTGGCTAATTACAGACTGTAATACTAATAATCAAACCCTTTCTACGAATGCACTGTTTTGTTCTTATGGTTGCTCATCTTGGAAGCCAATGTCTGAGAAAGAGGCGAAAATGCAACATGGACGGTGGTTGCATTTGCTATATAACATGGCTCAAACATGGCCTCACGCGTGACCATCCTAAATATCACAGACAGTAGCTAACAACTATGTACATAGACTATGAATATTTATTTAGCTTACCAATATTTGTGGATGCAGCAACTGTCATCGGTTTTTCCTTGAAATCACCATTTACCACATGCCTTGTGTCACTGATGGCACCCTTTGCGTTCGTCGACATCGTTTTAGTGAGAGCCACGCATGGCGTCCGTATCGTCGAATCATCTCCATCCTTCTGTCCATATGCACTGTGTTCAGAGAATAGTTGTTCGTCAGTATTCTTTTCTACTTTTCCATTTGTTATAAATGATTTGTCAGAAGATATCGAGGATGCACGTTTTCCACCCTTCTTCGATTTATCACCATGATCTGCAGACGACAAATCTCCGTTATATGTATTTTCACTAGAATCATTTTCAGGATAAAACGACCCGACCACACTCCCTGCCGTGGTTGCGCAGGGGATCTTAACTTCGTGTGCTTCCTTGAAACCATCGACGGAAGATTGCTGTGTTGATGTTGCTTTTGTGACATTCGGCTTCTTCTTCAGTCTATCTCGGGGGATTGGTGGTACTAGATCATCGCTCAGTGTATTCTCGTCTGTATCTGGTATATACACGGGAATACTCGTGCCGTTTACTGGAATCATATTCTTCTTGTCATCTCTGTCAAACGGAATAGAGCTCTTTCCAAAGATATGGACTTCATTGTCTGACTCAATTAAGCTATCCAGACCCCTTTCTGATATAGCCTTATTATTTCCTCGATTGACCTTTGAACTCTTCGTATGCGCTGTCTTATGCAATGCAGACGACGGTGGACCTACAAGGCTTATGCTTGTGCCTGGTTGTGACACATCACGTGACCGAACCTTGACTTTTGACTCTTTCTTGTCGGGTTTTTCTGGAGCATTTATAGTTGTACCAATAATAGAATCATTCGCGAATTCTCCTAAGAGATCATCCAAGCTGTTAGGTTTCTTGCTACCACTGTCCTTGGTTGGCGTCCTCATAGCTGCACCAACAATGGGGTCGTTGGCGAATTCCCCTAACAGATCGTCCAAACTGGTGGTAAGTTTAGGCCCCTTGGCATTCAATCTCGTTCCAAAATCTTCGTCAATTAAACTATCCCAACTGGTGCTTTGTTTCGGGCCATCGAACGCAACAAATTTTTCATCCCTGATTTTCAGAGTGGCTGCGTCTACAACATCTGCCTCAGAAATAAGACTGTCCCAACTGGATTTCCTTTTCGGTTCGCCAAAGCAAACTGTCTTTTCGTCTCTCGGCTTTCTCTCCACGTCGTCTTCACATATGCTATCCCAGCTGCTGACCTTTTTCGGTCCCGAAAAATCTACAGTTCTGTCTACTCTGTGTTTCTGTATTTCGTTCTCGGACAAACTGTCCCAGGCGTCGCTTGAACTTGAATTCACGTTTTTTTGTAATTGCTCTTTGATAGGCGAGTCACGTTCCTCTTTTTGAACACCCATTTTTAGCTTATTGTCGCCAGCTTCTTTCAAATTCCGTTTCTGATTATCCGCCAGCAATAATGTGTCCTGTTTGGGTGGTTTCGCTGGTACTTTCTCAATAGGACTACTGTCATCTTCGTCTTCAATGAACCAACGCAGATCGTTGTCAGATGGAACTTTGATATTTACAAGGGGTTGAATATATTGTGCTTTTTCAATGGGACAACTGTCATCATCACTGAGAAATCCAGGCAGATCGTTATCAGGTGGAACTTTTACAACAGGAGTTCTTTTCCGTGAACCTTCTCTGATTTGCATTGCAACGGGTTCGTCTCGTTTCTTGGACATATCAGATGAAGCCTCGATATTTGCATCGGGTTGTTTATCTTGTGCTTTCTCAATGGGGCAACTGTCCTCTTTGTAATTAAGGAACCAAGGCAGATCGTTATCAGGTGGAACTTTTACAACGGGGGCTCTTTTCCGTGAACCTTCTCTGATTTTCATTGCAACAGGTTCGTCTCGTTTCTTGGACTTATCAGATGAAACCTCGATATTTGCATGGGGTTGTTTATCTTGTGCTTTCTCGGTGAGGCAAATGTCCTCTTTGTAATTAATGAACCATGGCAGATCGATATTGGGTTGATCTTTTACAACATGAGCTCTTTTCAGTACATCTTCTCTGATTTGCTGCGCATCGGGTTCATCTCGTTTCTTGGGTTTATCAGATGGAACTTTGATATTTGCACGTGGCTGTTTAGCTTGTGGTTGCTCAATCGGACAACTGTCCTCTTCGTAACTAAGGAACCAAGGGATATCGTCATCAGGCGGATCTGTCACAACAGAATCTATTTTCCGTCCCTCTTCTCTGTTTTGATTTGCAACAGGTTCATCTTTTTTCTTTGGTTTATCGGTGCAGAACATGCGCTTAACCCGTCGTTCTTTCGCTGTCTGTATATCCAGTTTCCAGTCTGGCACTGGAGCGCCTGGTCCAAGGTTATAACGGACATGCTCAGATGCATGCTGGTTATCAATGACGTCACGTTCTTCTACTCGTCCAACTTCCACCACCTTTTTTGGTTTATTAATCTTGATTTCTACTTCGTTTTCGCGGTCTGAGAAAGATTCTGACTGATTTGCTTCGCGGACGGACTCGTTTTGGTGATTGTCATCTTCGGATTTGGCTGCAACGCATTCGACGTTGTTGGGTTTGAGGTCCATAGTCTTCATAATACCCATGTCCTGTTGAAATAGTTCTTCGCCATCCTGCAAGAAAAATAATAGATTTTCTATTCCATGATTGCATCTATATCCATATACACCAAATATCAGTGTTAATTTCAATATGCTCAGTTATAAATGTTCATGCAGGTATAATGTATATATGGCGTTTGGTTGCTTCGTCGAATGAGCAGAAAGTCAAATACAACGGTGCATTCAAGTGTGCCTATACAAATCCAAGAATTATGGGGATAATTCACTACCCCTGGTGGATGAGAGGTCTGCATAGAAAGATGTATACGGTTATCGGTCCAATTAGATATATTTTGGAGGGCACTGCATGGATGAACCATACATAAATTGAGATAATTGCAACGGCATTTATTCGGGAATATTATTACATAAGAGCAGAGTGGGGGAAACAATATGACGCGAATTATTAAATTAAATACATTATATAACTGGATACCCGTTGGATGGTAGTTTATTTGACTGCATGCCATTCATGTTGTATAATGGGGTCTTTGGCTATCGCCTGTGTTTATTATATGAACATCTCAGAAAATGAACCAATTTACAGAAGACACCATTCTAATATATATTTTTTTAAACGTGAGTGTAGAATGAATTTATTGAGTGAGAATAGGTTAATTTTTACATAAGAGGAACCATTTTTAACATATTTTATGAATTACTCAACTCACCACGAATCGAGGGAAGGGCTTCGTCATTTTCTCAATTCTCTCATCTAGATATTCCTTTGTGCTAAATTTAGCCACAACATCGAGACACGCCTCCAGTTCGTCTTGCCCGTAGTCCCTGTATAACGGATTGATATTCAAGTATTAGTATGAATGTGCTATGACAAGGTATCGACCACAAACAAGTGAAATTTCACCAAAAATCATATCGTTGCTCACATTTCCATTTTCAGCCAACCGAAATCACGTTTGTCAGAGGAAAAAAAACAAGCATTTTCGAACAATCTTTACTATGACATTTAGTAGTCATTTACCAACTGCCTTTCTTAAACTTATCAATTTGGTGTATTGTATACATGTATATCACCATACAAACTCAGAAGTCGATAGCAAGATGTGCAACAATACCATGAAACTGAAGACATGGCCTAAACAACTAACCATACATGTATAAAGCATATGGTTCTTAATTCTTTTTGAATGTGTATTTATAATACCAAGAAACTGAAGACACGGACTCATCATTATACATGCATAAAGCCTATAGTTCTAAATTATTTTTGGATGTATGTTTAAAATTTACCTGACGATATTTGTCTTGTTGAGTTTGTTTGCTTCTGTCAAGAGGTACTTAAAGATACCTGCGTGTACTTTGCACCATTCGGTCTTCATCAGCTCAGAGTTCTAGAAAGAAGAACGAAACGTCGTAGAAAACATGTTCACGATTACATTTAAGGTCCTCGAGTGGGATATCTGTAGTATTGTAATTTTACGGAGGACAAGTGCCGGGATATATATTCCAGTGCAAAAATCATTAATGATATCTCATCTTTTCCTGGCAACGCTTCCGTAACAAAACATTCTTTGGAACTCTTGCAGACATGATTATATTATTACCCCCCCCCCCCCCCCCCACCTCATATATACAAGATATTCATGAAACTGATGTTAAATTTATTTCAGAGTAAATTATTTAAAAGATAGACTTCCAATCACAAATGCTGCAATGTTCTAAAAGAGTGGCATAGCCTGTCCAATGTCGTGGAGAAATAGATATATTGCATATTTATATTGACAGCAGGCTCCCGTTGAATGGTCGCTCTAATTTCTGGCTCAAAATTATTGATACAATTATGTTCTATGACTCGGGTCAATAGAGAACGTTCAGGGAAGAGATACACCATTGTACAGTCGTATAGTCGACATAATAAACTCCCGCTCCGAATCTATGTTTTTAATTTGCTCACCCACAACTACGTCATCCGCAGTTTAGTCACGGAAATCTACGAATATCGATGGTGGTATTATTTATTAATTTTTCGGCTTATTTATTATGCAATCGGAATGGGACTTTTTAATCATAACAGGGAGGGCTTTCCGATTGCGTTTGGTAATTTCTAGACCGAATAAATCCTTTAATTATTTAAGTTACCTGAAGAACATTCCTAATCGAAGGTTCCATAAAATGCTGGTTATTATTATGTTCCACTTTATTCCATTTAACCTTCTCCTTCATTTTCTGCATCTTTTTTTCGATGGTTCTCGAATTCCTTTTGCGCATGAGCTCAATTTGAAGCTTCTCAATTTTTTCTGTTCGGGATTTGAGTTTCTGAAACAGATATTCGATCCCTATAACATAACCGTCATCATAGTTAGCATTGGCAAGTGTGTGCACAATGATCATGGTGTGCATTGTTGATATACCAAGCGCTTTCAAACTAGAAACCGATCATTAAATAAGATATCATTCAGGCGATTAAAGAGTAAGGAAATGGTCATTAACTCATATTTCGAAATAAAGCTGAACAGATTAGCCGTTGTTTCAATTGTGAAAGCACCGTATTTTTAAATGACAAAATAATGTTGAGAATGCATTGTGTATGATTTCTTTGGTGGAATGAAAATTCCCCAACAGTTCAACGTTCAACACTGCAGTTTAGCCCATATGTAATATTAATTTTGTCCATGCATTTGATAGGCTGCCCACCTGTTGAGTATTATGTGCGCCATTCCTGAACTTCCAGAAACCTTTCAAGACCTTCTTTTTTCCAGCGAAATGCTTCTTCTCTGTTTCCACAAGTGGTAGATATCTAGAGAAACATGAACATAAAAACGCGATATAAACATTGAAAATTAAAATAGGACCAAGTGCTTGTTGCCATCCTAGATGGAATGGGAGAGGAGGGTGCGGTGCCACCCAGCGAGCATCTATTGGACAGAGACGCGACCATATAGCCCCTTCCAAATTTTCGAAAATTGGGCTGAAGTCGTGCATAGGTGTCAAAATAGTACTTTTCTTTTTAGTAAATCGGCTGCGTAGCCAGAACCATGGCGGCCAACCGGGAATCCTTGTATTTTCGTGCGGTACCACCCAGTGGTCATCTATAGGACAGGGACGCGACCATAGAGCCCCTTCCAAATTTTCTAAAATTGGGCTGATGAAGTCGTGCATGGAGCTCAACATTGCACTTTTTGTTACTAAATCGGCTGCGTAGCCAAAACCAAGGCGGCCACGCGTGAATACTTGCATTTTCATGCGGTGCCACTCGGCGTGCGTCCATATGGCAGCGACGCGACCATATAGCCCCTTCCAAATTTTCGAAAATGGGGCTGAAGTAGTGCATGGGGTGTCAAAATAGCACTTTTTGTTACTAAATCGGCTGCGTAGTCAGAACCATGGCGTCCACCCGGGAATCCTTGTATTTTCACGCGGTGCCACTCGGCGTGCGTCCATAGGACCGAGACGCGACTATATAGCCCCTTTCATATTTTCGAGAATTGGGCTGAAGTCATGCATGGGGTGTCAAAATAGCACTTTTTGTTACTAAATCGGCTGCGTATCCAGATCCACGGCGGCCACCCGGGAATCCTTGCATTTTCGTGCGGTGCCACCCATGCAACGGGCATCTATAGGATAGGGATGCGACCATATTTTCGAAAAATGGGCTGAAGTCATGCATGGGGTGTCAAAATAGCACTTTTTGTTACTAAATAGGCTGCGTAGCCAGAACCAACGCGGTCACCCGGACATAGGACAGGGACACGACCATATAGCCCTTTCCAACTTTACTAAATCGGCTGCGTAGCCAAAACCAAGGCGGCCACGCGTGAATACTTGCATTTTCATGCGGTGCCACTCGGCGTGCGTCCATATGGCAGCGACGCGACCATATAGCCCCTTCCAAATTTTCGAAAATGGGGCTGAAGTAGTGCATGGGGTGTCAAAATAGCACTTTTTGTTACTAAATCGGCTGCGTAGTCAGAACCATGGCGTCCACCCGGGAATCCTTGTATTTTCACGCGGTGCCACTCGGCGTGCGTCCATAGGACCGAGACGCGACTATATAGCCCCTTTCATATTTTCGAGAATTGGGCTGAAGTCATGCATGGGGTGTCAAAATAGCACTTTTTTTTACTAAATCGGCTGCGTATCCAGATCCACGGCGGCCACCCGGGAATCCTTGCATTTTCGTGCGGTGCCACCCATGCAACGGGCATCTATAGGATAGGGATGCGACCATATTTTCGAAAAATGGGCTGAAGTCATGCATGGGGTGTCAAAATAGCACTTTTTGTTACTAAATAGGCTGCGTAGCCAGAACCAACGCGGTCACCCGGACATAGGACAGGGACACGACCATATAGCCCTTTCCAACTTTACTAAATCGGCTGCGTAGCCAAAACCAAGGCGGCCACGCGTGAATACTTGCATTTTCATGCGGTGCCACTCGGCGTGCGTCCATATGGCAGCGACGCGACCATATAGCCCCTTCCAAATTTTCGAAAATGGGGCTGAAGTAGTGCATGGGGTGTCAAAATAGCACTTTTTGTTACTAAATCGGCTGCGTAGTCAGAACCATGGCGTCCACCCGGGAATCCTTGCATTTTCATGCGGTGCCACTCGGCGTGCGTCCATAGGACCGAGACGCGACTATATAGCCCCTTTCATATTTTCGAGAATTGGGCTGAAGTCATGCATGGGGTGTCAAAATAGCGCTTTTTGTTACTAAATCGGCTGCGTATCCAGATCCACGGCGGCCACCCGGGAATCCTTGCATTTTCGTGCGGTGCCACCCATGCAACGGGCATCTATAGGATAGGGATGCGACCATATTTTCGAAAATTGGGCTGAAGTCGTGCATGGGGTGTCAAAATAGCACTTTTTGTTACTAAATCGGTTTCGTAGCCAGAACCACGGAGGCCACCCGGGAATCCTTGCATTTTCGTGCGGTGCCACCCAGCGGACATCTGGAAGAGGCTATATGGTCGCGTCCCTGTGATATATGGTCGCGTCCATGTCCTATAGATGCCCGCTGTGTGGCAGTGCACGAAAATGCAAGGATTCCCGGTTGGCCGCCATGGTTCTGGCTACGCAGCCGATTTAGTAACAAAACTGCTATTTTGACACCCCATGCACGACTTCAGCCCAATTTTATAAAATTTGGAAGGGGCTCTATGGTCGCGTCCATGTCCTATAGATGCCCGCTGGGTGCACCGGCACCGAAACGAAAATGCAAGGATTCCCGGTTGGCCGCCATGGTTCTGGTTACATAAATGATAAATGAAATATCATCTGAGAATAGCTAGGGAACTGGGAACTGAGTTCATGGAGCTCCCCTAAAGATCCTCGGTCTTCAGATAATGTCATTGATATTAAACATGAAATTGATACGTTCTTGATTCATGAAAACAATGAACTTGTAATGGTTTTCTTGGATACAAGTATAGTGCTTCTAATTTTCAACTGATTTATTGATTGTTTATCTGTACAATATTTCAAAAAACATGCTAATAATGAAACATTAGAGGAGAGTGGGACGGTCGAAAAGATCGAGTGATCTTCACCCTTCACCCCATGTGCACGATTTGTTGTTTTGAGGATATCTGCACATTGTCAGAACATCGTCATGTCCGCACGCGCGGCAAAGGTTGAATTGCATGTTGTATGACGAAGAGCCCACGAGCATTAATACGGGGTGTGGGGATGTCCCGATGTGTCCCTTTAATGTAGGTGATGAGCGAGTCGTGTGGTGCGCTGAAATAAGGAACGGGCCCGTGTTATAAGGTTAAAATGGTGTTAGTTGTGTTAGTTATGCCCAAATACCCTGCAAACAAACATTCTGAATATTCAAGAACCTCATCGGCTTGGAGGCATGCGTGCTGCCCCACCAACATATAACCCATATTTGCATTCACAGTTTATGGTCATACTATATACGTAGCTTTAATAGAATAAATAAAATAAATCAGTGAATTTAGATTGTTTATCAATGGTACGTCACTCTACTAGCTCAGTGTTTGTGCGTCTGTTTTGTTAGTTATTAGTCGAGTTTTTTCTCCAAAACTCGACTTATAGTTTGATAAGGGACGGTGGGCGGGCGGCGGACGGGCGGACGGGCGGGTGGCGTGTTTTGCTTATAACTCAACCGTTTGTTGACGGTTTTAAAAAAACGTGAGTACATATCCATGCACGTAAGCTGCAGACAAAAAATCGGGTTCGTCCGCATATTTATTACAGAGTTATGGCCCTTTGCCATTTTTCACTGATTTTAGGCTCGTTAGCGCAACAACTTCAACAAACGTTATCTGATTCGATTGAAATTTGGGATATAGGTGTCTCCCAAGAATATCTCGGTCGAGTTCGAAAACCGGCCAGGTCCGATAAAATTTGATAGAGTTATGGCCCTTAATTAGTAATTTTTTCACAAATTTTCAGCTCGTTAGCGCGATAATTTAACAAACATCTTCCTATTTGATTGAAATTTTGATATATAGGTGTCTCCCAAGAACACCTCGGACGAGTTAGAAAACCGGCCCGGTCCGATCAAATTTGATTGAGTTATGGTCCTTAAGTAGTCATTTTGTACGAATTTTGTGCTCGTTAGCGCGATAACTTCAACAAACGTCATCCGATTCAACTAAAATTTGGTATATTAGTGTCTTCCAATAATATCCTGGACGAGTTCGAAAAAATTGATAGAGTTATGGCCCTTAATTAGTCATTTTTCGTGAATTTTTAGCTCGTTAGCGCGATAACTTCAACAAACGTCCTCCGATTGTTTAAAATTTGGAATAGACATACTTGCCAAGAATATTTCGGACGAGTTCGAAAACCAGCCTGGCCCGATAAAATTTGATAGAGTTATGGCCCTTAATTAGTCATTTTTCGATTTTACCTATTAATTAGTCTACCGATACTGATGCACACCAATTGGCGGTAGCCACCGGCGGTAAGCCACCGAAAACGAGACACAGCATCTCTGATGCCACCTCTTGTTTAATATTGCACAGGAGCGGCATGGCCAAATGGACCGTCTTCCTACCTCGCCTGATTGATGTGACATAATTATGCATTGAAGGCCCACATAATTTTCGAATAACCAGATCACATTAAATACAACATATTCCATATTATATACAATTTGAAAGAGGAAGCTCCAAAACATTATCAACTGATCCGCTCGAATAAACTGGGAACATGTTGTTTTTGTCGAGGTACCGAGGTGTGTTCTGTGCTTAATTTTTATCTGGACTGTACAGTAAAGTCAATTATTCTAAATGGAAGGGGAATAACTCCTAGTTTGAATTCTGGTGCATTATGGGCTGACAACGGTGGACATCTTGGACTGAATCTGAGAATCTCTATCACTTGGTGGACACTCCTAGCTAGCTAGGCCACAGCTGTTCCGTATTCTGATGGAATATATATATTTTTGGTTATTGAATCAATGAGTGACCAGAGAAAACTCACTTTAGAAAGTCGTCTGCTCTTTTGCTTTCATCCTCAGCAATCTGCTTCGCCTCGTCCTCGACCCCCAGCCCATTCGCCTTTATATATTTGAGAATTGATTCCTCAACTTCGCTGAATTCAGCTACAATAACAACAGGGTGTCTTTCGTCATTTCCATATGAGTTCATTGTTGAAATGAGGGACAGCTGGGCCGTCAATACACAACAATAAACAACAATAAACAACACCACTCATTTAAGCAGATCGATGTTTCGGCTAAAGACATTCTTCGGTGCTTCATTTGATTAACTTTACATTAGTAAGCTACTTGTAATATAGAAACATACTTCAGCCAGTTACATCTTATACAATTGCATTTTGCTCGAATGGACTTAAGATGGAGCTGCAAGTTTTACATAAATACAGCCAGCCAAATATGGCAAGAAATTTTCAACAAAGTATTTCTCTGGATCTATCTGTCGAAAAATCTTAAATTTCACAAATCATCATCATTATTTGTAGAATCTGAGCAATTATTAAGAGGTGACAAAAACAATTAATTATAGTACATTTGGGAGGTTGAAAATATTGTATTCTTTGTTGTCCCTTTCGGTACCAAGAACTGCTAGAATAATTAATAATTTCACACAACACTCCAATCACCAAGCAGCTTATGGTCTTGGCTCCACGAGAGGAGGCTTCATTTGTATCATTATGTGATGTTAGATTTTTAATTGCACAATATTGTGTCATACCCCCATATATAATAATGAAGAATAAAGCAGTCATCCAGCTCAATGAAAACAGCTGTTGATATGCATTGTGATCCACTCAAGCACCAAGCAATCAATATAAATTAGGCCACTTGGTTATGAATCCATGACCCAGAACTCATCCCAGTTCAATTTTTCATTGAACAACGTGAATGACATGAAAATTATCAAATATAGAAAATTATTTGTGGGTAGTTGTCTTTCTAATTGAAAATAATCATAAAATGTCATGGATCAAGAAAAATTAAATCTCCTCTCCTGATCTTGAGATATGGTATCATGGATATATGATCTGCACTTTTGAAACAAATCTAATTTACAGAAGTTCTTGGTATCTGAAAATGGTGAAATTTTAAATATCATACATGCCATAAAAGTTAATTAAATGAGATTATAATAATCAATTGTTCGATGGCTCTTAAATATTGTATTACAATAATCGCTTGTACCAAATTTCACAAATAAATTCCAGGCAGATTTTGAGAAATTCCATTTAGAAATAGCAGGAAATTTTGGCCAAACGTACAGCTTAAGATGGAGATGCACGTTTTGCATAAATACAGCCAAATATGGCAAGAGATTTTCAACAAAGTATTTCTATGGATAATTTTGGCAAAAAATCTTGAATTTCACATATCATCGTCTTCATTGTTTGCAGAACCTGAACACTTATGAAGAGGTGACAAAAACAATGGATTATAATACATTTGGGAGGTTGGAAATATTATTTTCTTTGTTGTCCCTTTCAGTACCAAGAACTGCTAGAATAATTAATAATTTCACACAACACTACAATCACCAAACAGCTTAGTGTCTTGGCTCCATGAGAGGAGGCTTCGTTCTATCATGTGGAGTTAGATTTTTAATTTCATAATATAGCGTCATACCCTCATATATTATAATGAAAAATAAAGCAGTCACAAATATTCCAGCCCAACGAAAACAACTGTTGATATGCAGTGTGGTACACTCAAGCCAAGCAGGGAGCAATCACCAGAAATTAGGCCACAGTGTTTGGAGATGTGGTGGTCATTTAACTTGGTTGTGAAGCCATGACCAAGAACTCATCTCAGCCCATTTTTTCATTGAAGAACATGAATGACATGAAAATTCTCAAATATAGAAAATAATTTCTGGGAGTTGCAGGGAGTTGTCTTTCTAAGTGAAAATAATCATATAATTGCATAAATCAAGAAACGTTAAATCTCCTCTCATGATCTACATATATGATATCATGGATATATGATCTGCACTTTTGAAAGAAATCTAATTTACAGAAGTTCTTGGTAGCTGAAAACGGTGAAATTTTAAATATTTTCCATGCCATAAAAGTGAAGTAGATGAGATTATAATAACCAATTGTTCGATAGTTCTTAAATATTGTATCACAATAATCGCTTGTACCAAATTTCACAAATAAATTCCTGACAGATTTTGAGAAAATCCATTTAGAAAATGTGGCCAAACGTGCATCTGACCCTTAAGGGGGTGACGCATCCAGCCAAAACTGGCAAGAGATTTTCAACAAAGAATTTCTCTGGATCGATCTATCTGGCAAAAATCTTGAGTTTCTCTTATCATCATCTTCATTGTATATAGAATCTGAGCAATTATGAATAAACAATACATAATTTAATACATTTGAGAGATTGAAAATATTATTAAATTTGTTGTCCCTTTCGGTACCAAGAACAGCCAGAATAATTAATAATTTTACACAGAACTCCAACCACTATGAGAGGAGGCTTCACTTGTATCATAATGTTGATTTAGAGTTTTAATTGCATAGTATAACATCATACCCCACCAATTATAATGAGGAATAAAGCAGTCATAAATGATCCAGCCCAATGAAAACTAATGTTGATATGCAGTGTGGTTCACTCATGCAGAGAGTAATCAACTTGAATTAGGTCACAGTGTTAAGCGATATGGTATTTAGCTTTAACTTGGTTATGAACCCATGACCCACAACTTTTCTCAGCCAAATGTTTCATTGATCAACAAGCATGACATGAATACATCATGGATACATTGAACTGCACTTTTGAAAAAAATACATTTTACTTAAGTTCTTGGTACCTGAAAACAGTGAAATTTTAATTATTTTCTATGCCATAAATGTAAAGTAAATGAATTATAATATCAATTGGTCGATGGTTCTTAAATATTGTGTCACAATAATTTCTTGTACCAAATTCAGGGAGAAATTCCTGGCTGATTTTGAGAAAATCCATTTTGAAATACCAGAACAAAATGGCAAAACCTGCGTCTGACCTTTAAAAGAAGGTTTTCGAAACTGAAGTGGGCAATAATACCAGCGAATATTTCTACAATGCAAACAAAAAGAACATTATCTAAAGATCTGCACCGAGAACAATTGGTTAGTTCTCTACGATCGACTTTAATTTGTATAACCGACAATAATAGCTGCCTAATTGGTTATTGAGAATAAATGATCACACCGAATTACTTATAATCCATAACAGGACCTTCGCCATCATATTCGTCATTATCATAATCGTCATCATCATTACCATGCTCAGTATCATCATAATCATAACCATTGCCAATCATCGTCGCCGTCATCACCATCATAATAATAATCACAATCACCACCGTCATCGTCATCAGCAGCATCGTCGTCGTCGTTGTCATCGTCGTCATCATCATCATCATCATTATTGTCGGCGTCATCACGATCATAATAATAATAATCACAATCACCATCGTCATCAGCATCATCTTCGTCATCATCGCAATCACCCACAAGATTGTCATCGATAATCATCATCATCATCATCATCATCATCATCCTCATCGTCACCGCCATAATCGTCTATGCCAACATAGTCATCATCAATTCATCATCACCATTATCACAAGAAATTAGTATCATGTTTATCGTCGTCATCAGCACCCGCATATCGTCATAATCAACATCACCATCGGGAACAGCACAATATATCACCATCAAGATAATTATTATCATTAGCACCGTCATCGTCACGGTCACAATCATCGCCATCACCCACAGCAGTATCATCGGCATCATCATCATCGCCATCAGTACCACCATCATCACCATCGGCACCATCATCATCGCCATCACTACCGCCATCATTATCAACATCATCATCATCAACATTGTCACCACCACCATCATCACCATCACTACCATTGATAATCATTATCATCACCATCATCATCATCAACATCATCATCATCATCACCGTCATCATCACGGTCACAATCATCGCCGTGGTGGACAGCCCCAAACGGAGACCTGACAACCCTTCAGGTTGGATTTTTTTTTAAACGATGGCCAACGATGGCCAACCAGAATTTTGACCTAAAGTAAGAAAATATGCAAATTTTGGTCTTTAAACAACAAATTCTCCAATAGCAAATTGTTGGAAAATCATACTACGAGAAAAATGTCAACACATTGTTGGTGTGAAATTTCCAACTATATAATGTTGTGTCAGGTATGAAATTTCCAAATGTTGAATTTTTTTTATCATAGTTTGGGGGTGGGGGTGAGACACCCCAACGCACAACATCGTTGTCTCCACGTATACCTGATCTGGCGACAGGGTTATGTACAGGTATAGGCTATAGATCATGCCATGCATGCATCAGTATTATATCTACTTATAACACATCACATTCCACTTGTACAAAACCTGGGAAGTTTTTTTTATGTTTTGACCTGTTCTGACAGAGAACTTTATAACATCGAACAAACACGACGGGGAATACATTTCTTTGTTAATACTTGTTCCTCAACAATCTGCCGTTTCACAGTAGTTGGTGATCCCAGCTCGAGATTTAATGCTTTTTTGTGACTGTTGTGAGCCGATATCGCAATAAATATTCAACATTGAATGAATTACCGGGGAGAAATTCCATGATGGTAAGCTAGAAATTATAATGATTGTAAATCACATAAATCGTTAATTTCGAGTTGAAACTTTCACCTAAATTCATTATTAAAGCACAGGTATTAACTAAGAAATATATTACCTGCACTGTTTTTTGTTTTCAATTTTATAAACTTCCCTGTTATAACATCCAAAAGTTCTCAGGTTTTGAACTGGTGGATTATGATCTTTATACGGGCGTATAGCTATAGAGTATAGATCCATGGAATGACACAGTTTGGCCTGCATGGATATATCATATATGGTCCTACTTAAAAAGACAAGCAAACATTTAATTGAGCAATTAGTTTGAGGCATAATCCACCAAAACTTCAATTGAAGTTTATAGGATAGTGCATGCATGGTTGGGCGCGAAGCGCCCGGTCGAAAAGATCGAGTGATCTTCTCCTTTGAACTCCCACGATTTCTTGTTTTGAGGATATCTGAAAATAGAAAATCGTCATGTCCGAACGCGGCAAAAGTTGAATTGAATTGAATGTTGTATTGGGGAGAGCCCACGAGCTTTAATACGGGGGAGGGGTGTCCCGAGGTGTGTCCCTTTAATGATTTGTGTAGTTGTTGAGCGAGTCGTGTGGTGCGCTGAAATGAGAAACGGGGCCCGTGTTATAAGGTTAAAATGGTGTTAGTTAATTATTCCAGACTCCCCTGCAATCATGCATTTTGAATATTCAATGACTTCCTCTAGCGGCATTTGAAGGTTAACCCACCTTCACTCGCTATATACGCCCTAGCTAGCTGTCACTAACTCGCGGCCATATTGGATCCACCGGGTCCGGTTCCGTGGTTTTAGTTCTGCAGGTCAATGTTTTGGAGTAGCATTTCATATAAGGAAGTCATAAATAATTCAAAAGCTCTATATATGGAATTAAATGCTACTCCAAAACGTTGACGGGACGGAGCTGGATGAATCCAATACGGCCGCGACCCAGTGATCTCGCTTATACAGACGGAATTTCGGTAACATTATATATAAGGCTACACTTACCTTTGCATTCTTTTTTCTTTATTTCTAAGGAATTTCTAAATTTTTTCAATTGTGCATAATGCTTTCGAAAAGCATTGCTTTTCATGTCACAAAATGAAGAATAAGTTTCGAGAAATCTGAAAAAAAAAAAAAAATCTTATAGGCCAAGTAAAAATGTCTACCCGGTTTAATATATAGCTCCATATGTACAGTTTCCCGTGTAAACGGAATTTGATACTGTTAGATCAATGTTCATTTTGGATTATGCACTAGACATATTATTGTATTAGGGCCGATATGGGCCTAGCTAGATATATGATATATAGGCCTAACAGGCAAACTTAATCTGGCAAACCTATGCTGATACTTCTAGACTGGTATTCTGATACTTTCATGTTGTTAGGATCCAAACATTGTACTATAAAGCACACAAATTTTCATAGTATGTAATACATATATATGTGTAGGCCTACCTAATATTGATTTCTGATCTATCTCCAACTAACTGTATCCTTTTCAGACTGGACAGTCTTTGTAATTAAACCCATCATAAGTATTAGGGGCCACTATGGAAATAAGAGGGATTTTTTGTCGTTCTTTCAGTGTTATCCCTGGTAATGATATATTTAATTATAGAGGCTGGCCAGTAGGCCTATTAGTAATAACATTGTAATTATAAACCCATCATAAGTATTAGGGGCCACTATGGAAATAAGAGGGATTTTTTTTCATTCTTTCAGTGTTATCCCTGGTAATGATATATTTAATTATAGAGGCTGGCCAGTAGGCCTATTAGTAATAACATTTATTATTATTAATACCACCGACTAACCATCTTAAAACTTTATTGGTTAAATCTCTTTTTGATTATATGCATCTAAATAGTGAGGTCTTTTTATCACTCACTTACAGATATATGTTAATATCGACCGCAGTTCCATCCATAATCATAATATTGCTCATTCAATGTATATACACGTGTCAACTTTTGTATAAAATTGTAGGGGCCTATAGATAATATATGTATCGTTTATATCGTTACCAATAAATAATCTAATCTAATCTAAAAACAAATCTTATATTGAATAGAAATATGATTAAAATCAACTTATACTTACGTCTCGGCTTCTGTTTCATTGATTCGCGGATTAAAATGTAACATTTCAGCCATATTTGTGGTCAATGTAGAATGTTTATCGCAATTTGATAACTATCCACATCTAACAATGAAGCAAGACGTCACTCTTATATCCATGACGTTGCCGTGGATCTTGGGTAGGCTTGGGGTGGCGTCGTTTCAAGCTTAGTCAAGTTAGTGCTCAGTGCCCATTAAAGGCCCCATTTTGGCCACACATTTGAACGTATTTTCTGGCATGAAATATGAGTCCATCCATTGCTTATATTGCAAGTATAATGGGACAACATAATACCGACATCAGTAGGCCTAATTAATTCACAAGGCATGCATGCAGATATATACGTTTTGCTTAACAATATTTAGGTAATTATGCTGGTTTACAGAACTTGCAAAAATTCATTTGTACCGTTCAAGGGATTTCAGCTTTCTCACTGAACTGAACTTTTTCTTAGCATTGCCTCAGCACTAAAGGCCGTCATTATGAATTGTAAAAGAAACAGGTTAGCCCGAGTAAAATTATTTGCTGATGAGTCTCAACATCTGATTTTTTTATATAGTTTCTATTTTTAGCTTCAACGTCACATCCTGGATTTACCTCGAAGTTTTCCCGGCATTTTGTTGAAATCTCGCCATTGCAAGTTTCAAAGTTCTCGACATTGTTCCGAGTAAGGTTAATCGAGCCATTAATATTATTTATCGTCTTGTTTATCGTGTGTGGATGAAATATCTTCAATAGTAAAAAATGAATTTGATTTTTGTTGTTTTAGTGACTCACTCAGTCACTGCCACTGGCAGTGCACGTGACGGTGTGCTTTGAAAGTTGTGTACGCTCAGTCACACGTGTTAAGTAGTGACAATTTTCGCCAACAGTTATAGATCTTGAGCTACCATATGGCCACCCTCCCCCCTGTGCGGATTTTAGCCGACTATGTTTTTCCGATAGAGGGATGTATTTCACACATTTTTCTGGTTGTTTGCCACTCGGGCGTGGGGGCTTTTTCATTTTATAGCGATTTTTATAAAACTACTGTGATTTTTTGCGATAAAATCCTTATTGGGGGTAGGGGAAAAATTTTATCTCAAAATTAATACTAAAACTGTATGTATCTTCTCAAACTCAGTTTCATTCGAACTGAATATAACAAGTGTCTGCGCAGATAGCGTCACATGGGCACCTGACTCGATATTTTTCTTAAAGTGACACCGATGATATGATTTTTCGTTTATTAAAAAATTATTTTGAAGATATATCTGAAAAAGTACAGTGTGTGAACTTACGCATGCATAACGTGATTAAACTATGAACAATACCGATGTTTTCATTATTTTCCACGAGAACATAGACCAGGGCAGTTTTCTATAACATTCCACGAGCACATGGATGCATATAGGTAGTCAATGTTCACATGTTTCGAGGCCATTGAATCCAAGATGGCCGCCAAAATTGAATATCTGACTTGATAAATTTTAATTCGCAATCACTCGGGCAGTTTATGAGATATTAAGTCGTGCGATATGTTATTCTATTGATAGTTGAGTAGTCCTTATTGAGAGGTATAAATAAATTTCATATATTCAAAATGGCCACCAAAATGGCCACCGCAAGTAGAAAATATGACTATTTTTCACTCATATCTTCTTGATCAGTTTCTGCTGTTTGGAACTGGTTGAGGATTGTGACCTTATTTTTTATAGTTTTATATTAACTAATCATTGGGGTAATGAAAAAAGCAATTATTGGGGTCCTAGCCCCCTCCGTTCCCTCAAAAGTTTGATTTTACAGAATGCGGTATAAAATTTCACACAAAAAATCACAATTGGGTTTCTGTTCAAATTTCAACAAAGAATGAGCACAACTGTGGAATGTAAGTGAGGAATACCATTATACATGGATACTCCAATTCATACTAGTAGGAACAAAAGTTGTTACTTTGGATCAAAATGGCCACCAAAATGGCTACCAAAATGGCTGACAAAATATGGAAAATGGTAGATATTGCCCCAGTGTGTCCTGGAATCGCTTACAATTTGTGGTTGATGAATGAAATTGGCTATTCTGCCTTCTATTCATTGAATAATAACATTGTTACTAACTATTGTAACAAAGACATTACCAGAAATATTGGATTTCACTCTCACAAACGTGACATAAATATCGGAAAAAAATCTCTTCTCATGTTTGAACTTTTTTTTGCAAGTAAAATGTAACTATCTTTGACATGAGAGGTGTTTATTGTTTTTATCTATCTTAAATGTGTCACAGTAAGGTGTTTAATGACCAAATTACTCAAGGTGGCTTCCAAAATGGCAACTAAATTTGGGTAAAAATTTGATTTTCACATATAGCCGGAACATAATTATCTGCTGTTCCGAAAAGGTAGCAAAGTGTGACTAACTTTGTTATTATACACGTTAGTTAATCGACTGACAACTACATTTTATATTCTGGTTGGCACTACATTATGAGGCACGATCATTTAATTTTAAAATGTGCAGTGCACAATTGTGCCGAAAACGTCTTTTGGGATTCTGGCCAAGTTTTTGAAAATAAATGGGCAGAACATTGAAACGGAACTGAGAGGGACCATCCGACCATAATATGTGGCTACTCTTGTCCATTAGCATAAACATTTATCAACTATTGTCAGGAAAATCGTTAAACATTTCCTCCATCGTGCATACACGCCACCAAGGAGGACTCTCTGGTGTGATCTCTATATCAAGCAACATATCATTGAGTTATTGTGGAAAGCGATAGCCACCCAAGGTACACATGTATGTACAACCCACCAGGGCCATACAGTCACTCCAAATACAAATAAACAACACACATATGACAATATAGTCGCTCGCTTTATAAACATGCACCTCACCCATAACCACACAGCCATACTTGTGTATATCCATGCACACCACACATGACCATACATCTGTCAATAACAATTTAATGCATGCACACCAGGTATACCTCCTACAACTGACAAATGACCGTATCGTCACTATATGTATACATATTCACCACATTCATGATCACACAGTCAATCATTGTATACCTATTGACCTCACCATTGGCCATAAAGTCAATCCATGTGTACCTATGTTCCACACCCATGGCCAAATAGCCACTCAAGGTATACATATACACCCCACCCATGACCATTGCATCGCTCCATGTATACATATGCACCTCACCAATGGTCATATAACCCCACTTGCGTATACCATACACCCCACACAGTCATGGGTCAACATACGTGTACACCATGTAAACTGTTACACCTGACCCATTACCATGTAGCCACTCCCTGTATTCACCACATTCATGATCATACAGTCACTACAGGTACACATATTCACATCACCATTGGTCATACGGTCAATCCCTGCATATCTACTCGCCACGCCAATTGCGAAATAGCCACTCAAGATAAGCATATACACCCCACGCATAACCATAGAGTGACTCCAGGTATACATATGCACCTCAGCAATGGTCATATAGTCACACATGCTATACATATATACCCCTCGCCCAATGACCATACAACCACTTGGCGTATACCCATACAAATAACATATGACAATGAGTCACCATGCATGCACACCAGGTATACTCCTACACCTGACCCATTTCACTCCGTGTATACATTTTCACCACATTGGTGATCACACGGTCACTCCTTGTACACCTATTCATTTCATTAATTGCCACACAGTCACTCCATGTATACCTATTCACCATACCCATGGTCATATAGCCGCTCGATTTATACATATGCAACACAAACATGCCCATAGAGTCACTCCAGATGTACATATACACATCACCAATGACACTAAAGTCCTTCCAGGTGTATCGATACTTCTCACACATGATCAATTATACATTCCAGACTTTTATATACACCCCACACATGACAATTCAGTCACTCGCTGTGTACTCATACACGCCATCCATGATCATACAGTTACTCCCTGTATACCTATATATCCACCGATGACAATATACATCCACGACATATATAAATATACATCCCACCCATTACCACCACGGCACTCCATATATACCTACACGCTCGCCAACGACCACCCAGATATACTCAGGCATGTATATTCATGACCGTGCTGTCAGTCCATGTACACCTATACACATTACATATATACATCCAACCACTCCCTATTTATCCATATACCCCACCCATGATCACAGACACCAGATGTATACATGGTCACCCACATGTGGCAATACAGCCACCAAATATACACCTATACATCCCACCCATGACCATAGTCACTCCATATATACATAAACAACACATATATGACATTGTAGCTACTCCCGTTATATCCGCACATAATATCATTGTCCGTACAGCCACATCGTGTTACCCGTACATCCACACATAACCATACAGTCACTCCATGTAAACATATTCAGCTCACACATTACCATACGGCCACTACTTGTATATATATACATCTCACAATGGACATCCCACTCACGATCATATAGACATTCCTTGTATATCTGTTCACGTCAATGATCATTCATGATCATAAAATAACTCCATGTATACCTATTCACCTCACCTATGACCATGCAGTAACTCACGGGCTACCATATTGACCTCCCTCTTGTATCGAGGTGATCAATTTTATCCTAATGAGTCAAAATAGCCAGAATAGTCACCACAGATTATGGTTCATCTTAGTTCCGTTTCAAAGATTCAAAGTGGCCAGAATCCCAAAAGAGGTTTTCGGCAAAATTCCATAAGCAGCCAATAATATGTAGTTGTCAATTGATTACCTAACATGCATAATAACCAAGTAAGTTACAATTTGCTAACTTTTCGGAACAGCAGACAATAATGTTCCGGATATATGTGAACAATGAACTTTTTATCCAAGTTGGTTGCCATTTTGGAAGTCATCTTGAGTAATTTGCTCTATAATGACCTTAGTGTGACACATTTACATTAGACAAAAACGATAAACACCGTTCATATCAAAGTTAGTTACAGTTTACTTTTAATAAAAATGATAAAAACATGAAAAGTGAATTTTTGCCGATATTTATGTCAAGTGTGTGAGAGTAAAATCCAATATTTCTGGTAATGTCAGTGGTTACAATACTAAAACTTAACCAAGGTGAATCAGACATGTTAGTTTTCAATGGATATAAGGCAGAATAGCCAATTTACTTCATCAACCACAGATTGTAAGCGATTGCAGTGAACGCTGGGGCAATATATTTACAATATTTACAATTTTCCATATTTTGGCGGCCATTTTGGTGGCCATTTTGATCCAAAGTAACAATTTTGGTTCCAATGACTTGGAATATTCACGGGTAATGGTATGTCTCACTTACATAACACAGTTCTGCTCATTCCTTGTTGAAATGTGACTAGAATCCCAATTGTGATTTTTTTGTGAAAATTTTATACCGCTTCCTGTAAAGTCAATTTTTGAGGGATCGGAAGGGCCTAGGACCCAAAGAATTTCTTATTTCATTGCCCCAATGATCAGTTAATATAAACAATACAAAATAAAGTCACAATTCTCAATCAGTTCTAAACAGCAGAAACTGATATAGAAGATATTAGTGAAAAAGTGTCACATTTTCCACTTCCTGTGGCCATTTTGGCGGCCATTTTAAATATATGAAATTTATTCCTACAAATAAATAAGGAGTACTCAATTATCAATAGAATGGCATATCGCACGACGTAATATCTCATAAACTTCCTGATTAATTGCGAATTGAAATTTACCTGGTTAGATATTCAACGTTTGGCGGCCATCTTGGATTCAAAGACCGATAACTCTATAAAGCCCCCATCGCCAGATGGCAAACAACCGCCAAATTGAAGGACTGATATAGTTCTACAAAGATATCATAACCACCAAAAATCCGCATAGGGGGGAGGGGGGTCTACATGCAGCTCAAGCTCTTTTACTGTTCTTTTGCAATTTGCATGCTGACTGAGTGAGAACATGGACATAAATTTCAAAACAACGTCTTATCTGAGATTTTATAGTCTGATGATCTGATCGAGTACATAGAATACAAGAATAGGTCATTTCGTTCAATGAAAACAAACGGTATAAAAATGCAATTTTAGTAAATATTAAAATCTAAACTTAATTTAATAAATGAATAATTGTGAATTGAGTTTTACTTTCATTCATAGTAACTTATATAGCACTTTATATTTATACAAGTTATAGTAAGATATTCTTTTAGACAAAAGAATAAATTAGGGGTAAAAATGTAATGCAAGGTTAGGTATGGTTATATTTTTGTCCCCTGAAAAATTATTTTTTGAGGGGACTATAGAAACGGGCTCCGTTCGTCTGGGCGTTCGTCCGTCCGTCACACTTTTGAGTACCTTCATGGTGTAATCATCTCCTCCTACAGATTCTATTCAAGAGATTTGAAACTTCAGAATATTGTTGCCCATATATTGAAGATGTGCAACAAAATGCCAACATGTATATAGATGACGGAATTTTTTTTTTTTGACGGAGTTATTAACCCTTTTCGAATTAGAAAATTTCAACATTTTGTTTAATTTTCCGTTCTCTTCATGGTGTAATAAACTCCTACAGTTTTAAACCTAGAAATTTGAAACTTCAGAATATTGTTGCCCAAATATTGAAGATGTGCAACATGTATATAGATGACAGAAAAATTATTTTTTACGGAGTTATTAACCCTTTTCAACTTAGAAAATTTCAAATTGTTTTAAAATTTCTTTAACAAAGCGGTATCAACTTGCCACGTTGTCGGGGGACACTGTGGTCGGCTGACCTTTTATTTCAGTAGAGTCTAGAGCCTGATCGTGTAGAATGTAGGAGGGTACTAGTACATGTATGGCATGGACAGGAATCCTGGAATGTTCTTTTTTGTTTCAAATGTCTTTCAGGGAGAGGGGATTGCTCGTTAACCTCTAAATGATCCATATGTTCAATTACACCCAGACATATTGGTTATTTGGCCATCCACTCAGATGTCTCAGCCAGGGTTTATTAAATATGTATTGTTAAAGATGCTAACTATTCCTGGCAACACATCCAACAATAAAAACATTGACCAAAAACTTCATGTTTGCAATATTTTCCCTGTAAACACATGATATAAACATCTGGTGTTATGCATATATCACTTAAAAGTATTGTAAAAGATATATTTTCAATCAAAAATGTAAAAAAAAAAATATGTATCATTCCCTATCCTGGCAGGGGGGGGGGGGGGGGTGGGTTACTGAAAAAATAATTGAGTCGCATATATGTAAATTTTGTACCTATGGCTATCTTTGAGACCCACCCCTCGACCCCTCAACCTTAAGTAATTTTTTTTTTTCCGTTTTAGCATGTTATTTCCGACCATTTTTCGACACACACACCCCCCCTCCCTAGAAATATCCGGTGGTATTCACTGTGGTATTTAGTAATTTTACAAAAAGAAGTAATAAAAACTCACAGTCTAAGGGCAGTTTTGATGTTAAAATTATATTATCTCGAAGTTTTAAGGCCAAAAATACTTGAAAAATATGGAGGAAAGTTTTTTAAGCTGTGGAAAAAATTGCTTTTGTGAATCAAAAGGTAAATCAGTCTCGACAGAACCTCGATTATTGCTTGAACTTGTTCAATGGTCTGTAGTCTGTCTGACTCATAATTATTATATCAGGCATTTAAACTAAATTTATTTGTGTTTCTGCTAACCAGACCGACCCATGTCTGAAACTGCTGACTGTCATAATTTTTTGCAGATTTTATAAATTATTTGAAGAAAAACAAAACAATATCATTTTTTTTCTTCATAAAAATGTCTTTACAGAACCATAATAAGCCTATATAGAAAATGTGTCTGTGTTTTGTAATACCTCTTGGTCTAGATTTCTATTGCAAAAAAAACCTGTCACCCAAAATAACCCAAGTTGTGAACAATTCAAATTCCATACAGGTCTCACATTCTCAGGGCAAGGATATTATTGAATACTAGCAGATGGAACTCCAGCCAAAATATCCACTTGGCTATTTCTAATTCTGTTGTTTCAACAATGTATACATGTATCTAATTAATATACACATCAGAATGATTATTGGACTTCGATCATAGGTACATGTTAAGTGAATTATATAAAGGCCATGGTTAATTATTTTTTTGTTTAGCGTTAATCACCACATTACATTTTGTGGCAGAAAATAATAATGCATTTGATTAATTATTTGCACATGGCCAAATGTCCAAAGAGTGTCCCCTGTGAAATTTCAGATAGGAACATTAATTTTACTGTTATTCCCATCTTGGATTTTACTCTTTGCATGACTAAATCCTTTGGCACACCCTACAGATCACATCCCTCATCTGATCATTACCAAACTTCAAATAAATCTTTGGGGTGACCTCTATAGATGGGAGCCTCCTTTTTTTATTGAAATTTGTTGAAAAACATAGCTGCTAGTGGCCATCTTGGAATTTTCTCTTTGTATGACTAAATCCTTCGGCGCACACTACAGGCCACATCTCTCATCCGATCGTCACCAAACTTCATATGGATCTTCGGGGTGACCTCTAGATGGGAGCCTCCTTTCTTGACCGAAATTATAACAAAAAACATGGCTGCCAGCAGCCATTTTGGATTTCAAATTTGAAACCATCGGCACACCCCGCATCCCGCATTTTTGGTGAATTGAATTGAAAATTTACAGGTATTTTTAGAATCGCCTCTAGACGAGAGCTATCAAATTTGAAAAATGTTCGATGAATAGCAGGGCTGCCAACAGTCATCTTGGATTTTACTCTTTCTATGACTAAATCCTTTGGCACGCCCTACAGACCATATTCCTCATCTGATCATCACCAACTTAATATGGATCTTCGGGGTAACCTCTAAATGGGAGCCTCCTATTTTGACCAAAATTAGTTAAAAGACATGGCTGCCAGCGATCATCTTGGAATTTACTCTTTGTATGACTAAATCCTGTGGCGCACACTATAGACCATATCCCTCATCCAATCATCATAAGTAAGTAATGCTTTATTCTCAGCCATTATAATACATGGTACATGAGAAACGTCATCATCAAACGTCATATGGATTTTCAGGGTGACCTCTAGTTTGCTTTCCTTCTTTTTTATTCTATTCATTGCTCAGCAAAAAAATAACTCCTTCCCAAGTTGAGCTACAGTGTCATTAACACTTTCATTACTACACATCATTGTTTCATAGCATCACTAAGAAATGCTGCCAAATGAATGTGAAGTTTGAACTTTGACATTGTGTTTGTGAAATTTTGGACAAATATTTAAATTAATTTTAGGTATCCCCAGATTCCTACACACCATACTACAGCCCTCAAAATTTGGAATAATATGCCCTGGGAAATTTAATGTTGTGGCATGTTAGATTCCACATGTTGCCACAGCATTTCCCATCGCATTGCTTACAGGTTATTGCCATGTCAATTTTTGAGGATTGTATACTATACAACATTCCCACCTTTACTATAGTACTTGGACCGTTCCTCTCCAATAGTACTATGATACATTTGCGCATAAATTTTGCATAATAGAATGCCATGTGTCTATTTAACTCTCTTTTAAAATAGGGCTGTGACGATTCATCGTGAATTCAATGTATCGTGATACAGTATCGTATCATGTCACGTGTATCGCTATACAGGAAATCAAGTAATTTCTGAAGATGGGCATGTGCAAATGAGCAAATCCTGTGTATTTGACTCGTCTAGCAAACAATTAAACTGAATTTTAGTTATTAATGAGCTTTATCTCCAGTTATAAACATGTTGGTTCTGATAATTCAGGTGCTATTCATTTGAGAACATTAATTTAGTGTATCGGTATAAGTACCATATCGTTGTTTATGTATCGTATCATGAACAAGTGTATCATTACAGCGCTATTTTAAAAGCTTGTAATAATGTCTTTTATAAACATTTCAGGATGGATTTTCAACTCTCCTTGAAATTTTACCTTGGCTGTATTGCTGTATGTGGTCTCCTGATTTATTGTACTGATGGAGTTAGCCAGTCCCCGCGTATCAGTGTTCAACATCTACTTGACGTTGAGAAAGATCTGATCCAAAACATTGATGATTATCTCAACATAGAGGAGAAAGTATTCCAGGCACAAAAGAAAGCGTGAGTTCCTATTAAGGTCTATTGGGTGTGTTGACAATAGGTGAAAAAACCTGTCAGAACTCAGGTATGAACAATTTTTTCCATAAAATTTCAACTCAAACTTGTGGTGCTGAGAGTTAATAAAATGCACCTGAAAAAATTTCAGCATATTCAGCTGGCGTATTTATGAGACAGAATAATGTTCTCATTACGAGGCAGATCATATGCTAAAAGTTTGCCATTGAAGCTTTAGATTACATGGATAAATATTCATAAATACAAATCATGCATTCATTCAATATGCATACTTCTTCTCAAGTTTATATATGAAGGGCATGGCCACTATGCGAATCCTAGGCCTTTTAGTCAAGGTAAAGTTTCTGGCTGAGACATTTTTTTAGTCTTGGGGAAATTTCTGCTAATTAACAAGGTTGATATATTGGAGGCAATTGCACGGTAACTTCATCATCATGATCGTCATTATACAAATTTACAAATTGTTTAAGAATATTGTCATTATCATGTATGAGAGTCATCAAAATCTTATCTCATGTAACTTGATTAGCCATAACAAAATATTACTCAATAACTTATTAATTAGGACTTGTCTTATAATTGTGAAGAAAATGATTTGAAAACCCTCTAAAAATATATTTTTAGTTTTTAATATACTAGGGGGTTGCCCGTCAAAAATGACGGGGGTCAAACATGACATGCAGGAAAATCATGTAAAGAATTAGAAAATTATTTGTGCCCCTTCAAGAAATTAAAAATAATAACTAGTCACCTGAGGTAAACAGCACCTATTGCATGACACTCCGGATAAAGTTACCATCTATGTTTTAAGCTGATAATAAATGCTCTTTATTGCCATTTATATTAGTGCCTCTTTATATCATTTGAGGGGAACGGCACCTATCCCGTGACATTCCCTGTGTCATGTTACCTATATATGGTCATAAATTTTCCCACATAACTTCTGAGCTGATGATAAGGCCAACACGAAGAATATCTGTGTTTAGGGTAACACGCCCGCCCCTACTCAAAACCTGCCGCCAAATTCCATTTTATCGTTTTTCAAAAATTTCCTCAGACTTCATTTTATTTTTTTGTAATTAGGAATTCACGACTACGGACTTAGCTTAAACAAGTAAACCATTTCCTTGCAAATATCGTCAATTCACGAAAAACGGAAGTGCCGCCATTGTTGTTGTATACAGTATATTCATATTCCCTCGTCATTGTTCGGCAAACCTCGCCGATTTCTCGAAAGCGGAAACCAGAAAACACGCGATACTTGTGCCAGAATATGTATTAACTAGCAAATCGAAAGTAACCGGATATTTTGCCGATTGTACATGGCGATTGAATATGGTGGAAACACTTCCGTGTGCAGATAGATCCTGCGTTTTAGCTATTAAACTTCACAAATGCGTTCATATGATTCAGAATAGAAACATCATGGCGCCTGTCAACTATAGCACAGACATGTTGTCGTGCGTGAACCGGTACCACACGGATTCTGAACTGACAGAAAAGGACATAGTAATAAAATGTCAGATTAAAAATAATTCTGACATTTTTGAAATCGACCCAAAGCTCAAAATTCCATTATTATAGTTTATCCACCTCTCATCGCATCCACCCTGAACATTATAAGCCTGACGTAACATGAGTCTGTATGTACCCATGCAGTAGGAGTGGTATGTGCCTGGTAGAACTTAATTTTTTCCTAGTAGAACTATTTCTCATATTCATTAGTTCTACAGAAAGCCGGAGCCGATGAATCAACATCTTCTGTGTCGCAATGATCCGAATGCAACAGTCATAGGGTAATCAATGCACATACCGGTATATTGTTCTTGGTGCTTACTTTGTTTTACAGGTGTGAATGCCACCACCGCTTTGCATATTGATTATGTTATGTACGTCACGTTGGCGTTGCCGCATGTATGTGCCATTTCCAATGGAGGAACTCTTGTTAAATTCACCTTCTGAGTTGAATATTTCGCAAAATTTCTTAGTATTCGAGTCGGTGGATAATCAAAATATCATAAGTGTCTTGTCTGGGAAATTGAACAGTAATATGTCCACTCCTAGGATTTGGCCTGTAATATCCGAGCTTCAGCGTGAACATAAACCGTTTAATTTCCAACACTAGACACTTATTCTATATATAATATCATTTAATATCATGCTGTATACATGTCATTGAACTTCTGCAACACCATTAAACTGATTAAAGCTACCATGACATTGATTAGTGTGACAATGACTTGCCCAAGCTATATACGAGTGACACTGGCAGACGATTAGAAGGCACGAATACTTAAATACTATTCCCCGTGAAAAATAAAATGAAACAATAAAATAAAATGAAGTACCGCCCGCCCGCCCCTGTTTTTTTCCCTCATGTTACCCTAAACTCAGGTATTCTTCCTTTTGGCCTAATAGCTCTTTATTGATCATGCAATTTATTAGTCCCCCTTTAAGTAGCAATCTGAGGCGCCTATCCCCATGCTATTACCCTGGTCATGTGAATATTAATATTGTTTAACAATTTTCCCAAATATCTTCTAAGCTTATAAGGAACGCTCTGTATTGCTCATTTATGCCCACTTAAGTTGTC
This sequence comes from Siphonodentalium dalli, assembly GCA_032622095.1. NCBI lineage: Eukaryota > Metazoa > Mollusca > Scaphopoda > Gadilida > Siphonodentaliidae > Siphonodentalium > Siphonodentalium dalli. The sequence continues at coordinate 166,018,783 of CP136065.1, read as the reverse complement.
TGAGGAAAAAAAAGAAGGGTGACAAACATAATTGCAGGAAGATATCGTCACCGGTGCACCGCTGATAATTAATGACATAAAGAAGCAGGCAAATGGTGTGCAGAGTTTGTCTGGGATTTAGCTTTGGCACAGAAGCCACTGAAACCACATTCATCTTATATTATCTTATATCGTCTTATACGCATTATATCATTAAAAATGTTGCTCAAGTGATAACCTTTCGGAAATGCGTTATATCTCAAGACGTTTTGTACCATTGGTCTGAAATTTTGCATGTCGTATTCTAAGATGTGTCGCAGGATATGGTCAGAATTTGGGCACCAACGCACCAAAATCATGACAGATACACACAGACAAACACTTGGCTGTTATACAGAGAGTTAAATAGTTTATTTCTGTAAAACTATTACCCCTTAAATGCACCTACAAAATTGGTTTACTATTTCCAGAAATGCATCCAGTGTGAAGGGAATTATGAAGAAGAGATATGAGAAAGTTGAGAATCAAATTTTTGCTCTGAAATTGTGAGTACTATTCTACAGTTCAAAAAATTAAAAAATTAATATTGAGATATATTTCTATGAATTATATATATATATTACTCATTGCTGTAGTATCATCTGTCCCAATGGGCTCTTTTTAACAGCTGTGGATTTCCCATATTAGTAAAATAAATATTTTATATAGTGAACTAGTGATTGAATCGAATATGTACAAGTTTTTCCAGCTTGAAATTTGACATTTCCGAAAGTATTGGAGAATAGCACTAGAGTACTTGAATGATGCTGGAATTGGAATAATTTTCCAGTGATGAACTGATATGGCAAAACCACCATCTTCCGATTGAATATATGTAATAATTGGCTGATGACGATTGCATCACAACTTCACAAGTCCGGAATTATGGTTAACACATTGACTAGTGTCTATAAATTTTAATCTGAATTTACCATAACTAGTTGTGGTTGTCGTCTATAGTCAGGGACATATCCAGGCCGTTTTTCATACCGTTTACCGGTTTGGGCGCCCAAAAAAAAAAAATTTAGCAAAAAAAAACAAAATATTCATATCATAGGCCAAATAAAAAAAGTGTTTTGGTTCTCGGGCAATTTTTTTTTCTCAAATCAATGAGGGAGGGAGGGAGGGTTTTATTTTTATTTTTTATTTTGTTCTGCGCATAGTAAGCATGGACAAAGATACCTTCCTCTGTCTAGTAATAACCAGAAAGGTAGAGGGAACTGTTATGCATATAAACTCATTTAGTCTTATATAAAAATGACATTGTACTACCAGTGTATGACTGGGATTACCTAACAATATATAATGCCCCTGACATTAACTACTGTTATTGTTATTGTTGTCTAAAAACTGATACCTCCCCATTCTAATATGTGATCCTGAATTTAGTCCTGTGCCTTTCAATTGTATAAAGTTACAATTTAGTGTAAGTTGTTCACAATGACTAATTGTAAGAAGAGCATGAGGATCAGCTAATCATTTTCTTAATTGTAGTCATCTACTTCATGTTGTAAGTCTGCAAGTCACTTTTTAACACATTACATGTTAGAGCTCAATGCACACGAATATTCAACACATATCTGCTATGGACATGTTGATAAAAAATAAAAAAAATAAAAAAAAAAATCAAATTTTTTTTCTTCTTGAGTTTTTTTGCCATAACATCAGGCATTGCAATAAAAAGGCCTAGTGCGGCCCTTTTTATTCAATGCGGCGGGGCCTGAGAACCAAAACCTTTTTTTTTTTTGGCCAAAACAAGATGCAAATTATATATATATTTATATATATTGACATGATGCATTTAAGTTTACAAAAATATTTATGTTTAACAGTTGGAATCATACTGTAAAAGTATGTTTGGATTTACCTAGCTTTCATATGTTAAACTTCAAATAGTTTTAGTTCAGGTTTGTTTTCATTCAGCCTTCAGACTTCAGTATTATCAAAAACAGTACAGGAACAGTGACAATTTGATCAAATAAAGCTGGTTATCAGGTGGGATCTCATAACACCAAATGAAAAATTAACATAGAGATTTAGTACTACATGTGTAATAGTAATTACTAACTTAATAGACATTGCTTCTGTACTATATTATGTATGTGTCTCTCACTTGAATTTTAGAGTATAGCCTATTATACGAATTAGAGTGATAATGGTAAGTCTCATTTCAAGCAGGATAAGCATAATCCATTGAACCAAAAGATATCTGGCAATAACTTATAAGCATTTCCAATCCCACATATATAAAAATTTCCAAAGTTATGGTTGAGAAACTTTATCAAATTGACCTCTCAGTAAAATTCAAAATACTGACTCAAAGAGCCCTAGATTAGCTCTCAATGCAATGGATTTTCAACAAATTTCAAGGGGGAAGAACGTACCCCACCATCAACAGGGGGTCACCCGAGATTCATGTCATGAATCTCTACTATGGCTAACGCCCGTAGAGATCATATTCCACCAGTACTAAACCTGGGAACTTGTTGAAGTTTTGACAGGGAACCTTATAATGTCGAAAAAATAACGTGGGGAATATATTTCTTAGTTATTATCTGTTCCTTAATAATGTAATTCACTGTAGGTGAAGGTCCCAACTCGAAATTGCATGCTTTACTGTAACTTTTGGGAGCCGATACCGCAACAAACATTCAATTAATTACTCAGGAGAAATTCCATAATTGTAAGAAACCCAAAGCAAAATCGCTCACAAAGTCACTTAAATCATGAAATTTCGAGTTGGGACCGTCACCTACAGTGAAATAGATTATTAAGAAACAGATAATAACAAAGAACTACATTCCCTGTGTTATTTTTTTCGATTTTATAAGGTTCCCTGTCAAAAAGTTCCAAGGTGTTGTATTGGTGGAATATGATCTCTACGAGTGTTAGCCAGAGTAGAGATTCATGACATGATCTAGGGGTCACCCCCTCCCAAACCTTCCTCCGCTCAGGCCTTCAGGATATGCCTTCGGAATATCATTGCTCAAAAACAGGTGTCCCCAAAAAATCCCTGGATTTTTCACTGATAGTTGTAGTCCATTTATATGTTACAGATATATGACTTTAGAGTGAAAATGCATCTTTGCCTACTTTGGATATATAGAGGATCTCCAACTCGTTATGTTGGGATATAAGATTTTATGAAATGAGTTTGATAAATTTGATTCACAACGAGTCGTAGACGAGTTATGAATCAAATTTATCAAACTAGATTCATAAAATCTTATATCCCAACATAACGAGTTGAAGATCTTGTATATCACGTGAAATAAACAGGAGCTTTATGCCTTTTTACCAAAACAAAATCCTTAAAAGAAGCTTAAAAATACATACATTTACATCGTTAGCGCAGACACTTCATAACCGTATACGACCAGTATTGCTTGCTCAGACTCGAAACAGAAAATATAGTCCCCCAATTTGCCTCTTGGTTTTTTTGTGTCTATTTTCATTAGTGCAACGAAGTTGGACAAGAATTTAACTTTACGGTAATAAACAAATCACTCATTTTGCATTGTCTGGTGATGGTGGTTGTCATGCATGGCTTAATCCTCCTTAATCAATTTAAAGTCATGTTGGTGCGATGCCAAGTTTGCAGGAAGCACGTGCCTATTAATCACTAATGACATATAAGGAAATATGTAATGGCTTTTTTTTAATGATATACGTTGGGTTTCATGTGATATAGATATGTATCTCATTGTTGGTAGTCCATGTTTGAATGATCGTGATGCAGCATGAAGGGCACAATATTCAATATATTTCTTCTTAAGTTATGGCCCTTAGAGTATAAAACGTCATCTTGGATGGGATGTGAATGGTCTTGGGCACATTCTTGAACCAAATGGGATAAAGGATATCCATATACAACAGATTTTGTCCAATCATCACATGCTGGACCACCACATGTTTCAAATTAAGCCACCTCCGAAAATTAATAAAGCTCAACAGAAAGCCACCTTTGACGGGGATAGTCTGTTTGCATGGTGCACTTGTTTGTATTAACTTTGTGTGAAATCGGATGGAGGATCTTAGAAGAACTATGTAACAATAAGACAAGTTTGCTGAAATTATCATACTAATACTTAAATCACTTGAGAATCACTTTTTGTTCATTGCAGATTCCTCGATGAAGCTAGGAAGAATCAAACGGGCAGTGGTGAACGTTTGAGCATGGAGTTGCTTAACAACCCTTATACAACCTTTACAATGATAAAGCACTTCCTCTATAGATGGAAGCGATGTCTCTATCATTATCCCATTACACATGGTGAGATTATTCAACTAGGATTAATATATAAACATAAATGTCATCAAATTTCATCAACCCTTTTATTAAACCCTGTCATGATGGCAGCTGCACTGGTGCATCATTAAAGACCCTGTGCCAGTGCATTATCTTATATATGCGAGTCTCCCATATAAGAGAATGCACTGGCCTACAAGGTCAAGGTAAATATTGTTACGCCAATTTATTCTGTTATATATACGAGGCTCCCTATGGGAGACCCACATATATAAGAGAATGCATTGGCACAGGGTTTTCGCAAAATTTCAAGAAGCTCCAGTCAGAATAATTCAAGATTTTATGGTCAAGACTAGGGCTGCAATGGTGCATCAGGGCTCAAAATACATTTAGTTTTGCGAGAATCGAATGCTGAATCAAGTTAGTCATAAAGCACTGAAAATTGAAAAGTGTTGCGAGAATCATTATGTGAATCGATTTGGTATTCTTTTTCTGCAATGCATCGTCAGGATGTTACCATGATGCATCATGCTTCATATTTTGAATAACAGCAGCAGGTTCCTACGGTCACAGTTGTTGGAAATCTGTATAATAAAAAACAATTGTTTATTTTTTCACACAAATTTCAAATAACTAGTGTGCTACCCATGTACTGAACTCTAACTTAGCATTTCCAACCTTTCAACCAACAAGTTTGGGGACAATCAGACTGTAAAACTATTTGTTTCAGTAGTTTGTAACAAAATATATAGAAAAATTAGCTTCAAGGTACACATATTTACTGTATAGAGCTGGCCATCATTATTCAGGAGTGACAATTGTCAGATCCGTCAACTTAAGTTTGCATCGCGATGCACATCGCACGTCTTATTTCAGTGAACAAGGCAGATGATCAATGATATGAGTGATTATTTAATTAAGTTAAATAAGTGTAGTAGTCCTTGTTTACAAACTGCTTAAGGCCACTTTTTAAGTTGTACGTTTTATGGATCCTTCAACCCTAAAAATCATCAAAAGAAGAAGCAAAAATCAGCACTTGTTTTATTTCTTCCGAGCCTAATAGGGCATATAGCAAAAACAAATTAGTACCAGTACGATAATAATTTATGAGCTTCGAGAAGGCAAGACTATCAAATAAAACTATTTCTGATTGACTATTAATGGGATTAACTTCCCAAAAAATCCTTTGTAAAGAAACTTTTCTGAACAGTTGGGACAGTAGCACATTTTGGCAACATTTAAATGTACTCCAAATGCCGACTATTACTGACTCATTTCACTATTACGACTAAAATAGAATGCATTGCATTCAGTATAGGATTGAATGAATATGAAGAAAAAAAATCCATCCGTCTGTCTATACATGTACATGTACCATCTCTAAAAACAATTATCCATAAACCAAAAAAAGAAAAGAAAGTGGCCTCAATCTGATTCCCAGAAAAGAGTATAATCCCTGATATGGTCACATTACACAAGAAGTGAAGGTAATCTTTTCACCATCTACTACTCATTCAATGGAAGCTTCACATTTCACTGAAGAGCATTCCATTCTGCCTGGGCCCATTACCTACTGTTACCTACACAATACAAAAATCAGGTAGGTATGAAGTCTAAGAATGTCATCGAAGATATCACTCAAGATCAAAGAAATGGTATTTTAAGACCCATTTTAAAATAGTAATTATTCAGGAGATATTAATTATTGTGGAGAAAAAAGAAAAAAAATTGTGAATTCTTGGGACTAACGGTAATTTCAGTAAACTTATATTTCATCTCTATTTTGAATGTACGTTTTCTTGATTTCTTATGCAACAGAGGTGAAAGAGATATTTGAGAAAACATGGGAGGAGCACAACCTGACGATACCAAACAAAACAGATCTGGCATCCGCAGCTAAATCCCTGTACACGATTCAAACCGTATATAATATATCCATAAAGACATTCTCGATGAATGGAACCCTGGGATATGCAGACCTCTACGATGTAGGAATCCTGGCCTATGAGAATCACCAGTTTCGCACAGCTCTAAATTGGATTGAAGCTGCCATCTATTTGCACGCCTATTCTGGGAAACGGAAGACTCCATTTGATGCTTTTAATGCAGCCTATGTGTTATCCGTCTGTAGCGATCAGGTATGGTCAATGTCAGCAATTTTAATCGCCAACAATATCTCATGTTGTAGCATCCATTTTGCCAGTATCTAGTCACCATACTCCATTTTGTCTTTTTCTCTGTAATGATATAAAATATCCCCGTTAAAGAAAGATTACCTCTTCATATAACAATTTTGAAATAGTATCGTGGTTGTACAACAATAAGAAATATGAATTGAAGACCCATATCCAGAAACGCTTCTATCGATTAATATTGATTTTATTTCAAATATTTTATCATAAAATGAGATTATTAAATGGGACACTTTATTGTTCTATTTTTAGAACAGACCATTAAGGCGATACCATATAGCGATAGAGATCATTAGGGTGTTCCCATAGCTATGCTCCGAACTTCAAATGTCCCAGATTGATTGTTTGTATCGTTTTATTACATAGTTATCAGCGATAATGAGTCTAATTAATGTTTATTTGTGACAAAATTACAAAATCAAATTTCTGGTCTCTGTTAACAGTAACCACTCTTGTTCGTTAGCTAAACAACCACATGTTTTAGACCGGAAAATAGTCGTAATGTAATCAATATTAATTGATAAAACCATTTCTGAACAGGGGTCTTTGATTCATATCTACATGTAATATTTTATATCCTGGTAACTATATAACACATGTTTACAAAGAGATAGGCCATCTTTAATATGATGTGAAACACTCACATACGGTGATTAAATAGAAATTTAGAATAATCTTGCTCACATTAGTTATTTTTTTCGAATATAATCCCAATTGACAACACACGCCATCATTCTTATGTATTAATAAAATTCGATGATAAAATCATTTGTGTTAGGTTATTGCTGATAGTTGCGTCCCGAATTGAGATGTAAATGTTTACAATTGAGCGAGATTCAGACAATGTTTTATGTGGAGTGGTGTGGTCAATTTCTTGTGAAATTTTCATTGATGTTAGGAGAATGCTACATTCCCCAGGTTGGCATAGTGACTGAGTACTAACTTATCAATTTCACGCACCCAAACAGGTCCATAATATGTCTTTAATATATTAATAATTATTATATAATAAGACCAGCATGAATCAATCAAATCTCATGTCATAACTTTTGAAGCTAAGAGATCTTATTTTTGGTAATGTTTTCAATGGGCAGGCCAGTTGTCATGCAGAACTAAACAACTTGTATACATGTAAATCATAATGTTGGAGACAGGCAGAGTGTTATACAAGTCGACAATAGTTATAAAATGCCACTAAAACAGGTTATGTTCTTGGGGCATTGGCTTTTTAAGAAGCATCAAAATTAAAAATACTATTCAAGTTATGGTAGTTACCTTATCATCTGGACAAAATAGTCGGAAGGGACCCAAATTCAAACTCGATTGAGACTTTCAAAATATGAAGGTCATATACCAAGTTTCATGAAATTCATGAAATACTATACATGTTATCATCCAGACAAGTAACATTTCAGATGGATGGAAAGACAAACGGACAGACGGACAATGACTCTAGGTCCTTCCAATTGATGATTTTAGAAGCTAAATTAACATTATTAATAAAATTCTCATCATAAAAGAGCACATATACTCAGCACATACTTGTGAATTATGAGTCATTGTTGTAGTCAAACTTTTCATATCTTGTAAGTTTACACTTGTAAAAGTTTAATTGTACTGACCCCTGTTTTGAATGCCTTAAATTTAATTCATATTCATTAATTATAATTACTAAATTAGAAATATAGCTATATTCTTTTATTATATAAAATTGGAACTTTAATATGGGGAAATGTATGTCATACCAAGTTCCTGCAATATATATAATGTGGCAGATCAGGTACTCATAACAGAAAGCATGTAACTGACAGTAACTACAGTATTACAGCTAGGAGCAAGACTGAAAATAGTGTGTCTGTCATTTGCAGAATAATTAGGTCCCCAGAGGGTGAATTTAATGATGCTATCCCGCACAGAGGGCTAGCATCACTAAATTCTCCCTCTGGTGACCTCATTCTGCTTAGGCCTCATCTTCTGGGAAGTATCTATAGTCTCAAATTAACATTTATTTTAGTTACTTTTTCCCTTCTGTTCAGTTTATATATCTCCTAATTTGCAGAAGATAAAATGCAAAATTGAGGTGACTAATGGGTGAACATCACTAACTTCAGCTTTGGAACTTCAACTTGTGCCAGGTAGCGTCACTAAATTCACCCTCTGGGGATCTCATTCTGCAAATGACAGGCACACTATTTGCAAGCTTGGCTAGAAGTGAATTTCCTTGGTTATATTGTGTGGTATCTCGTGGCAATCTTTTTTTTCCAATACAGCAATTAAACAAGCAGTGACTGAAATTAATATGCTATCTTGGAGTTCTGTCTATTTAATACAAAAAGAGAATTTAGTTCAGAAAACAAAACATATCCTCACCAGCATCTAAGTGAACGTTCAGATGACACGATTCAATCGTAAGGGGAAAGATTTCTGTTGGACTTTCAGTTGGACTGCGCATGCCCACTGCAAGATCGCGAGTAAAGAAATAATATCAAGCGATGTTTGATTTTAGATGTGAAATCATGGCTTATCCTTGGTTACCTCCACTTGCGTCGGAATTGCAGTCGTGTGTACGTAAAAATTGTAGATGGAAAGTTTGTAGGGTAGTCAATCACGTGGTTAACCATGGCTTACGAACAACCCACGATATCCTCATCTGTGACGACATCGCAAATCGTGTGAACAAACTATCCACGATTTTGTCAGGCCCGATTCCGATTGAATCGTGGTCGTCTGAATGTTCACTCTTTCAGATTGAATTGTTCTAGCTTGAATAATTTTCTTAATATTCCTACAACATCTGATGTTCTCCAAATATTCTGAGAGTGTCATTTCATTTTTTGTGTGATTTTGTTTGTAGCTTGGAGAGAAAGAAATGCAGCGGTATTACCTCACTATAGCACACCAAATGGGTGAGTGAGACTCTTGCTCATATTAGTTTTTTTACCATTTTTTACAATTTTTTACCACATAAATAGAACGGGGTCTGAAAAAAGGCCCAGTGTTTCTTATGATAGGGCCTATAAGGCCATCCAAAATTAATTAGTATAATTACCGTAATTGCTTATCAGGCAATTTTTTTTTCAGATCAGTGAGGGAGGGAGGATTTTATCTTTAGTTTTTGTGTGTGCATGGATTATGATACATTCCCTTGTCGAGTAATAGTCTGAAAATATAGAGGGAACTGTGTTATGCATCTACACTCATCTGATATAAAATTACATTGTAATACCAGTACATGACATAGGGATCACACATAATGTTATAATACCGCTGACTGATTATTGTGGTCTATAAATTTACACCTCTCCATTATAACATGTGATCCTAAATTTCCTCCAGTGCCTTCCAATTGTTCTGGAGTCACAAATAGTACACCAGACTATGTGAATCAGCTTATCAATTTCTTCAATGTAGTCAACCACTTCATGTTCTATGACACTGTGTGCATACATTATAGTCACTCTTCACACATTACACAGAGACATGTTAAGAGTTCATGTCATTTGAAATTAATGCTCAGTATGTATGGACATGTTGGTAACAACATACCCCAAAAAATAAAAATTATTTTTATCTTTCACATTTTTTTTTCGTACTTTGTTTGGTCATAATATCAAAATCGAAATAAAATGTCCAAATGCTGGCCATTAATTTCAATTCGGCAGTGCCTGAGAAACAATTAATTCATGGCCTAAGGTGCTGAATTTCATGTCATAAAAAAACACAAGGACCTTATATTAGCGTTGCCTGGAATAGGAATTATTTGAGAGAAATCCTTGAATTGTGGTACCAGTCACATTTTCCTCTGTACATGTATCTAGCATGACATTACCTATCTCATTAAAACTTTGATTGACAAAGTCAGCAAATAATTATATTAATTATATTAAATCATACATATTTCAAGCACCAGTTGACGTTATTCATGTACATTTCCAAAATATTTTTTTTTTCAATTTTCTTTTGTATGTTTGTCGAGTGCCTATATTCAGTGCAAATATGAACTATTCTGTGCAAACTGATTTAGAACATTGTCTAGTCTAAACACTTTTATAGCATGCATTGGAGAGGTATTCAGGATACAATCCAATGTTTGCTATTTGTAACATGATATCTGGGCCCTGCATGTATCTCTGAGCTTAACCACTATAGTTAAAGATCACAATCTAATTGTAAACAACGTAGACACACACGAAGCCTCATATCATATATTATATCATCTCAATTGCAAAAGATGGTTTAAACCCCACCCAGTATGCCAATTTTGTGTGTAAATTTGTGTATTTCCATATTTTCTGTTCCCAAATGGTGGCGGCAGGAAAACGACCATATGGTCATGCCACCACCATATGACATATTTTTGTTAATTACTTAATTTGATATGTATTACATATTTGTCTGATGATATGCCATGAATAAATATTTACTTACTTAGAATATTTGTTTGTGAGATTTGCCAATTGGAACGTGCTTCCATTATTTACTCTTTTTATGCTCACGATTCAACTTGATGAAGTTGGCTTCCCTCCATGTGGATGTCTTAGGCTTTACAGATAGGGCTCCGCATATTCCACACTGAGCTGTTTACAGGGCCTGGAACTGTAGGCCCCGTCAAAATTTGAAGCCTGAAAAAGTTATCATGAAAAACACATACACTGTTGAATAAGATAGGTTCAACCATCTGCATGATGGATTCAATAAAAGTCCATGAAGTCAACGATTTGGAAAGGTATGCCTTTATGTTATTATCCTTCAGAATGCTTGAAAATACCTGTAGGGTCCTTGAAAAATCATTGAATTTGGTCATGCTCAAAATCGGATGAACTCTGCTATAAAATTATTGCTGAATTTGAACATGCACATTCTAATATTTTCATCTTTTTAAATAGAAGATGAATTTTCAATGTATCGCTGTGTACTATAATTTAAAAGTATGTCTAGGTGTCTTAGTAACTTATGCGTTTTCACTCTAACCGTAATCATCTGGTCGAAATTCTGTTGGCTAGCAAGTCAAATCATACAAATTGATGTTTATCATTCTTAGATTTGATGATTTGATGCGTGTTTTACAGATAAGAAAAGTCATAAAGTGAATAAAAAGATTAATGATCTTAAAATCAACACCGATGAGACTCCAACATTTCCAGAGAAGCATATGAGTTATTCAGCTTTTACTCGACTACAGAAGATGTGTGTGCAAATTTACATGCCACATATGGTAGGTTCTCTACAGTAATGCTCTAAATAATTGACTTATTAACCACAGCATAATTATGGGTAACTTTTCAGGATTTAGTCGGAAATATGGCTTTTTGCCATTCTTCAGGATTTAGTTGGAAATATGGCTTGTTGCCATTCATCGGAAAGCTCTCACTGAGAGCTTTCTGATGAATGGCAACAAGCCATATTTCCGACTAAATCCTGAAAAGTTACCCATAATTCTGCTGTGGTTAAGGAGTCGATTATGCATTACTGTATTTATCATTCACTAACTAAGGCCAAATAAATAAAAATAATGTGTTCTCAGATACCTCCTTATCAAGAGGGCCGCACACGAAGCGATATATGTTTGACAATACTTGTCACAGACCCTTGCGATGTAAGATTGGTGTGTTCACACGGTTTGAATTTAGTTGTGTGTCAATTATGATATATCTACTACCATCGCACACAATAGGATTGGATCATATGATCTGGTTGTCTTTTTCTCAAAAATGGAGTGGGCTATTATTAGCATGGTAGGCCTAGGCATGTGGGGTCAGGGAAGATTCATCCGAGGGCCGAAAATCTTTTTGGCCATATTAGCCAATTATGATTTTATTTGGTCAAATTAAAAAAACTTGAGCCAAATTAAATGCTCATTTTCTGGGCTCACAATTAATGTATACCGGTAAATTTTTTTTCATTTAACATTCTATATAATTATAATAACATAAATCTTCTTAACCCAAGTGAAATAATTCTATGTGGACACCGTGCCAAAGCGACTTGAAATTTAATCTCACACCTGAAGGAACATCCCTTCAAATACTGTACGTCTGCACTTCTTTAATCCCACCATTGCTACTGGACAATATACCACTACCCACCATCTACCATGGCAGACAATGGATTCATTAGTGTCAATCCTCATTACTGTATTATTGCATTTGGTGGCCAATTGTTTTATAGTAGTGCACTGCCCTGAGTGCTTTTTGTTACCCATATAGCTGTATCACCTAATCAATTAACTGACCCAGTCAATGTAAAAGCACTGCAAATTATTTTAGCAGATGACCATACATGTACTATATATTTTATACTCATGTCGCTCCCGTTACAAAATCAATTTGGGTTTTTAAATTAGATTTCCGATTTTTGGGTAAAAAAAACTTTGGCCAAAAGTTTGGCAATCAGTCATTCAATTTATAATTCTCCGCCAAATTGGAAATATGATGCATAAATAATTTAATACAATTGTCAAAATGTAGAGCAAAAACTCTACCATATTGGTACATGTATTTGGGGAGCAAACGCTAGTCATATATTAATATGTATATATATTTTTGTTGCAGTGGGAAAATGACACAGAGGAGACAGAATGTTCTGTTAATAAGAACATCTCTGAACTCTCGTGTTACTATGCAAAACATCTCATACCGTATGAGCTTGTAAAGGTGGAGCCAATATCCAGGGATCCTGATATCTTTCTGCACCATAATTTCATGTCTGAAAAAGAGATGGAAGAGGTGACCATTGAAGCCAAGGAGAGACCATTACAGAAGAAAATAGCTTCCTACTGGAAAGTCAATCGCTTGTTAGTACAATCCGACAACATTGTGGGCAACATTAAATCTACACAGGTGTTATGTACTCAGAGTCGATTAATAATTGAATTCATTTATATAAATGCATTCAAAATTAGAGTAATATGTTTATGAGTGAACTTATTAGAGTTATGAGCTCACGGTGTAATAATATTGTGTTCCTTTGCATTGAATATAATAACCTGCTTACCTTTAAATTTAACTAAAAAGATTCTTCCATAATGGCCTATGCTAATATCATCTACTTATAGGCTTCAAGCTTTATAATAACAAGATGAAAGAGAAATAGTCTTTCTTCACAAAATCCTCTACAGAAGTATAAAACTTACAAAAGTTGAGGTTAGGGAGCAGAGGGCCATCTGTCTTCTCATAGTAATACATCATACAGCTAATCCTCATATTTATGTGATTTGTGTATGTCATATCAGGATCTGATCAAGTTACATATCTTTGCTTCTCCACAATCCATTTTAATAGGATGAAGCCTGCTTTGTAGCTCAAACTGAAAATGTTATATATTTATATGTTTTCACACTAAATATCCATATATTCTTTTCATATTCATTCTCAATATAAATCTGACTTTTCATTGACAAGAATGGGATATAATATAGTAGGGAATATTACTGAACACTTCATATCTATGATGGAATGGATGGAATCTAAGCAGATGTCCCATAATTAGAACATGTTGTAACTTTTGTAGAACAAAACCTAAGGTCAGTAGCAACCTCCAGTGATATCTATAAAAGAGGTTGGCTGCATGACAGTCAGTCTCTTTAAACAGCCAATGATAATCTTTTCAGATTTACATCTATGGAACTGCGATTAAGATTTGACTTCTGTATTGATGAGATTCCCTTCATTCCATTGGTCATGTCTCAGACTGAGAGCTATTTCATTGGTTGTGCATGCAAAGTGCTCATTACAAGGCAGAATTCAATCTCTTTAAAAAGATGAAAACAATTACAAACACAGCTTAATGATTGACTATATTTAAATTGTGAGATTGGAGGTAAATTGACATGTTGACAATTTTCCCATGCATAGCGAAACACAAACAAATTTACACTACAGAATACAGGCGACATATTTATACTCATTGCAATCTGAGAGACATTATATTTGAGTTTTTATCAGTCAACGATATTTATTACGGATTAATCGATCACATTTATAAATACTAATAAATACTACGAGTCTCACCAGGCATGCACTCCATGTTTGGAAATAATTTAATACATCATCTTGGGAAAGCCCCGTCGTTCTAGAAATAAATTCTGAATCAGAGTTCCAGAGACATAAATCTGATAAGATTTCTGTGGACTTTTTAAAGAGACTGGATGGTAGGCAGCATCTTGTCATCCATTGATATATTAGCCAGGTTCAGCCAAACATACCTGTTACTAATAGTTTTGACCTGCATATTATTTACTTGATATATTTACTCTTTAACTAAAAACGTTTTTTTTAGGGTAGAGTTAGCTGATAGTGGCAGTGATATATCAAAAACTCTGAGCCGACGGATCTCACAAATCACTGGATTGAACACAAGACAGAGATCCGGTGGGAGATCCAGTGCTGGTAACTTACATGTGAGTGATTTGTACTGGCTTCTTAGTCGTGTCAGAAACAGGTCTGAAAATATGATGCTGGACATTTGCAGAAAGACGTCCCCGGAGGGTGAATTTAGTGACGCTACCCCATAGTGGCCCTGGCTTGCATCACCAAATTCATCCCCTGGGTATCTCATTCTGCATGGCCTCACCAGCTGCTTCGGGGAACTAGACACAGATTTAAGTTCCCAGATGGTAAAGATGACAATATGCATCCATTGGGCACCTCAATTAGGCATTGTGTTGTCTGCCAATTTGGGCATATACTCATATAGAGAAACTAAACTAAAAAAGAAAAAGTAACTTTCTAAAGAAAACTAAAAAACTTGTAAATTTGATAATAGAGATACTTTCCAAAGAAGATGAGTCCTAAGCAGAATGAGGTCCCAAGAAGGTGAATTTAGTGATGCTAGCTTGTTGTGCAGGGTAGCATCACTAAATTCACCTTCTTGGGACCTCATTCTGCAAATGTCCAGCACTATATTTTCAGGGATCTAAGCTGGTACTGGAAAAAGATATGTTCCATCCTGTTTCTCTACTATTGCTCACTTTACTGAATTAGATACACTTTGTTCCAAGTGTAGCATAGACATTTCCATAAAGAATGGAATAGGACTGAATGATTTGCTTTGGGGTGTCTTAACTTCAACATAATATGATGATATCATGACAAATAGTCCTGCTATTTCCAAGGAAGCATTGTTTATGTACAGTATTTTGGTAGTAGAAGAGACTCAGGAGAGACGTCAATAATTGAAGGAAAACAAGTCTTTGGTTGCATATATTAATCATTGCAACTATGTGCTTGCATAGTTTCAATAGTTTTTCTTGGATTTAAAGAATCCCAAAATGTTTAGATTTAAGCAATTTGGTGGTAGAAAATTTAAGTTTACAATACCAGGTGTAAAAATATAAAGATTGTTGGTGAGACAGAAGTCAATATTCTATTTGACTTACTTCACTTGTTTGAAATGCTTGATATTAAATGCTATGAAACACATTTTCGAGCCATACAAAATCAAGTATTCTGCATTAATCTACTTCGACACAAATTTCTTCTTTTTCAGGTTATTAATTATGGGGTGTCTGGTTTTGA
The DNA here is from genome assembly GCA_032622095.1 of Siphonodentalium dalli. NCBI lineage: Eukaryota > Metazoa > Mollusca > Scaphopoda > Gadilida > Siphonodentaliidae > Siphonodentalium > Siphonodentalium dalli. Next base: position 166,002,809 of record CP136065.1, on the reverse strand, counting down.
TACAGTACATCTAGATGCTTACAAGGTGAGCTATATTATAAATGCACAAACATCTAATAGAATTCCTAAAATTTAAAAGCCAATCATTCGTCTAAAAGCTATATTTTACAAAAATGACACAATTCTTGATTAAACTGTTTAAATAGTGATAAAATTAATGATTTCATTAGTGATGCAATGTGCTGTTTAGTAGAAATCACATTCTTACCATAATGCCTTCTTTTCAAGGACAGAAAATACCTAACAGAAATGAAGGGAAAGTTGAAAGGGTCTGGGAATAGAATAGCGACAGTCGCTTTATTTGTAAGTAAAATATTCATCATACAGTTCACCTATCCACATATGAGCATGCAAGCTGATTGGGAGCGTATATTGATATTGCTGTTACACATATAATTGCAGCCTATATTGGACCTGATTTCCAATAACCAATCGTAAAATGGAAAATATGTTGTGAAATTTGAAAACTTCTAAAGTTCAATAACAGACAGTTCAGTAAAATGGGATTTGAGGTTCCGTGATTCAAAAAGAAGTTGTACAGTAATGCCCTAATTAATCGACTGCTTAACCACAGCAGAATTATGGGTAACTTTTCAGGATTTAGTCGGAAATATGGCTTGTTGCCATTCATCGGAAAGCTCTCCATAATTCTGCTGTGGTTAGGCAGTTGATTAATTAGGGCATTACTGTTCCTCTGGTGCTGGCATACCTCCACATAGTCCAAGTCTTCTCGTACTAAAACCAGCTAAGATATTGGGATTAGTCCAGGAGATATTGGTCGACCTCTGCACCCCCCCCCCCCCCCCAGGACTTAACTTCACCCCACTAATTTTCTTCCTTAAGGTCTCCTCTAATTTTTTTCACTTGTTAACAAGAAAAAAAAGTGGCCGCAGAGACTCCAGACAAGATGGCGTCCATCATGGCGGCCATTTTTTTTAATTGCACCAGGTCTCTTTGATCGCCATTATAGTAAAGATGATAGCACATGCGGTCTTGTTTTCCGCTCGATTCGTGATGCTAATATACAACCCTTACAAATTAGCCAAAAATCTGACACCAGAATCCAATATGGCGGCCAAGATGGCCGCCGAAATGTGAAAATATGCTATTTTTCTGACATGTTACCACCTTTCGTTTGTCTCTGTGGGAAAATGTTAGAATTTTTGCGTCATATTATACATTTATCATATAGAGGAGTCATTGGCGAACACATAGGGACCATAATATGCATTCATTGCGGGATATTTTTGTCCGATATCACGTTTTCCCAAATGCCGGTATCATAGGTCAAAGCCGAATCTCCGTTAATAACGCGATGTTATGTTTCGAATCAATGATTGTTATTGCTATTATAACAACACCCATGCATATATATTTGCAGGAGATACTCGAGCTAGGATTCCTCTTATACCTGAGTTGAGGAATATTTACCCAAATCCAAGATGGTGGCCAAAATGGCCACCAGAAATAAAAAATCGCCGAAAATCGCTGATTTTAACATCAGTGAGCATTATTGTCATGATAACTCCACACCTGCTTACTATTGTAAGTTGGGAACACTTAGGCGAAGAACTATCCTTGTACCATATCCAAATAAAAGTCCCCCAAATCCAAAATGGCGCCCACAATGGCGGACAGATTTTGAAAAATCACCGAAATTCCCTCATATTCACATCATTGGGCATTATTGTCGAGACAACTCCATCCATGCGTACAGTTGAGTTGGAAATACTGAGATGAAGTAATTACCTTACATCTCATGCAAGAAATGGTTTTCCAAATCAAAGATGGCGGCCAAAATGGCGACCGAAATTTGAAAACACGCCTACATTTCTTTACTTTCTTAGGATGGGCGTTATTGTTTCGCGATTTCTACCCACCATTACATGTTGATATGTATGAATTATCCATTAGGGTTTGGCAAGTGATACCCACAGTCAATATGGCGGCCAAACTGGCGGGCAGAAATTGAAAAGAAGCCGATATTATCACATACTAATTTCAACTTTTTGTCATAATATTGATTTGTATAAACGAAACGGTACATAATATAAGCCATATATTAGTTCCAATGTAAGTCGTAGCCTTTTGGAAGGATGAAAACCCACAATCGCAATGTGGCATTTCAAAATCCATTTTCCACTAAGGGCTCATACTGGCCGTAACCGTATATAGGTGCGCCGAATAGTCATATTATGACTTCCAAGAATCAAAACAACAGTACCTGAGCTTATTCTGAATTGCCACATTCAGCATTATCTAGACTCGTTTCCGTCTCTTCGTCAGATTAATCTATCTCACTCACAACAACAGTTCACTACTCTTCTTTGTATGAGTGTGCCACTAATCGGAATGTTTCAAACAATACATATGCCGGTGTCCAGCTCGCGTGTTGGTTTCGAAAGCTTGGAATTCTTAGCGAGCTTCATTCGCGGTATAGCTTATGGTATAATTCAGATGCTACATATGGGGTATATGCGTCATCTTGTGCGAGACACTATAAAGGTATTCGGTCGATGCGTATATACTAGCTTTCAGAAGGACCTATCTATCTGCGTATTGTCAGCTTTGGTGACCTAACGGGGATAACAACGTGTACACCTGGTGATCTTCCCAAACAGCCACTTCTCAATATATGGTTCATCAATTCACATACTCATCTAATGTACTGACGTACCCAGACAACTTCTGTATATGGCTTCGAATGTTGAAAGCCCGACATTTGACGGATGCATTTCTGCTAAGACCATAATGCATAATATACCCAAACTCCTTGAACATGATCATAAGAACAAGCTTGTTGGCGTCCAGCAATCGTCTCACCGAACAGATCCAAGCAGATGATAACAATACACACAGTGCTCGTTTGTGGGTATGTGTCATGATAGTGGAAATGAAATTGGACCATGACTGCACCGCCCCTTATTTTGTTATGTTTTAGATTCAGACAGGATCTCATGTGTGGCTTTGCTTTCCTTGTATGCTAAGATTGTATGTTCCCATCCGTTTGGAAGCCGTTCTTAAACAACTGGACCAGGAGTATGCCATTGGCTACTGATGTATAAGCCCCACCAAGACTGGGGTGTAGTCTTAAAGGCGATACCTTTGATAGTTGGTTGATATGTCATACTCACGTTGGGTGGTATGGTTCAAGAAAGTACAAATGCCATCAACAAAAGGGTGAAATGTTCAACGCGAAGAACATCCAGAGGAATGTTACGTTGATGAGCTCTTGCATTCAGTTCAACAAACGTTGGTACACCAAGTGATTTCTTGGTAACATCACCAAATGCGACCATTTTCCTGCATGAGACATTAACTACTATATTCTAAAGTTATATATATATATAAAGCTATATGATCATAAAGGTCGCGATCCCCAACCATTGCCATCGAGACTGTAAATTGTTCTTTAAATACATAGTGAAATAAATGCACCACAATTCCTGACATTTTCTTGAATAATACCGCCCACATACTGACACTAACCCCGAGAGAGGATAACAAAACACGCATACATTCATGCTATAAAGACATTATCCTTTAGTCCATCCGACTGTTTTGAGGGAGGCTAGCATATTATTATCCAGACAAAAGTGTACGTAGTTGAATCAGAAAGGCTTCGAAACGGATGTGGAATACAACCTTACCACACCAAATAAAACCGACACGCATGACATTCGATATCTTAAACATGCACCAGGTGTAGGGGTGGTGTATACAGTGGCCCATTTCATTTCCACTATCATGGCGCATGTTCACAAACTAGCACCGCGAGCATTGTTCTTCTCTGCTGGGAGATATTCGATGAGACAACTGCGGGGCCTCACACAGTTTGCTTCGGATAATGGTCAAGAAGTGTGGGTAGTCTGTACACTAGGGTCTTCTCCTTAGCAGATAGACATCTGTCCAAGGGAATGAGACAGATAGCAACCTTCGAAACACTGTCGAAGTTGTCCACATATGCCAATGCGTTCGCTGAGTTTGTGAGTTGACGAACCATCTATTGAGAAGTGACTAGCTAACTGGTTCGCCAGGTGTACATGTCGTTATCCCATGTGGTATGAGACACATACATAGAGATGACCTTCTGTAAGCTAGACACCGGAAAATGAATTGTTTGAAACGTTATGATTAGAGGGACCCTACTCCCAGGAAGTGGTGAATACTTTGTCGGTGTGAGCGACCTAGATTTATCAGACAAAGAAATGGAAGCTGTCCAGATAATTATGGACGAGACGTGGCAAATCAGAATCTGTTATCAGGTAATTGTTCTGATATAACTATTCGGCGCACCTACGCTTACGGCCATTATCGGCGCTAAGTGGACACTGGATTTCGAAATGCCACATCGCGATATTAATTGTGGTGTTTCATCTTTCCAGAAGGATACGAGCTATGTTATGCGTTTTGATACCTTTAGGTTGAACTAGTAGATGGTTTATGTACAGTTTCGTCCATACATACCGATATTATGACAAAAAGTTGAAATTAATATGTGAAAATGTCGATTTCTTTTCAATTTCTAGCCGCCAATTTAGCAGCGATCTTGGCTGTGAGTAGCAATTGCCAAACCCTAATGAATACTTCATGTCACTATTCCATATCAACATGTAATGGTGGATAGAAATCGCGAAACAATAACGCCCATCGTAAGAAAGTAAAGGAATGTAGACTTGTTTTCAAATTTCGGTCGCCATTTTGGCCGCCATCTTTGATTTGGAAAACCATTTCTTGCATGAGATGTAAGGTAATTACTTCACCTCAGTATTTCCAACTCAACTGTACGCATGGATGGAGTTGTCTCGACAATAATGCCCAATGATGTGAATATGAGGGAATTTCGGTGATTTTTCAAAATCTGTCCGCCATTGTGGGCGCCATTTTGGATTTAGAGGACTTTTATTTGGATATCATACAAGGAAAGGTCTTCGCCTAAGTGTTCCCAACTTACAATAGTAAGCAGGTGTGGAGTTGTCATGACAATAATGCTCACTGATGTTAAAATCAGCGATTTTCGGCGATTTTTTATTTCTGGTGGCCATTTTGGCCGCCATCTTGGATTTGGGTAAATATTCCTCAACTCAGGTATAAGAGGAATCCTAGCTCGAGTATCTCCTGCAAATATAGATGCATGGGTGTTGTTATAATAGCAATAACAATCATTGATTCGAAACATAACATCGCGTTATTAACGGAGATTCGGCTTTGACCTATGATACCTGCATTTGGGAAAACGTGATATCGGACAAAAATATCCCGCAATGAAGGCATATTATGGTTCCCATGTGTTCGCCAATGACTCCTCTATATGATAAATGTATAACATGGCGCAAAAATTCTAACATTTTCCCACAGAGACAAACGAAAGGTGGTAACATGTCAGAAAAATAGCATATTTTCACATTTCGGCGGCCATCTTGGCCGCCATATTGGATTCTGGTGTCGGATTTTTGGCTAATTTGTAAGGGTTGAATTAGCATAACGAATCGAGCGGAAAACAACACCGCATGTGATATTATCTTTACTATAATGGCGATCAAAGAGACCTGGTGCATTTAAAACAAATGGCCGCCATGATGGACGCCATCTTGTCTGGAGTCTCTGCGGCCACTTTTTTTTCTTGTTAACAAGTGAAAAAAATTAGAGGAGACCTTAACGAAGAAAATTAGTGGGGTGAAGTTAAGTCCTGGGGGTGGGGGTGCAGAGGTCGACCAATATCTCCTGGACTAGATGGCGAGATGCTGGATTTAGTCCGAGCCCGCTTGCATAGGCTTCTTATAACATGACTTAAGCGTTAGTGACCCGCTCAAATAAAACCACAATTATATGAAATAAAATATCACAATTGCGACAATAAACGGACATTTTCCGCAGAAGACATGCTATTTCATCTGAAACTCACATCAGTTGTGAATTGAAAGCGGTAATTTAATGCAAAAAGAGACATTTACCGCAATGTTTACAATTTTTTTAAAGTATGCGAACTCAGTTGACCTCGCGAACTGTGTTCGGCATTTTCCGTAGATTTTGGACTAACAACGCAAATTACGATGAATTCTCCATTGTAATCGTAATTATGTGTGTCAATAGATTAATTAAACATTGGAGATATAAATGTAATACATTAAATAAATTACGGGAATTACAACCCTCTCAAAGTTTAAAACAGTGTAAACACAACGAGCATTAGAATAAATAATATGCCTTATATGGTGCTACATTTCACCCACATTTGGTGGGCTTCCGCGAAATTAAGATATATACTAAGCGAACAGGGCAATATACTACTCTTGTTAAGCACACAAAAAATCAAACAAAATGTGTATAAATTTTGAACCTTAAGTTTGAAAAGTCCCACTAAACGGAAGAACTATATTTCGAAACTGTGTGATTCGGTTCTCCTGATTATTTTATCAACACAAATGTCAAAATGCACATCACACGCATGGCAAGTCAGACACAAGAGTTCTAATTTGCTCCAATTTTGACAAGTTATGTCATTAAGTTTTCAGTGCGGGAATTGTTCTCAAAGCACATAGGAAACTGGACTTTGGGGCGATCGGTTTTCGCCATTTTGTTCGGAAAATCCCGCACTATATATAGAAACGGAAACTAGAAATACCCAGAACAAACAGCGGATTATGCCGAAGTTATTCGGACCACTTCGGCTTTCAGTTAAAACGTAAACAAACAGAGAAACAAAGCGATGTTTGTGGCAATCAACCGGAATATTCTATGTGTAATCTAACATTAAAGTTAGATTATTATACACCATTATGACCATAAGATGTCTCTCTTTCCGATGTATATAGCAACATGTATTGATTTGTTAGTTAAATCGAGTAAAATACACCACAAATTCCCGCCACAGATCCTGGGCGTAAGTCATGTTATAAGAAGCCTATGCAAGCGGGCTCGGACTAAATCCAGCATCTCGCCATCCCAATATCTTAGCTGGTTTTAGTACGAGAAGACTTGGACTAACCTCCACAGTGTCAAATTGAAACAATGGCTGAACAAAGCCCAAATTTAAATTGAACAAAGGCGGGATAACTGATAACTCTAGAATGGAAAATGCAAACCACATCATTGGGCACTCTTTTGGAAGCAGTCATGAAGGCAAATCGCCATTCCAAATTTCATTCAGATCTGTTTAACCCATGACTGAGATATCTGCCCTGACAGACAAAAACACTATTTCCAGATAACAAATAAGGATAACTCTAGAACAGAAAATGCAAACAACGTCATTTGCCTCTCTTTTTAAAGCAGACATGATGATGAACCTCCACAAACATTGTCGAGTCATTTGGTTTCCGACCTGCCCATATTTCAATTTTCACCATGGGGGTATCCCAGCACCCATGGTGCAACCTCTTGTATTTTATTTGGTACTTAATTGAATACGTTTTAATTAATAAATAATAAGTTGTTTGTACTTCGACAACGACGTCAATACATTCTGATCATAGTGCGATTGTTTGGGTTGGAGAGGTTTTGCCGTAATAAACTAATTTGGATAATTAAATCGGCTTTTGGTGAAATTACGTCGTTGTTGTTGTTGTAACTGGATGATACATGGCCCATCAAATCTGATAATGTACCTTTAAATAACTAACCAATAATGCCTCTGTTCATTGTTGCCAAAATGATCGAAAGATCTATCAATATTTGGTCAGTTTGCAATAATTTGCACAATCATTGTTAAAATATTTTCAGATATGTATGTGTTTAAAGGGACCCGAGCCACTTGCAGTGGGTCAAGGTGCAAAAAATAGAAAAGTCCATAAAAGCATCACCGCTTAGAGGAACATGGAGAAATAAATAGACATTGTTCTTATTTATATTCATTATTGATAGTTCTCCAATAAAAAATTTTTATGTGTTGAAACCATTGTTATGTAAACATAATTGTTACAATGATTTGTAAAAAAATATCGCTAATTGTGTAGTAGGTTAATATATTTTAGTCTGAATATGATTTTCAATTATTTTTCCAATGTTTACCATCAAGTTTTGATTAAACTTTGGTATCTTATTGGACTAATTGAACTTTTATTGGTAATTCCACTGTAACAGTAATGTTTACATAACCATGGTTTTGATATGCGAAGACTCATTATTGGAGAATTATTAATAACCATATCTCCTGTAAAATTAAGTGGATGGAACCCAAATTTGAACTTGACCTGTATTTTCATGAGTAATCCATATAACAAATTTGATAACTAAAAGTAAAGTTATCACCTGGAGACCTAAATAATCGGCAAATTCTAAGTTGACGAGGACCATAACTCCGGTAAAAATGGGCAGACAAATTACACAATTTTTGGGTTTAAACGAGCCATGTCCATTTAAATACACACTCCCGAGTAAAACAACAAATATAAAATACAATTTAACAGCATCATGTTGTCCCACCATTGGCCACCAACATCTGATCATAGCTAAATCAACAAGACTCATTGTAGCATAATAGCAAAACCATTTGACCAGGGTGATCCTGTGCAGCAGCAACAACTTGATAAAAGCATCTTTCGCAATATAATTATTTTCAATGGTCCTGCATAAGTCAACCCTGACTTTCACCCGTTAATTTGCATTTCATCAGTGAACTATTTTAAGATGTGATATTTCAGCTGGAAGAGGCCCTTGAGGGAGGAAAGATAGTATTTCCATGGATGAAAAGAATAGTGAATCCAGTTAAGGTATGTAATCTATTTCCGATAGGATTCAAGCACCAACAACTAAGAAAAAGTTATTTATGAACTTTTTCTATTTAATACGATCATATTTGTTTCCAGTTAATAACTTTTATTTATCCTGACCAGCTGAATGAAATGAAATCTTGTTTGTAACTTAACTACCACAGGTAAAGGTAAATTTCAGTTTCTGGTTGACAATTTCCCATAACAATGGGTTTTTTCCCCCACTTGGTGCAAAAACAAAGCAACAGAGGTACATGTACATGTATTATGCTAGTACGGTTGGCAGTACAGTATGTTTCAGTTTCCTTTGGAATATTATTCCTCCTGATCTGCAGACTGGTTGTGAAATTTAATGTAAACATGTCATCATCGTCGTACATATCATAATTCTAATGCTGTGCAAGAATCTTTGCACATCTGTCTAAAGGCCCATGTAGATGGCAATGCGAGTGTCGCACCTATTCTTGCTATACACTTTAGTTGTGCCACCCTGATCGCGATGCCATGTGAATTTATGAACGGTATTATGTTTGTTCTAATTGAGCGTCGCATGCAGAAGTCGCCTAGGTAACGACGCCATCTATGACAGGCGCTGCGCTGGTGCAGCATTAAAGATCCTGTGACAGTGCATTCTCTTATGTAAATGCGAGTCTCGCATATATAAGATAATGCAGTGGCTTACAAGGTTAAGGTAAATATTGTTAGGCCAATGTATTCTCTTATATATATGAGGCTCCCTATGGGAGACTTGCATATATAAGAGAATGCATTGGCAGTGTTTTTGCAAAACCTCAGGAAGCTCCAGTCATGGAAGGGCCAATATAAAATGAAAGTGTCAATGACACTGGAGCTTAACTTGGGAAGAAGTTAAATTTTTTTGATGAGCAATGAAACAGTATGGCCTGAATAGTAGCCCATGCTAATGGATTGAATTTTGAAATCCATTATGGCCACTGGCAGCCAACGGAATCTCGAATCAAATCATGACATCAGACATATTAATAGTGAAGATGTAGATATCACTTGACTGAGTGGCCGTACTGGTAACAATTTACTGACTTCGTAATGACGAACATGTCTGCTACAGAATATCAAAATGTTTTCATAAGCAATAATGAAGTCAGTAAGCATTCACGTAGCTGAAGTTCGACATATATATGAAATTTTGCTAGATCAGTTTCATCAGTCGTGCAATGCTTCAGTGGTCTATATAGTTTAGCTTAGTATCATAAGCCACCTTCGCGAAAAGCAACGTTGTCCATTGCCATAATGAGAGTACAACTGCTGCCAGTGATTTGATGTGATTTGATGTAATTCGAATCAGGACAGCCAATTTCGAATCGAACGAAAGATTCCAAATCACATCAAATCAATTTGCAGGGCCCTATGCCCTTCCTCAATTATTTTATTTTGATAATTTTGATGTAAACTTATTTTCTCATGCCTTCTTGTAAACATATTTGTATTAGCAAATCAGAATGTCAAATAATAAACATACAATAGAACGGACAACAATACAATAAAACTGGATGATGGTACATATATGGAAACAAGAGGAGCAGACTACTAGCATTTGTTTTGTTAAGTCTTCTCCTCTGTGGTGAATTGAGTATCTAACCTTCAATTTTAAAGTACAATATTATAAAGTTATTATGCAATGTTGTGTGTAGTACATGTGTTTTTCTTGATGAGTCCAGGTTGTGGTGAAAAGTCATATTGGACGACAAATGCAGTGTCGAGTTTTTTCCAGCTTCATGGATCCACTTAAATGCAACTGAAAGTAGGACATAATCTGTTTACGAATCATGAAAATACATGCATATCACATAGGGAGCCTTGCATATATAAGATAATACATTGGCCTAACAATATTTACCTTGACCTTGTAAGCCAGTGCATTCTCTTATATATGTGAGGCTCAAATATATAAGAGAATGTACTAGCACAGGATCTTCAATGCTGCACCAGCGCAGCTCCCGTCATCAAAGGGTTAACGGTTCTGAAACAGAAGTGTTCACATAATCACACCTTTGTATAGCCAAATGGCTAAGTGTCAAATTGTTTTCCGTTACTCCCACCTAGTTAGTGGAGCTATGCTAAAACATCTTTGACCCTTTATTAACTAAAAACTATTTGAAGAGTAGTTCCCGTAGGAAATGTGACTTTTCACCACAACCTGGTGGAGTACAAGAAAAAGACTTACTGTATACAACATTGTATAATGACATTTTTATTATCCATCTGTATGTTTATCCAAATTTTGGGAATAAAACTATTGTGGTTATTTTTGGTATTTGTCGGCACTTGATTTTCTATAAAAGCCTGTATTTGATCATCAGAATTATTAAGCAATGATTTGGAACATTAAACATGGAAGTGAAAAAAAAACCTCAATGCGAAAGCAAATCGTCTGCTAAATCCACCAAAGTTTTGCACTTGCATCACAATTTCACCGATTTGCATGGCAATATAGTTACTTCGTGACGTCCCGATAAAAAAAGTCATACTTTCGGCCCAAGTTTCGGGAGTCCAATATGACTTTTTCCCAGATTATCATGTGAGGCTTTTTGCCCAATCAGAAATAGTGTTAGTTAAGAGATGGATAATATCTGGTATTTAATCTGAATGTGTCTACAGCCATTGAATTTGAGCAGTACTGTACCCTCATTATTCAATTTCTTTGGGGGGGGGAGTGTATTCTTAATTTCTGATGCCCTTCAAATAATCATGTTACAGGGTGGAGCACTATTCTGGTTTAATACTAATAAATCTGGTCAAGTTGATTCAAGAGTAGCTTACGGATCATGTCCTGTCGTTTATGGCAACAAGAGAGGTGAGTCGACTTCTATGCCAGGTTACCAGGCTCATTTCTGGTATTATGAGATACTTGACTAATATGAGATACATGTACTTCCAATTATACTTCTACGGTGTGTTTCAATATTGAGAATTGCTGTTTCAGCTGGTTTTAGCAGGTTTAGATGAAATTTGTATTAATAGAATCTGAAGCTTAAAATACTATAAAAATGTAATCACCACTACAGTAATGCCCCAAATAATCGACTCCTTAACCACAGCAGAATTATGGGTAATTTTTCAGGATTTGGTCGGAAATATGGCTTGTTCCCATTCATCGGAAAGCTCTCAGTGAGAGCTTTCCGATGAATGGCAACAAGCTATATTTCCGAATAAATCCTGAAAAATGACCCATAATTCTGCTGAGGTTAAGGAATCGATTATCTAAGCCATTACTGAATATTTTGAGGGATTTCAACCCTTTCTATACTAAATAGATTCTCCCATTCAGTTATAAAAGTATACTTTGCAATGGTCAATCAACTATTTTGAGGGACAGATAATACAAGTGCAGAAGGATTTTTTTCATTGGAGGGGAATGTTCAGATGACAAGTTCAACAAACAGCTAAGGTAATTTGTTGAACTTATTATCTGAACATTTCCTATGGGAACTACTCTTCAAATAGTTTTTAGTTAATATAAAAGGGTCAAAGATGTTTTAGCATAGCTCCACTAACTAGGTGGGAGTAACGGAAAACAATTTCACACTTAGCCATTTGGCTATACAAAGGTGTGATCACTTCTGTTTCAGAACCGTTAACCCTTTGATGACGGGATTGAAGATCCTGTGCTAGTACATTCTCTTATATATTTGAGTCTCCCATGGGGAGCCTCCCATATATAAGAGAATTCACTGGCTTACAAGGTCAAGGTAAATATTGTTAGGCCAATGTATTATCTTATATATGCAAGGCTCTCTATGTGATATGCATGTATTTTCATGATTCGTAAACAGATTATGTCCTACTTTCAGTTGCATTTAAGTGGATCCATGAAGCTGGAAATGAGAAACGAAGGTGAATCACCTGTCAAGATAGATTCCACATACTCATCATCCTCACTGTGGTTCATCATGTCATCACATTCATTTTAGTGTTAGTTTTTTTATTATTATTATTATTATTATTATTATTATTTTCATAAAACTTGCTGCACCCATCTGCTTCATTCTTTTCATTTAAATACATGTATATGAATTATGACTAGATGTTGTTGTCATGCCGTAACCATTTCTACAGTAATGCCCTAAATAATCGACTCCTTAACACAGCAGAATTATGGGTAACTTTTCAGGATTTAGTCGGAAATATGGCTTGCAACAAGCCATATTTCCAGCTAAATCCTGAAAAGTTACCCATAATTCTTCTGTGGTTAAGGAGTCGATTATTTAGGGCATTACTGTACTTGTTCTTAATAGCATCATGTTGCCCCATTAACATCACTTGAAGGCAACCTGTTTTTCCACTGTCGACCTGTTTTTCATTCATGCTATTTTTCACTGTATACTAAATACCCATTGACGAGTAGTCCCTTTGAAATGTTCATATAACGAGTTCAACAAATAGGTAAAATTTGTTGGACTTATTATCTGAATATATTACACCAATTATTAAATGTTCTCCCATTGGGCACCTCGCTTATGCATTTTATCTTCTGTAAATAAGGGTATATAGAAACTTCCCAGAAGGGAAAACGTAGCTAAAAACAATTTTAATTTGAGACTATAGATACTTCCTAGAAGATGAGGCCTAAGCAGAATGAGGTCTCCAGAGGATGCGGGATAGCATCACTAAATTCACCCTCTAGGGACCTCATTCTCAAATGACAGACACACTATTTGCAGGCTTGATTCAGAATTGAGAAATGTGCATTTGTGAGAGAACAGGATTCATACAGATTTTTGGATATGATTTGTTTTGTTTCATCTTCTTGTTTTGAATAAAGATTTACCAAGTTTATATGTTCATTAATACTTTGTTATTTTGTATTCTCTTGGGGGGGGGGGGGGGGGGGGCAGGATGACATGAATAGATTACCTAACACAAGTTTCCTTGCCAACCAGTGACATCGGCCAAGATTCATGCTTAAAAGGTTAATGCCCTTGCACATATTACTGGTTTATGTATACTTCTCCTCTTAGTGTAGCCCATTTGTTTTTCGTGGAGTATGATTAATCAACAGAATTATACTAGTATGCACACAGATAAAATGTTTTAAATTTATATGTTCGTAAATGATGCTGGAAATATCAATGACGCAAAGGCCATCTAACACATTCTTTTTATAGTAAGAATCTGAAAACTGCAGGAAACAAGCCTTGTTTTTCATTTTAAGGAGGAGGTAGTGACCATTTTGAATGGGCATTTCCATGCAAATCTGCAGCAAAAGTTACAGAGTTGCAAATATTTCTGGGTGTGACTTTGTGCAGTGTTGGAAACAATACATTTTTATCTGGGGGGTCAGCTTGGAATTTGTTCCTTTAGAATGTTGATTTATTTATTTTATATTGATTTCTCAAAACTAATTCAAGTGTTGTAATTCCAAAAATAAAATTTTCATAAATAGTTTTAGCAAAAATTGCCTATTTGCCAAGCCCAGCCACCAGTTAAATGTTATGTCTGTTTAATGATATGGCTGCTTTAGTTTCCAGACAATTGCTTCATATATAATGTTTGCTGGGGAGATTTACATGGAAATCCCCAATCAAAACTTGTCACTTGACCTCCTCCTTAACATTTATATAATATGACACTCAACAGCCATTAAAGATAGCATGGATCTCTTCTACGCCACAATTGCAACAACATAATTTTTATAAAAAAAAAAGGATTTCAGGACTACAAATAGCTGTTTTGTGAAAATACAGAACTGAAATGAAGCCAAGCGTAATTCATGGTGAAATATGTCAGCTGAAATGAAATTTGGCTTTTTTGAGGGTGATAAAATAAATTTCTCACTCCTGGTACACACCAGGTATGCTCCAAACTCCTGAAGGTTCTGTTCTAAAGATAGCTCATAAAAGTGTCCCCAAAGCTTGTATTCTAACCAGAAAAATTCAAAATAAGTTCAATAATAGATAGCGTTTCCGGACAGGTGTCTTAGATTCATATTTATTATTTTGTACTCAGGAAACTATACACAACTTGTTAGGAAGATATACGCTATCTATAAGGTACATCGACAGTAATGCCCTAAATAATCGACTCCTTTACCACAGCAGAATTATGGGTATTAAACTTTTCAGGATTTAGTTGGAAATATGGCTTGTTGCCATTCATCGGAAAGCTCTGTGAGAAATCCTGAAAAGTTACCCATAATTATGTTGTGGTTAAGGAGTCGATTATTTAGGGCATTACTGTAGTTCAACCATATAATAAATACTGTAAATAGCCACGGACAGTTGGTTGGCAATGCCATTAGCTAATATAGTATGCAGGATTCCTGTGAGGCTTGAAACCCCGGTGTAGCCTTGAATTTGACCAATTTGGAAAGTGGAATTGCCTTTGGAATTTCAGTGTAATTTGGGCTGCTTTTTGAAGTCTTTAATTGGGGTCATGGAAAAAAGTTAGAAAATGCTGTGAATTGGCCTTGAATTTTATTACTGTAGCTGTTATGTGAGAACATTAGACACTATTACATGTATATAACGCCAAAATCAGTTACTTATAAAACAAGACAGTCAATGACTGTGGGTCGCTCTAAAGACTGATAAGACTGGGACTCTGGAGACCACAACAGTCAGAACTTTTCATAATCACTTTAAAAGAAATAGCTCTAAACAGGATATGTGCTAGAGAGACTTCACGTATATATAGATCGGTGAAAATCCACCTTGAAATTACCAAATGTACACTACTGATCCCCCCCCCCCCCAGTTCAACAAGTCCCCTCCCGACCAGGCTACAGACCCGCAAGTTTTAGGTTGGAATTTCACAACGGACACCTCAAACTTTCTCAGTTGTTGGAAATTTTCAATCTCACAAGCGCCTTTTTCTAAAACCATTTAGACATGTCTGAAGCCCAATTATCCATGGACCCAAAACACAATACATGTATGTCAGATTAATCAGTCAGGTGGTTCCAAGGTAGATGTTTTAATGAATTTTGTATTTCAATGATTTTATTAGACACAAAAGTGTTAACTCCCCATAGCCCCGCCATTTCTTGACAGGTTGACCTCATTTTAACAAATCTGACTCTCAGTCACGAAAGGAACCTCCTGATTGCTCCATACATATAGTTATGTCCCTGGTCCCACCCTATTTAACCTGGTGACCCCATCTGAATAAATTTGAATCCCAGACACAAAAGAACCCTTCATACATATGATAAATATCAGTAAAATAGACCTGATGGTCCTTGTGAATGAAGCCTATTAAGAGGGAAACTGTCCTTCGTTTGGAGTGGGCTAGCATCACTAAATTCACCCTCTGTGGACCTCATTCTGCTAAGGCCCTCAACTGCTATGGCAGACCTAGGATAAGATTGAAGTTCCCCAGTTGGAAGTTGATGTTCACCCATTGGGCACCTCAATTATGAATTTTATCTTCTGCAAATTAGGGGATATAGAAACTTCCTAGAAGGGAAAATGTAACTAAAAACAATGTTAATTTGATACTATAGATACTTCCCAGAAGATGAGGCCTAAGCAAAATGAGGTCTCCAGAGGGTGAATTTGGTGATGCTAGCCCACTGTGTGGGATAGCATCACTAAATTCACCCTCTGTGAACCTCATTCTGCAAATGTCAGACACACTAAATTCAGGCAGTTTGTTTAAAATTGCTAGCAGTATGTTTATACAAGCTGTCAGTGACATATTATTCTAATCTTGATTAATGACATGTGTTTCTCTCTGTTTATCCACAAAGAGATATCTGCAACTTTAATAGAATATGTATTAAAGTTGGAAGCTGGAAATGATATCCGTTGGAAGGGATGTTGCTTGGGTGCAGGCCACTGCAGGGTGGGGGTGGGTCTGGGCCATGTGGGAGGGGGGATGGGTAATGGAATATTTCTGTAATTTCTGAAGATTAAAGATTAAAGTTTCATAACTCTGCAGATGTTATAATGGTGTAACTTTTTTCAAATTTTATAAAATGATTAAAAAATTAATTTTTTGTTTGTTAATTTGAGTATGGTGAAAATTCCAAAAATCTGAATTTGACCAAATTTTTTGTTTTTTTAAGTTATGTCACTGGCTCCGCCCACATTCGACCCAGTGACCTCATTTGAACAAATCTGAATAACAGTCCCCCAAGGACCCTTTGTACCAAATATGAATCCATTCGGCCAAATGAAATTTGAGAAGAAGTCGTAAGAATTACAGAGTTATGGCCCTGGCTTCGCAACTATTTGACCCAGTGTCCTCATTTGAACAAATCTGAATGAGAGTCACCTAGGGAACATCCACACCAAATATGAACCAATTCGGCATTACGGTTTCAGAGGAGAAGATGTTCAAAGAATTGTTGACGGACGGACGAGGAGTGATGACTATAGCTCCACCAGAGACTTCGTCTCAGGTGAGCTAAAAACTGATCACTGTATACTATATATTGACTGCCGGTATACACTGTCAGACATTAGGTATATTACCCAATTAAAAAATGAAGTGTAAATTCAGTTGTGGTAGTTTATTTGACAGATCTGAGTATGGAATGTTCCCTTACAACCAGTTACAACTGAACAAATTTCAAGTAGAATTTTGAACTTCTGACATTAAAGTTCAGTCATCCTCTTGAGAAGGCGGGTGGGACACTGGCATGTTCTTAATAAGTCCTTGGATCTTACCAAGGATAATCTCATTTGTGCTGCTACAATTATCCGGGCCATACGGAGGTTGTATAACCAATGCATCGGCGATCATCAGAAGATCGTCCATCGCACCCGATATCTGAACAGGCAGTCGATTCTTCTCTAACCACAACTTCAGCGACAGCTGTCGTTTTTTCAACTCATCAGCTGATAACTTATTGACCATCTTTGGTCGGAACAGCTGATCCAGTTCATCACCATGAGCGTCAACATTCTGACTAATGACATTTATTTTCGCTATGCTATGTCCCATCACAACCGCCAAGTTCCTTTTACCCTCCTCAAATGAAACAAGCACAATGGTCCCAGACACTGGATCAATCGTGTAAGTCCACCCAACATATTCTGTACCTTCCTCGGTTACAACACAAACCTGCTTGTTTATATACCGCATCCATAACTCTGGATCTTTTGTAAAAATAGGATGCATATCAGATTCTTCGGAGTTCTCCATCACAATCTTTGTCAACTTTTATTAGAAATATGACTAAACAACTTCCAACAGTTGAATCAGAGAGCTTGAAAGCAGTAATCTCCTAATTGGGAGCAGACTGTAAATGACTTATGAGTCAACAATTTAAATTGGATTGTGTATGCCTCTTATTACAAGTCAAATGATTTGAGAGATTTATATTTCTGGATTAGTTCGTTCTTTGTCATCAGCTGTTTTCTTAATACCTCGATCTGTTTCATTTGTCCCTCTTTGTTTGATTGAATCCCATGCATTTTCTCAACATATTCTCTGGCTTTCTGTATCTTTGTCCTGAGATCATTCATTTTTTGGGTCGAGTCATGGGAGTCTTTCTCAATACTGAAATGACAATTTTATCAATCTTACACATCTCATCTAAACAATGACTAGAGACACTCAACTGACTACATGTCAAAATCACTTTAACCCTTTAAGTTCCAGGGGCCGATCTCATCAGCCCTAAATTACGTTTTTTTTTTTTTTGGGTTGAATTTTTTTGGGTATCCTTAAGCATGCTATAGCGAATTAAAAAAAAAACTGGATAAAACCTTAGGGGCATGTTATAACTTAAAACTATCACCAAGTATTCATAATAATAATTTTTATGCCCATGAAAAACGTAAGATTCCGTGGCACTAAACCTACAAAATAAGTCTTGCACTGAAAGAGTTAATATAAAGAATATAAGAAAAAATTATTAAAATTGTAAAAAATAATAACAAATGATGAAAAATTGTTAGGCCAATGCATTCTCTTATATATGCGAGGCGACCTATGGTTGACTCGCATATATAAGAGAATGCATTGGCACAGGGTATATGGGTTGATACAAAAATCGGACTTGGCACTGAAAGGGTTAAATCAAGTAGTTTGAAACAGGGACATAGCTAGAGGCTCTCTGTTGAGTGGTAGGGGATGTCCACCTTGAAATTACAAACTGCACACCCCATAGCTCATAGTCTGTCCCCTTCTTTTTGCACACCCCCATTGGGTTGAAATGTTACAACTGATACTGTAAGCGTTCCCCGAAACATGTTGGAAATGTCCAACCTGACATTCCTCTTTTCTTTTTGTTTTTTACCAGCCAACACCATTTAACATATAACAATCGAATATATTTTATATTATAATCTCATATATATTTTAAAGACCTCTGTTTGTTTGTCTGTCTGTCTGCCTGTCTGTATGTCTGTCATTGATACAAATCTACGATTCTCGACCGATCGGGACGAAACTTGGTACGTGTGTGTAGTTTGATCAGGCGGTGGACGTTGTCGTATTGGCGAGCCCGTGCGGTGCCCGCTTCGCGCATGCGCAGACGAGATCTCGGAAACGGGTGGAGCTATCGACTTGAAATTTGCTATGTGAATGTATCTTGCCCCGGATACGAATTGTATCGGGTCGCCGAGCCCGTGCGACGCCAGCGTCGCGCATGCGCAGACGAGATCTCGGAAACGGGTGGAGCTATCGACTTGAAATTTGGTGTGTGAATGTATCTTGCCCCGGATACGAATTTTATCGGGTCGCCGAGCCCGTGCGACACCAGCTTCGCGCATGCGCAGACCAGATCTCGGAAACGGGTAGAGCTATCGACTTGAAATTTCGGGCTGGGTAGAGCCCGGACAACGTCGGGCTCATCGGCTAGTCTATTATATATTTTGGAAGATCTGTCTGTCTGTGTGTGTGTTCGCGATGAACTCGAAAACGGCCCACCCGATTTCGATGAAACTTGGTATGTGGGGGTATTTTCGGCCAGGAACGGGCATAAACCTATTAATTTTCCCGTGCGACATGACCTTGACCTTGAAATCGGGTCATTTCAAGGTCAAATGCCCGAATATCACGGGATTTCAATGAAACTTGGTATGTGGGGGTACTTTCGTATGGGGAGTTTCATAAGCATATTCATTTGCCTGTGCGACGTTACCTTGACCTTGAAATCTGGTCAATTCAAGGTCAAATCGCAAATTTTGATGGGATTTCGACGAAATTTGATACATGGGGGTAATTTTGTCAACTGAGTGTCAAATCGGGTAAAACCGGATGGATTTCGACGGGCACGTTTGTCCGGGCAGTGTTTTGGACCCCACTTGACCTTGACCTTCAAAATGGTCAGGATATCTTCCCCCCACCCAGCAACTACATGACAAAAAAATCATCTTATGGTTATATCGCTTGTTTTGCTTTATCTAGTCATGAAACGGCGAGAAATTAACTTCTTCTGAGAAAACGTTTTTAGAGTCAGGGTTTGGGGTGGGGGGGAGATGTCCAAGTCAGGATATCTTCCCCCACCCAGCACCCACATGACAAAAAATATCATCTTATGGTTTTAATCACTTGTTAAATAAAAAAAAAAAAAAATCAATAAAAAAAAAAAAATCAATAAAAAAAAACATTTTTCTGGCCATTTCAGAACCAAACGATATCAAATGAGTGAAATTATTTTTTAGTCATACATGGGGGGGGGGGGGGGGGGAGATATTCAGGGGGGGGGGAGATATCCTGTTACACCGGCCTGGTCCTGAAAATATCCAGGTCGGGCTCAGGTGCCAAATTAGCAAATAGCTCATTTGAGCTCACAAAATTGAGCTCACATACCGGTAGCTAAATCGATGCTAAATTTGTAATCTGGTTTAAGTCCATTTCATCAGTTCAATATATGCATCGAATTATTGAGGCAGGAACTGACTTTTACTGGACCAACCCAACCTAACAATGAGCTTTTTCGCATTCAACTAAACTGGAAGTATTCAATCATGTGATTTCGACAAACCAGAGTTCTTCAACCAAAGTTCCATTGAAACTGAGTCTCGAATGTCAATTTCACCATAAAGGAACTTGGTACATCTGGTGACCCAGTTATCTCACAATTGGTGCATGACTTATGTGCTACATTTTGAACATACTGAATATGTTGAGTTTTTAACACTGTCACATCCGCGGCAAGTGTTCGATCAATGGACCATGTACTAGACCATGTCTTCTCGGTTCACAACAGCTTGGGATATCGGTTGGGATCATCCCAACCGATATCCCAAGCTGTTGTGAACCAAGAAGACATGGTCTAGCCATGTACCTACATTATAGTCATTTTAACTCTTATTGTGGGAAGAAAATACAATGTTCTGACTAGTCGATGGCAAAATACAGAGTCGACATTGGGAACTATTGGCATCGGAATTAACTGGTTTGCTGCTAAATATCCTATATAGACATCACGAAATGCGTATATTTATTTCAAGAAACAGAAAATGATAAAATTTTATAATCTGAGCAGGTAATTTACTACATTTGCATTCTTTTCTCAAATTTGACCCCCACATTTATACATTTGTGATCAGGTTATGAGTCTGGATGTCCCATTATGCTATGGTTATCAACTTATCAGCATAAGTATAAGTTATAGTAGAAGAAGTAGGGAAACAACATGTTCCAAGTACCCTCCCACCTCCCCTTTTGCACTCAAAAAAAGCCGGTTTGTCAAAAAGGCAAAAATGTTTACTGAACAACGGTTGGCCTAGACTCGTCCCTGGCTCATATGTGAAACACTACGTTATCTATCTATCTATTGGTACTGGTCGACCCCCATATATGGGTGTTATCACCAGGCGCAGTCAGTGCAAGTTAGTGGAGAATAGAGTGATAGGGTGACAAGTTTGTCAGTTAAAAGAATATGTACAGATAAAAGCATTTTAAAAAACAAAGGTTGCTGTCAGGTTCATGGTTGTAGCTGATAAGCTCTCCTCCTGAACTGTCAGGGTCAGAGAGCTTGATCAGATCAGATCAGGCGGGAGTTGGTTCCAGAGTATAGCAGTTGATGGGAAGAATGAATGTCTAAAATAGTTTGGCTCAGTATGAATTCGACGATAAGTGTCAGCGTTGCTATATCTGCTGTGTCTGAGTGGTTTCTGAAGGTAATCTGGGATTGTAATATCTACTTGATTATGGACTATTTTACTGAAGAGGGATAATTTTGAGATGGTTCTTCTGTCCTCAAGGGGTTTCAGTTCTAATTCTATCCTCATTTTTGACAAACTTGAGAATCTTGAATAGTCATTAAAAATCCAACGGATGGCCCGATTTTGTACTAGTTCAATTTTAGTTATGTTTTCTGAGGTATGAGGGGACCAAATTGCAGCGGCATACTCTAACTTTTGTCTAACCATGGCCTGATAAGCTGCTTTCTTGAGTGCTTTATTTTGTGTTTTGACATTCCTTTTTAAGAATCCCAGGGACTGATTTGCACTTAGAGTTGTTCGTTGTATGTGGGCATTAAATGAGAGATTGTTTGTGAGGTCGATTCCCAAATATTGACATGATCAAGTACTTGAGAGTGTAGGATGTAGTCCCAAATTATGGGTTTTGCTTTGCGGCTGACTGTGAGGACTTGACATTTTGAGGGGTTAACCCTTTTACCCAACAAACCGGCCATAACCGGCCAAATAAAGCTTCAACAGCCTAAAATATCTTCGGTCTGTCTCAATAGAACCATACAAATATGGATATCATTGGAACCGGTTCCTTGACCACATTGTGATAGTTACAGTTATGCCCCCTGTGCCAATGCATTCTCTTATATATGCGAGTCGACCATAGGTCGCCTCGCATATATATAAGAGAATGCATTGGCCTAAAAAAAATCTTTTTTTTAACACTTTTTACCATTTTTTCTTACATTCTTTAACAATTTTATAATTTTTTAATGTGTTAAGCCAATGCATTCTCTTATATATGCGAGGCGACCTGATGGTCGACTCGCATATATAAGAGAATGCATTGGCACAGGGCCCTTATGTTGGGTAAAGGGTTAAAGGCCACATCCCAATTTTGCTCCCATGTCGGTAGTTTGTTTAGGTCATTTTGTAATTGTTCGCAGTCTTTCAAGTTAGTTATTGTCATGTATAGTGCGGTGTCATCCGCAAATAAAGCGTGTTTGAGCAGTTATGTGGTTTGGTAAATCATTGATGTACACCAGGAACATCAGGGGCCCCCAGGAAAAGAACCCTGGGGTACCCCAGATGTCACCGAGACTTCAGAGGAGGCATCCCCCTCCAGGACAACAACTTGGGTTCTGTTGTTGAGAAAGGCTCTGATCCAGTTTAATATGGTTCCACCAATGCCGTAATGTTCAAGTTTATAGAGCAATTTGCCATGGTTTTACTGAAGTCTAGCAAGATATGATCAGTATGCTGTCCTGCAGCAAGGCGTCTCAAAAGATCATCAGCTAGTTGCACGATTTTCTTTCCCTGAAGCCATGCTGCAGATCAGAGAGGATCTTATTCTTTTTCAGATGCTTCGTGATGTTGGATGTGATGATGTGCTCAGTTAGTTTGCAGATGATACAGGTAAGGGTGATCGGTCTATAATTTGCCGGGTTTGTTTTATCACCCTTCTTGTATACAGGAACCACATTACCCTTTGTCCAGTCCTGTGGGAGGACACTTTCCTTCAAGGTCTTTTGAATAAAATTGGTAAGAAGGGGGGCAATTTCGTATCGGAGTTGTTTCAGAATAATTGGTTTAATATTGTCTGGCCCAGCTGCTTTGTTTATTTTAAGATTTGATAGGAGTTTAAGGATTCCTTCCTCTGATACCTCTATGTTTTCCATGTTGGGATATCCAAAGTTGTTGGTGGTCACAAAGGTTTCACTGAAATGGCCCTTGATGGTGGCTAGAGAGAGTGAGATTCCTGGGTGAGAAGACTGACTGAAATTGATTATTTAGGGTATTTGCTTTGTCTATATTGTTTGTTTGTATTGTACCTGCTGGGTCTTTTATGGGGCCAACGCTGCTCTGGGACTGTCTGGTATTCTTAATAAATGAGAACAGACTCTTAGTAATTGGTCGGTAGTTGTTGTTTTGAGAGTCGTCACGTGTGTTTTCATTGGCAACTTCAAGGATGGTGCTGAGGTGTTTATAATATGCTAGCTTAATTTCTTTCTTAGCTAGACGTTTCATGGCCATGTGCTTTTGTTTAATTACTGGGCTGACTGATCTTTTCATCTGTTGGTATCGGTGGTCCCTCCTTTTGATAATGCGCTTGATACGTTTGTTGATCCAGGCTAGAGGTGTTTTGGTTTTAATGTTTTTCTTAGGGACAAATTTTGAGGGTACCTATTTCAATGTGGTGTTTGAACTGGGTCCATATTTCCTCTACTGATATCTTGGAGCAAAAGATGGTGGCAAAGTTAGTTCGGATGTATTCCCTGAAGCTCTCCCAGTCTGCTTTGGAGTATAGATATACTAGCTGTTCTAGGTGATGCTTTGGTGATTGATGGTTTCAGATTTGCTGTTATGCATACAATATCGTGGTCGGATACTCCTGAATTTATGTTGATTGTTTGTATGTGTGCGGGATCTGATATTAAGACCAGGTCTAGAGTGTTTTTGTCTCTGGTTTTCCCTCTGACTACTTGTGTTAGTGTGAAATCGTCAAGTAGGTCGATAAATTCTTCATAGAGCTTTAGGTTGGGACACTTGCTTCTTATTTTGGGTATATTTTCCTTGTCCCAATCGAGATTAGGGATATTGAAGTCCCCGGCTACCCAAATGTGTCCATTTAATTTAGCAATTGATTCTAGATTAAGATTCAATGCATCTATGCTATCTTTGTCACTTTCTTCAGGGCGGGTAGAAAGCTCCAAGATAAAGTGCCTTTCATGAGTGAAGTTTGATTTTCACCCATAACTGTTCGCTTTCCTGTGGTATGTTGGATGGTAGAGAACGTTCTGTTACTGTCAGGCAGTTTTTGACAATGATGCAAACCCCTCCTCCCTTTACTTTGAGTCTGTCCTTTCTAAATATTGAATACCCGAGAGACTGTGGCAGGATTTCACCATCAGCGATGTGTGGTTTCAGCCATGTTTCGGTCCCAACAATTATGTCCGGAGACTCAGTTTCAAGAATGGCTTGGAGTTGATCTCTTTTATTCATGATGGAACAGAAATTTATGTTCAAAAGTTTAAGTCTCGTCGTTTTAGGATTCATGTTCCATGACTTTTTTTGATGGGGTGGGGATTCCATGTTAGTTAGCGGCTTGTTTATAATTGATTGACTAGCTTCGTTTCCCGGCTGGGTGTCCGGATCAAGTTGCGAGAGGACGGAGTAACCATTGGGAGTTTCAAATGAATTTGAAAGAAATGATGAATTTGACAGATTTATCTTGTCACAAAAAGTACAAAAATTTCCAAGAGAATGACTTATTCAATTGTTCCAGTACTGTGTATATGTTTCGTTGTTCATGTTTTGACATTGTGCATGGAACCATTGTAGGCATCCATCACACTCTAGTCCTTGGTGATCGTCCAGGACAGCCATGTTACAGTTCTCGCAGGGGAATTCTGGTGGTGAGTTTGGACTGACTGCGGTATCTGGCCCAGGGTTTGTCTCAATGTCCGAGGAGAGTGAGATCAAAAGGAGTGCCAAGTACAGTAGCCAACGGTGCCTTAACTTTGGTTTTTGAAATTGGTTGTTCAGAGAACCTCTCTTCAAAACATTTAGCAAGGCTGCACAATTATTCATTTTCTGTGCCATTAGTTCGCCCTGTGACGTGCCCTCCCATATAATAACGACGTCAACAGCAGAGCGATGGCAAGGTTTATAGTCCAGGGACAAGTCAACGGTTGGCCCGCTAAAAGTATTTTGACGAACCAGCTTTTCGAAAGAGTTGTCGATCCTAACATTTCTGTGCTAATGAAGTTGTCAAGCCATAATTTTATCGTGTTTTTGATTATATCCAGCTGATAAAAGTTGTTTTTCTGGATAAACATGTCAAGGAGTGTATGGTAAGTGTGCTTTTCGATGTTCGATAGTTTTGCATACGTAGGTATAGGTATTAATGTCCAAAGCGGATTAGTTTTGATGAGATTTTTAGTGCAAAAGTGGAGGTGGGAGGTACTTTGAACATGTTGTTTCCCTACTTCTACTATAGTGTTTATTCTAGGGCTAATAACGGTAATATTAATAAAGTAATATGTATTTATAACGGCCAACAACTGTGACCTGAAATGATGAAATTCATGAATATCCAGTGGAATATCTTGTGTTATTGAACTTATTCTTGACTTGAGTCATATGTAGGTCAACATGACTGCTTTCGCAGATTGCTGCTTCCAGCAGGATACGCACTACGTTCATGACTGAACTAAGTCATTATTTTATGATATAATTTATAAATTATAAATATAATATATATTATATATTATTCTATTGTCACCTTTTTATTATGTCGTGGATGAATGGCAAGAAATTTAGCTCGTTTTCTGTAGGATCACTTGACATTTTTAGATTCTCTTTTTTTTGTAAAGTATCTTTTAGAGTAATTATTTTGTTAACTGCGCGATTTTATTCTTGGAAACCAAATCGAAATTCGTGCGTCCTTTCAACGCGCACCTGCAAATTGTCTCCCTTGTGTGATCGGTAGTGACTATTCGCTCGGCGTCACACACGGTCCAAAGTAGTCTCTCTGGCAGGGAGTGGAGCGAGGCAGTCATAATTTGCTTTGGCAGCATGGCTGTATTAGTTCCTTTCTGTCAGAGCGTTAACACGGGTGAGTTGTGTGGTCGCGACTTCGGTTGCAGCTGCCCCCGCGTTAATGCCGGCGAGTGAGACGGTTTTGGATTAGGCTCAGGACGGATTATGGAGCTAATCCCCGATGCCGCGTTGTCTGCAATGCAAAGAAGTCAGATATTTGACACTGTTAGTTGGAATCTCCAAGCTAACAGGGGCTATTTGGTTCTTTGCATTGTATTCCGGACAGAGGATGCTGGTATCCAGAGGTCTTCTGCCCGGGACGGGAACGCCGAGACCTGCCGTAACATGAAGCAGAAGATGAAGACAGCGCCTCCGAAGAGAAAGACACCAGCTCGACGGAGAAGGATCAGAATGGACGCCGCCAGACGGGCGAAGTGGAAGAAGAAGGTGGGGTGACCGTTGATCTGCCGGTCACCCCTCCCCGTGTGGTTCAGCCGTCCAGTGTCATAGCCGGCAGGTCGAAGTTGTCTGAGAGACGCCCAGACGACCCGACCTGCATGGAGACTGGCGATATCAGACCAGCTAGCAGGGACTCCGTTGATCTGCCGGAGGTCCCTGCTGTCGTCACGGAGTCAGGTGGAGACAGGGACGCGGATACCACCCCGATGTTCCTGCCGCCAGCTCAAGTTCAACGTGGAGATGGAAACACCACCCAGCGATTCTCCACAAGGGACGGAAACCACCACCTCCGTCGCCGAAGTACGACGAGGAGCCGGCGTCACTAACACAACAGCAAATATAGAACAAGAGCGTGGTGCCATCGAAGAAGCGATCTATCGGCACCACGCAACAGGAAAGGGTTACCCACTCACCATACAATAACTCTTCATGTGTAGGGATCGCCTGGATTATAGAGGACCAGGCAAGCAGGACTCTGCACATGTGACGGCTTCTGTAACCCGGGCAAACCAAATCAGTTTAACCAGCACACTGCCTGCGGTCAGCAGCTCCGATTCAGACACAACAACAACAACAGCAGCAACAAACCGAAGGAACAAGAAGGCAAAGAAAACCAAAAAAAAAAATACCATGTAATACCATAACATGTATTTATTAAATACAACAGTGGGTTGTAGGGAAGGGGTGCCGCCCCTTCCAAATCTTCCCGGGTCAAATCCCAAACCCCATATCGGCGATCCAAAGTATAGTCTTGATTGACAGCCGTCTTGTTCCTGGTACATGTAGGCCTATGCTTGTCATTCAAGGATGAGATTCTGACGGCATAAAATGCATGTTTTTGTTTATTGAGAATGGACCGCCAACGAAGTATTAATTATACCCATCCCAAAAGATAGGGCCCGGGGTATACTCAGGGACGTGGCTAGAGGGTGTCCGTTGGGGGGGGGGGGGGGTGTCCACATTCGTAAATTGCAACTGCACCAACCCCCTTGAATCAGAATGAGACCATGTAAAATTGTCATGTGATATGTCCAAAATGGCTGCTTACGAATGGTAATTTTATTTTCGTGAAAACGCCCACTTTATTACTTTATATACGCAAATTCTCCGAAATATCTCATAAATTTATGGCCGAGATTATTCTTCCACTAGCGACAAAATAAGGATATAATGTTGTTCTACCGGTAGTGACAGAATAGCCGTAGTGGCGCTTATACTAAGTTTAATAACTAAGAATAGTAAGATAAGTTATACGAATAAAAGGAGAAGTCGGCCCATGTGAAGTCGACCTCTCGCGAAGTCGCCCCCAGAGAAGTCGCCATTTGATTATCTGAAATATAAACAACAACAAGTAGTCTGGTACATATTTCACTAATTGAGGAATGAATGAAATCGGAGAGAGAAAGAGTGCTCATATATATGCAAATTATCCGAATTATCTCATAAAGTTATGGCCGAGGTTATTCTTCCACAAGTGACAAAATAAGGTTATAATGTTATTCTACCGGTAGTGGCAGAATAGCCGTAGTGGTGCTTATACTAAGTTTAATAACTAAGATAAGTTATACGACTAAAGGGAGAAGTCGGCCCATGTGAAGTTGTCCTCTCGCGAATTACCTAGCTCCTTCAACTGATGACCATTTCAGTCCAAAAGTTTGACAAAATTTAGTAAAATATTGTTTTTTTTAAAACTAATTAGCAGTTTTGTATTGGCCACGGGTTGGGGGGGGGAGAAACAATGACACCGGGCCGACTATGGTTCGGCCCGATGTGAGAAATTTTTTTAATCGGAACAAGAAAATCGCAAAATCCTAGCATCTAGACTAGCCTCAAGCCTTCATAGTTGGAAATTTCAAACCTGACACCCTCAATTAAGTTGGAAAATTTCTAACCGATGACAATTCAATTCCAATGACAGTGTTGACCAAATGTATCACAATATTGTTTTCTTAAATTAACTATCATTTCTTGACTAGCCACGGGGGAGGGACCAGGACAAAGTTTTCCAAGTGTTGGAAATTTCCAACCCACATGTCATCCCCCCCCCCTAAAGTTGGAAAATTTCCAACTGGTGACCATTTCAGTCCAATATTTTGACCAAAAATAAGAAAATATGTAAATATTGGTCCAAAAACAATTAATTCCCCCAATAAATTGTTTGAAAATCAAACTGCAAGAACGTTTTCAACCTATTGTTTGTGTGAAATTTCCAACTAATGTTTTGGCAGGTATGAAATTTCCAACTGTTGAAAATTTTGACCAAAGTTGGGGGGGGGTGAGACAAACCCAAACCCCCCCCTGTCGCCACGTCTCTGGGTATACTGGATTACATGCGTCCGTATGTCCGTCCGTCCGTGCGCGCGTGCGTCCGTCCGCTCATATATCTCAACCATGAGTGATGTCGGATCTCAATGGAAATGTTCAAGTTGTATTTCCGTCCGTCGTTCGTTAGAATTGCCAAGTAATTTGTTCGTTCATCACAACTGTTTTCACAATTTGGTTTCCGATCTGCCCATGATATATTTCAATTTTCACTATGGTCGTATCCCAGCATCCGTGGTGCAACCTCTTGTAAGTGTCGGCGCACACGATCACGGTTGTCCCCGGTTTACCCGGCTGCGGTGTAAATCGGGGACAACCGGGATCGTGTGCGCCGACACTTTGGGCCGGTTTTTGTCGGATCCGATTTAACCGGACCGATCAAACTGAGTTTGATTTCATGCGGAAAACCGGCTCGTGACGATGGCAACGCGCGTGTTTTGCTTGTCACATGACCAAAACATCATTCAAAATGTCGGAATAGTTACTAGTAGCAGCGACCGCTATTCGAAAATTATGTCAAGAATTCTGATCCATCGACAAGTAACAACTGCTGGTAGACCTATGGGCAGAAAATAGGTGCCCGTATATAGTAATCGCAACAAGAAGGCGGTAGCTGTGGAAAGGTAGTTTACGCCAATGTACGGCTATTGGCAGTATTCACAGTATTGCCCGTGACCTCAAATTCAATATATTATTATTAATATTATATATTCATTCAGTTTATTATTAATAAATATTAGTCTTTAGAAATACATATTAATATAAATCACCATGACTAGCTATAGTAAATGTCTAGATCGGCTGACCACACCAGTTGGCTATTTACTACAGTGAGCGTAGGCATAGCATGCATATGACCGGAGTGAAAATCGGACTCGTGTGCGCTGAACCCCCCGATTTTATCGGGCCCGATTTACACCGCAGCCGGGTAAACCGGGGACAACCGTGATCGTGTGCGCCGACACTTAGAACTAGCTGGTATTGAGCGGTATAGGCCTACATACAGGCTCTCGATCTTGCAATGCGCCGTGAATTTTTAGCGTGGTCTCCTATTGCATTTAAATGACACCACGGCCTGGTGCCTTAAAATTGTCATGTGATATGTCCAAAATGGCTGCTTACGAGTGGTAATTTTTTTTTCGTGAAAACGCCCACTTTATTACTTTATATACGCAAATTCTCCGAAATATTTCATAAATTTATGGCCGAGATTATTCTTCCACTAGCGACAAAATAAGGTTATAATGTTGTTCTACCGGTAGTGACAGAATAGCCGCAGTGGCGCTTATACTAAGTTTAATAACTAAGTAAAAATAGTAAGATAAGTTATAAATACGAATAAAAAGGAGAAGTCGGCACATGTGAAGTCGACCTCTCGCGAAGTCGCCATTTGATTATCTGAAATATAAACAACAACAAGTAGTCTGGTACATATTTCACTAATTGAGGAATGAATGAAATCGGAGAGAGAAAGAGTGGTCATATATGCAAATTCTCCGAATTATCTCATAAATTTATGGCCGAGGTTATTCTTCCACAAGTGACAAAATAAGGTTATAATGTTAATTATTCTACCGGTAGTGGCAGAATAGCCGTAGTGGTGCTTATACTAAGTTTAATAACTAAGATAAGTTATACGACTAAAAGGAGAAGTGGCCCATGTGAAGTTGGCCTCTCGCGAAGTCAGCAGAGAAGTCGGCATTTGATTATCTGAAATATAAACGACAACAAGTAGTCTGGTACATATTTCACTAATTGAGGAATGAATGAAATCGGAGAGAGAAAGAGTGGTCAGACGCGAATGGTTGAAAATATCAAATAATATTTACCTAGCTCCTGGCTCCTGGCTTCCCCCACAAATCGGATTATAACTAAGCTGGGCTAACCTTATACATGTATATAGGTATATAAATCCGAAGTGTGAATAATGAGTCAATGGATTCGTTCCATAAACAGTGCGGCAATCCTTCAAAACTTAGCAGCTTTCCTTCATTGTCTGTCACTGTCAGCAACTATATCATTGTTTTTATAACTGAGGCCAAAAAAAAACAACAAAATTGTGGTTCTGGTTACCCGACGGAACTGCCAAAATCGGGCTGACCTGGAATGTTTTTTTCCCATTTTTTTTATGCATGTAATTGGAAACAGGCATGTAAAACAATATATACTATATACCTATGTTTACATTAAGCAGCAATAATTTTAGATCAATTTAATTATATTAAAATATCTGTACATGTATGTCCATTTGTGGTTGTAGATGAATAGCAATCTCAGTCTGTAAAACCTGCCTGTAGTATTCTTGTTTGTTCAACTCCCATGCCTTGTTATGTGGGAAGAAGTCTTATTTGTTGGAGGGCAATATACCTGTGGATGTGTGTCTTAGGTTCTGATGTGTATGACCAAATATTATAATGTGGTTTAGGTTATAAATCTTACATGCAGAGCTGTTAAGTATCACGGATTGTCCATGAGACTCTCGGATTGCCATATGAAAAGCGTCAAAAATTCGGAAGGCCATCCATTTCTCCCGCAATCCGCCCAATTAGTACTTATATGATTTTTGTCGGTAAAATGGACAGATGCAGATGCACTGTCGGTAACTTCAACACTAATAGCTGTTAACTGTGATTGCAAGGTGATAACCTTAATTGATTTTCACACTCTCCCAAAGCCATGATTGTATCACGATGTGTGAAAATGCTGTATAAATTTTTTTTTATTAAACAATGACACTTCACAAGTGTAACAGTTAAGTGATAATGAATAACATGACTGTACATACAATGTGGACAATTGAAGTGGAGAAACTGAATTTCAACAGGAAGTGGTCTTCTTTCTTGAAGACCACAATTGGTATAGCTTATTTGTCCATGACCTTTGAGTAAGTTTAACAAGTCTTCTTTTGCATGGCTTATGTTCAATCAATAGATCTGTGATGTAGTCAGGTGCCACTCCAACTTGGCCTTAAACATGATTATTAACAGTTTGAGTGTAACCCTTTGTCTAATCGGCAGCCAGTGGAGGTCACATAACACAGGTGTTATGGGGTCAAATTTCCTTGTGCTAAAAATCAACCTGGCATAACAGAGTTCAAAACACTTTGTAGTTTGTCTGTTAGCGTACTCGGAAGACCAAGACACCGTGAATTGCAATAGTCAATATTGGATGTCACAAAGGCGTGTACATGTACCAGAGTTTTAAGGAAATCTGTTGTTACGCATCTCTTAATTCTAGGCTTCTAGCCAGGCTACGGATGTGAATGTAACAACTCCTGCACATCGCATTAATATGGTCACTCATTTCTAAATTACAATAAAAAGTAACACACCGAATATAAATGAGCAGTTAGTTTTACTGAGGCACAAGTATTGTGCTGACGTGAAGTTCAATTTTCAACTGTGCTGAAATGCAGTAAATTTGATTGAGCTTAAGCACAATTGAATTGTACTAAAGTATAATCCAAGTGTAAGTAGCGCAATACAATTCACCACAAAATTGCAATCCCCCTCTAAGCTAATTGAAATAACTCAACTGACCAGATGAATAGCTCAGTGTTATACATGGCTTCTTTGCTCCATATGTGCATGAACGAATGATCATTTCTTATTGAAATGGCCACTGCGATGGATAGCATGTGGATTATGAGGTATATTCTTTGAAATAAAAGCCAAGTATGGTGCTGCATTGTGTTTTATACAAGTTTTTATACCCCCCGCAACGAAGCATACATGAATCAGCTTGTCCGTTCGTCCGTCCGTCCGTGGACACAAATTTGTCCGGAGATTTTCTCAGTCGTTTTTTGATAAATTTCCATTAAACATGGCACAGACATCAACCACCATGGGAACCTGTGCACTTGCGATTATGACGTTTGTCGGACTTTTTTTGGTAGAGTTATCCCCCCTTTTTCGACTTAGAAATTTTTTGCAACATGTATAATATTGTCCGAGCTTTTATTCCTACATTTTTAGGTCAATTTGTTTTTAACTTGGCACAGATATTTAGTACCATGGGAACCTGTGCACCTGCGATTATGATGTCTGTCCGGCTTTTGTGGAGTTATTCCCCTTTTACGACTTAGAACATTTTTTGTCCGAGCTTTTATTCCTACATTTTTCGGTAATAGGTTTAAGATTAGGGTTAGGGTTGTGCACCTGCAATGGGAACTGTTATTTTATTATTTTAAATAAATGTTTACTGACATGTGAAACATCTTATTTAAAAAACACGGGGGGTATCCTTAGTCCCATTGGGACAGTCACACCTCTAGTTTGTTGTTGTCATTTTTGGGTTTATCACAAATTTACAGTCTATATTTTGAAAATGTGCCCAGGACAAACTTCACTACATGATAGAAAACTAAATTTAGTTGAATTATTCAGGTTCCCCAAACAGCGGGACTATGACAAAGAACGAAGAGAGAAAAGCCTTCATTCTCAGCCTGCACACACACACCCTCTGAAATCTATCACTGTAAGTATGTAAGGTGTAAAGCCAAAATACAATGATTGATGTTCTCACATAACCTGCCAGCTCTGATCTCAAATGCCGCACTCAAGTAGGCACGTATTCAAAAAACACATCACAGAGAAAACTAGAATGCACTCAGAGAGATGCCAACGTGCGCAGAAATGTAATAAAAAATAATTAAAAAAATAATTTCACTGTATTTTACTTAATTTATTTAATTTAATGTTAGCAAAAAAAGACAATTACAATCTTCAATAATTTTATTTAGGGGATAACAGTGTTGTGTTTTGTGATTTCGGAAAGGTACATGGCGAATATACTGTGGCAAATTTAGTTAATGTGCGACGGCGGAGCCGGAGCCCATTAACAGGTATTTGCCACAGTATATTCGCCATGTACCTTTCCGAAATCACAAAACACCACACTGTTATCCCCATTCTAATGCTCTTCGAACTTAAAAATGTTATTTAGACAAACAAATGGCTCGTAATTATCAACGAAATGTGCGGCCATAGAAAACACTCAGCCAATTCACGACTTTTTATTTTAAATTTAATGCGCTAGATAAAATATAGTCCCCCCAATTACCATCGCTCTTATCGTTAAAAATACTGATAAACATGAAAAATTGACACCTCAAATAGAAATAAATATGCACAACAATTAGTTTCTTCATGTACCTGATGTCTTTTTCAGATGTTTACCACTTACAAATTGCGGTTTTGATTTTACCGCGATCTTGAAGTTGAATTGAAACAATGGAAAAATTTTACTCAATGCGATGTATTTCACGCCGTGTCTGTCGTGGTTTCATGTCAAGAAATTTGGTCAAATGATATCGAGACACTGACATTGGTTGGGTATAACGTTGTGGAGTTTTGTATTTTCTGAAAGTACATGTATACAGGGCGAATGTACTGACTGTCAATTTTCGACAAAAGCCACATCGCTGGTTTGTTTATATAGCAACGAGCTAGTAACGGAAGTCAGTGCCAAGGGCGTCAACTCTATAATATACTCCGTAACGTCTCCGGCATGTACTGCGTAAGGGTGATGTCATGGAGTGAAATCGGGTGACACCAACGTACGTACCTACGAATCTGACTGATCACCATACTGTTGCGCGAGCGCACGTAACAATAAGTGCATATCAATATCAAATGCAAGAACAAGGATGCCCAGACTGCCCCCAGAACGTACCCCGTTAAGTATACATATAAAACGTTCAACATAAACCCATATGAATCAGTAGTCCCTGTAACCTCATCCGCCAAAAATACTGCCCAATCATCTGAATTTGAACCATATACATGATATTGAACATCCCTCGGGTAGTATCCATTTTCACACACTCTTGAACTAAGCCCTAAACTCATAAATTACATATACACAATATGTGCACAGCTCACCCGATGCCATCTTGCTGTAAGTTATTACTTTCTATATTTACCATACTGGGGATGGCAGGAAGACAGTCTTGCCAGATTATGCCATCCCCCACAATATACGACAGAATTATCCATAAATTTCATCATTATTATGTAATGAATATGTATGTGTATTGGAAATAAAATATCCTATCCTTTTCTCGAGTTTTGCATTTGTTGTCACTATACATTTTACCCCACTGATCATCGTTGATAATCTGGGCATAAATATTAAATACAATTCATTAACACTTCACAGTTTCATGTTCTGTTTTATCTCTGTTTACTCAGATGCATTTCATTGAAATGGATCCATTCTTGAATTTTCTTCAATTTAAATATTTTTTGGAGTTGATAATAGTGATTCACTATACCAGGTAGTATTATATCTTGTAAAATAAAATGCAGAATAAAAATAAAATTATAATGTGCCCAACCGACCTAATATATGTTAGCCTAAGAAACTTCTGATCAACATATGTTATACATACTCAAGCACCTGCACATGGGCTCCATTTACAAAAAGTGCTTCTGCCATTCTCTTTGACATCTAGGACATGACGAGAATATCTACACTTGAGATGTATCCAAATTTACAAATACAACCACCACCACTCCCCCTTGATCTACCCCAAATTTCTAGTTAGTTAATTGGGCTTTAATGCCACTTGCAACACCTATGGTCATAATGTAACATAAGAGGAGAACCAAATTCAGCATTAAATTCACCTAAATTCATGTTGCTGAAATTGCCAGTAATATAGTAAATTATATTTGTACTTCCCCACTGGCTGGGGGAAATGGGATTGGAATTTACTTCCAATTTTCGAATTGAAATATAATTTTAACTAAAGGCTCTTCTGTTTGGTCAGAAAATACAAGAAATATTTGACTACAAATATAAAAATCAAATAGTTTACTCAAAAAATTATAGTTTGTAAATTAGAACAATTTAAAAATATTTCCCAACCTGTAATTTCCAAAATTTAAAATCTGCCTATAGTTGGATAATTTAAAACCTTCAGTTTTAATTAATTCCTTCATATTTATTAAGGTTACAGAAGTGAAGAAGGTCGATCATCGTGGGACACCAAATAAACCTAAAGCAAAAGAAAATGCAGTATCGGCAGAGTTTGTTGATCCACTCAGTGCCATGGATACTGTGTTTGAAGGATCAGATCCCCTCTCACAGTTTGCTGCTGAAGCTCAGAGTAAATCTAAAAAGTCATTTGGCTCAAAAGTAAGTTGAAGCAAATCCTGGATACACAGTGGGCTAGCATCACCGTATTCACCCTCATTTTAACCTCTTCGCTGCTAAATGACGTTATGACGTCGTGTGCTGGGCTGTTGACATTATTGCCATTTTCCAATGGGAAACTATAACGGGAATACCACAAGAACCATAAAACTGACTGAGTTGAAAGGCTATTATCGTTCACAATCATGAAACATCATACACTGTTTGAAACTTCGAGATACAGTTAGTCCGATGCACCAATCTCTGAGTTTCAGTTATGTATAATGGCCTACTGCTAGTGTGCTGAAGTAGGTCCGTAGTACCTATGGACCATATAGCACACGGCGTGCACTTTTATGTCCGTAATATTTACGGACGTCATAGCAGCGAAGAGGTTAAATCAAATTTGTATTAGTTTTTTCAAGTTAAATCAAAATTTTTAAAAACTGATGTCGTTATAACATCCGCATTGGGTACCCCGACAGGAGTTTGGAATTTGACCCATTTCATAACATTTCGGTTTCCGACCGATAACTCCAGTATGGATTATTATATCTGAACCAAAGCTGGTATGTGTATTTCCCAGCTAAAACTACAGACCAAGTTCAAATATAGGCTATGTCATGTATTTCCCGCTAAAACTACAGGCCAAGTTCGAATATAGGCTATGTCCAATTATTTTAACATGAGTTACGGCCATTTTTCGACTTAGTATTTGATCGCATTTTGGCATTGAAATTAGGGGTATATCAGATATTCCTTGTAAGCTTAAATTATTATTTTATATTGCGGTAGTACAATTCGAAATGGCTAAAGGGCGTATTTTGCCACGCCCTAGCGATGCTCATTTTAAATTTTGAAGTATCCTCCATCCTCCTCACAATTTTTTTTTCAATATTTGGGGATACTTCAAAATATCTCTAAATAAACACTACTTTGGACTTGGATTTTGATTATTCTAAATTTCAGCAAAAGGAAAATACACTAGATGATAACGTAGATGACACTTTTGAGCCATGGGCTCTGAAGAAGCTGGGTATTCTTGCCAGATACACGACATCGGAGAAATTGTCAATAACTACCAGCTTCCTCTCTTCATCAGATAAAGAAAAAGGTACCTTAACCCAGGGTTTCCGCCAGGCCGGCTGCGGGTCCGTCCCACGGACCCATTCCCCTCGCAGATGATCTGTTTGATTCATACATGTACCAAAAGTCAGTAGCAATATGTCATAAAAAATCGGCTGCGACTGGAGTTTGGGGGGGTTAAACAGAATACTGGTGAAAAAGCGGGTCAATTGAGCACAGTGTGTTACCAGTACAGCGTAACCCTTTGAAACCAAAGCGCCAAAACTACAACGTAATGTTTGGTGTGCATTGAAATAACGACGTTATATACAGCGTAATAAATGTTGCGGTAACATCAAAGAATGTCGGAGTGCTGAGTACGGATATTATTTTGCACGGGATTTCTGTGGTTGAAACTACTCACGCTCGGAGATCCCGTGCTATCGTACGGTTATAATACGGAACCTGTCCCAAATCAGTCTTTATAGCGGGAATTCATAGTGACAAAATCATTCATTTGACCCATATTACATGCATGGAGGATAAACACAAAAAACATGCCCCCCCCAATATGGAGATAAAGTCCAAGTACAGTTAATAATAGTTTCATTGTCCCGCCTGGGTCCCCAAACACAAACAACGGCGCACATGTTCCCATTTCCCGCCAAAACTCAATTATATTTTATAACATGTTGGCTAAAACTCTATAGCAGCGGTCGTCAGTTGTTGGACTAATACAGACTATTGACAAGCTATGTGTTCCGAGTTTGATAGATTTGGCTACCATTCGTATTTCGCCGCTATAAATATCTCATGCAGACAAACCCTGCAGTATATATGACGTCACAGCTCACAAATAGTTTTACGATTGACAGAATACATGGAAAAATCAGTTTCATTTTCACGGAAGCTACTTGAAATTCTAGGAAATACTTAATTCAATTTTCCCAGCTAGGTAGTATTGGACAATGCATAGATGCTTTTTAGTGTTTAGTTTCATTATACGGAATCTTATTGTAAGTTATAAATTTTTAAACTCTGTAACTTGCAGCTTGATATAGTCTTCAATCAGATGGCAGTCTTACGTGCGTAATTACATGATTACTTATCTGGATAACATCATCAGAATTAATGCACCCCCGGAAAATGATCGACTTGCGTAATATACGTAGCTTTGGATTGCTTTGTGGGACACTCGGGTGCAAGGAAATGGCTACTTTTCAGTGTCAAATAACAAAATTTTCGCCCGACAGGACGAACCATGGACGTCCCGACGCGTCATGTGTTTCCCCAATACGGACTCATTAATTTCCCCTTGGCGGAAACCCTGCTTAACCCTTTCTTTACTAAATGAATTCTCTCATCAGTTATAAAAGTATACATTAGAATAGTCCATTATTCATCTGGAGTGGTGTTCAGGAAATATAAGCAGACGACTGCCAGATGAAAAGATAAGATAAGAGCAGAAGAATTTCTATTTATTGTTGGGAAATGTTCTGCTTTATTATCAGAACATTTTCCACCAATAAATAGAAGTTCATGGTCATTTGTTGAACTTGTTATCTGAAGTTCTGAACATTTCCTAAAGGAACTACTTGTCCATGTGTTTTAGTAAAGAAAGGGCTAAATAAAAATTAATGTCATATATGCATAAGGCATAATTGTGTTCTCTGTGATTTCATAAATATCCACCAAGACACACAGCAAGAAAATGAATAGCTCAATGTTATAGTTTTAAATCCATTTGAAAATCAATGCTTATAAGAGAATTTAGTATCTGGCTGATAGGTCCATATATTGTTGTATTTATCTTAAGTATAGTTTAACTTTGCAAAAAAAATACTTGCTGATCATAATTTTTTGTTCATTATTTAAATACATAATTTTACAGTGACATATTCAATTGACTGGCCAGACATCTATCTGATTTATCAATTTACTCTCAAAAAGAATTGTTAGTTCATAAGAGGTTCTGGATCTGGATAAATACGTCCAAGTAACCAATTTGGTATGATAGGACGAGCGGTGGGCGATGTTATTGCGTGGCCCCAGCAGCTGCTGCAGATGTTTCTGATGGCGCAGCTATTTCTGAAATAATTAAACTGCAAATTACTTGCTTTGTATCTGATCAGAAATGGAAATAATGCATGTGTTTTCCATCATAGATTTAATTTATTTTTTCAGTCATTGTTAAACAACAGACTGCTACAGGAACAGTAACTGATAAAGTCAAAAACAGACTGGAGCAGCTTGATGACTTTGAAGAGGTTTGACATCAGACAGGACATAATTAACCCTTGTTTTTACTAAATAGATTCTCCCAATCAGTGATAAGATATACACTGGAATGGTCTATCATTCATTGTTCCAAAAAAATGATCAGACAACAGGCAGGCGAAAAGATAATACAAGTGAAGAAGTATATGTATTCACTGGTGGGAAATGGTCCGACAATAAGTTCATAGGCCATTTGTTGAACTTATTATTTGAACATTTCAAAGGGAACTACTCGTAGTAAAGAAATGTCCAAGTGAAAGCACTGTATAATAGTGGGTCTGATTACCTGCCATAGAGATTCTATTTGCGAACCTGGCATGAGTCATTCACCAGGAGCCATTATGATTAAAGTGTCAAATTTTTAAATGGTTAATGTAGCACAGTACATGTGACTTAAATAACTATAAATGATAAACTTTTACAGTCAGTATAAATATATTGCGGTTTATATAGTACCACTATACGTCTCTGGAATCTGGTACCTTCTCCACTGCAGTGATGTATATTTCTCATGTGAAAATCATTACCTGCCCTGTATTCCATATGTTAGCACCAATATGTATTGCAGCAGAATTTAGGCCAAATGACGTCTAGTTTTCATTTTGTGCTAATGCAGATAATCAAAATAGAAAATAATTTTTATTTGAAATATGTATGTGGTCTTCATTAAACAACACAGATCTATTATTTTTATTGACATTTTCAAATGATGTTTGCTAAAACTATTGATACCTAGGGGCAACAAGGATAAAATATTATATGAGCTTTAACACATCAATTCCACTCGACCATTACATAAATGAAAAGCAGGTGAGGATGATCCTCCAGGGAGGTACTCAATCACTTTAATATCTTAAAAATGGTCTAGCGCATTCGATAACAGTTTATCTTTATAAAGATGAAGATAAACTGCTATCGAAAGCGCTAGACCATTTTTAGCTCAACTTACTTTGTAAGTTTGAGCTATTGCCATGGTTTGTCGTCCGTGTGGCCGTGTGTCCGTCAACAACTAACATTTTGGTGTCATTCGGCCAAAAACCATGGCCGTTGGTGGCCATCTTGGATTTCAAAATTCAATCCATTGGCGCGGGCTACAGGTCGTACTGTTTGTCTGATCATCATGAAATTTGTCATGGATGTTAATATTGACATGTAGATGGGAACGAGTGATTTTGGGGTCGTTCGGCTAAAAAAACATGGCTGCCAGCAGCCATCTTGGATTTTACTCTTTGCATGACTAAACCCTTTGGCGCGGGCAACAGGTTGTAGCTTTGGTCAGAACTTCATAAAATTTGTCATGGATGTTAACAATGACATGTAGATGGGAACGAGTCATTTTGTTCGTTCGGCTGAAAAACATGGCTGCCAGCAGCCATCTTGTATTTTACTCTTTGCATGACTAAATTGGCGCGGGCTACAGGTCGTACCTTTGGTCCGATGTTTATGAAATTTGTCATGAATGTTGCCATTGACATGTAGATGGGAATGAGTCATTTTGGGGTCGTTCGGCAAAAAAACATGGCCGCTGGCGGCCATCTTGGATTTCAAAATTCAATCCATTGGCGCGGGCTACAGGTCGTACTGTTCGTCTGATCATCATGAAATTTGTCATGGATGTTCATATTGACATGTAGATGGGAACGAGTGATTTTGGGGTTGTTCGGTCAAAAAACATGGCCACCAGCAGCCATCTTGGTTTTTACTCTTTGCATGACTAAATCCTTTGGCGCAGGCTACAGGTCGTAGCTTTGGTCGGAACTTCATGAAATTTGTCATGGATGTTAACAATGACATGTAGATGGGAACGAGTGATTTTGGGGTCGTTCTGCCAAAAAACATGGCTGCTGGTGGCCATCTTAGATTTCAAATTTCAATCCATTGGCACGGGCAGCAGGTCGTACTGTTTGTCTGATCATCATGAAATATGTCATAGATGTTAATATTGACATGTAGATGGGAACGAGTCATTTTGGGGTCGTTTGGCGGAAAAACATGGCTGCCAGCAGCCATCTTGGATTTTACTCTTTGCATGACTATATCCTTTGGCGCGGGCTACAGGTCGTAGCTTTGGTCAGATCTTCATGAAATTTGTCATGGATGTTAACAATGACACGTAGATGGGAACGAGTCCTTTTGGGGTCAATTGGATAAAAAAACATGGCCGGCAGCAGCCATCTTGGATTTTACTCTTTGCATGACTAAATCCTTTGGCACAGGTTAGACATTTCAATTAGCACCTTTCCTATTCCTCCATTTACTGTCAACCATTAATTTATTCCCCTACCTAAGTTGAGCTACAGTGTCATTGTCACTTTCATTAGGATTTTAAAGTGATTGAGTACCTCCCTGGAGGATCATCCTCGCCTAATTTTCTTTACTTACAACTCAATCACCTGAAATATGGCCACGAGCATCTCTTTCAAGGGTGTCACACCTGTTGACATCAACTTCCGCACGCACAACAGATGTGTCCCTCACTATAGTATTACACAATGATGACTCGCAAAGGGGAACAAAACATACATGCACAAATCTGGAACAATAAACCTCAGCACAGCACCTCAGCACGCAAATAAAGAGAGAGAGATAGCGCGGATCTTCACTCTTCACACACCCTACAACCAGTAGGCACTAACAAGGACTTTAATTAGTCGCCCCCTAAACATTACATCAATGAACTTCAATCAGAAGGAGAACTTGTATAACATCAAATATGAAATGTCGGTCATGTGTTTAATAAATACAGAACCGTATGTGATGACTTGTTGACAATGCACTGTTGCAATCATGGAATAATAGCACTAATGACCTTTGTCCTCTCATGTTATCCTATATCCTACAGTGACGACAAACAACACATGAATTCAGTTTTATGTACAGTAATGTCCAAAGTAATTGACCACCTAACCACAGCCGAATTATGGGTAATTTTTCAGGATTTAGTCAGAAATATGGCTTGTTGCCATTCATCGGAAAGCTCTCGACTAAATCCTGAAAAATTACCCATAATTCGGCTGTGGTTAAGTGGTCAATTACTTTGGGCATTACTGGATTTATTTATCCATAAAATTTGTATTAAAAATTTCTTCTGTATGATAGGTATATATTTGTTTAAGGGTTCTGTCCGAGAGATGCTGAATCTGACCCAGCAGGATTATGTGACGAGAATTGAGGAATTGAATCAAGCTTTGATCACTGCATGGAACAATGATCACCGTGTTAAATCTCTCAAGATTGCAATTCAGGTAATAGCAACCACAGGCGAGCAAAGCGTGCATTGTTGCTTATACCTTAGGCGCAGTTGAATGATGACATCATATAATTTTTTCTTTGTTTTCTATAGCGATCAGCCAAATCTGGTGGTGTGTATATTTTTTTGGTGAAATTGACATAGGACTTCCAGTTAGTAACAGTGTTCGTCCTGGCCCAAAATTCTTTGTAGCCATTTTTTTAGCCATGCATCGCGGCATCGTTTTACATAATCCACCAAACGCTTGGAATGGTTTATGATAACTTGCTTATCACTATATAACGGCTCAAACAGTTTGGTCAAACTAGAGTAGATCTCCGAGTCCTCATTATCAGCGAATCTACTATTCAAATTATCATCAGAACAGACGCAAACTTCCTGCAAGCTGACACTGCACCTTGTCTAAGTTTAGGTCCATCTTTAATGTCATGTCTGTGGGTGTCATTGTCCCATTCAACACTGTCCACTGCATTAACGTCAATGAAATTGAGAAGCTATTGAATTGGGCATATATATGACTTCACT
Organism: Siphonodentalium dalli; assembly: GCA_032622095.1. NCBI lineage: Eukaryota > Metazoa > Mollusca > Scaphopoda > Gadilida > Siphonodentaliidae > Siphonodentalium > Siphonodentalium dalli. The sequence continues at coordinate 165,959,448 of CP136065.1, read as the reverse complement.
CTTTTGCAATCAGTTTAAAACACCGTAAAATAAAGCCCTTTTGTTACACAAGAAGCCATTTCATAAATCTATGTTTACTCAATTGTGATAGCGTCTAAAGAATCCACCTCTAAACGATCACTGTATTGCCCAGGGCATGAAACTGACTCCCCATAGTACAGCTAATCGAACACATCCCTAATCTCATCCTTCTCGTCAGCTCTCGCGAATAACGTTTAGTCGTCTTGTGCTAAGCCGGTTAATTTCTTTGTTTACAATAAATTGTCATTCAGTCCATGGTCGACACGAAAAATGCCTGTAGCCATATTTTTATCCACCAGCAGATTTATTTTAGCCACTTCGTATTTTTTCCCGCAATTTGCTAAAATGGCTAACGGCAGGGCGAACACTGGTTAGTAACTGTATGGAGATTGTTAAATTGCGGAAGTGGACCAACGAGACAAAAATAAAATGTCAACTTCACAACTTCCGAATAATTTCCTTGTGATTTAGGCATATTAGATTCATTTAGACCAATTTCGTTAGTTAGCTTAATGAAAACCAGAGAAGATGTCATGGCACAGTTCATGATGTCATTTACGTCGTGTTGGCTTTGCGGTCCAGAATCGAGACAAGATACTTACATGTTGATAGCACAATCCATGAAAATACTTGTCATGTTGTCTCCACCGGGGCCATTGCATGCTGCTACATAAATTATTCTTAGCATTATTTCTTTGATTAAAAAGCAAATTCGACGCACAGCATGTGTGGTTGCTCCACTACGTGTCACGTACGATTCATATTAATAATGGAACATGACATTGTTCACATTCTCCATTTTATAGTTAACTAACTTTATCTTCTTTGTTTATCTGGAAATCATTTCTTTTTGTCCGTTCACTCAGATATCTCAGCCATGGGCTATCGGATCTGAATGAAATTTGGTATGGAGATTTGCCATCACGAGTGCTTTCAAAATAGTGCCCAATGACGCTGTTTGCATTATGTTTGAGTTGTCGACCTCAGTTTGTTAATTTGTCGTGATTTTGGTTTGTCATAGCTTGATAACTCAAACAAATATGAACCAATTTCAATATTATTTGGTATTCATGCAGGTTTTATTCAGACATCTTGTGAAATAAGTCACACTAGAAAATTAATAAACCTCAGTGGAAAGCCACCTTGATGTGGGATACTCTGCGGTGCACTTGTTTTACTTATTTTCCAACATTTCTTAAGGGAAGTACATGTACTTGCCAATTGGTATTTAGTAAATAAAGGGTTAATTATACACATATTAATATTTGTTATACTTTTAATATTACAGTGTGCCAAGCTATTGGCGGATGTCTCGGTGATACAGTTCTACCCCAGTAAATTTGTGCTAGTAACAGATATTCTCGACACATTTGGTATGTTATTGCATTTTATGACAGTTAAGGTGTTTTAATTGTTAACTTCACTATACTAGACTTGAAGTTAATCTTCGTTGATTTGAATTGAATCAGATATGTTGGCTCACTGTATAGTACAGAATAAGCACCAAGCTAGTTTACTTACCAGTTTACCTCTGCACATGAGAAACAAACACTTTTATTCCGCAGGGTCATAAAACAACAAAGGCAAGTTTGCAAAATTGACTAGATTTAATACACTGTTAACAGGTAGTCGCAAAATTATGGGTAGGGTGTTCAGTTATCAAATTGCTGAATATGATAAGCATCACGATTATATATCACCCTGATGCTACTGCGGTTTCTTGGTAACATTGTGAGTAAGTTATCGGGTAGATGTTAACTCTAATTAGTGATCGCATAATACTGCCCGCTGATACTACCAATAGAATTTGTGTATTGAGCCGCTTATAACATCGGATCTATATTTAGATACTGACTCTATCGCGGTACGTGATATTGCATTGGTTGTATTTTCAGTTTTATAGACAATCTACCACATGCGTGTCCTATAGCTGTCAGGTCTTAGCGACTCGACGGGATAAATGCTATCGCTGACTCTCGTTTACTTCTCAACTTAAATTTGTTACTAGTACATGTTTTTTAATTTCATTGGGAAATTACAATTCTTTAAGGGAAAACCTAATACTTGCATTGGAGATGTTGGATAATTTTATCCCTCAATTCATGTAACTTTCATGAGATTTTGCTGTGTTTGGGAACATAATTCTTTTTATAACATGTCTTTTTATAATGGGATATAAATAGCCTCCACTTAGATTTAGTATTTTATGCCAGCTATGGATGAAGTATGCTTTACTGACATTTATATCACCAACTAAAAACTCTAGTTCATATAAAAAGAACAAAACAAATTTTCTGTGAGTTCTAGGGAATGTTATACCAGGTTTGGCGCATTCATTGTGCTTCCTATTTCCAATGGTATATAATAACACATTTTTTATATCACTATTGGATTAATCATATGATAAATCTACCAATTGTATGTTTTCTATACCATAAAATAAACAGAACGGACCCATGAGCCCAGGAGTTGTTTATGGTTATCGATTTTCAAAAGAGGAAGTTTTGACACATTTTGAATTTTTGTCAGGCTAGAAAAAATTCTGATCATTTCTTATAAAGATTGTCCACACTTTTGTTGCACAACGGTGATAGATAATAAAGATCATTCTCAGTTATGAACTTCTGTGATTGTTCTCAATGTGTTACTTATGGATTACTTTGTCTATTTTTGCATTGCGTGTGTGATAAAAATAATGGTGATTGCAAGTACAGTAATGCCCTAAATAATTGACTCCTTAACAACAGCAGAATTATGGGTAACTTTTCAGGATTTAGTCGGAGATATGGCTTGTTGCCATTCATCGGAAAGCTCTCACTAAGAGCTTTCTGATGAAATAAATATAATTGACTCCTTAAAGTCATTAGCTTCACTCCCGGTGGGTATATATTTCATGTCAGACAGAACTGTATCCGATATACCATAAGAAAGGTCATAAAAAACTAGAAATAAAACCCCAAGGTTGCATATTATTGATGCGGTATTCGCCCTGTATTAAATTGTTGAAAACTGCGGTCAGAGTAAGAAATCTTCTCAGATACAACCACATTTTCGGCGCGAATCATCGCGTGGAGGTCATGGAATTATATTCGGAAGAAATCGGAACCGCTCGAAAAATGACGATCGGCTGGCACGCACGGTTGACAGAACAGCCAAAACAATAGCCGGCATGTCGATAACCGAAAGTAGATTCAACAAAACACAAACTCGATAATGTCTTGATTTTTGCATCGATATCTCTTGTTTTCTAATTGAAATATCGAGAATTAATTGGCAACTAACAAAGTGTACACACTGTGTATATGTTATATATGGATTGTTTGCAAATTTAGGCGTGAATGGGTATTCACAGCATGCAAAATACGATTAGCACACCTCCGAACTGATCCAGGTGGTCATGCTTCTCATCGATTGAAAATAAACAAATCGGGGAATTCCTGCGTTTCTTATCAAACGTCAACATATTTGATCGAATTTAAGATGAAGTTATCTGCAATGGCATTATTGACTTCTGTAAATGGAAATTATTAGCAATATTTGAAATGCAGAGAGTGAACCACCGATCGATCTATAAATTATTATAATAGCCCAATCGGTCTGAACTAGATCGATTGGTCTTCCTGGCATAGTGGTCGCTGCTGTAAGAGAGTGAACTCTAAATTTCTTAAATATTAAAATTTTGTTTGTTTTCAGATTTGTACAAGTTTATAATGAATATTACCATTAAAAAATTATACTGTTAATAGTTTCAAAATAAATGAGAATTCTTTTTTAATTGGTAGAAACAGCTGGTCGAAAGAACAATTTAGAGTACTCCCCTTATCCCAGATTCACTTTATAGTAGCTAATTACACTTAAGCGTAAATTATTTACGCTTAAGCATAATTAACTTACGATAAGCGTAATACATTTGAATTACTCTTAAGTGTAATTGGGTTCATCAGCTATCTCACCTCTATGGGAGGAAGCCAAATTAACATTTAATAAATAATTGAGCTAAAGCCCCCCCCCCCCCCCCCCAATCAAGGAATCTCTAATTACACTTAAGTGCATAAGAATATTTCTTATCGCGCTTAAGCGCAATAAGAATATTCCTTATTGCGCTTAGAGATTCCTTATTGCGCTTAAGTGCAATATGATATTCCTTTTTGTGCTTAAGTGCAATAAGATATTCCTTATTTTGCTAAGCGCAATTAGATATTTCCTTATTGAACTTAATCGCAATTATATCTTCCCTTATTATATTGCTTAAGCTCAATTATATCGCTTAAGCTCTATTATTTATTAAATGTTAATTTGGCTCCCCATATACCTCATGTATATTGGTATAACCTGATGTAGGTTACTGGCATTAGTAATGCGGTTGCATCCATTTCAGCGTGAGGGGAGTTCAATGAGAGTGTATATGAATTACGTTTAAGCGTACTTCATTTACGCTTAAGCGCGGAACTCATTTACACTTAAGCATAATTAAAATGATTTACGCTTAAGCACACATATTTGAAAAGGGCCTCCCATACTATTTCCGCTAAAGCGCATATGATTTGGATTTAAGTATAAATGATTTGCTCTTAAGTGCAAATGATTTACACTTAAGGGTAAATGATTTGCGATTAAGCAGAATCAGAATAAATGTGAAAACGGCTTCTCGTATAATCGCTTAAGCATAATTCATTTACAATTAAGTGTAATTAATCTATCAATGAAAATGAATGACCAGTGAGCTTAAGCGTAAATCAATTACGCTTAAGCGTAAATCAATTACGCTTAAGCACACTAGTCATAATTCTATTACTCATAGGAGTAATTCTTTATCTACATCATACGGTTAAGTGTTAGTGAATTACGCTTTATATGTGTGCATTACACCTGAGGCTGAGTGTAATACATTACGCTTACGTGTAATTCACTTACGCTAAAGTGCAATCAGCTAATACATGTGAAAAAGGCCTTCCATTATAGTTAAATTAGTTATCATCTATCAGAATGAATAGTGCTGACTAAAGCTTGACAACAGAATTTGCCCTTAAAATATTTCATGGCCAATGAGCTAACAAATGGTCAGTATTGGCATATTGAATACCAATTATTGTACTATTATACAGGTATAATGTAATTAAACAGTTTTGAGTTACAAAAGTAAGACAACTCTTTCTGCACGGTACTGTGCTTGCGGCCAGATTGATGTAAAAATTCGGTCAATGCGCTTACAATTTTCTATAAATAGTAACATTTTGTAATTATTACCTCTCGATCACTGTTCGATTATAATCTTTGCCACTAACTCGGCCAATGTTCTTCCGTTTGTGATTTCACGCAACAATTCCCTTTCTATTCCTTCCCTGTCGAATTGACTACCGATTGCGATGTCAATTAGTTTTTCGCTTTAATATTCTGATGTGACGCTATTCCAGCGAACGGTCATCCTCCCTAGAAGCCATTTCTGAGAAGTGAGAACGAAACCCGATTCAATCCCAAATCGAGTCGGAAGTGCTCGGGCATTTCCGTGACTGCACAAGACAACGATTCGGTTTGTTTTTTCGTGTTATTATGGCGAGATTAATCGGGACGATTGATGAAATATAAATAGTTAGCCGAATGGCCGTATAATGTGTACAAACTGACTTCAGGATGGGGGATTTCGTGTATCTGAGTTATTTTATTCACTCTTCCCACAGAAAGACGCAGGGAACTCAATTGTGAGGTTCAATTTACGTTTCACATCACTTTAACAACAGCAGAATTATGGGTAACTTTTCAGGATTTAGTTGGAGATATGGCTTGTTGCCATTCACCAGAAAGCTCTCACTGAAACCTTTCTGATGAATGGCAACAAGCCATATTTCTGACTAAATCCTGAAAAGTTACCCATAATTCTGCTGTGGTTAAGGAGTCGATTATTTAGGGAATTACTGTATAATTCATTTTCCTATGCATGGTAGGCAGAAATTGGCTTAGGAAATCCTGACCTATTTGGTGTCAGACTGAACAGGGGATCTTTAAGAATTAACATCCCATATGTTAAATTTCTAGGTCGACTAGTCTATCAGCGGCTGTATGACAAGGCCCAGTATTATCCTCCTGGGAGTGGAGTACCACTCAAGCTGCCAAGTAAGTTATTTAAAGGTGTAAGGCCATGCAAAGTCAGTGTCCTGTTTCTCAGACGAAAATGTTTTTAAAGCATGCACGTGTGCGATTTTATATTTTATTTCTGGGGCACATGCCAACGAAGCATTCCATCTCTGAATTGGCTAGCTCCAGATCTAACTTTAGTTGCCCGGGCCAATACTTCCTTAACCTTTCCACAACTGGAGCTTCCTGAAATTTTATGAAAACCCTGCTCCATTGCAGTCTTTTATTATATATGTGAGTCTCCCATAGGGAGCCTCACAATTATAGAGAATACATTGGCCTAACATTATTTACCTTGATCTTGTAAGCCAGTGCATTCTCTTATATATGCGAGGCTCCCTATGGGAGACTTGCATATAGAATAAAATACTCTGGCACAGGATCTTTAAAGGAATATTATTCTGAAAATAATTTTAGTACTTTCTTTCAATATACAATATTTTATAATTAAAATGTCCAATTTGCCCAAACAATCTTGTGTTTGGTCGTTAATTTTGTTTTTATAACGAAAAAACTTCCGAAGAATACCGAAGATCTTATGTTGTAGACGAAGTCACGTGATTGAAGTCACATGATCACCGGTCGATTCGGTCACATGATATAACACGTGACAATGACGTAGCGATAGGGGAATTCCCGTTACTATCAAAACAAAGAAACCTTACTGTTTGCCAGCTTATCTATGTATATATGGATTTGCGCATATATTATCTTTGTGTTAATTACACATAACAATATAGCATTATAAAAGCTTGCGCTTACATCGATATAAACATTGGTCGTGGTTCGTTTGAACTTCCAATTATGACACTTTTCGAAGGAGGGATAACATATATAAATACATGTACACGAACTTTCGATACGCATGCTTTATATACCCGTCAAAGTCTTAGCAATTTCCGGTTTAAAAAAAAATTAATCACATATGTAAACTCTCTTTATTCGCACCAAATTCAAGAATATGCTTAACACGGAACGCTCTTTATTGAGTCATGGTGAAGAATAGTTGTCATCGTGAATATTTACTACATCAATATGTAAATACATGTACACGAACTTTCGATAACATGCTTTATATACCCGTCAAAGTCATAGCAATTTCCGGTTTATTAAACGCTCTTTATTCGCACCATATTAGGAATACGTTTGACAGGGAACGCTCTTATTGATTCATGGTGATACTCACGACTGGACGCTCGGCAAATTTTATATACTTTACGGGAGTTAACGTTTTTCTCGGGATGATATTCTTGTCTGCGATCGGTTTGTTTAATGTGGGTATTCACGAACACCTTTTATCGAGGTGGACGGAATAAAATCTGGACCATTTCGTCGGCGACCACTTTAAGTTTCTGATTTTGCACAACCGGTTTCCCCACAGAAATCCCGCCAAATGTCATGTAAACGAATATCGTTTGGAAATAAATGCAGAATCATACCCAATTGAGTGTCACTAGATATATATACCGGCCACAGTTGAAAACACTGCATTTGGCATTGTCACAAATGAATGAACGAAAAATTATTGTGAATATACGGGACACTCGGGGCATATATATGGAAAATTAAACAAATTCATGAAAACGCTCCCGAATAGAGTTCACATGTTGGCTCGTGTTTTATTAGCTTTATTTTTGACACAACAGTGTTGTTTACCCTGCTCAATCGGCCTTCTATATTTTGTCAAAACAATAACTTTCCATACAACACTGATGACAAATCAGAAGTGAAGATAACTCACCGGGCGATGACAATTCACCACGTATATGTTGTTATTGACATGCCCCGCAGTAATCCATTACACTCACGCGCTCATGTTGATTCAGCACTTTACATCACCACTCAGATGACGTCATATAGGTAACACAATTAACTCCGACTCCGATACCGTGTTTTTAATTAGTTTACTCATTTGACGTCATATGAGGATCTGCAACGGAGATAGCCGACAACCGGTGGGGGTATTATTTATTTATTTCTCGGATTATTTATTACGCGATTGCTATGGGACTTGGATCATTGTGATCATAATAAGGGTGGCTTCCCAATAATATTTTGTTGTATTCATCAGGATAACAATCCATTAATGCTGGACCAGCACAGCTCTTGTCATGAGTGGGTTAACAGATGTCTGTAAAAAGTTTATTGATGGGTTCCCTGTGATTTATTTTGTCCAAATTCACCCATTCAATTTTTGACATATTTTTGACTGCAGTCATCTTTCTTCATGTTTCTAACACATATTTGAACAAGGTTACCAATTACTTTAATGAATCAGAAACCTGAACTGGGAAAAATGTCTGCTCTGTCTCACCTCTGCGAATATTTGTATAAAAAACATACCATTATTATTTCGTACTGATTAAAATTTTCCCCCATGTATCAGTGGATGTATAAAAGTAAAAAAGGTTGTATGCACAAAGTTTTTTGAACATGCATGCAGGACTGAGGAACGAGAAATTGACTTTGCATGACCTGATAATTATTATTCAATTGCATTACTGAGCATAAAATAAATAAAATAATATTTAATTTTGGAAACTAAAAATGTTTCTTTCATATCAGAGTGCTGTGGTGCTCAGATGCATATAGGAACTAATTTTGCTCAAAATAGTTGTTTTCAAATTTTTATATCCATATTGGATACACAAAACATAGAGGAGATATACACTTTTTGGTTGGATATGGGAATTATCTCATGAGTGATTACAAAAATAATGTTTTTTTCCATCACAAATGAGATAATTACCATATCCAACCAAAAAGTGTAGATATTCTGTTTATTAAATGCTCCGCTCAGTTGGCCCGTGGCTCATCTCGAAAGAAGAGTAAAAAGTGCATATTTGTATACCCAAGCACATCCATGGTAATGAGATTGTGCATATAAAAATAGTTCCATTTTTCTGACAGATTGGTTGAGGAATAAAGGGGCTAACAGCATAGTATGTTTTGATCACATATTACAATTGTTTCAACCTGAACACTCAGGGACTTTTAATTTTAATTAACTCATCTAGTACTGAATCACTTTTAATTTTAGAGCGGATGAATACGAGTGAGATATATCGATATATCACTAGACGGATAACGGTTTTTATCTGATGTAAAAATACTACTATTTGATAACTTACTGTAATATATAATAAATTCTTATGTATGAACTAGCGGATGTACCAGGCGTTGCACAGGTAAATTGTGGCAAAATTAAAATTGAAACAGTTACAATAAATTAGGAACTGTTGTTTGCTAAAGTCACCTCATACTTTCTTAGGGCTTGGGACAGGCGGATTCACAATAAAGAGCGTTTGTGTCATTTTTTTTTTTTTACTTTGTCCCGACAATGTAAAGGATAAAGATTGTATGTATCGTTCTTTGTCCCGATAAGGTAAAAAATTAAGAGCATTCATGTTGTTTCTATTCAGTAATGTGGATATAAAAAGGCAACGTTTGAGCAGAGTCAGGATCCAGATCGTGTTTACCCTTTCTATACTAAATGGATTCTCTCATCAGCTATAAAAATATACATTGGAAGGGCCTATTATTCAAATGTAGTTCAGGAAGTAAAAGCAGATGACAGATAGAAGAAATGCAGAAGGAATCCTATTCATTGGAGGGAAATTTTCAGATAATAAGATTGTTTGTTGAACTTATTATCTGAACATTTCCTGAGGGATAACTCATCATTGAGTATTTAGTTTAGAAAGTATTAACCGGAGAGCTGAAATAGATACCCATGCCAAATTTCATCATAATCGGTGCCTTTAAGAAACATACATAGAGAGAGAGAGAGAGAGAGAGAGAAATAGACGCACACAAACATTGAGTGTCCCAATAAGGTAAAAGGTAAAGAGCGTTTGAGTCATTTTTTGTCCCGATAAGGTAATAGATGAAAGAGCGTTCATGTTACCCAAAGAGCTGAAATACTTATCCATAGCAAATTTCATCGCAATCGGTGCATAAATGTGGATGCCTAAGGAACATACTTAGAGAGAGACACACACACACATTCACATTTATATATTAAGACTATATGCACTGACTCTTAATACTTAATACTTTCAATCTTTACACAATTTAGACCTTGTGGTACAGGTTTACAGCTTGATTTTTTGACTATATCAGTTGTTTGTTACATCCTTCCAATATAATATTATGGAGTTCTGTTCGCTTTCCATAGATAGATTCACTCTGTTGTTGAATATGTTTTGCTGGTTAAAAAGGCCACAACACACCAATATTTTCAGTTTATACAAAGATATTCTTATTCCGATACATAATCTCAGTAAATTCTTTCCATTTTAGAAAATTTCACCCCTGATCAGGTTCCAGAATCAGCCAAAGAGACGTGCCGGAATTGGTTCTTTAAAATAGCCTCCATCAGAGAACTGATTCCCAGATTTTATGTTGAAGCCGCTCTCATAAAATGTTACTGCTATCTCAACACTGGGTATGGTTTAGTATGTTATCAGGTCCATCACAGATGCCAGATAAGCTATATAGCTTATTCAAGCTAACATACAGTAATGCCCTAAATAATCAACTCCTTAACCACAGCAGAATTATAGGTAATTTTTCAGTGAGAGCTTTCCGATGAATGGCAACAAGCCATATTTATGACTTAATCCTGAAAAATTACCTATAATTCTGCTGTGGTTATGGTGTCGTTTATTTAGGGCATTACTGTAGCAAAATCGGGCTTCTTTTTTCACATGTTCTTTGTATGATTTTTGTGAGTAGAAGATGTGGTGCAATAACGCGCATAAACGTTTACTTCTATTGTTGCTAACTGTAACTAAACTACATAAACACATATTAAATTTTAATACCTTTTTGTACTATATTCATGATACTTTTTACATATCTTCACATTAGAGAGTATACAACAAAAGTATTTTTATTCTGTATTACTGTCACTAACTTCCCCAAATTGTCCGCATGTCACCCTTGTAACCATCTCCCATCGCTCTATGAAATGTAAATACTGATTGCCAGTTTAAAATCAACACTTAAAAAGTAGACTTGAATTAAACCCAGCATTTTCCAATTTTGACTATTTTTCAGTGAATACAATGCTGCTTTAATGAGACTACAGACAATGATTCGTGGAATCGGTGATCCACTATGTGCAATATATTCAAGGTGCTATCTCTGCAGGGTAAGTGGCTTTCTAAATAATCATGGTATTACATACAGTAATTCCCAAAGTAATTGACCACTTAACCACAGCAGAATTATCCTGAAAAATTACCCATAATTCTGCTGTGGTTAAGTGGTCAATTACTTTGGGCATGACTGTACTCCTTTATCCTACATATATTCTTCACAGGCACACTAGTTAACACATTCCGGGATATAAAGATATATAGACTTCCTGTTCATATATTAAATAGTTTCCAGTCTTGGTTGTATTAAAGAACATCTGTTTACATGCATGGGTCAAACTATTTAGAAAAGTATTTTGTTAGCTCCTTTCTCTACCTCAGTGTTCACGCTGGGCTGAAAAATCTTTTGGCCAAATGTTTGGCCATGTGAATGTTATTTTGGCCAAATTAAAAAAATTAAATCTTCATTTTCTGGGCTCACAATTAATGACTAAAAATTGTTTTTCATTTCAAATTTTTTTGTTACTCACCATTTGTTCAGCTGCACCATTTGAGTCTTACATAAAACGAAATGTGCAAACATGAGAGCAACACTCTATACAATTGTAATAACATAAATCCGCTTAACCAAGTGCAATAACTCTATGTCGCTCACACCGTGTTCGCAAACTAATGAGGGGTGTTAATTGTCATCGCAATTTTCGCCAAGATAAAAAAACTGTTGCTTATTATAGTGAGGAGTTAACTGTTGAATATCTATTGTTGGATTAAAACCTTTATGATGTGAAGCCAGTTTTTTGTTATTATTGAGCCCTAGATGGGAGATAGTTTATTACTCCTGACGTAACTGACATGCCATTGAGTAGTGCTGGTCGCTGGTACATCAATTTGTACCGCCCAATTATGAGACAATGCATTCATATGTTTTAGCATACAGAATGCCCAATCAACATAAAATGACATAACCAGTGCACAGATTAAAGCTTTTTGACGAATGATGTTTTAAAGCCAATATAGTAGTTGGTTAAATATTAAAGCTTACCTGTTGCTGTGTCATGAAGTTTTCAATGCTGTGCAGCCAGCCACAAAAAGGTTACTCACATCAGCCTGAATACACACACTACTTCGCGTTTCATCAACAGTGAGCCAAATGTCTGAACATTGGAAGTCATTTTTGGCATCAGTAGTCTGCTATAGGTCTATAATGGTACATTGTTTCCAAAGTACGAAACCCACGTGTTCAAGACCTATTAATCAGCGATACTGTTTCATCTCCTAATTTTGACACTGTCAATCGATTTAGTGCTTTTGAATTAGATTTCCATCTCAATTTGGGGTAAAAAAAACTTTGGCCATATTAAATTTGTTTTGTCCATTTTCGAAAAAAATGGGCCATCAGTCAATTGGGCCACCGACAGCGTGAACCCTACTCTATCTGCTGTCTGCCTGTATTATTTAAATGTTTCAACGTCTTAAGAATATCTTGTTGCCAAACCATTCTAATGTATAATTTTAGAACTGAATGGGAGAATCCATTCAAAAATGGGTTAACTGGGGCCAAGTTTACACTAATAGACAGAAAACAACACGCATCTTATTCAAGAACCTTCTATCAAATGTGTTGTGAAGAGCGCAAGGTTTATGGCTATGTGACTATGCTCTATCCGCAACAAGTTTGATAACATATCTGAGATTATGATGAGAGTTGTATTCTGTATGTAGTACACACCCTTGTGTCAGTTAGGTTTAGTCCATGACTGTGACTACCATTGATACTATAACTACCTTTATTGTGGTTTAAGTCTGATGAAAAACTGGTAATATTCTGTGCATCACCTGAAGCGGATTATTGACGTTATGTATGTCATTGCTCTTGGCAACAGCGTCAACTCGAAGTAGTTCTGGCTTGTATTCCACTTGTGATATACAACATTAGGTACGATAATGCCTTAAATAATCAACTCTTTAACCACAGCAGAATTATGGGTAACTTTTCGGGATTTAGTGAGAAATATGGCTTGTTGCCATTCATCGGAAAGCTCTCACTGAGAGCTTTCCAATGAATGGCAACAAGCCATATTTCCGACAGAATCCTGAAAAGTTACCCATAATTCTGCTGTGTTTAATGAGTCTATTATTTAGGGCATTACTGTATTCAATGGCCAGGATTCTGTTGAAAACATGTGCCTCACATCAACGGGTGTGGAATACATAACATGTTTTACTATATTATTTCAGGTTGGCATTAGTGTGGCTCCTGATATGAGGGATCATTTGATGCCATGCTTCAGTGACTTCCTGACCACTTACAAATCTGTGAGTTTTCCTTATATTGTTTGAACCTAAGCAAAATATACATTAACCCGACTGACCCATATCTGAACTGCCTGACCACGATACTTATTGGTTTGCCCCAACCAGGTGACAAATCATCACTCATTGTTTGAAAATAGAGTTTTTCTTCAAAAAAAAAATTGGAGCTTTTTTACATTATTCATCTTCATTGAGCGCATATTGTATACAGATCAGAGATTTATGATTCCACAGGGAATTGCAGCACAGAAACTATATTGGTTTGCATCAGTGACCTTGCCTGAAGTGCCAGTATTTTATGACATAATTTTACTTCCTAAAGTACTAGTTTTATCTCAACTTTACTTTGTAAAGTTTGAGCTATTGCTGTGTGTCTGTGTAGCCATGCATCGTCAACAATTTCTTTGCCACACCCTACAGACCACATCCCTCAACTGATCATCACAAAACTTCATATGGATCTTCGGGGTGACCTCTAGATGGGAGCCATCAATTTTTTCCGAAATTTGTTAAACAAACATGGCCGACAGCAGCCATCTTGAATTTAAAATTTGAATTCATCGCTACACCCTGCAGCTCACATTTATTGGAGAATTGTTTTGAAAATTTACAGGCATGTTTAGGATCTCCTCTAGATAGGATCTATCGATTTTTAACGATTTTTAATGAAAAATATGGCCGCTGGCAAATATCTTAGATTTTACTCTTTGCATGACGAAATCATTTGGCACACCTTATAGACCACATCGCTCATCCGATCATTACCAAACTTCATATGGATCTTCGGGATGACCTCTAGATATGCAATTATTGGACAAATATTTTGAAAATTTACAGGCATGTTGGGGATCACCTCAAGATGGGAGCTATTGGATTTGAACGATTTCCGATGTAAACTTGGCCGCTGGCAGCAATCTTGTATTTTACTCTTTGCACCACTAAATCATTTGGCACACCCTACAGGCCACATCCCTCATCCGATCTTTACCAAAATTGATAAGAATCCTCTGATTGACCTCTCGAAGGGAGCTGAACATATTTTCTGAATTCTGTGAAAAACATAGCTACCGGCTGCCATCTTGGATTTTACTCTTTGTATGACTAAATCCTTTAGCACACTCTACAGGTTAGATCTCTTATTTGATCGTTACTAAACTTCAATTGGATATTCGGGGTGACTTCTAGATGGGAGCTTACCATTTTTAGCTCAACTTACTTTGTAAGTTTGAGCTATTGCCATGGTTTGGCATCCGTCGTCCGTGTGTGCGTGTATGCGTGTGTGCGTGTGTCTGTCAACAATTTCCTTTGGCGCAGGCTACAGGTCGTACCTTTGGTCTGATCTTTATTAAATTTGTCATGAATGTTGACATTGACATGTAGATGGGAACGAGTCATTTTGGGGTCATTCGGCCAAAAAACATGGCCGCTGGCGGCCATTTTGGATTTCAAAATTCAATCCATTGGCACGGGCTACAGGTCGTACTGTTCGTCTGATCATCATGAAATTTGTCATGGATGTTAATATTTAATATTGACATGTAGATGGAAACGAGTCATTTTGGGGTCGTTCGGCCGAAAAACATGGCCGCCAGCAGCCATCTTGGATTTTACTCTTTGCATGACTAAATCCTTTGGCGCGGGCTACAGGTCGTACCTTTGGTCTAATCTTTATAGAGATATGTCATGATTGTTGACATTGACATGTAGATGAGAACGAGTCATTTTGGGGTCATTCGGCCAAAAAACATGGCTGCTGGCGATCATTTTGGATTTCAAAATTAAATCCATTGGCGCGGGCTACAGGTCGTACTGTTCATCTGATCATCATGAAATTTGTCATGGATGTTAATATTGACATATAGATGGGAACGAGTCATTTTGGGGTCGTTTGGCCAAAAAACATGGCCGCCAGCAGCCATCTTGGATTTTACTCTTTGCATGACTAAATCCTTTGGCGCGGGCTACAGGTCGTAGCTTTGATCGGAACTTCATGAAATTTGTCATGGATATTAAAAATGTCATGTAGATGGGAACGAATCATTTTGGGGTCGTTTGGCTGAAAAACATGGCCGCCAGCAGCCATCTTGGATTTTACTCTTTGCATGACTAAATCCTTTGGCGCGGGCTACAGGTCGTACCTTTGGTCTAATCTTTATGAAATTTGTCATGAATATTGACATTGACATGTAGATGGGAACGAGTCATTTTGGGGTCATTTGGCCAAAAAACATGGCCGCTGGCAGCCATCTTGGATTTAAAAATTCAATCCATTGGCGCGGGCTACAGGTCGTATTGTTCGTCTGATCATGAAATGTGTTATGGATGTTAACAATGACATGTAGATGGGAACGAGTCCTTTTGGGGTCATTCGGCCAAAAAAACATGGCCACCAGCAGCCATCTTGGATTTTACTGTTTGCATGACTAAATCCTTTGGCACAGGCTACAGGTCTTACCTTTGGTCAGATCATTATGAGATTTGTAATGACTGTTGACATTGACATGTACATAGATGGGAATGAGTCATTTTGAGGTAATTCGGAAAAAAACATGGCTGCCGGTGGCCATTTTAGAATTTACTCTTTGCATCACTAAATTTTTTGGCACACCATAATAACCTCATCCCTGATCCGATGATTATAAAACTTGTCATGAATGTTGATATTGACATGTACATCTTGTCTTACTTAGACATTTCAATTAGCACCTTTCCTATTCCTCCATTTACTGTCAACCATTAAATTATTCCCCTACCTAAGTTGAGCTACAGTGTCATTGACACTTTCATTTCTTGGCCATTTCTTGGCCATCTTGGATTTTACTCTTTGTATGACTAAATTTTTATCACACGCTAGCTACAGGTCACATCTCCCATCCGATCATCACCAAACTTCATATGGATCTTCGGAGTGTCCTCTAGTTAACACATTCTGTTGAAAAACATTACTGCCAGTGGCCATCTTGGATTTGACTCTTTGTATGATTAAATCCTTTAGCACCCAACAGGTCACATCTCTCACCTGATCATCACCAAACTTCATACAGATCATCAAGGTGACCTCTAGCTGGGAGCTTACCAATTTCTATGTGTACCCATACCATAGTATGGTACACATAGTGTCAACGTCCGGATTGACCACTCGTCGTTTGTCCGTCTGTCCGTCGTAGATACTTTACGCATAATGCGATAACTGAAACATTTTCTATCTGATCGGAACCAAATTTGGTCTGTGAGTTTCTCAGCCCAAAATACAGATCGAGTTCAATTATGGGTTTGATCCATGTTTTTTTTTACGGAGTTATAGCCTTTTTCGACGGATGCTACAATAACTAAAAAAAAAATTATCTGATCAGAACCAAATTTGGTATGTGAGTTTCTCCACCAAAAATACAGTTCGAGTTCGAATATGGGTTTGATCAGATTAATTTTAATGGAGTTATGGCCCTTTGACATAGAATTCATGCATGCTTCGATAAATCAACCAGTTTTCATCGGATAGGAACCATATTTGGTATGTGAGTTTCTCAACTCAAAATACAGATCGAGTTTGAATATGGGTTAGATCCTGTTTTTTATACCAGAGTTATGGCCCCTTTTTAACTAAGAAATGAACAGATTTGAGATTTTTATGCTTACAATACATGTATAACCATAACTTACAATTAATTACCTGTGATGTCAGTTAGCTCTGAGAGAGAGACAGGATAAACCTGTATTATTGGAATTAAGAGTTATTTTTAGCCATCATATCTTCAGCACAGCAGTGAAAGGTGTAACCCATTCCTGAATATATGGATTCTCCCATTCAGTTCAAAAAGTATAAATTGGAATAGTCTACTGTTCATTTGTAGGGATGTTCTCAGAATTTGAGCAGACAGAGAGAACTGCATTTAGTAGCACTATTTTTATAAAGTTACACAGTCCTATAATGATATCTGATGCTAACTTCTGCACATCTACATGTAAAATAACTTTAATAGCCATCTGTTTATTGCATTTCCATAGTGTGTGGACAGTGTTGGCCCAGGGTTTATCAACTCCCACATAGCTATCTGGTTTACTCTATCAATGCAGTATTCAAGTGACATACCTGGTACAGTCCTCTAATTTTACAGAGTTAAAATTGTTAACCCTGGTCATCAATTTTATGCTTTTGTGTATTTTTCATGTAATCATTCTCCTATTATATCTCCTTCACTTGTATGGATTTTTGTAGTTAAAATGAACCCTTCTCAACATTCCTGATACTTTAGTAGAAATACCATTCATCTGATATATCTCATTTTATTGAGATGTATGTAAATTTTTTCAATGAAAAACATGGCCACCGGCAGCCATGTTGGATTTTACTCTTTGCATCACTAAATCCTTTGGCACACCATACAGGCCACATTCCTCATCCGATCGTCACCAAACTTCATATTGATCTTCAGGGTGAACTCTAGATGACCTTATATATATATATAATATATTCATGTTGACATTTAGTATTACTTAGACATTTAAACTTTCCGCATTCCTATTGACTGTAACACATGAAATTACCCCCCATTCAAGTTGAGCTACAGTGTCACTGACACTTTCATTTATTTCCCCTGCAGGTACTTGGAGATAATGTACAGAATATACTTGCTGTTCAGAAGATTGAGATGCCGCAGTATTTAACATTATATTCTCCTGCACTCGACTGGATTCTGCAGTGTATTGCTAACTCATCAACAGAGAATACACTGATGGACATTCTACAAAAAAGCAAGGTGCATTGCAACAGGTAATTGATTAGTCTCTCCTTTACCTGGCAATACCTTATACCTTCTCAATTTAAATAGTTTCTTATATGTGACGATTCTTTTAAAGCCACACATTATAAGTTGATACGATTTCGAGAAATTTGTCTGGCTTTTATTAACCTCTTCTGTGCTGAATGTTGTCATGACATCATGTGCTGGGTGTTAATGATATATCGCGAAAACCATATATCTGCCTCGATCCAAAGGATATTGTTATACACAATCTTGGAACATCATATGCTGTTTCAAATGTCGAGATACTTTGATTCTGAGACACTAATCTCTGAGTTTCCTTTATGAAGGGTTGCTGAGTGCTAGTGAGCTGCAGTAGGTCTATATTCAGTATGGATATATACCACAATACATGACATTTTTTGTATATATATAAAATATCCTTTGATAAACATGTGACAAACAAGATATTACACATATATACAGATTGATTGAAAAGTAATTTCTCTTCAAAATACACGTAATAGTTTTGTTGTATGTTACTCTTAGTTCGTGTGAAGCTAGTCACAGACTGGGGCTCAGATTTAATATTTTATATGTCAGATTCCTAGATTTAGTATATTGTTATTGTACAATAACCCTATGCAATTTTTGTCTTCTTGGAGAGCTTAAAACTTTTTTACATTCATATCCAAGTTATTCTCATTCAATTTCTCAGTGAGAATAAGTAATGTTTAATTCACAGCAAAATTTCACTTGGGATCAAGTCTGAGTTTAGTGTGCATGTCATTTGCAGAATGAGGTCCCCAGAGGGTGAATTTAGTGATGCTATCCTGCACAGCAAGCTAGCATCACCAAATTCACCCTCTGGGGACCTCATTCTGCATTGCCACATCTGCAATGGGAGACATAGAATCAGATTGAAGTTCCCAAATGGTGAATATTTTTATGTACACCCATTGGGAACCTCAATTATGCAATGTGTTGTCTGCCAATATGGGAATATAGAGAAACTAAATTAAAAAAGACATATAATATTTGTGAAGATGTTTTTATAGAAATTTGATCATAAATATACTTTCCAGAGGATGAGGCCTTAGCAGAATGAGGTCCCCAGAGGGTGAATTTAGTGATACTAGCCCACTATGCGGGATAGCGTCACTAAATTCACCCTCTGGGGACCTAATTCTGCAAATGACCGGCACCTTATTCTCAGGCCTGCTTGGGATATACTTTGTACATTAACCCTTTCTTTACTAAATACTCATTGACGAGTAGTTCCCTTAGGATATGTCATTTGTTGAACTTATTAGCTGAACATTTCCGACCAATTATTAATAGTCCTGCACTTGTGTTAATATCTTTTCGTCTGTCATCTGCTCACTTTGTCTGGACACCCCTCCAGATGAATAATGGATCATTCCAATGTATAATTTAATAACTGAGTGGGAGAATCCAATTAGTAAAAATGGTTAATAGTCAGCTTTATTGACAGGAAATTGCTATTACTAAATGTGATTTGATACCCCGAAAATGTCATTAAAATATATTTCTATTTTTGCACAGTGCTTTGCTTTTGAACTCCATAATATCAGCCTTCAAGCCGGAGTATATCAGTGTGAGAGCCGTGCAGTTCACCGAACTCATCAAAGAGTGCGAGGAAGCAGGATTCCCCAAGGTTTGTTGTAATCTCTATAGACACTCAGGTCATACTGACATACTGAGTCTATCCTAGTCTTGTCGAAATGTCATTTACTGGAAGCATCCAGGCTTCCCACAAATCACTTCATGTCACATTACGATAATCACTTTGATTGGACACTTTTATCTTGGGGGTACTATGAAATAGTGAGTTCTGATTGGCACTACTGACATGGAATCCTGCAGTTCTGGAAATAGGAAGACTCCAACATGTAATCAGACCCACTACTTATATGTGAGTCTGTAATTAACTTAGACTGCATTCTCACTAGCAGATGTCCAGGTGTGAAATACACTCAAAGTTTTAATTTGAGTTTGGAATCAATGGTATCCTCATAAAACTTCATAATTGTGTTTCAACATGGAGAGGTGATGGTTATAGCTGTGATAACCATGTTGATAAGCACACTAACACTATTGGCTTTGCATTTAGATATATATTTCAGTATGGAAGAAGGTACAAACTGCATCTGAAGCAAAATTATTTTATCGCCATCAAATCCCCTTGATTGGATAATCATATACTACGGAGATGTCTATCAGATCGATGACCACATATAGCTTTGCGTTGACCCTCAACCTTTATAAACCACCTGGACTATATATAAACCCGCCACCAAGGTACAAATGTATGTTTTAGCATACAGTTTTTTTCTCAACGGTTTCTGGTGGCAGCCTTGAGGAATTCTAGAAATTCTGGTAAAACCAAGATGGTTGTCAAAATGGCCGTCCTTGCCCCAAAGAGTTTCTTTCTACGGCAAAATGGTTCATGACAATTTGGTGCTTATGAATTTCTAGAGGTTCTGCCAGGCTGCTGAGTGAAATGTGAAGGTATTATCAAATGCGGAGTTACACCAATTCCTAATGTGGCGTCTGTTGAAACAAACTGTCACGGGTCATGGGGACCTTGAATTTACATTTTTGATGAAGCCAAACTTCAAGGGATCCAAATTTGATGGGTTGATCTCTGAGGTTATCTAATTGCTCACACTTGATATTTTTCCGCTTCATATTGCCTGTGGATGACTGAGGAACAATGAGCAGCAGAGATTGGAAGCCCATGATGCACATTTTGAACCATTAAGACGTCAAAACAATTTTTCCAGTAACCATTGTTATTTTACACACATAGCAAGCACACACAAATCTAGTGGTTTGTCATAAAACAATGACACAGGCAGCCTCTATACCACGGACTGATGTCAATGATTTTCCGACAATTTTTAAAAAGTTTTAACATTGACCCTATGATAATAAGCTATATATATAACAATTGAAGTGACACCTTTAATGACAGAAGTCACCATTTTACATTTATTATAGCTGAACAGGCGCGCTTCAGCGAAGTTGAACACTCATATCCAAGCGTCTGGTAATAGTTTTACTTGGAATGTCCTTGGATTGTACTGTGTTGTTACCATGCTTTCTTATTATCCAGTTCACCGTTAGCCAGTGTACTTATTTATATAGGTGCAATCCTGTTGGCATCCAATGCAATATTGCTATCACTCTAAACATGGTTACGTTGCAATGTGAAGACAATCAATATAAATGCCACTTGTAGCAATAGCATTCAATCTTTCTGGCATTTTAAATGCTCACAGAGCAACAGTTGGAGTTGGAACTCCCATAATATCTCAGAAATAACACCTATTCGACATTGCCATTAATTCCTGGCAAAACTCAGAGCAAACCAAAATGAACGTCGATCAATGAGCATATCGAGCAACAACAAATTGTAACTAAAATGAAATGAATTACAATTAACTGACTTCACACAAAAACATCAACAACCACTATAGTTAAAAAATTCCTCTGTCTAATTTGATAGTTGGGTAGGAGAATCCATTTAGTATAGATAAGGTTAAATGTTAAAACATTGTTCATTCTCTTCTTCAGTATTTACTATACAAGACTTTAGGCTTGTGTCTGGTGATGACGGATCCACCAGAGGATCAGAAGCTTACAGTACTCAATGAAGTGTGGAAGATCGTCATGAAACTCAAATCACCCTTGGTAAGTGGATACAGACAGTGATGAATACAGACAGTGATGATATACACTGAAGAAAGATTCCTAGTCTGGAAATAAAGAAAAAGAAAAAAAGACAAATATCATTGCACCGAGTCAGACCACAAATGCTTGTTGTTGGGTGGATTAACATTAGATCTGTCGATACATTAGATGTTTTGTACAAATTGTGGGATTATAGATATTAAATTCTGTGTTTGGACTGACCAGGGCCCAAGCAAGGGGTTGTAAACAGGGAGAAGTGACTTATCCCTCTGGAGATATTAGGGAGACTTCAGCCCAAAATAGGGACAAGTGGGGAGACTTAAGAAAAACATAAGACACACTTATTCATTTTCAAATATCACTTTACCATAGATTTCTGTCTATAAGTCACTAGTTGACACAGCATGTAAGTAACGGTAAGTCAATAGGGGGGCCTGAATTCTGGGCTACAACCACCAACACAGGTAAGTTTTGGTATTTTCCGCAATGAAGAGTGCATGACTGTTCGCCTCAAAACAAGGTCTACACCACCTAAATGTTTAATTACAAATAAAACCAATTAAAATATTAATAGTTGTTACCAGTGAATTTATGCCCTATCCAAATTAATAAAATATTATCATTACAAGAATACAAAATGAGACCATCTCCCATCAGAGGAAGGGCTTTTGATTTTACACCACATTGTTTTGAACAGAACTGTAAACACAAAAACCTAGGAAAGGAGCATGTGACATGATCTAACTCTGGCTTACTTATTAGCTCAACTTACTTTGTAAGTTTGAGCTATTGCCATGGGTTGGCGTCCGTCGTCCGTGTGTCTGTGTGTCCGTCAACTAAATCCATTGGCGCTGTCTACAGGTAGTACTGTTCGTCTGATCATCATGAAATTTGTCATGCATGTTAATATTGACATGTAGATGGGAACGAGTCATTTTGGGGTCGTTCTGTCAAAAAACATGGCCACCAGCAGCCATTTTGGATTTTACTCTTCGCATGACTAAATCCTTTGGCGCGGGCTGCAGGTCGTAGCTTTAGTCGGATCTTCATGAAATTTGTCATGGATGTTAACAATGATATGTAGATGGGAACGAGTCATTTTGGGGTCGCTCGGCCAAAAAACATGGCCACCAGCAGCCATCTTGGATTTTACTCTTTGCATGACTAAATCCTTTGGCGTGGCCTACAGGTCGTAGCTTTAGTCGGATCTTCATGAAATTTGTCGTGGATGTTAACAATGATATGTAGATGGGAACGAGTCATTTTGGGGTCATTTGGCCAAAAAACATGGCCGCTGGTGGCCATCTTGGATTTTAAATTCAATTCATTGGCGCGGGATGTTAATAAAAAAACGACCTGCAGCCCATGACATGGCTGCCAGCAGCCATCTTGGATTTTACTCTTTGCATGACTAAATCCTTTGGCGCGGGCTACAGGTCGTAGCTTTAGTCGGATCGTTCTGTCAAAAAACATCGCCACCAGCAGCCATTTTGGATTTTACTCTTCGCATGACTAAATCCTTTGGCGCGGGCTGCAGGTCGTAGCTTTAGTCAGATCTTCATCAAATTTGTCATGGATGTTAACAATGATATATAGATGGGAACGAGTCATTTTGGGGGCGCTCGGCCAAAAAACATGGCCACCAGCAGCCATCTTGGATTTTACTCTTTGCATGACTAAATCCTTTGGCGTGGGCTGCAGGTCGTAGCTTTAGTTAATATTGACATGTAGATGGGAACGAGTGATTTTGGGGTCGTTCGGCCAAAAAACATGGCCGCCAGCAGCCATCTTGGAATTTACTCTTTGCATGACTAAATCCTTTGGCGCGGGCTACAGGTCGTAGCTTTAGTCGGATCTTCATGAAATTTGTCATGGATGTTAACAATGACATGTAGATGGGAACGAGTCCTTTTGAGGTTATTCAGCCAAAAAACATTGCCGCTGGAGGCCATCTTGGATTTCAAAATTAAATCCATTGGTGCGGGCTACAGGTCGTACTATTCGACTGATATTCATGAAATTTGTCATGGATGTTAATATTGAAATGTAGATGGGAACGAGTCATTTTGGGGTCGTTCGTCCAAAAAACATGGCCGCCAGCAGCCATCTTGGATTTTACTCTTTGCATGACTAAATCCTTTGGCACAGCTACATGTAGGTTAGACCTTTCCTATTCCTCCATTTACTGTCAACCATTAAATTATTCCCTTACCTAAGTTGAACTACAGTGTGATTGACACTTTCATGTGTTTTGTATCGACAGCGGTAATTACTTTGATGTCAGCTTATAGATAAAAGGTCATTAAAGCCACTGGCTGAACTGGAATCAGTGTGAATACTGGTGAATAGCGGTCATTACGTTGAATAGTAGTTGTTGATTAATGAACAATCGGGATGTTGTAAACCAATTTTATGCTATAATGGGTCTCGGCCAGCTATAATATTTTACATAACCATTTCATTTCAGTTGATATATAATAATTGTTACTTGATATTCTTAATACTTCAAATAGATCAGGCCAGGATTGGAGAAGTAGATGAGATAGAACCACAACATTATGACAGATATATTTTAATATATTTTTTTGAAAAACAAGTCAAATTTCTACGAATAAATCCCAGGCAAATTTGGTCAAAATTAGAAGGCGACTTCGTTTTCGCCTTGCGGACATCCTAGGGCAAAGTCGAAGGCGAGAACTTCGCTACAGTCGTCTCCTAGCTTGGGGCCTGGAACCGACGGTGTGTTTTATCCAGTAGTAAAGTCTGACCAACTAGCCAGCATTTGCATGCATTTTTTGTTTATTGTCTGTGTTATGAGTATACGAACAGTTTAATCTAGAACTGTGTATAAGCTTTGTAAGTTATAGCTTTACTCGAGTGATCGGCATTGGAATTTAGGGAATCAGATCTGGCTTTGATTTATGGTCATTAGAATTGAGGAGATATTACAAATATTGATCCACTTGTGAAGCATTATATCAATTGCGATGCATTTGTTAAAGTGGCATGCTTGTTTTTATATCATATTTTTTTTACTTTATATTTTTACTCGTTTTCTTAAAGACATATCATGGACTTGTTCGGGTGCATGAACTGATAAGTTAGTACCCAGGTGCTGTGCCAACTGGAGGAATGTAGAATTCTATTAACATCACCGAAAATCTTAACAAAATCGATCCAATCCACTTCATAGAAAACATCGCCTGAACAATGTGCAGTTGTAAATATTTACATCTCGATTCGGGATGCAACAAACGGCGATAAACCAACCCAAATGATTTTGCCATCGAGAGTTATTGAATTTAATTGATATATAAGAATGATGGTGTGTGTTGTAAATTTGGATTTATATTCGTAAAAAATAACAACTTTGAACAATAGTATTCTACATTTCTATTCGATCACCCTACCAGAGTGTTTCACATCACTTTAACGACAATTGCAAGCGACTGTGAGTCAGACAACATGTACCAGTTTATCTGCTTATGGGCATTTATTTCAACTAACATCTGTTCCCATTCTATTTTTGTTACTTAAATTTGTTCCATTCATATTTTAGGATTATATTGGCTGTGCTGATGTCTGGATTGAATTTGTTGTGAAGCATTTTGGGGTAAGTATCAGTTATAGCATCTGAGTAATAGAGATTCCATTCACAAGTGACTTCATGGTTACTCAATAAATAAAGAAGATCTTGTTAGGTAATTTCTGGCCATATTGCCTTCTTCCAACATAAAATAAATTATACAAATACACTGAACCAACAATGTTACAATTCCAATGAGATCATTTTACTGGAGTAAAAAACAATTAGTGTATTATTTATAGTTTATTGAGCAGATAGTATAACCTATCCAAATTGATAATGAATTTATCCATAGCATTCTTGCGGTTATGTGACTCTTGGCTGCACAATGATGTTTTTGACGCTCATCAATCGCAACATGTTCCATTCAAATTAGTTCGCTCAGCTGCAGGCAATGATTACGCCGAT
Organism: Siphonodentalium dalli; assembly: GCA_032622095.1. NCBI lineage: Eukaryota > Metazoa > Mollusca > Scaphopoda > Gadilida > Siphonodentaliidae > Siphonodentalium > Siphonodentalium dalli. The sequence continues at coordinate 165,933,427 of CP136065.1, read as the reverse complement.
TGTGAATCAAAAACTAAAGTTAACAGCTTTCAACCAATATAGATACAAAACATTTTCATTTCTTCATGCAACCCTGAGACTATGACATATTACATGTATTTCAAATAAACTTGTCAATGGTGTGTCAAACTAATTTTAACCCATCTCAAGACTTTCACACCAAAGGGTTAATATGATAACTGTATATTAAGAATGTTTTTTGTACTGCCACCAGTGCTGCCACTATTTAAAAAATATTTGTACAAAACTCCCAAGCTCTAATTTTATGTTGAAACTATAAAATTTTCTTTGTAGAAGAGAGAAGTGAACACAATCCTAACAGATATCATAAAGCATATGACTCCAGATAGAGCGTTCGAAGACTTCTACCCACAGTTACATTCCGTAGTTAGCAAGATTCTTGTTCATCTTGATGACTTCTCAGTACTTTTCTCATTGGTGAGTGGTTAAAAATAGATCAATATGGTTTTAATTGTTTATGAACTTATGTTATTTTCTCGCTTATTTTCAAACTTTCCATACTTTTTTAAAGAAAAAAGAGTGAGTTAGTTGAGACATAAATTTACAATACAATAACTTTTCCCCTACAATTCATTTGTGTGCTTACATATATATGTAGACATGCTTTTGCACATTCTAATGCTGGTCTATATTGTACTTCAATTTAAAGCCAAATCAATAACAAATATTTTAGTGTTATAATTCGATTTGATTTTGCTTCTTTTCAGGATAAGTTCCTTCCATTCCTTGACATGTTTCAAAAAGAATCAGTAAAAGTCGATGTTTGCAAATCAGTAATGGAATCTTTTGCTAGGTGAGGTAGCACTCCCATTTTATTAGCTCAACTTTGTCATGATCTACAGTAATGCCCTAAATAATTGACTCCTTAACCACAGCAAAATTATAGGTAACTTTTCAGGATTTAGTCGTAAATATGGCTTGTTGCCATTCATCGGAAAGCTCTCAGTGAGAGCTTTCCGATACTGAGAGCTTTCCGATGAATGGCAGCAAGCCATATTTACGACTAAATCCTGAAAAGTCGATTATTTAGGGCATTACTGTATGTCATGGCTTTACATCAGTTGTCCATCAGACCTTCGATTTAGGAAAATCCACCCATGCTATGTTGAGCGCACATATTTTAACCCTTTCTATACTAAATTAATTCTCCCATCTAGTTGTAAACATATATGTCGGAACAGTCAATTACTCATTTGTAGGGCTATTCAGGCAATAAAAGCTGAGGCGAGACATAAACACAGATAATACAAGACCGGGATGATTCATATTCATTGTTGGGGAAATATTCAGATAATAAGTTCAACAAACGATCATAAGTCGTTTGTTGAACTTATTATCTGAACATTTCCTAAGGGATAACTACTCATCAATGAAAATTTAGTATAGAAAGGTTAACCATTGTGTAAGTAGTCTTTCATGAACATAAAACATTATGTGCTACATTTTCCATGTGGTGTACACTTTGAGACATTGTGATAAAATAATTAGACCGGTTACGCCAGTAAACGTGTCATACAAAGGAATGTCTGAAAACAGCAGTTTTCCCTTTTTGGCTACTGTCAGATTCATGAGTGTCCTTCATATCGGTATGAGTTTTGTTGCACTAACTGTCTGCAAGGACAACCAGTTCCAGCTGATTCAAAATCACACAAGTAGCCCTCATGAGTAGCATGTGTGAGCTCCTGCAATCAGAGTTATAAATACTTTGGAATTACCGCTATGTTTAACCCTTTCATGACTGGAGCTTCCTGAAATTTTGCGAAAATCCTATGCCAATGCATTCTCTTATATATGCGAGTCGCCCATAGGGTGCCTTGCATATATAAGAGAATGCATTGGCCTGACAATATTTACCTTGATCTTGTAAGCCAGTGCTTTCCCTTAGATATGTGAGGCTCCCTATGGGAGACCCACATATATATATGAGAATGCATTGGCACAGGGTCTTTAATGCAGCACCAGTGCAGCTCCAATCATGAAAGGGTTAACACGAAATCAAAGCCATTCACAGTAACCTTTTTCTACCAGTACTTTGAAGATATTAAATACCTGCGCATAAATTATCACTTACGCTCATACGATAGTGCTTTGCTTTTTTAATTTTCCATGCTCTGCGCACAAGCGCATATCAAAATCAAAGGTAGATTGTCCATACATACACATGTTAGTCCACAAACTCTTTCTAAAGTTGATCAGGCTCAATGTGATTGGATTGTTAGTGTTTATATCTATATCAGCATCTGTAGCCATGATGTCAGTTTTAGGAATGGAGCAAAGTTTACTTAGAGGGTCAATTTCACAAGGAAATCATATCAAGCACCTCTGCATATAACCCACCAATTTCTTACAGCACAGGGTCTTTAATGCATACACGAAAAACATACAAACCTAGATAGATAGGGATATACCCTACTTGTGCATGAAACAATTCAGTGGCATTCAGTCTTGCCTTGCCACTCCTGGGTGGCTTTAATATGAAAATATTCTTGATGCATATCACTAAAGTTGCCAGCAGGGCCCACCACATGAAGCCATGTTTATGACCGGACTACTTAAAAACTTTGTCCAGATAATTTGATAGTCAACTATATGTGAGCTACAATTTTTTGGTCATAAATTATGCCATAAAACATTGTTCTGAACTGAAGTGAATAAAAATAAAGACAATTTTAACTTCATTAAGAAAATAATCACCACTTAGTGAGATACAAATTTTTGTAATAGTCTGAAAAACTCCCATGTTTTTGCTTCTTATAGGCACCAAGTTGAGACGACAAATGATCCAGTTATTATCAATGCTGTGATGTTTGTGTGTAAGACGATGCACGATTCAGTGAAGTTAGTATTTATTCTCAGATATTCATGTACTTTATTCTATAAGCCAGTTTTTAAGTTGCTGTCAAACTTTCCTCCTGGGAGCTGAGATGCAATACTTACTGACATTCTTATTTTAACAGTGTTTCTCTTTGGAGGTTACTGGTTTCGGGGCTTCGTTTATAGCTTGGTTCATATAGAATACGTTTCATGTTGCTCAAGCATATGATCCGAAATAATACGATGGAAAAGCCTGGAATATTGTCTGTCATTTACAGAATGAGGTCCCCAGAGGGTGAATTTAGTGATGTTATTATCCTACAATTTTCCATGCAGTCTATATAATCTATCCCGCAATTCATTACTCTTCAACAGCAAAATATAGAAATTTATAATTCTGGTTGAATCTTTTGACTTTTTGGTGATGAGGGAGGTGTTTAAAGTCAAAGTATTATTATTTATTTCATCTGTATTCTATAATAGAAAACTCTTGCGAGTTATCAGCTCTATAATGTACAATTTCCTTAAGAATCTTGGCAGTTCTGAATTTTGAGGCAGCACTGCCATTGTTCAAATAAGATAGTTGCTATGGAAACTACATATCATTACAGCGCTCTGACACTGGATGATGAAAGGAGAGTCATCAGTAACCATCTTATCACATTTGTCAAGAAGATTTCATTCGGACGTGACTTTGAACAGCAACTGAGTTACTTCGTAGAAGCGAGAGCTGCATTCACCAACCTCGATCCTGTGATTGTACAGCTTGTCCAGGTATATATGTTAACCATTTAATTACTGAATGGACTCTCCCATTCAGTTATAAAACTGTACATTGGAAATGTGTATTATTCATGTGGATGGTGTAATTTGATAATACAAGTGCAAAAGACATAGGATTCCTATTCAGTCATCAGATAACAAGCTAAACAAATGGCTTTAGGCTGTTTTTTGGACTTCTTATCTGGACATTCCCAAGTGAACAGTATTCAGTCATCATAGTGTTAAAGTGGCACTAACATTACTTTTCCATGACATTTTCCATGTCTGCAAACAAATGGATTTATTTCAAATCTAGAGCATTCAAATTTAAATTTTTTGGTGATATTTGTAAGTATCCATTCAAAATTTGATTTAAATTAGTAAAAAAAATAAAATATTTTTCTTCTTAAAAAGATATCACTGACACCACGATATACAGAAAGTTTATGATTTTGAAATCATTCTGAAAATGCATGATTAGAAATACGTCGCCTTACAGTCAAAAGAACGTAAGTTGGTTTTTGGGCAAAATTGGATTTACAAGCACAACCACTCACATTCCTGCCATGGCTTCAGCTTGTGTCAAAAACATGGCACCTCTAGCTCAATCTAAACCTTGTTTTTTTATCCCTGATAAGAATTTTTACTTTGACTTTCTTGTTGACATTTGATGTAAAAATAGCAAGATGTGTCCTTTTGATACTAAAATGGCTTATATTGACAACAAATTCAACAAAATAGCTTTGGCAAAAAATCGTAACAAATTTTGCATGATTTATCGAATAATATTAGGTCAACTAGGGATCAAGTTATGCTAAAAGGGTGTGTTTATGTCTCTCTTCAGACATTAGTTACACTTTAACCCTTTCATGACTGGAGTTTCATGAATTTTTTCAAAAAACCCTGTGCCAATGCATTCTCTTATATATGCGAGTCACCCATAGGGCTCCTGGCATATATAAGAGAATGCATTGGCCTAACAATATTTACCTTGATCTTGTAAGCCAGTCTATGGGAGACTCGCATATATACGAGAATGCACTGTCACAGGGCCTTTAATGCTGCACCAGCACCACCGTCCTGAAAGGGTTATAAACAACAGTCAAATTAAAGTAAATTAGTGTTCTATCTCCCCTGAAAAGATGACTAAATTTGACTTATGTCATTTTGACTGTAAGGCGATGATCAAATCTTTCCAAGATTGTGATATATCAGGAACAGACGAATTATAGAAGGATGAAATAATGTATGACTTCAATACTACCTTCATGTAATTGTTTAATAGATTTTTCAAACCCAGAAAGAAAAAAATCAAATCAGATTTGTTACTATTTAACCCTTTTTGTACTAAATAGATTCTCCCACTCATTTATAAAAGTATACATGTTTAAAGGTACTCAATCTGATCAGACGGTCCCCATATCATCAAGATACAACAACAACATTTCTTCAAAATATCCTTTAGTTATCAGAATCGATTTATTGCAACGAAATAATGCTAACTAATGTTAAGTATGGTATCAAATTTCCCAAAACTAGTTATTTATCAACATTTTGTTCAACAAAATATGGCCGTATTATCACTTAAGTATCACAAAATTTGGCCATATTACCACTTGATTTTAGAGTTATCCATCTTCATCTGTAATTTTGTCTGAGACCTTCTGTTTGACCACGTGTTTCTGGGCCACATCTCAAGATCACTGATCACTCTGAGCTTTGATGGGTGGATTCCTTGACTCAATTCAAATATTTTTTACCCCCGAAGCCAAAAAAATAGTTATTTAGGAGTGTCTGATCGAATTGAGTACCTTTAACTTATTATCAGAACATTTCATATGGGAACTACTCGTCAATGAATATTTAGTAGAAAGGGTTAAGTTGGATGTGATTCCAATAAGTATTTTATGGTGACATCTGACATTATATATCCCATTGTTCTCAAATCACAGAAACTAATGATCTTCTTTTCCAGAGTGTCAACAGCTTAGCTATGGAGACAAGAAAGGTTGTCAATGGCAACCATTCTAGGAAAACATCAGCATTTGTTAGAGTGAGTAAACAATATAATTAATTGACTTTACTGCCGTAAATTACCCCTGATATATGTCATTAAAAAATGCATTCAAAATGGATATTTGCACACATTGTGAATCTTGGCATAGTCGCTACTGAAATAAAATCCCAGTATAATATTGCTGATAAGACCATTCCCAAGTTACAATAAATTGAAAGATCTTCTATGTTGGAGGTGAGAAACAGACATCACGTGACAGCAAGGTAGGGTTCTTTTTGTAAAAAAAACAAATCGCTAGCCCAAATGTCATTAACATAATTATGTGAAAATAATAGCTGCTAAAACACTGATTCTCCTAAATGTATTGCAAATACACATTAGGGGCCCCATGAAAAAGTTCTTTAGACAGTGATTTGGACTTTGTTTATGACCTGTAGATGGGAGCCATTTCAGTTTTTACTCTTTCTAGTGGTATTATTGCATCCTTTGGCACTCCCTACAGCCAAACTTTTTCATCCAATTAATCCTAAACTGCTTATGCATCTTCAGTTACATAAGCATATAAACTCTCCAAGTTCCCTATTGCTCTATGGACTGTAATATATGGCATGATCCCATTTCCAAGTTGAGCTTCAGTGTCATTGACACATTCATTATTTCAATAATCAGGCCATGAATCCACTGTGAAGTCAGTCTAAGTAAAAGTGACTCTATAAAATTCAGCAAACTTTAGGCATTTTATTTTTTATGTGTACCCATACCATAGTATGGTACACATCAGAGCTGTTAAGTTCCACGGATTGTCCGTGAGACTCACGGATTTCTACGGCAATTCCGCAAACACGGATAACCCCCAATTTCTCACGGATTCGTCAAAACCCCACATTGAAAATCCCAAAACGAATTTTTTTGGATTTTTTAAATTCGTGCATTTGCGGGAATTCCCCAAATGACAGTGACTTCCTTATTTCCGGTACCGTAAATACCCACACATTAACATTCACAGAATGTATCGTCGGTAACTTTTGATTGAAGACTCAATTTGTGGTGAACTGTGACTGATATTAATTGATTTTCACACTCTGGTGAAGCCACACGTATGGAGGGTGTTGTTTTAGTAAACAATACGTATAATCACAAGTGTGCAAAGTTCTGTATTGTTAGGCCTCATTGATGAACATTTCTTAGTAACGGATTAGTGGCATGCATTGCAAACGAAATAAAACAATACGTTTAATCACAAGTGTGCAGCTGTATTGTGAGGCCTCATTGATGAACATAAGTAATGGATACTTTACGATTTAAGTTCACTGATAGTGGTATGCATTGAGAACGGAATGTGTCTTTTATTTTGCGGGTAAAACTTTTAAGACGGCTCATTTTGTACTTTCGGTTTCACGCATACATGTCCGGTTGTAACCTGTGTAACTCAGATTCGTTTTGACTAACTTTAAACAAAGTTTCTGCTTCTTAAAATTTGTTAATAAATGGTGGAATGTGTGCATTTCTTTTGTGGGTTAAACCGTAAGACGAGTCCATTTTGTTGTTTATTACGATGTTGTACTTTCGGTTTCGCGCATATCCGGCTGTTTCCGGTGGAATTCTGAGTATTTTTACGAAGTGTGATCTGCTTCTTTCTTTTTAATAAATGGTGGTATCTCCCACACAGAGCAGCTCTATTACAATTACCAACAGGACATTCATTGCCATTTTATTTAGGTCTATATATTTATAAAATAGAAACTCATAAAAATTATGCAATCTTCATCATAAAAATTATTTTTGGAACATGAACATATTTGGGCATACCTCCCGCAAAAATCTCACGGATTGACATTTTCAAAACTTAACAGGTCTGGTACACATAGTGTCGATGTCCGGATTGACCACTCATCGTTTATCCGTCTGTCTGTCCCTCCATAGACACTTTATGCATAATGCGATAACTCAAACATTTTCTATCCGATGGGAACCAAATTTTGTATATGGGTTTCTCAGGCCAAAATACAGATTGAGTTCAAATATCGGTTTCATCTGACTTTTCTGTACAGGGTTATGGCCCTTTTTCGACTTAGAATTCATGCATTCTGCCATAACTCAAACATTTTTAATCTGATTGGAACAAAATTTGGTATGTGAGTTTCTCAACCCAAAATACTTATAGAGTCGAATATGGGTTTGATCTGATTTATTTTAAAGGAGTTATGACCCTTTTTCGAAAAAAATAAATTAAAAAAATAAAATCCGATGCTATAACCGAAGTATTTTTAGTCCGATTGTGTTCATATTTGATATGTAGGTTTATGATGACACACCCCTCATTTTGGTATTAATTGGTTGATCGGTTTAGAAAATATTTAACCCTTCACACACATGCTATCCAATGTAATAAGTTGAACATATTTCTTCTGATCTGCCTCATATTTCTTACCTAGGTTTTTCTTAGCATGTTCTTCATCTGTATGGTTTTTGGTATTGTTTAATTAACCCTTTTCACTCTTATGTTTACTTAGAATTCACCCAAGCTGCTATGACTCAAACATTTTTCATCTGATCAACACCAAATTTGGTATATTAATTTCTCACCCCTAAATACAGATCGAGTTTGAATATGGGTTTGATCCGATATATTTTAACAGAGTTATTGTCCTTTATAATTCAAGTAATTAATACCTGTTTGCTGCTGTGAATTTGAAGTGAACATATCACACAGACCGTGTGTTATTGAAATGAGTTATTTATTGCTATGGATATTAGATACTACATGCTAAGCCAAACCGACAGTGGTGGCTGGAAGGCCTTGTTTATCATATGTCAAACTGTGATTGATGACTCTCTGGTCCAGTTCTGTTTTCTGTTTGGGTAAGATTAACCCCATACTATCCGATTTGATAACTCAAATATTTCCATTGATTATGTTTATAGTTCTTGGCATAGTTTATGATAACACACCCCATACCTGCATAGTGAGGGTCATTTGGTTTATTTGCTTAAAAATATTAACATCCTCCACCAATCCTGTTGACACAATGTGATAACTAAATATTTTTCACACATCACTATATAAAGTGTGAATTTTTGAAACTTTTGCACTCATGAAAAGGTTGGTGTTAGGATTTATAAAAATAGCTCAACGCTATCGCCAAGGTATGGGTTAAACATCTGCCGATCATGATCGGCCTCTCGTTTTATTACTTTTATTACTTTGGCTCAAAGGTAGGGAAGGTGGGAGGGAAAAAAAATTAAATAAAATCTATAATTATTTTTAAATTGAAATTGTCAAAAAATAGGGTCGGGAGAAATAAAATATTTGCTGTATAATAATCTCCTCATCTAAAAAAGCACGGGCAAATATATTTTTTTATTTGGATGTTTCTTTAAAGCATGATATGGATAGATGAAAAAATATAGTCAATATCAGCGTTGACATTCAATACTATAAACATCACTGTTAAATTGATGTTTTATGTTTTACATAAACTTATTTCTTTTTCTATTTTTTTTTATATGTCTGGATTAATAATATTCCCATTGGCTGAAATAAAAAAACCGAAAACTAAAATTTTATTTTTATTGACAAACAGCTTTATTTTGGCTAGGGAAATCCGTAAACCAAGTAATTAAAAATAAAATGCCTTATGCCACATTAAAATAACATGACTATGCCTTCAAAACAAATCAGGATACCCACATACTTGTCCAATCATTCTCACTAGAGTAAGAGTTCTTGTTTTTATTACATTTTTCATCATTCTTCATCATAACTGCTTTTTCATGCCTTTTCAGCACACTGCTACACTTATTTGTTCCTCTATCTGATATAATGTTTTTTTTTCAGGCTTGTTCAGCATATTGTTTCATCACCATACCATCGTTACTCTCCGTGTTCTCCAGACTCCATTTGTACCTTGTGTCTGGTGAGGTGGCCATACTCAACCAGTGCTACAGCCAAGGTCAGTGGCAATTATGGACCCTTTTCACCATAAAGTGGCGGAATCAACTAAAGCTATATATTATTTGGGGAAACCTAGGCTATCTTAAACATATTATCATGAGCAGTATGAAAATCTTGCTAAAATTGCCAACATTGTCAAATATATGTGTAGAGTCTTGGCCAGAAAAGGGCTTATGTTTTGAGTTAATTGTTTCTCTGACACATGATTGTGATCTGTCAGTTCACCAAGATGTAACTAGTTAGCTAGTTATATCCTATACATGACAGTTTAGAGATTCTGTATCACTGTTTAGTATACACTCAATCATGATTTATTGAAAAAATTGCGGTTATATACATTTTGATATCACCAAGAGGGAATATGGAAGTTTTCACTTTCACACTAGCTCGCACGTGCAATTCACTTGCGTGTACCAATGCTCTACTGGGATATTTCACAAATCAGTAGAGTAATCCTTTGCTGTTATTATTATAGTTATACTAAGAATCTATTTTACGTTGATATTAAGGGAGAATAAACAGGAACTATGTTTCTCTATTCTGGGGTTTGTGAAGTGAACAGGCTTCGATCAGCTTTTGGTATTGAAGGTGATTGTGATAACATGTGTTGTCATAAATGACAAACGGAAACACTTATAAATTATGTTATTTGTGAACGAGACAAATATCTATATTCACTCGCAGCAAGCCGCTCACGATAATGAATACTATCTCGCTCACTCATGATATAATTTGCGGTATCCACTCAAGAACACTAGATTTCTAATACTGTGAATGGCTTTAAATTCGTTGGGGTAAATTTTCGTGGTTCAGCTCTTTGACTTTTTCGTGGGTTCGTAAATTCGTGGGTCCGCAGGTACTAAATGTCACCTCTAAACTCTCAATAATAACAATCAAATCCAACTTATTGAAGTGCAGACACCGCGACGAGCCGTCGGAAATTGCGCATCTGCACTGCAGGCGTAATTAGCACGTCGGGTGTCCAAGCTTTTGTTGCCGACTATCGAGAATGTTAACGACGAGATTGTATTACTTAAGCATATATAAGCCAGGTGAAAGTACTCGTTTCTCAAAACAAATCAATGCGTAAATGGGGATTATTTACCGAATCCAACATCTATTAATCTGCACCATATAAAATACAACCCCAAACTAACGAATATGTTGACACTGATCTCGGCTCCAATTCCCGTCATCAATCTCGGAAAATAAAACATGGCGAGTACGTGACATACGATTAGGAAACCTGTGCGAAAATTGCGAAACATTCTATAGACAGCAGTGTTGCCATCGCATCTCGTAAATATTCTGAATTATTGAAGCGGAAGATTAGTAAAACAACTGAGTAGTATATGCCACCAGTATCGGAAACTAAAAAAAGAGCGCTGTGTGTGTGAACCCATAACATTGCCAAGGTCACCAAATGAAAACCCACTCATGCTCGGTAATTTAGATGTTAAAGTTAGAAACTGGACTGTAGCTGCTCTTCCAATAACCCTTTGAACCCGACTGGCCACAAAAGTGGCCAGCCAGAAAACGTTGGTATATCCACTTATATCTATGTAAATGATCCCCAGGAACTTCAGCAGTGCCATGGGTGCATGTTTATGGGTTTGTTGTCGACTAGCTTGGGTTGGAAAATATGCGCACAGCGCAGAATTCAACAAACATACATTATTTGAAGCTATTCGCGTAACGCTATACAATGTTGTGCAAAGAAAGGATTGTAGAAAGACACCATTTCGATCACTCTTCTGGGTTTAAATTATTCTTGTATACATAATCAGTGTTCTGGCACATGTGAGGAAGGCTTATCTGAGTCGATTTGTTCACGCATGCGCATAGGATACAATGATGAATGTATGGGTTTTTGCGTAATGATACAATCGCATCAAAGATCCCCATAGTATATCAATTTGCATTATACAGTTGCACGTTTCGACCAGAGTAGTCCTGTGGAAAGGGGTTGCATGGTCACAATACCATCTAGTCCGATCTACTTGCGCGTGAGCATTACAAACACGTGTCAAATCTTGCATAATTGTGCAATTCTGTAAAGTTTAAGACCTAGCTGTGGCACCACTTGAGCATGACCATCATGCCACTAGGCGATGTCTAAAATGGGACATAATGCCATTGAATGCACAGGGAAGTGGTGTCATTCGATCACTTGGGCAACCAGTGATAGCTTTAAATACAAGTTGTATTCACTCTTCTGACCAGATATATCTCAAATTTCACAATAGAGTATTGACTGCATAGAAAACGCATTTAGTAGACAATAAACTTGACTGATTGATTAGCGAGGAATTACGACGCTTTAAGCTATACATGCATATTACTTTCAATTCCGGGTAGTTGCATAGAAACCATTACCAGGGAGTGAATGTGTGGCTAAGTATACCAATCTCAAAACTACTCAGTGGTCCATGGGAACATACCGTACCTGTAAAGTTTCAGACCTGTGGCACCATTTGAACATAATCATCACCATGTGCATGCCATGGAATGTCTAAATTGGGGCATTATACAATTGAATACACAGGGCAATTGTGTCATTCGATCATTTGGGGTATTTGCTTAGCAACTGTTGCTACCCTTAAATACAAGTTAGGTTCACTCTTCTGCTCTACTGGCCAGATATGTCTCAAATTTCACAATATAGTATTGACTGCCTCGAAAACCCCATTTCCTTGGAATGAATTATGACGATAAAAGCTGTAATTGTACATTACTTTCAATATCGGGTAGTTGCCTAGCAACCGTTACCAGGGAGTGACTATGTGACAATGTAACCAGATCTTGAAATAATCAGTGGTCCATGGGGAACATACCTCTAAAGTTTCAGACATGTGACACCATTTGAACATAAACAACACCACATGCCTAAACACTGCCTATTATAAGTCGAAATACCACTGGGAGCCCAGGGTCAGGGTGTCGAATCTGTCGATCAGTGGGGAGCTAGGGTTCAAAGGGTTAATATACTCCAAGATTGATAGAGTTACCTCCCTAGGCTTTGAATGTACATTGTGTCAAAAGAGTTACCTCCCGCATGACATTTCTTATTTCTCAAAATCGATCTAGTTTCGAAAATTATTTTTTTGTGGGGTTTTTAATTTCGTGGTTACCAGCAACCACGAAAATTGGTAAGAAACGAGTGCGCGTTAACACACAAGTTTCTTCGCCTCGAGTGAAGTATTGAACGTAATTCTCGGCACTAATTGATTACTCTATTTATTACACTTTGCATCAATTTGGTTTGCCAAATATGATTAAAACACAAATTAATGCGTGAAGGACCTGATGTGGAGAAAGATCAACCATTGAAAATTCAGTCTAGATCAGTAAGCGACGTAACGTCAATGGCGTCACAGGGAAATGATATAATTCACTAGTGACATTACCGTTTTTAATTAACAGCGTTTTCAATGGAAATTGCACATGGGCATGTAATAAAAGTGAATAAAAGTTATTCATATCTCAACTTATTATCTTTGAGCTGGTCCCTGGGTTAATGGAATAGAATAGGTTGATACATCGTCGCAAATGATCTATTGATCTATACATGTATATGTTTCAGGTGATGCATTCTTTAAAGCTGCCATATCCTTATTGTCTGAGGTACCAAAGAACCTAGAACTGGATGGGAAAACCAGATCATCAGAAGGGCTAATGGTCGATTATTTAACAAACTTCCTCTCGGCTCTGCTGATCGTACCAGTAAGTGCTACATGAGTAACATTCTCATAAATGTTTGCTGTCATTTTTAGCTCAACTTGACAAAGTCAAGATTGAACTACATGCATTGCCATGTATTGGCGTCTGCTGTCTCCGGTGGAGCTATAGTCATCACTTCTCGTCCGTCCATCGTCCGTCCGTCCATCAACAATTCTTTGAACATCTTCTTCTCTAAATCCTTTGGACCGATTGGGTTCATATTTGGTGTGGATGTTCCCTAGGTGACTCACATTCAGATTTGTTCAAATGAGGTCATCCGGTCAAATAGTTGCGAAGCTAGGACCATAACTCTTTCCCACCATAGTAATTCTTACAACAACTTCTTCTCGTATTTCATTGGGCCGAATGGGTTCATATTTGGTATAAAGGATCCTTGGGGGTCTGTGGTTCAGATTTGTTCAAATGAGGTCACTGGGTCAAATGTGAGTGGAGCCAGTCACATAACTCAAAAAAAAAAAAATAATTTAAATTCAGATTTTTGGAATTTTCAGGTCGACCTTGTTCAATTTAACAAAAAAAATATTATTTTTTAAACATGTTATAAAATTTGAAAATTTGAAAAAAGTGACACCATTATAACATCTGCAGAGTTATGAAACTTTACTCTTTAATGAAATTATGGAAACATTCCATTACCCACCTCCCTCCCACATGGCCCAGACCCACCCCCATCAACCAACACCCATGGCCCAGACCCACCCCCACCCTGCCATCAACCAACATCCTTTCCAACCCATATCATCTCCCAATTTAATACCTGTTCTCACCACAGAATATCTGCAAAGACACAGGTCATTAATTTAGATTAGAATAATAGATGTCATGTGGCATGCTTATGTAAACATAACTGCTCAGCAAATTAAAACAAACTGCATGCTGTTCCCAAGGTTAGGTGATGACTGACGGGTATTGGTTTCCCTGCCATACAATGGTACTGTGAACAGCTTAGATTTCTTCAAGCCTGGAAATAGTGTGTCTGACATTTGCAGAATGAGGGTGAATTTAGTGTTGCTACCCCGTAGAGCAGTATAGCATCACCAAATACACCCTCCAGGGACCTAATTCTGCTTAGGCTTCATCTTCTGGGAAGTATCCTAAGTATCAAATTGAAAGTTTGTTTAGGTGATTTTTTACTTTTTCCCACCTGTTCAGTTTCAATGTCCCCCTAATTTGCAGAAGATAAAATGCATAATTGAGGTGCTCAATGGGTGTGCATCACCAACTTCAACTGTAGAACTTCAATATGTTCCTAGGTTTTTATTGGCCGTTGAGGCCTAATCAGATTGAGGATGAATATGCAAATGTCAGACACACTAAATTCAGGCTTGTCTCTTTCATATTATTTTCTTAACCACCACTTATCCAGATGAAATCATACCCTGATTTTTCAAAGAAAATTGGGGGGTACATATTGGATTGAAATTGTCTTCTATCTGTCAGGCTTCCATCCGTCTGCCTGTTGGGATGTCTATCTATCCGTCTATCAACAATTGTTTTCTTCTCCATATCAAAGACCAAATGTGTTTATATATTTCAGTGTGCATGTTCCCTAGGTGTCTCACAATCAGATTTGTTCAAATAAGTTCATCAGATCAAATAGGTGCGAAGCCAGGGCCATAACTCTTTCCATCCATAGTAATTCTTAAAACAATATTTTCTCCAAGAACCATTGGGCCTATATAGCTTATATTTGGTATGGAGGGCCTTGGGTGACCGGGGTTCAGATTTGTTCAAATGTGGTCATTTTTAGGAAATGAGGTCCCCAGAGGGTGAACTCAGTGATGTTAGTCCACCTTGCGGAATACAGACTTGGCTGTTCCAATATTAGTTTCTTAACCACCACTTATCCAGGTGAAATCATACCCTGATTTTTCAAAGAAAAATTGGGGGTATATTGGATATTGGGGGGTATATTAATATTACTAGATGAATGGATCTCATAGATGGGGATTCACATTTGTTCTAATAGGGCCAGAGATAAGAGATTTAACTCTCCTCTATGCTGTTTGGTACTGGTATAATAATATTGATTTCTAGGCAGCCTGTTGGGGGCAATGTTTGAGGCAATGGGGCGGGAGTGTAGAGGGGTGGAGATTTGACCCCCTACTTTGATCAAAATTTAAACAGTTAAAAATTTCATGCCTGATACTACATTAGTTGTCGATTAGATGTTCACACCAAAAATAGGTTAGAATTGTTCTCATAGTTTGGTTTGATTTTCCAACATGTATGTTTTTAAACCATCAGTCCATATGTTCCTACTTCAGGGTAAACTGTGGGACCGAATTGGCCACAAATTTTAACTTTATGGGTGGGGGGGTGGGGGGGGGGGGCGTCAGGTCAGGTTGGTAATTTTCAAACGTTTGAGAGCTTGAAGTACTGGTACCAGTCGTAAAATTCAACCTAAGAGGGATGTAAAAAAGGATTTTTTTGTGAACTTAGTACTGTGGTTTGGGTGTCTTCTTTAAAAGGTAAGAGGTTAGAGATTTGTCAGTGGTGTGCAATTAGAAATTTCAAGGTGAAGAGCCCTGCTCATCTGAGAACTTACAGCTATGTCCATGTTTAGAACTACTCGTCTTAAGTGATTTTGTCAAGTACTGACTCTTGTAGTCTTCAGAGTCCCCGTCTTCTCAGTCTTTACAGTCTGGTGAGCGACCCACAGTCATTGACTGTCTTGTTTCTGTTTGCAGGACATCCCTGACATTGGCTATAATATAGATCCTTTTCTGTTTATATGACAGACTTGATATAATATAGATTCTTTTCCCTTTAAAAAGATGACGATAATTATAATGGATGCACGTCTCTAGAAGTGTCCACTAAATTTCATTTCTACAACGACGCAGCATTCCCAACATGATGTAAATGTTTGTGAGAATCGTAGTATTTAGAAATAGTTATAAATACAAAAAGATGCGAAAGAATAATCATTAACGAATATCATTGACTGGTCAAAACTCGAAGATGATGTCTCCTATATTGCGATGAGTAAAATGAGTTATGGAATATCACATGTATTTAGTTTTCCAACAATAGTTGAGTTTGACAATGCATGGGAAACTTATCAACATGTCATTGACCTCTGATCTGTGAATTGATCCGTTAGGCCATAAACCAATGAAATTACGCGTCTGCTTCACCACTCTCCAATAAAATGGAGGGAAACCCATCAATTCAGTAACTGATTGTGAATGAGATTTCCAGAGACGTAAATATTGTAAAATTTTCGTCTGCTTTTTAAAGAGACTGTTTTGAGACCAGATTTGATATAATATAGATCTGGTTCTCTTTGTAGGACAGCCCTGACTCTGGTGTGCTGTATCTCATGAAAGGCTTCATTAACGTCATCCAGGAATTTGATTGGGAACTCAATTCCGATGCCAGAGTGCTGCTGTACATGAAAGTCATTACACTGCTCTCAGCATCGAGTCAGGAAACATATTTGTACCATGCTGATAAAGGTAAGATGGTGCACCAATCGCAGTTGTAAATCGTCTGTCATTTGATTTTTCTCAAAAACTACCCAGACCACCTTAAGTTAAAGTCACTTTATTAGTGCAAGATTTATGACTCACATATTATCTAATTTTGTATTTTTAATCATACTAAATTGCGTTACAAGTCTTTGTAGTTCTTGACTTTTTATGGAAATTTGAATACAGGCATTAATACTAAGGCATTTAGATGGCTTCGATGCATCCATTACGTTGTATCTGTTAAGGCACTCAACAGTTATTCTATTTTCAACACAAGCTGTAATACATACCTTATATGGTAATTAAGCATGCGTAATGACGTTTATTGTTTTCATTCGTTAAAAGGCTGTCAGCGAAGCGAAGGAAATTTGACTTTTAATTTTGTCAAGGAGAGAGAGAGAGAGAGAGAGAGATATCATTTATTTATGTGTATGCATAATACAAAATATAATTAGAACAATATACAATAAACACCGGTCTATAAGGCCTATATGTCACGCTTAATATAATATTTTCGCATACGTATAAGAAATATTTTACGTATCAATTCCTGCTAAATCAAATTGCAACATAAAATTTAAAACCTTTCATTCGGATTCGTTGTATATATGTGTTAACCATTACTATAATAAGTAGTTTAATGTCTATATGAAAAGTTCTTTCTTTTGTTGAAAGCGTCAGAGAGGTATTTAGATATTTGTCGTGGGTAAGATATTATTTTGATAAGTGCTTCATTGTACTTTCCTTCGGATACCAATTCAGAAATTCTTTCAGGTTGAGATTTTAAGAGGGATATTCTGATATCATGATAATAAGGGCAACGCAAGAGGAAGTGAGTCTCATCTTCGACCTCTTTCAAGCTACATATAACACAAATGCGTTCATGGAGCTTCTCATTTTCAAAACGCCCAGTTTCGACCCTCAAAGGGAAAATAGCACATCAAAATTGTGCCAGGATAGAACGATGTGATTTGTGTATATTCATGTCCACATATTTCTCAGGTTCATATGCAGTTTTAAATAGTTTCTATGTGCGTAATTTAGGGACATAGTTCAGGCTTTGCGACCAGGACTCTTCATGTTCTTGTAAGAGTCTTCGTTGAAAAACATCCAGGAAGAGTTTTTGGGATTTGACAGGTTTAATGTTATCATATAATTAATTTATAACAGATATATTGATTTGTATTATTTTATTTATTCCAATATCGAACTAATCAGATACAATCAGAACCTCTGTATTTTAAGCAATTTACCAGCATGAACTGTTTAACGCAGACACCACACAAAGACCAACACAAAAAACCAATGCAACGCAGTTGTCTAACGCTACTTAACCCGTCCATGACTGGAGCTTCCTTAAATTTTGCGAAACCCTGTGCCAATGCATTCTCGTATATATACGAGTCTCCCATAGGGAGCCTCGCATATATAAGAGAATACATTGGCCTAACAATATTTACCATGAACTTGTAAGCCAGTACACTCTCTTATATGTTCGTTGCTGCCTATTGGAGACTCTTATATATAAGAGAATACACTGGCACTGGATCTTTAATGCTGCACCAGCGCAGCTCCCGTCATGAAAGGGTTAACTAGATGAGAGATGTCTTTAGATATCTAATAGTTGTTTTATATCTTTGATATTTTCAGTTGATTCCAATGATGCCATGTATGGATCGGATCCTAAATATTTGGCAGAGGTGAAGAAAATGTGTGATACTTTGACTAGCGAGATCCTCACTCACCTGAAATCATTATCAGCACCAGAGGTAATTATTAACTCAATCCATTCTTGAATTCTTGAACTCTCAGATTCAATTGTAAAATTATACATTGGAATGGTCCATTCTTCATCACTAAGGATGCTTATATAATGAAAGCCAGGGTTTCCGCTACGGCTTAGGGGAATGGGACCCCAACTGCCACTGGTGGATGATGACACCCAATACATCCAACCGCATATCTCTAGTACTGGAAGTAAATCAGCCAATAATATTTAAACCCGATTTCTGAACGTCCATGGTAATATATTCAAGGAACTATAAATTATGTCTGACTTCACTAAATTCATTAGAACATTTTAATACTATTAAATATTCCTGAACAACCTTCACCGGCTAACATTCTCCATTACTATTTGATCACCCTACTGGAGTGTTTCACATAATGTTAACTAGTGGTTAAGTTTTAGCTGGCAAATAAAATTATCTTTGTTTATCATTTCCTGTTGGTTTTATAAAGAGGTATCTGAGATTTTGCATTTCAAATTCATTGTCAATGTCAATTTTGAATTTTGCACTTTGAATTCGCGCACCGTGGTGCACGAATTTAAAACTTAGCTGGTGATTGACAAATATATATTGAAAAATATTCTGAAAATCATATTCAGACTAAAACATTTGAACTTACTATGCGATTATCAAGGTTTTTTGACAAATCACTGTAACAGTATTGTCAATAAAATGCCAAAGTTTAATCAAAATTATGTCTGGTTACGTCGCAATTACCGATCGTCAATAAGATGCTAAAGTTTAACCCTTTCATGACTTGAGTTATTTACGAAACAGTTTATATACTTTCAGGCACACAAGCGACAGGGCCACATGTCATTAGAGATGTTCGGACACATTGTTGCTCATGGTGATGTTAACAGACCTGAACTATCAAAGCTGGCTGTGAATCTGTGGGGTTTGTCTCAAAAACATGGTCAAAATGATACAAAACAAATGGTATGTTGATGCTTAATGTATATCTGATCAATTTTGAATTGAAGGGTCTTATATAGGGCCCTGCAAATCTGGGGTTCAAGCCTGTCATTTGCAGAATGAGGTCCCCAGAGAGTGAATTTAGTGATGTTATCCTGCAATGGTCTCTAACCTCATTTAGTGTGGTCGTCGGGATGTTGAACCTAGAATATTTTTTAATAAAGCTGGTTTTGGTATCATTTTGAGTGGAAAAGTATCGGGAATAACATATCCAAAATCCGCCTTGGGGAAAATTCAGGATTCAAGATGGCGTCCAAGATGGTGGCCAAAAATGAAAAATATTTCCAAAACAGCATTAGTCCTTTGTCAGGCAGAGATATTGAGCTTGCTTTCGAAGAAATGTCATCACGTTTGACAGAATATTCCACGGGTGTCACATTTACAAAATATAGGTCCCAGGGAGCCAGAAAGATGGCCACTAAGTTGACCACCAAAATGACAATTATGTATTTTTTATTTTATTGATAGAAATCGGCCAGTGATGACCAGAATATGGAAATTAGTCATAATTTTGGCACTTGTGTATCAGATATATCAATATACTCAAACCTCATCCTCGCCATCTCCTACCAGTAATTCTTTTGAATTAATGCAGACCTCTCTAGAAGCGATAACACATTTGAGACCAAGTTTGCGACATGTGCACACATATAACATGTTTTGTTTGTGTCATCTTACACTTGCACTGTACCGACTTGAGCAATACGTCTTGGGCTTCATTCTGGTAAGTCATAACTGGGGCAAGTTCCACGACACGAAGTCCCCAACCACATCACTCATGATTCAATACGTCGCTATTCAGTGTTCTCCGATTCATGACCGACATATGAATTCTGAGACTGTGATATATGTATGCCGCTCTTTCTGTTGTTAAGAGTTTTTGGGCTCTAACGCAGTCTTGCTAGAAGATAGCATGTCCATAAATTTCGCGTGGTGAAGTGTATTTAGTTAGTCTTCTTTCTTACCACCACACACAAGGTAAAGCCGCATGTTGGCCTCGCCGATAGTTTCTGATTTGTACTAGACTCCTGCGTGAGTAATAGTTTGCGAACTTCAGCAGACTTGTTTATCATTGTGAGCATACTCGTGTTCCCATGTCCGAATAATGCAGAGGTGGTATCACAGCATCCCCATACATGTGCAAACCTAATATGGGAAGTTGTGAAATGTCCAACCTTGCGCACGGTGTCGCCGAATCGCTATATGGCAGCACCACCTTTGCCAGATTTCCGAGCATCAGAGTGTCGGCCATGTTCGATTTCCAGTGACGATTCAAAAGAAGAATCAGATCTGTATCGTCCGCGATAACCATATTTCTTCCATGCGATTCAAATTGTAGGGCACGAGAAACTATCAGAGTATCAACGTCACCACTGCAGTGAACTGCGTGCCCATTATCCGATAAGAGGCGCCCCATCAATTTGACAAACAGAATTTTGTTTCTCTCATTTGGGAGGAAAATTTTCTGGTTTTTGTGGCTCGCTGTGTTTTTAGTGACCCAAACGTCGGCACGTTTTGCAGATCGCCGGCTGTGCGCGCGATCTTTAATAGACGAGCTATGACCGAACCATCAAACACGATGCAATTCGAGCCATAATTTGTTCGGAAGTACTTCAGATAATGCATGGCTACTTCCTTGTATGTTGAGTTTTTGATCCACTTCACTCTATGGAGAAGAGCTTCGCTACCAAGAATCGTCTCAATTCCCTTCTGTGAATATTCGCCTTCTAGAACGAAATCAGTCAGAGCCTTTGCCAATTCGTGTTTTCGCCAACATTAACGTGGACATCACCCTTTTTTACTTGTGATGCTGCTGCGTCATCTTGTTCCCTTATCGATTCATTGTCCGCAGAACTGACGTCCTCCTCGACTGGGACAACTTCAGCTATCAACTTATTGAAAAGCGCATAATCAACTTCGTAGAGATCAAGCAAGACCCTCGACACTGCCTTTCAATATATCATGGGTCACTGTACCAACCCCTTCATCATCGAGGCGATACTCCCCAAGAAGCGATCACTACAGTATGAAATCCTCCGAGCCAACACACTATGTTTATCGACTTAGAGGTTATTGTGTTTACCGACTTGAACCACAAACGCTGGTCGAAATGGATACATAGGGTTTGGGTGTTCAATCTACGTACATGCAAGCACTTTGCATGAAACCAGTTCAAGCTAGGTGTTTCACTCTTACTGAACAAACATGCTGAAGGCCACATGCGATCCGTGATGTGATCAGATGGTAGGGTGTAGGGTGTTTTCAGTTTGATATTGGAAATTTCTTTGCCAATAACATCAACATATTTAGGGATGGACACTACTTTATCAAGCACGAGCTCATCAACCCTCAATCGCTTTTGTCTCATGATCACATATCATGGCCAGTGGCGGTGGATTCATGGGTGTATAAATTGCAATCATCCCCATTCCATGGAAGGCCCCCCCTGCCATCCAAAGTTGTTATGTTGTGGTCGACATTACAGGCCACCAACTGAGTAAAGGCACTGGGTAAACAGTCAGTTAATATTTGACTGGACGTTTTGGTTTAACTGACGGATTGCTTGTATTCCCTTCAAAGATACGTTACACACTGAACTACATGGTATATTCATCTTTATTCACAAGAAAGGATTCTATGAGATCCGTTTAAAATTTATTATTTTGGTACGAAATAGCTTAAGTACCTTTTTGAATCATTATTTATATGACGTAGCAGGTCAAGGTCATTTGTTCAGTTGTTATGTATATAAGCAAGTGGGGACACAGTCAAGATCTCTTTTTCTTCTTGTGACTCGAAGGGAAGTACACGCTATGAGCAAATTGAAAACCACATATTATTGTCGGCTTCATTTAACAATTCCGTTCCAATTTGTTTAATTTGTTGTGACATCGTTTCATTTTTGGGAAACAACACAATAATTATTAAAATAATATCAGAGTGACAATTTCATTCAATTTCACTTGTTTTATTTTACGCAAAAAATAAAATTAAAACTATTTTATTATGTTGAAAATTGTGGGTAATTCCCCAACTTCCGGTTTCGGAGCACGTGGTTTACTATTCCGAATTGAATTCGAAATTGAATTCGTCTGTATATATGCAGCCGTTCACGTGTTGAACTCTCTTTGGGAATGCCTATACAGCACAGTTGCTATGTTATCTCTGTTCTTGTGGTTTTAGAATGTAAGTATTAGAACATTCAACCAGTGAGACAACATTGCAGTTATAACTTTGTTTATGTGGAAATTGCCTCGTGACAACATTCGTTTTGTTTACGTCGAAATTCTGAAATTGTCACTCACACATCTGTTTCATGTTGACATATGTAGCAAAATTAGGGATCGGGTTTGGGTCCTTTTTTCGTTTATCTAGGAATTAACTCACTTGTGTGGTTTTGCTTGGCTCATAGTTCACTATGAATTCGTTTACAATACAATACACATTGAGATTGTTTGCCAACAAAATAACTTTTGTCAGATCACTGACACAATTTCACACGTAATAATGTGACACATCAGTCACCTAATTTCCTGGAATATTTTTAGGTCACTTTCCTGATCCTTATAACTGGTCATAAAACAAGCAATTTTCTGCCTCGTATGGCCTCGGTTTCAGTCACCCCATTGTCAAGCAGGTTCAGGCTAATCAAATTCCTCGTTCCATGCAGACCTTGAGGGGCCCCGCCGCATACTTCACCAATGTCACTGTAGGCAAGGCGCCATACTGTTCCGAGGGTGGGTTCCAGTATGCACGGATCCGACCATGCTCGCCCGCTGCTGCTGGTTCCTACCTCAGATTTTCGTCATCCCATCTCCCTTTCACAAGCAGGTGGGACGTACAAAGATCTGTCAGCCCCCTAGGGAGCAACTTAACTGGTATCGCATCACGTCACAATTTGCCATCCAAACTTGGATAATAGCCATGCAATTTAGTATGAATTTTATGTGACTTTGAGATTGAGATCAAAATACTTTCATCATGTCAATGTGAGGCTCTTTATTGGATAATCAAAATTTCCAAAGTAAGTTTCTCCCTGGCGTCTACCCTCGGGTGGAATTGCTGTTAAGACCATTTCCCGGGACTCTGCATGGCCGTAAAATGCTTGCTCTTTGACGGGAGGTGAGTTGTAGCCAGTGTAGCCACTGGGGCTGTGATAATTCATTCTATGTATTTTTGACTGATCTACCCATTCAACATGTAGTTCAACAGCCCTGGGAATTAACCTAGGCAATAGGCAATGCCTAGGTAAAAGCAGAGGCAAAATCGGTTTTCCTAGGCAATTATATTTCCTAGGTAAAACAAGTTAATTGGGTTACTAAAATGTATTTGTGTCTATCAAAAATAGAACCTCTTTAGCCAAAATGACTTCCTTAAATCACTCTTTACATACATTGTATATTGTCCTACAATTGTTTCCATGGCACTGGGCCAGTAACTAGCTACCCGGTATAAGGACACTTGTTTTGGACATGATTTGTGGATTTGTACATATATGTTGAGTAGTGGCCTAGAAATAATGTTCCCCCAAAATAACTAAGCATTTCAGGTTATTATTGAATCATATTAATTTGAGATGGCAATATTGTTGCAAAATTGCCTAGGTAAAATCTGTTTTTGCCTAGGCCAATTTCTTTTACCTAGGCAAATATATCGCCTAGGCAAATTTTCCTTAATTCCCAGGGCTGGTTCAATGCGGATTGTGTTCATTTCGAAACATTAAGTGTGGTGTCATCATGTTGGTGAGGTATCTGGATTTGTGTCGTGACCAAGTATGTCGCCACCCGCCCTACTGGCTGCACAGTATGATTCAGCTTCACGTCAAGGTTTAAGCTGGCTCCAGTTAGGGGGGGGGGGAAACAGTCTGAACATTAATCATACCTCGATGTCTCTTCCCAGGCTTTACACAGCCCTGTTTATTCAGTTTTTTAACTTTAAAGATTACAAAATCCATGGTTTGGATCTGCCGATCCCACATTTAGATTACAATTCTAATTAACAGGGGTGCTTGCCATCCAATGCGAATCCTGATTCTCACTTTGGTTTTCGGAGAGCTCTTGCTGTTTTTTCTTGTGGCTCTAAAAAAGAACTAGAGTTAATTGCAAGGCATCGAGGTGTGGCAGACGCAGTTTCTCGCCTCCGATTTGGGTCCTGGGAGGTTCGAGGGGAGACCGAGCATTGGGCCACCAGACAGCGTGCCGGCTGATGCCGGATAATCTCGGGTGCTGTCCATAACAGTGTACATAGCACAGTCATCGGCCGGGGCAGAGAATTTTAACAAACACTCAATTTGTTCTACAACCATGAGGTTTTACCAGGGCTCAAACTTATTACCTTTCCACTTGTCACTGATTAGCATTGTCCTTTGTTTATGGGTGACCGTTCAAGTTTTCTGGTGATAAATTTACACAGATCATCTTTCGCCCTTACTACGGTTCCATGGGGCGAAACACCAAGCCTTGGATTCCTTGCGAGTGTCAATCTGGCTTTCTGCAGTTATAGGCTCTTTTTTTCTGCGAACCAAGTTGTGACTCACGTTTCTCTGTGCGTAGAACATTCATCAGCTTTTGACTCTACAGTCTTAGGACAATCCCAATGGGCTTTTTACCTGTAGTACCAGGATTAGATCTATTCTCGCTCAATATCATGGCTTTACAGTTTGGGTTAGCTTATCAGGTTACGATATAGACAATTGAACTCACGCAATCTTCTGGGGTGGCGGTACGGTAGGTAATAACCTGTTCCATGTGAACAGGTGCATTTCAGAACTTTGAGCCTTGCATCATGCCAACAACACACGTTGATGCCCTGCTTGAAGGAGTCCTTTGTAGGGTTGCCACGATTAGTCGTATAATCGATGAACCGTTGATAAAGCCGATCATCGATTACCATTTACATCGTCGATTAATATGCATTATTTAATTTGACATCAGGACATGTCCAGTATTATTGAATACCGTGCTTGTTTTACACAGTTTAATCTACAACCGATGGGTTAACAACCTGTGATCGCATATCAACGAGATTCCGTCAACAGGAGTACTACTAACCTATGTTGCAAACAGTCTGCAGTTCATTTGATGATGCGCCATGGTTACTCTTCATGTTGTTGTTAATTCTACAAATTGGCGGCCCTGCAGCTTTGTAATTATGGCGATGTCATTGTATATTTCTACTTGTAAGGCGGAACTACATCTTTGATATATGCCGACTGTCACTGTCTTCTATGAGCTGAATGCACTTGCTCTTGAATCTGATTGAACCAATGGGAGTTGATTGAAATTCTCTGGAAACTAGGGAACCTATGGCATTTTAATCAGCAATGTTCTCCATGATGTCATTTGAGTATACTGTGCTTGAATAAGTATCCTTAGAGGTTAATTGTATAGGCTATTGCGTATCATGCAGTGAATGCTGAATGAACCTCGATATTATCAAATACAAACCGTTGGCCATTCATTATGCATTCCTACTTTTATATGGTTTGCATGTTTGGCTATTCAGACACTGAAATTCATATTTACGTTCGTTCTAATGAACTCACAAATTCTATTATCACCATCACATGGCCGATAATTGACGAACCTCAGATTATTGACAGACAGCGGTAACTGACCAATCGCGTTGCAGCGAACGAAGTTCAAGGATGTCCCCTTACCAAACAAAAGAACCTCTCGGTGGTGCATTTTCACTCGTTATAAAACGCTGTTTAACACGATAATATAACTTCTTTCCGAGATTTTAAAGATGCCTAGGTGTGCGTATGTATCTTGTAATAGTGACTGTCGTTAAATAGAACAAAATTGAGTCGGATTCTAACGATAAATCAACGGTGATATTTGGCCCTTTTCCGAAGCCGAAAACTAACAATGAACGATGTTTACGTTAGACCAGACCGTGCAACAAAAGTCACTAAAACTTCAATATTGACAGGATTACAAGGAATACATGTTTGTTCAAACAAAGGTAGGTTAATATAGCTTACATATATTTTGGAAGCTAAAATAACTTTCGTTTCTGAAATCAAGAGGGACAAGAAAACAGAACAATGATGCAAACAAGTCACCGCCGATTCTACTCATCCTTTACCATAATTATGTACAAGGTATCAAGAAATCAGACATGGGGAAGTTAGATTTGAAGGAGCAGTTTGTCTGACATGTGTATTATAGACTCTGTCGACATTCGACTACATAAACCGGCATCGTTGAATGTACAAAGTCAAACGTAATAGTGACTCAAAATACATAATTGAAATTAGAGAGCAAAATATATTGCTATTAGTCGATACATGGATATATGCAAATAGTTGGTTGGAAGTACTAACAGTTTAAACAATATCTATTTCTTCCCAAAGGCATATAAGTTTATCACTTCCGTGTTATTAAAGCTCATTGTGTTATATTATGCAACAACTAGACTATATTATTTCTCTTGTGTCGATTACCAATGCCTTCGCGGATCAAACATGTGAAAAAATCAAATGAAATGCAGACTCGTTTCCTGTGTGTTAATCCGACACATCCATTATAGGTTGTGACATCCATTAGTATATGACTTCCTTAAGACAAACATATCAGCTTGAATAACACGGGCGCTTGTCCCGGCGAATCGAAATGGCCATCGGCTTAATGTTACACTCTAAACTATACACCATTATACTTTAATAACAGTTTGTTTGGCTTCCTTTGTGTGACGTCACATCGGTACATCAAAGAAAAAAGCCGACGCTTAACTCAATTGAATGGTTGTCACTTTATGGCAAAATCTTATTAGCACGTGCACTGCTTTCGGACGTCATTTATGTTATGATTGCTTTTGAGAAACTGACATGTCTGGCTGGTGTTTCGCATCATTTTTGTCTGGCTCATTATTAATTTTTATTGTGTGCAGACGTGTCCTGGAACATGCATTGAGTCAGTCTTAAATCATATCAAAACATTATATTGTTTCCCTCCTTTATATATAATTTTTTATTTTATGCCCAAACAATTCTGGCAATTAGCACCATGCACTCGCTGTAGCTCACAGCCTCATAAATCGCCCAGCCGCCAGCGCTTGTAAGGCTTAGTGACAGTATCTAGGAAGTAATTACGGAGGCGTGGTTAAATCGTAAACGAGGTTCCCCAATTGTGCAGGTATAGAATACATTCTGTTCATTGGTCAATAAAAGTGGTTTGTGATGCACTTCATTAATGTAAACATGTCCTGAGCCGATTCCTCAAACAACAGCGACATTGTAGTTACCCAGCACCAAGCCAATAGGCCATATTACAGAATACTTCCACTGATGGTGTTAGGTACGATTAATCGATTATAGTCTATTGTTGCCGACCGATTGTCGATTATCAAAATAGTCGTGGCACCTCTGGAATCGGGCATTATTGTACTCAGTACTCCTTTTTTGACATGCTGTCTTGCATTACTCAAACAGACGGGTAATTCGTCTAACGGCGCACATGAGACAATCATTGTTGGCAACAGAGAGTCTCTGCCCGCGGGGAGGACCTAGGGTCCGGGTCCTCGCTGTATGAGCGACAGACAACCGTCCGACCATACACACATGTGACTGGTCTTCGGTAAATTTTGCCTTCTGTTCACACCTCTGGCATACCTCCTCGACCTCATGTCGACCGAGTATATGCTTTCTCCTTGGTCGTTGCAGTGGTCTAAAAACAATAACTGCTCATGGACCCGGGCCCTTCGGCTGTTAAGAACAATCAGTGAATAACAAGCAGACACAATCTTCTTGTTATCAACAGTCTGGTTGTTTTTGGGACCTTAATCATCCATGGCCTGTTCCTTCTTTCAGACTGTTTGAAGTAGTTCCATCACGATGGGTCTCCTCCTTCTACACATTTTCTAATATGTTACATGCAGACTGCAAAGTATTCCTTTGAATCAAGTGTACGTGTAACTGCATACACTATTGGATTGACAGGCTGTGGAGGTAGTTACAACTCAGGACTCTCCGAACTTTTTCTTCTCGATTGTTTCGATACCAGAAAACATTTTGGGAATTTCCAAGTCCTATAACGCTCTTCATGGACTTATTTACCTGGGGTTTTTGTTACCAGTTTCCAGACTTAAAGTAACTACCAATCATGGGCATTGTCGGACGGAATATGGCCTCTGTCCGGTGTATTAATTCACTGAAGTAACATACTGTCATTTTGATGGTCAGTCCAAAAATACTTCTTTTGCGCCTTTATCAGTTGGTCGAGTTAGACACCGTTACTGCCAGTAGGTCGCAAACCTTACAATCATGATGCGGTGGCTATTTAATTCTCGGTTTTCTTCACCATACATGACTTGGTGGTATGTTTCTAATCGTATTTACAGTTGCCACTTCCTCGTTTTGCATCCATATTGACCATTCAGGTAACAATAGATTTCCTTCCTCTGGTGTCGAAACGTTGGGATATCTTGGTTCGTTCAGTCACATACCATGGAGCAGGGTGGTCTACAGGGTTGTCAAAGTACCGACGGTACCACAACTTTCGGTACCGGTTCCGTACTGATGTTCAGTACCGCAAACCGGGTCGGTATCGGTACTCATTGAATATACTGCTATACTGCAAATAACTTTGGTTTCGTGGGTTCTATCATTAATATTCGTTACGTTCGACGTTTAGTCAAAACAACGAAAATAAAAATCACGAGATTTACAATAAAGTTGTTGTCTCCGCCAGTTTTCGGCAAGTCGCAAAGGGAGGATTTAAAAAAAGACGGAATACAGAGTGGAACGAATGTAGACATGTATGTTTGACTACTGGGTCGGGCCAGCCGGCTAACATTGTAGGCTTGTATGATTGTATCATTGTATGTAATACTATGTATTGTATACATAGTAGTGACGGTCACACGGTGTCACAGACTCACAATACTCCATATTATTTGTGTGGTAATTAATTAGAGAACTCACTAATCGGCCATAAATTCATAATGCTGCCCTATTCCTCGCATGTTGTAAGTTTGTAATTTCATAAATGATGTCACCCAATGAAACCAAAGTCGTTTCCAGTAAGCCTAGCTCAGGCTAGTTGTAGACTTGTAGTTGGCTAGTTCGGAAATTAGGAATAGATTTTTGGGAGAAATGTCTGTGACATTAACTTTATATCACAAATCACAATAAATGATAAAACAGGGAAAAATAAAACTCTAAATAGATGTCCCTCATCATGTCACACAAGCAAGTCAAGTTCTTATTCAGTGTCAACCTCCATGGATGGTAACTTTGGGCACTTTTGTGCCTTGTCGGTCCCCAAATGGTGGGCGCGAATGAATGACAGTGCGTCCAGTAGTCGATCTCCCATTCGCAAACGAATCTTGGTGGTGAATAATGCACTTGCGGAAAATGCTCGTTCTGCTTCAACACTAGTTGGTTGAATTGAGCAAAGGTCACGGTAGAGAAATTCCAATGTTTTTGGACGAACCTTTGTGGTTTCCCACACACGGAAATCGCGTTGGATATTATATCCACAGGGCTCGGTGTCGACATCAACAGGTGTCATAACTGACTCCATTTCCTTGTCGAGATCTTCAGCCATTTTGCTCCGTTTTCGTGGTTGCAGTTGCACACTTTCAGTTGCCTGAGACTCTGAAGCGGTAGCTTGGGAGGTCTAGGACTGGGTGTCATCTTTCTGACTCTCTGTATGAAGGTAATCTATTAATTTATGACAGGTTTCTTTAATTTGTTTCTTGGTTCCAATTTTGAATAATGGGAACGGAGGTTGGACACTAAGCGACTCCGGGTTTTGAAGAAACTTGAATACATCCAGTAACAGAGATGGCCGTCGCTCTCGAAAACGACGCTCGATTGCATTAAACATCAATGAACTAAAATTACGTTTCCCAGAGTCAGCAGTTTCTTTTAGAGTTTTCAACAAGAAACTAAACACGGCATCAGCTTTAAGCAGATTCATTGATCTATCAGACAACTTTTGAACGGCGAACTTTATGGGATCCAGCGCTAAAACCATCTCATTTAGGCAGGACACTTCATTGTTACTAAATTCTTGCTTTATTGCCGGGAAATCAATCATCAATTTGTCAATGGAATCTTTGGTTCTCAGAAAACGTTTAACCATGTCAACACATGAATTCCACCGTGTTTTGTTGTCCCTGATTAGAGTAAGTTCTTTTCCCTTATTGGCTTTCCTCACATATTCTTGTAGTTTGTCATTTTTAAGAGGGCTCCTGCGAATTTTAACAACAATCTTGCGAACTTTTTTAATAACCTCCGAAATGTTAGCGCCCATGTCGCGAACAGAGTTGATATCATCATACTCAAGAGTCAGACTCAACTTCACTTTCATCACCTGAATCACCTTCATCTTCATCACATTCAAGTTCAACGTTTCCGCTATCTTCTGTTGGAATTTCACCAGTATAAAATACATCCTGCACAGCTAAGTGGATAGCGTGTGCATAGCACGCCATGTGATTTTCCGTTACCTTTTTACCGAAACTCATCATTACAGATGCCCCGTCTGTTGTAGAACAAACAACGTGCGATTCCTTTTCATTGAATGACACCCCGAACTCTTTAAGTTTATTTTTTACGATTTCCACTGATTTTTCTGCCGTGATGCTGCCAACTGCTCTTGCGAGACCAATGTTCCAATATTTGTCACCCGTGTGAATGTTTATGTTGAAGTAACGACGATTTCGGCTCGATGTCCATTCATCTAATGTGATGCCAAACCTGGTCCCATTGTCTATAAGCTTTTTGAGTGTATCTCGTAGTTCGTCTTTCAGTGAATCACTATATCCGACAATAACTTTCTGTATAGTGTTGTGGCTGTGAGGAAGGGTGAATCCATGTAAGCTAACTGCATCTCTTATAAAACTGCTGTTCGTTATCGTATGAAGCGATATTCTGTCTACAGCGGCCAGTTTTCCTAAAAGTTCCGATAAACTTTCCCTTTTAGTTTGAAAAAATGGGGTCAATGGCATCTGCTTAAATATTGTAGTTGAACCTTGAACTTCCGAATCCAATGATATTTTGTGTTTTGTCGACAAATGTTTTTTCATTCCCGATGTACTTCCCTTCGATCTGGCTATTACATTATTACATTCGGTGCATCTCGCTTTCTGCTTGTCATTTTCGTGTGGGATAAAATAATCCCAGACGTGACTAGATTTTCTGGACGCCATCGTAAAAGGTAAAACACAACTTGACGGAGTAGCAGACTTCTCTCAAATGATGCCTCAAAGTCAAAAGTTCGAAACGGCACGTGCAGACATACATTGCAGACTTGCATCCGGCGGCATTCCGACCGCATCAAAGAAATACGATCATCACAAGCTCCCACACAAATTGACACAATGTTGCATTCTGTCAATTTCGTGACAAGTTGTCATAGTGCGGCACACTGTGCCTTTGATGTTTGAATGTGCTGACGATATGACGTTAACCCATTGTAGTTGGGTTGGACCTTATGTTGAGCTGCTTAATCAACCCTTTACATTCGTTAAGAGGTATATTAAAAGAAATCAACAATCAGTACCGAGAACCGTCGGTACTCGACGTCAGAACCGGTACCGATTTAATTCCTGATTACCGCCGGTTTCGGTACCGGTACCAGTACCTATTGACAACCCTGGTGGTCTATGCTTTCTGCATATGACCAGCTTACTCCAGGGAGGAGGTGGCACATGCATGTACCTGCATATGACCTTGGGGAGATTTCACAATTACAGGTTTGTCTGACTTCAGAACCAAAAGGGGGGGGGGTGCAGAGATTCAGCCAATGGGCTCATTCTTCCACTTTCTCCACTCTA
Organism: Siphonodentalium dalli; assembly: GCA_032622095.1. NCBI lineage: Eukaryota > Metazoa > Mollusca > Scaphopoda > Gadilida > Siphonodentaliidae > Siphonodentalium > Siphonodentalium dalli. The sequence continues at coordinate 165,901,090 of CP136065.1, read as the reverse complement.
CCTTGTACCATCAATAAAATTTGCAAATCAGTACCTTTTGGATCCATTTGTTGCTACTCAGCAGGCTCAAATTAATTACTCTTAACTACAATACAATAGTTTCTCATTCCTCGCAGCCTCCTCCTATGAGTTGATTCTACCATGTAGTTCAGTGTGTAACGTATCTTTGAAGGGAATATAACATTTTCAATAGAAAATACATATTCCCTATAAGATACATACACACTGAACTTAAAGGTCCCTCCCAAATTGGGATTTTCCCTTCCCGCTGCTCGGTCACACCCCTCGAATCTTGTAAGAGGATGAAAAAGAGATCTTGACTGTGTCCCCACTTGCTTATATACATAACAAGTGAACAAATGACCTTGACCTGCTACGTCATATAAATAATGATTCAAAAAGGTACTTAAGCTATTTCGTACCAAAATAATAAATTTTAAACGGATCTCATAGAATCCTTTCTTGTGAATAAAGATGAATATACCATGTAGTTCAGTGTGTAAGTATCTTATAGGGAATATGTATTTTCTATTGAAAATGTTATATCTCTCAACTTCTTCATTGGCAACAGAGAATCCCAACCGAAATTACTTGTTCACTAGTCATTTGGAAACAAACACATGGTTCATTTCTACGCCAAGTCCGAACAGTGATGGTGTTATAACCAAACGTGGACACGCGCCCTGCACAGTGGAATGGTCGATGCTACTCTGCTTGACATCGGACGGAATTAAAATATTGAGGAAGCTTTATTTTCCAAGTAATGGACAATATTTGGACCAAACAAATGCCTGTGTTTCGGCACTACAGAGACTGCGAAACGACTGCATTTAACGAAACAAAACATTTTAAATATGGATTTTCTTTTAAAGACTAGATATAAAGTACATACACATAGTTGTTAATACATAGATATCATATAATCATACTATATATTAAATAAGAAGGAACATATAATTACGAACACAGCAGAAGATACATTCAGGTTCGATCACTCGAATTCGGTAAATGATGACGTTAATCGCCGAGTTTAGTTGAAATCAACATGCGTGTGGCTTACATTTTATGAATATAATTATGAAATGAACATGCTGAAATTGACACGCTTCAAATTCGCCATCAATCGAAGTGGTCCCTAACGTTACTATCAATAATGTCTAATTCAGTAAAATTATCCACTTATACACTCGACAGCACACATTTAGCTACGAAATTATTTGATATGGATCGTATATATTCTGCAAAAATCCACGAAATAATGATTAGGGTCTGTTCGTTTACATAACTCGTTGGACAGAGTGTAATCTGGTCTGTTCATTTTGGAACTATGGCGTGTAATCCGTGATCAATAATCTGGATTCTCTCACGAAATAATGACTCTGCGTAGGTTGTCACCGTTAGGTTTTCAACAGGAAACGTGTGAATGACTCCTAAAAAACAACTTTTACTACTTTCACAATTAGAGATATAAAATCGAAGTGATAAATGAGAAACAACTGCGAACAATGTGAACTATTGCTTACACAACTGCAGTGACGTGCGTTATGGCGTTCTATGATAACGCATGCACTTTATTACTTGAGCGCACACATGGCTTACGTGTATAATGGCGTTGTCATCCAACGCTCGTAGAATGCGCTCTTTATTGTGGCACGCACGCATGCATTGGAGTTCTACATCAACGCTCTTTATTAGTGGAAGGCACGGATGGCCTATACTGTAGTGGGTCATACTATCGTATACTCATATGACAATTATCCACGCGAACTTGCCAACGGATGCGTGGTTTGCGAACTCGCACAATTAAATTGTCTGTATGTATCTGGAATCGGAAATTTTGTGTCATAATGACGAAACACCTTGCATGTATTCAAATATCTGTAAACAAATTTCCCCAAAGCGGATTTTAGCGGATTTTGGATATATTGTTGATGAAATATTCCCGGTCAAAATGACACAAAAACTGGCTTTATAACAATTTTTTCTAGGTTCACTCTTCAAAATCACTACAACGACTATACTAATTATATACATGTATTATGTAAATCATAGTATGTTGAAGTGATCTGGCTCTCCATATCACACTGAGACGGTACACCTTATAATCAATTTGTACCACTGTCATTTTGAGTGGCTATTCATGACAAATCTGTTTGAGGTATTTTTTAAAAGTAAGTGACTATGATTCCCCTGGGGAAGTACTATGTATTTTAGTGTTATTTTTGGCGATAATATTTTATATCCTTCTGCAAAAATACTAATTTTTTTTCTTACTTAATTTTCAGATCAGGTTACTGGAATATGTTAAAAGTAAAGCAAGGTCTGCGGATGGCAGGGCTTATGGAGAACTCCTTAGACAGATGCCTATAGAGTCACAAACATGAGCAGATATCTGCGCAATGAAATACCACTGAAGCAGTGCATAATATTTCAGGTGAACGATCGGTTTGTCAGCATACGGGTTACTCAAAATAGAAGCTACGTGAACAATGGATGGGTTAATGACTAAGCTGGCCTAACATTCTCACCTGCACTACGTTTGATGCATGGACATCATCATCAATTATTAGATTCATTTCAACATTGAAAACGAATCACGATTGGGGGGGGGGGGGGGGTGCTAAGTATTGTGAAATACACTTTGAGTGAATTGCTAGGAGACATTGCTGACCACAAAAACTAGCCCAAGAACCATTTTATTAGTCGAGTTTTGGAAAAAAACTCGACTAATAAAATGGTTCTTGGGCTAGTTTTTTGTGGTCAGCAATGTCTCCTAGCAATTCACTCAAAGTGTATTTCACAATACTTAGTATGATGGGGGACGGTGGGCGGGCGGCGGACGGGCGGGTGGCGTGTTTTGCTTATAACTCAACCGTTTATTGACGGATTTAAAAATTTGGTGTGTGAGTACATATCCATGCACGTAAGCTGGAGACACAAAATCGGGTTCGTCCGCACATTTATTACAGAGTTATGGCCCTTTGAATTTTCAGCTCGTTAGCGCGATAACTTCAACAAACGTTATCCGATTTGATTGAAATTTGGTATATAGGTGTCTCCCAAGAATATCTCGGATGAGTTCGAAAACCGGCCTGGTCAGATAAAATTTGATAGAGTTATGGCCCTTAATTAGTCATTTTTCACGAATTTTCAGCTCGTTAGCGCGATAACTTCAACAAACGTTATCCGATTTGATTGAAATTTGGTATATAGGTGTCTCCCAGGAATATCTCGGATGAGTTCGAAAACCGGCCTCGTCCGATAAAATTTGATAGAGTTATGGCCCTTAATTAGTCATTTTTCACGAATTTTCAGCTCGTTAGCGCGATAACTTCAACAATCGTAATCCGATTTGATTGAAATTTGGTATATAGGTGTCTCCCAAGAATATCTCGGATGAGTTCGAAAACCGGCCTGGTCCGATAAAATTTGATACAGTTATGGCCCTTAATTTTTCACGAATTTTCAGCTTGTTAGCGCGATAACTTCAACAAACGTTATCCGATTTGATTGAAATTTGGTATATAGGTGTCTCCCAAGAATATCTCGGATGAGCTCGAAAACCGGCCTCGTCCGAAAAAATTTGATAGAGTTATGGCCCTTAATAAGTCATTTTTCACGAATTTTCAGCTTGTTAGCGCGATAACTTCAACAAACGTTATCCGATTTGATTGGAATTTGGTATATAAGTGTCTTCCAATAATATCCTGGACGAGTTCGAAAACCAGCCTGGCCCAATAAAATTTGATAGAGTTATGGCCCTTAATTTGTCATTTTTCGTGAATTTTTAGCTCGTTAGCGCGATAACTTCAACAAACGTCTTCCGATTTGTTTAAAATTTGGAATAGACATACTTGCCAAGAATATTTCGGACTAGTTCGAAAACCAGCCTGGCCCGATAAAATTTGATGGAGTTATGGCCCTTAATTAGTCATTTTTCGATTTTACCTATTAATTAGTCTACCGATACTGATGCACACCAATTGGCGGTAGCCACCTGCGGTAAGCCACCGAAAACCAGACACAGCATCTCTGATGCCACCTCTTGTGTAATACTCTTTCAAAAGTGTTGCTGAAGTTCTGTAGGAGTGACATGGGCCAAAAAATTGGGTTAGCCATCTTTTTCTGCATGGCTGATCAATTGTTAACCAAAACTAAACCACGTAACCCATGTGTATGGTAGGTTAAGGTGAATCTTTAAATTTTATGCACTGCTGAAGTAAAAAATACAAATAGTTCAGTAGGCATAATAGTCAATATGGAATACTATTTACAACATGCCTACAAAGTCACAAAACATGAATACTCCAGGAGTAGTATTGCTCACACAGATGTCTATGTGTTTTCTAGTATATGTTGTGGACAGTACTCATAAAGGTCTGTCCATATTAGTACAGAGGTTGCAAAATGTGAGAATGCCATTATGCGAGCTTTGAAATAGTTTGTCTGACATTTGCAGAACGAGGTACCCAGATCTATGGTGAATTTAGTGATACTACCCCGCACAGCGGGCTACCATCTCCAGATTCAACCTCTGGGGACCTCATTGTGCTTAGGCCTCATCTTCTGAGAAGTATCTATAGTCTCAAATTAACATTGTTTTTAATTATTGATACCAGGTCTCCCATAGCATTTTGGACCTCAGCAGAATGAGGTTCCCAGAGGGTGAATTTGGTGATGCTAACCCACCATGCAGGATAGTGTAACTAATTCACCCTCTGGGGACCTCATTCTGCAAATGTCAGGCACACTATTTCAAGGCTTGAAATTGTGATTGCTGAAGTGTGAATGCGCTATTATGTTTGCTTCAAATGTTATTTATTTATATGAGATATATAATGAATAAAATATTAATAATCACATTAGTCATTGTTCAACCATAGAATTACCCTCCTAATATCAATAACAATTTATCATTTGCATAGATACTCAGTATTTGAGGGACTTATTTACTGACTAAATAAAACATACTCTATTATTATGCCATTTGTGAGTACTAATGGTCAAAGTGATTTCTTTAGATGAAACATGTTTTTTTTACCAAATTTCATTCTGACCTCAGTATGATCGCTTGAGAAAGAAAAAATCCTTGGCTTTTCCCCAGGATGAGGCACAACCAAAATGCAATTATTAGTATGATTGCCAGCAAGATAACATTTTATCATTTCTCAAAGGAAATTTTTTCATTATATGTCAACTTGTTCAAATCTTTGTATGTTTCGATCGGTGATCTATCATCAGCGAATGTCTTGAATTTGCGCTATTGTTAATTGTATTTATGAAAAATTGTTTTAGAACAAAACTTGGTAAAAGGACTGCTAATATTCAGTACAACTATGATATTTTATGATATTTCTCTTTGTATTTCTTTGTGTATGCAATCACATTTGATATGCATCATCGACTCAGATAAATGTATTCATTGTATACTAACCATTGAGTACATTAGGATGTGGTCTATGAGTAGTTGGACATAGATTCAGTACCCCTTTATGACTTGACCAGGATTCAATCCTGGGATACAAATTAGTCTTCCTATTCTCTATCTAATAAGTTCATTATTTGAAATGTGTATACTATGTACTCATCTCAAAATTATCTCTTATATAAGATGGGATAGATTCTCCTGCCCAAACTCCGCTGACCCTACCCAAACCATCAAGCCGACACATACTAAGCCTACTATCAGAACATGATTGCACTATATGTGCCTAATATTAGAAGTGTGCACATGTTCAATGTATGTGCAATGAGCCCACAGTGTGCCAATTTTAAATGTGTACACCATGAACTTGTAAGGAGGAGAATATGTCACACAATTGCAAAATACAAGCCCACTTAAAATACAACTTCAGCCATCCTCACCCCCCAGTTAAACCTTGTAGCCATGCCCCCAAAATATAACCTTGTCATTGTGTCAAAATATTGTAAAGGAGACGTTCTGCCAATTTGTTTGATGTATTTTTATAATTTTATTGAATTAGCAATGAGTAGTCATTGATCACACAATTCTGATAACGGAAAGATGGTTTTGGAAACATTCAGGTTTGAGTTAGAAAATGTCATTCCTTTGAGGTAGGAGGGGTGAGCCAAGTCATTTCTTCTAAGGTTGGAATTCAATATGACTTCAATCCGCAAGATGTATTCAATAAGGGTACAGCAACTTCTTTTTTTCTATACTATCGTTTTAAATGTTACTACATCCCTGTCCTGACATTATAAAGGCAACACCCTTATTAAGGTGGCATTCAGCTGATCAGTTTACCAAGCTTACACATATGTGAATATAGAAGTTTATTGATACCTCTATTATGTCAATTATTTAGAAAATAATCTACAAACAACAGGTACAATTTAGCATCAAGGGGGTTATTCGGGAAAAAATACTTTCACCAGTTGAAATAATTACTGTGAACCATGGCCACCTTTAAAATGTAGGCTATCGCTGTAGGCAATGGTGCTTTTGGTCACCAAACAAGGTAATATGGGTTGAATACGAGTGTAACAAATATGTCCTTTGTACTCAGATATAATTGTATATAATGGTTTAATATCACAGTCCTTGATCACACTAAATGCTTATTCAACAAACCAGCGTTCAATATCAATTCTGAATTTAAGAACTTGTGAATGGATTGAGCACTGTGGTTATATGGAGTGGGCGTGTAATAGGTCTCTTCGAAGTTCCAAACATCGACATTGAAATGTCCACGTCTGTCACCCTCTGCATGTAAAGGTTTGAATCGGTGTCCCCATAAAATATCATTTGGAAGATATGAAAATGTCATCTGAAGGTTGGTTCCCGTTGCCTCGGCAACAGCGCAGAACACAATAACAAGCTCGAAGTCAGAACTGGCGAGTTGCTCTTCTGTAAGCCTCCAGAAAGGAGACTGTTCATCTATAACATGAGTGACAGTCTCCGGGTATATGAGGAGAATGTTGTCTTGTCCGTTCTCGTTTGTAAATGTCACTAACTGTGAATCATCTGGTAGTTCGTCTTTCGAGTGACGCGTCATCAGGAAGCCCTTAACTTTGGCGCCAATGATGCAGTGTTTGCTGAAAAATGCTACTCTGACCATCAACTTTAGTTTGTAATCTTCAACTACGATACATGCGTTTTTGCTGACGTTTATTGTTTCCGTCCCACTATCGAATATCTTCACTTTGGATATTAAAATACTGGCAGCTCCCGCCGTAATAACAGTTCCAATGATAGATTGCATCACTACGCCTATGTATGCATGGGGACACTCCTCCGTCACGTAAAAATACCCACAACCAATCGTCGTCATGGTTTCAAGCGAGAAAATGAACGAAGCTGTAAACGAACCAACATTCTCGAAACACGGAGTGTTTGTCGAGTTCTCATTTCTTTCATGGTCGCCATGGAGATACGTGATTAACCAATAATATGCAGAGAAAAACGTCCAAGTGAATGACGTCACCGCAAGAAATGTTGGTAACATGTATTTCCAGTCCAGTTCCAAGAGGGTTCCGAACAGATCACGTGCGAATTTCGATGCTTTCTCTTTTGATATCCCTTTGCCCTGAATTTTTGGCGGCATCCTTGTTGTGAAAAGTCGGATGCCATCGGCTGGATTACCTTTCTCACTTCTCTGGCTCTCTTTGCTGACCTGTCGTTCTGGAACCCCTTTAGGTTCTTGTTCTTCCTCATTTCGCGACTCGAGTTCTAGTTCAGTTACCTTGCTGGACGATGTGGAGGTTGTTCTTTTCATTTTACAAACTGAGAGATCTGTAAATATATATATACATACGGTCTGAAGAAATCATGAAAGATCTTATAGATAATCCGATTTTCACGTGGGACATGTGCACATTTGCGACAAAACCCCAATGGTTATATCGGCGAGCTTTTTCGGAAATCTCTTAATTGTGATGCGCTTATATTCAATAATATTCAGATTTGAAACTAGACAAAAAATGTTGGCTCAACAAGACTTGCCGTTCCAACTTCAAGGAAATATAATTATTCCGAATGGACTTTCGCTAAATTCTCACCACGACTGTCTCTGGGGTAGATCATGTCATGAATCTCTACTCTGGCTAATAATAGGCATACAATTTTGTGCACGAATTTCACTGGGGCTCACCTGTTCCACGCGTTTACTATCGTTCGTTGGTGATTGTTGCTTGCCTGAGCTATGTAGGTTTTCTCATTGGATATCCGACACGAAATAAATCAGTGTAGCATCCCCAAACGATATGGTAAAGGACACACGGACGCCAATAATATTTATACAGTTAACGATTGAGCGTCGCTGATGGCTTTCGTCGAGTGTTTTGGTCTAACATAATGAATTTCTCTTAAGCTAATACGAGGTACTATTGTGGAAGAGAAATCAATTCAGTTGACATGCCTGCCTTAAAGTTATTGTCCTGGTATTGCTAAAGTATAGACAGTGTAAGGGTCATAACTCTGGAAACCATCTGGTTTTCCAACTCGATCGAGAAATTATTGTGAAAAGTATATATACCAACTATGCACGAGATCGGTTGGCGTTTGTTCAAGTTATTGCGCTAATGGATGAATTGTTTGTTTTTTAAATAGAATAATGCCATTACTCTGACCACTTGGGTCAGATTTGTTTTGAACATTCCATAAATTATGAGAATACACCACCAAACGGCTTCAAGTTATAGAGTTTTGTCCGCCAGCCCGGACACTCGTACGTCAACCGTCCCTCGTCATAGTCGTTTTTAAGAGGAAAAACTCGACTGGCTCAACACTTGCGAATGATAGTTGAACGCTTTCATTATAAAACGCAAAAAGTTATATGAAAGGCAGATGGTGGGGGGGGGGGAGAAATAAGAGAGAGGGACATAGGTGCGTGATATCTATAGAGAGGGAGTGCGATGGAGTTGGAGAGGGGGTTGTAAACGCATGAACACATTCGAAAACGCGGGAGCACTGATTTAGACCTTGGCTATATATATGCTATGCGACAGACTCACACAGTCAATCGAAATAGACGAAATACGGATAATCACTGAAAAGAATTAATTTATAATTAACGTTTTACCAATGACCGGATTCTTAGACAATATAAGTTCAAGGGACGGCCTTGAATTATTTATCTGAACATTTAAATGGAAGAATGCATGAGAATAATATTTCCCCGCACATGTTAAATAGTATCTTTATACTTGCGGTCATATTATAGAGTCACTATATAAAATAAGTTCCTATCAGTTTGATAGATTGAGATATTTGTTTTAAAATTTCAACATCCAGGGTGGGTGGCGCAAGCTAAATTTTCAATTTGGGCCGATGGAGAGTGCAGTTTGGAGTTTTGTAATGTCATACATTTCCGAACGAATAATCGCTGGTCCTGCTCGTCGCATAACTTATTCCTCTAGGTATTGATTCCATTCACAGTTTATTTATTTAGCTTTATGGCCAGTGACGTTACACGTCTAATATCGCTGTTTTATAGTTCCATGATGCCTCAAAATTATTTACTCCATCCATACATGTCTCATTTGTTCGCTGAAGGACAGAGAAGTATTGAGAATGGTCCGTTTCGTAACGGACACGATGCAAGCAGTAACATTGTCAGCGAATGGAGCCACTGAGTGTTGATTCTTCAAACGCGATTTTAACACTGTGTTATGCAATGAATAGTAATTTTTCCATGTTCGTGTGGGTACGAATGACAGTTAAAAAGTTATAAGAATACAATGTTATGTCCCACAAACACGGACCTTGAACAGTCCACGATCTATAGTGATAGAATATGGCTCCTCTTTTCCCACCATCAAATATATTGGATTTGTATTTCGCGCAAAGAATGGATTGTTTCTAATAAAAATATTTATGTAAACTCGTGTAATTTATTGTAATTAGATATTATGGTGAACCGTTCAAAGAAGACATTCGGAGGGAAAACAGTCGTGTACATACTCACCTGTCTGCCATGTTCAAAAATGTTCAGCAAATTATTCTTACGAAACCAGCAACGAACCACCACCGAAAATCATCAACGAACGATAAACCGTGGAACAGGTGAGCACCAGTGACTTTGTGGAAAATGCGAGTCCCCATCTCGAACATTGTCAAGTAAACATAATATGTTCGCCACCAGAAATGGCCGAGCAAATGTATAATATAATAACGGGGTTAAACTCAAGCCTCTTATTACCACTCGCTGCACTGGCCCTTTGTTAACCAGCGTCGACAGGCATGTACATAATTATGTTCTATCATACCAAATTCATAGCTAGTGCACATTTTGTGTTAACGAGTGTTTAAGTGTCGTCTGCATTTCTTTCTGGCCATACATTTCGGATGAATTAATGTCCGAACACATCTGTCTGCACAGAAAGGAAGGCTCTGTGAGCAAAGATGTACATCTATTTGATTACTTTGCATTAAACGGACTTGAATTAAATCGCTCGACGTATAGTAACGGTAAATATTATGTTGTAATTCGTGTTCATTGGAGTATGTTATATTCTTCCTTTCGTGAATATTTTACGCACGGCATGCACTATTGCTCGCACTCAGATCGCCTACTCGGTTATATTTTTGGAACAGACGACATTCTTAGCAATGTGGACAGCATATTTGTTCACAAATATATATCTTTACATGGACATTATAATTCATATATCATATGAAACTTTGGCAAACGCCTTTGTGCCAATGCATATTATTTGAGTACCGGTAATAACACATGACCACCCATTCATGGTGGATTGTATCCGGGTGTGTTGTGTACCCCGGAAAATTAGCACACTGTTCTCAGGTGTCATGTACCTGGATGTAACCATGGGATTTGCACCTATATGTAAAACCAGGGTTTGAGCCTGTGTAAAACCGGGGGGGGGGGAGGGGGGTACGTACACTCGGATACAGTGTTCCAATTTCATATAGGGTGCAAACACCCTGCAAAGGATTTTTTAGCTCAACTAGACGAAGCTATAGTCATCACCCGCGTCAGTCCGTCCGCCTACCCGTCAACAATTCTTTAAAAACCTTCTTCTCCGGAACCATAATACCGAATGGGTTCATATTTGGGTTGGATGTTCCGCGGGGGACTCGCATTCAGATTTGTTCAAATGATGTCACTGGGTCAAATAGTTGCGAAGCCAGGGCCATAACTCTTTCCCTCCATAGTAATTCTTAAAACGACATCTTCTCAAGAACCATCGGGTCTATTTAGTTTATATTTGGTATATATGGAGGGACCTTGGGTGACTGGGGTTCAGATTTTTTCAAATTGGTCACTGGGTCATATATGGGCAGAGCCAGGGACATAAATGTTTTGTTTTTTAAATTAGATTGAAATCCTTGCTCTTGCTCAATTAAAAAAAATTATAAATGAAAACAAAAGGAATTTTTTTTACATTTTAATTTTTTTTTTTTAATTTTAGATTGAATTATTTATCATATGTAAACACACAACCCACCCCTGCCTGCACCCATTGTAGTCAGGTCCCTTCCATTAAATGATTTTGACTGTATGGCTATATTATAATTGACATGCCTATGTGTAAATAGCACAACATACTCTTCACAGCTGTGGTAATTATAAAGTAATTAGTGTCAATATCAATGTTATCAGCTCTGGGAGATCCAGCAAAAACAAAACATGGCACATGCAGCATGAATGAAGTTTAATACACTGGTCGTTGTGTTGACAGCTATCTGCTATCTGCTTGATCCAGTTTACAAGTAGTGTTAACCCACTATCTTGGTTTTATTTGTAAAGTCTTTGTTTATATGTTTATGCGTACTCATAACAGTGGGGGCACATATGTTTTTCCTCAAATTGAATATGGGGTGTGGGTTTAATTACCTGTCTAATCACACATGTCCTATTCCCACAGGGAAGTGCCACCAGGGGTTGATGGCGGAGGGCCCCAGAGGTTGCAGATTTTTTCAAAGACATGTAATTTTTTTCCCCAAAACGAATTATAAATACATAAATTAGATCTATACTAAAATTAAGCGAAGGGGGCTCCCAATTTTAATATTTACCCAATATTTATTATTTTATTTTATAAACTTTTTGTTATATAAGTTTCATTGAGCTTACATGATTGGTATGATTATTTAAAACCTTTCCTTCCCTTTGTCCGTTTTATCCTACTATTGTAAAATTTTAATTTGACTATGCACTATCTGTAGAATTCAGTTCCTGCATGATAACATACACTTTTTAGATTTAAAAAAATATTCTCATATATCTTATTGTAATACATTTTTTGTCTCCCAACACAATCATGCACACATATGGTGAACATAATGTCAACATCTGAATCTCATATCAGGATTGCTCAAATGGGATTGGTTGTTAAGAATATAGTTGAGACGTTTTAGTTTCTTCTCTTTTCTCGATATACAGGTATATTTACCAATGGCCCAGAAACAAAGACCAAATGTTGGAGTTGGAGTGTTCGTGACGAGCTCAGACCATCCCGGATGTGTTCTTCTGGGGATTCGAAAAGGTTCGAAAGGAACAGAAAAATATGGACTTCCTGGAGGAAGTCTGGAGTTTGGAGAGGAGTGGGAAGAATGTGCTACACGGGAACTCATGGAAGAAACGGGGTTAAAGTTAGAAAGCATCCGACTGTCCACCATTGTCAATGCTGTTAACAAAGAGGAGAACTTCCACTATATCGACATTATGATGATTGGAGAAGTTGATCAATCTTATAAAGCAGAGCCAGAAAATCCGGAGCCCGACAAATGCGAAGGATGGGTGTGGACAAAGTGGGACAAATTTCCTCCCCAAGATCAACTGTTCTGTCCTCTACAGATTGTCAAGAAACAAGAATTCAATCCATTCACATGAGTTAAATTCTCAAAATTGAAGATGTAAACTTATCACATGCACATAGGGTTGTGGCGTCAGCAGCCATGGAAATTATTGCTCATCTAACAACCATGCACAATAAATTTGGCACCAGTTACATTATAGTTTTAAGACCTGTATTAGAACAAAATTTCTGTCATGCTTGCTGTACCTGTTCTGAACACACCCCTAAACGCAAACAAAAAACAACCGAGTCGCCACATCTCGGATAATAATGATACTACATTCATTGTCTCTACCAAATAATACATGAACTCACGGGGCCCGGGGGTATCTTGTTTGGTCTATATGGTATAAAAGATTATTCTGAACGATCTAATGGATGATTATTAAGTGCTCACCTATTTATGCTTAAGCCCGTCACACATGTTAATCTAAATAATAACGCTGGATGATATTTCCTGAAATGGTCGTTAATTCGTCAAGTATCAACCATAACTTCAGTATGTGTTGTTCATCAAGATATGTCATCCATTTTCGTTGCTATTTAAATGCCCGGATAACCAGTGTTCCGCTTAACATCAAATTATTCATGAGTCTTTGTGGCGTGAATATAAAATCACGACACATGAAACCAAAACCAAAGTCAGTGTTGTGTTAACATGAATGTTAATGAAAGGGGGCTTTGCATACTCTATAATTTATATAGCGAAGCTTGGTATCGTCACAGTCAGCTATAAATATGATCGAGATCATGCGACTGTATCCTCCATTTCTGGCATTCAATCTTTAATTGTGTTTCATTTGGTTCACGCTGTGCTAATAATTGTGTATCTTTTGTATAATAACTGCATGAACTCGATACACATTCACCACATTTCGGGCACATGCACATTAAATTTTCCATTGAGAAGCATATATATGCAAGGAATCACATTAGTTAGAAAGGTTCAGAGCTCCATAAGTTCGCACATGCATGTAATTTGTGGCGTGCAGATTTGGAAACTATAGTAGAGAGAGTAGTTGGGTGCGAAGCCCCCGGGATTGGCGCCTGGGAAGGTGGAAAAGATCGAGTGATCTTCTCCAAATTCACCCAGATTTGTAAACCATATTTCACGTTCTTATATATATTTATAGTGATCCGATTATATATATATATATACATGGAGGTATATAAGGTGTCAACCCTGTTCTGGCACGCGAGTTTCGGGTTATTTTAAAGTGGTATATATACGTATATATATATATGATTCATGCACTCTATGTAATTTATCATTTTATCTGCGTGTTACTCCCAATTTAACCGAAGTATTCAGGATTTAACACAAATCCTGCGCGCAGCTTTTACATATATATAGCACCAAATTGTTTCACAATGTCATGTCGATTTATATCTACCATCAGGTTGGTGTAATTCAGTGCCATACATGTTGGCCTATATATATATATATATATATATATATATACTAGAAGGTGACCCGACTTCGTCCGGGCTTTGACCTTGAATTGACCATTTTGAAGGTCAAGGTCAGGTGGGGTCAAACACCAACACCCCAAAAATGGTGGAAATCGGCCCAGCGGATACCGGGAAATCGGCCCAGCGGATACCGAGATACCATATGCATCAAATTTCGTCCGTAAAAATCCGCCAGTTTAACCCGATTTGATTTCCACTCAAGTATATAAACGCGCCTCATATATACACGCTCATTAATTATCAAGTTTCAACGTAAAGATAAATTACCATCGGTACCCGATATATCGCCAAGACGTCTGAAACAGTCAAATGCATCGGCCGGTTAAGCGTTAACGTGATCTAACGTTATGACCTCTAACGACGTCATAGAAGTTACGCATTGTTTTTATCCTGATGGAAGATAGTACCACTTCTTCTTGATAATTGAGGCAGATAACTAAAACGGATACATACGCATTATATATCGTTGGAAAGAGGAAACACGAAAGATTCTGACAGTGTCATTATTATGACTGGCATTTTATTATTCGCGCTGTTTCGAATTGATTTGTAAGCACCGAACTCAAATGAAAGTCCCGTAACACAGCGTAAAAACATATTTGACCTCGGCACGTGAAAAGTTGACCTCGCACGGACAAATGGACGGGCCCATGTTCGTTCCCGGGTCGAATTACGTGTCCGTACCAAGTTTGGTCGAAATCGGTCCAGCCGTGTTCGAGTCCATCGCGAACACACACACACACACACAGATCTTCCAAAAATATATAATAGACTAGAAGGTGACCCGACTTCGTCCGGGCTTTGACCTTGAATTGTCCATTTTGAAGGTCAAGGTCAAGTGGGGTAACGATTTGACCAGTCCAAAACACTGCCCGGACAAAAGTACCCGACAAACGTGCCCGTCGAAATCCATCCGGTTTTACCCGATTTGACCTTGAATTGATCATTTTGAAGGTCAAGGTCTGGTCGGGGTCACGATTGGACCCGTCCAAAACAATCGGTGAACAAAAGTAACCCAACGTATCAAATTTCGTCGAAATCCCATCAAAATTGGCGATTTGACCTTGAAGTTACCCGATTTCAAGGTCAATGTCACGTCGCACGGGCAAATGAATATGCTTATGAGACTCGCCATAAGAAAGTACCCCACACATACCAAGTTTCATCGAAATCCCGTGATATTCGGGCGTTTGACCTTGAAATGACCCGATTTCAAGGTCAAGGTGACGTCGCACGGACAAATTAATATGCCTATGTTCGTCCCCGGCCGAAAATACCCCCACATACCAAGTTTCATCGAAATCGGTTGGGACGTTTTCGAGTTCATCGCGAACACACACACAGACACACAGACACACAGACAGACAGATCTTCCAAAATATATAATAGATATATATATATATATATATATATATATATATATATATACACACATCTTGAATGCTGACGGTATATGGACAATACTTGAAAATGTTGACGCTCTTGTGAGACAATATTTAATCTTGAAATGGAAATGAGGGGCGTTAATTTGTGGTATTAATTGAAAGAGGAATCCTTCGCCGATCCGAGTGGCGTAATTCCGTAATAAATGGGCTAAATTCAACTTTTTCAGTTTTCTGAGCGATGGGAAATCGGGGCAAATCCTCTTGTTTACTACCATATCTAGACAAAGTCTTCTCGGTCCAAAAATACAGCTTGGGATGTCGGTTGGGTTGATGCTCTATTGGACCAAGTACCGTCCCGTCACTCTTCTATAACGAACTTTCTATTAAAAGGCGTATTATACATGTACACGTAGAGCCCGGGCCGGACATTCACTTGAACTCCTGCATGTGATTAATCATCTGACATTTCCGCGATGATTTGCCTTCAAAATGATATATCATTTACCGTGATAGAAAACAGGTAAAGTGATGATACGATCGTTTAGTGTATTATTTGCATACATTTTCTGATAGCGCGACAAATCGAAATTGACCTAATCCGAAGACAAACAAGCAAGATAACTCCCGCCCACGATTCTGGGCGTAAAGTCAGTTATAGAAGAGTAACGGGACGGGACTCGTCCAAAACAGCATCTTCCCAACCGTTATACCAAGCTGTTTTGGACCAAGTCTAACTACCATAATTATATAGCGTAAAGCGGGTGCGCATATAAGGGCGGTGGCAGTGCAAGAGAGAATAGCGGCTCGCGTTATATACAATTAAGACCCACGCGCACAGTTATATCCTCAGTTACGGCATGCCCATATAGGAATGCAGACCCGCCCCTTTCAGGTACCGGGTGTTACCAGTCTGCGCCAATGCAGAGTGGAGGGTGGCGATTTTTTATCACAGTTGTTTGAAAATTTTAAATCCGCTAAGACATTTAAGACACCCAATGTTGTTAATTGGCCTAATAATATAGACACACCGGCATTTGAATCATTTAGATTGTATAGTGTATCATGTTATGAGGAAGTATACATGAGGAAAACATATTTTACAATTGTACATTTTTATGCCGGAATAGGTCTTGAAACGAGTGGTGGTGTAATGGGAGATTTCCTATATATTGACGCTGAATTTAATTGCCAGATTTCCGAACGTTCGTGCTATTTTTATTGGGTATATAGGCCTTATATATAGGGACTATATCTTACGTCTTATACATCTTCTTCGTTTGTCCGACCAGCATTGGCCATCCTCGAGATTATAATATCGAGTAAGAATCGCCTAACTGTATATGGGGTAAATATACCGGACTATTTTGAAATTCTGATTGTACATGTTTTTCAACCACCATCTCATTGCACTGTTCACCGGGTTATATAGAGTCACATGTATGTATATGTAGTTCGTCTACGTATATACACATTTAATTGAAGGGTGATAATATATAAAGTGTGCATGAATGGAAAGATCTTCAGAGCGAGTATCTGGATATCCTGAAACCCGTTGTAGTGTGGATTCTTCGTAGTCGTCTTCGGAAGATCATAATAATGTAATGCATCGAGTACTAGTTTAATTTTCTCATCCTGGAGCTTGTTGAATTTATAGTCGATCTTCTTCTCATGTGCTGTCGCAATATGCGACAACAGGTAATCTCTTAAACACTCTGGGGGATTTCACATTTTATGATGACACGCATAACATCTTCTTCGTGCTTCTCACATAATTGACATGTTCCATTTTCAGCTTTTCTATGAACAGCTAATTGTTGCATGGTTTCGATGTTATAAGCATTGTGATCAGTCGAAGCTTTTCTGAGCAATAGACGTGGGACGTATCTGACCGGTTCGCCCAGTATATTGATAGTGTGTCTAAAACATGTATGCCTATATATGACAACTGTGGGTTTTTTTCAAGATCACGCTTTTGCGAACTCTATGTTGCATGAATTCCACGAAAACAGTGCCATCTACACCAATCAATTGACTTCGCACCGGTAACACGCTAAACTACTTTAGTTTCAAATGGATCTGGAATTTTCAAATACGGTAATGATTTATTTGGTAGATCATTAGTATTTTTTCTACAAGCTGCCGAATATCTAAAAATTAGAGTGATTTTGTTTGGAAAATTGTTCATTGGAAAGCCAGTTGTTTATGAATTTTCTGTGGCTGAATAAATTCTGACTTGATTCATTTGCATGAGGAGTTTGACGTAGATTAGACATTATTTGGGGAAGATAATAATTATTATGATATATAAAAATGGTGCATTTATCTGAGCTTAATAGAACACAATTAAATAACTTATGTGTCGCTACTCAAAGGGGTAAATCAATTCATGGCCCGTGATTCCGTCGCGATAATTGTCAGACAGTCTGGACTAATCAGTCTTGAAATACGAGCGTGACGGAATCACACACAAAATTGTGTTGTGACGGAATCACAAAAGGGAAGTATGCAATATTGTTACCTGTACATTTATGCAATTAAATTTAGTGAATAATTTGTGTATATTTACAGGTGGTGCAATGGTGTGCGACAATTACAAAGATTTTGGGGACGGGTATGCAAGGGGTGTGGGCAGGGAGAGGGGAGGGGGTGGGGCTTGTCACAGTTCACAATATATATTTTTCATGTTGCAATATATAGACGCCTTCAATACAATTAAAGACAACATGTGAAACAACGCTCAATATATATGGGTTAAACATAGAATTTACATTATTTTCAGTGATTCCATCACGCTGGAATTCATGGTTATTGTATTAGGACCTTTCCTGATCATAGCTGAATAAATAAGTTGGAAT
Organism: Siphonodentalium dalli; assembly: GCA_032622095.1. Taxonomy (NCBI): domain Eukaryota; kingdom Metazoa; phylum Mollusca; class Scaphopoda; order Gadilida; family Siphonodentaliidae; genus Siphonodentalium; species Siphonodentalium dalli. Next base: position 165,882,594 of record CP136065.1, on the reverse strand, counting down.
GCAGTTTCGCATAACCTCTCTCTTTAAACCGGAAGTTATAATTGACAGAACAGAATTATCTCCCTTACTGTTCTTTGTTGTTTGGAGGTAAACGCAAGAAATTGCCTTTAATCGATGACAGTTCCTCAACTTCTGACGAAAAAGATTCAAATTCACGACAAACAACGGGAGCATCACATTAATTATGGAATCGGACTGTTTCTTTGAATAAAATAGAAGCCCTTGAACTTGAATTCGCCGTTTTATATTCCACAGAATGTCGCGCGTTGACACTCTCAATATGGTTTCCGGGGCTTTGTTTTTCACTGCAGACACTTTGGCTGTGGCAAGTTTGGCAATGCCAAACTGGATTGAATCTACTTCTGCAGGTAATGATATACACAGTAAAGTTAGACTGTCACAATATAATATTAAGCATCAATGTGCCATTCTATTGTAAGGTGGGGTGCTTGACGTTTTGTGTCACAGTTCTCAGGTCGGGCCGAAACAGTACTCAGTAGGGAAGTCGGTAGCCGAGAGGTAGCGTACTGGTCTCTCGTGCTAGCGGACCGGGGTTCACAACCTGGTCAGGGTATTCTGACAAAAATCAGAACTCGGTCAGATACCAAGTTTGTCAGGCTGAAATGTCTCATTCGAGATCACTGAATAAAGATCCGAATGCAAAATGCCGACTTCCCCCCATTACAACACTTGCCCAGGTATGTTGTCGTGGGTGCAGTACGCTGTCCGATCGGGCGCGGACATTAATGGCTGACCCGTGTACACGCTTCGGTGTGTGCACGTTAAAGAACGCTACTGGAGTCACCACAGGGTTATAAAGTCACTCGGCCGTGGTAGCACCTGGACCAGTGCGTCTACAACCAGAATTGGTTCCTGCACTGTAATATCTACAGATACAGAGTAGGCTACACTAAAAGTTGCAGTCCAAGTACGAGTCGGGGAAAAGTTGTAGTTGGGAGTTTAAATTTTTAAAGATGTTGCTAAGAATAAGATCCATGCATATTTCACAAGGATATCAGCTGTCTAGTAACTGAGTATAGCCTGAAGACTTCAGGCTATACTCAGTTACTAGACAGAGGCTGGAGATAATTAACCCATTCGATGATCTGGCACGCAACCGTCCTATGGCCATAGCTTGATTTTCGTTTTTGATCTCAGTTTTGTAGAAGAGACAATGTGCAGGTACCAGGTATATAATATATATCTTGTTCGAAAATCGCAGCTAAACTACTGAACTTTTGAGATTGGCTAATTGATTTGAGCTGGCTAACATACAATGTAGTCATAGATTTTAAGATCTGGCAACTTGTATTTTCGGTGACAATATATGGATGGTCACTAAAAAGTGTACTCCGGCCCCGACTCGGAGAAAATGTGTACTCGGAAGATATATGTTGCATATCTTTTCTACTTTATGGAAAAACAAATTTCTTTTGCTAAATTATATGCTACTATGCCAATTTATTCAATATGTGATAAAAAATTTACCGAAAAAATTACTAACATACTTTTTAATAGCATTTTTACTTCGAAAACACACTAAAAAGTGTACTCCAAGAAAAAGTGTACCCGAGCTAAATCTTGAATTTCACGCTTCACTATCCACTTCACAAACATTAAATGTTGTACAATACTTTTAACAGGTTGTAGAAATATATTGGTGATATGAATTCATTATTTTATGCAGTGAAACATATTCAATTCTCACATTTGTCATGGTGTCCAAAAATGTCATACTCCGGCCCGACGCCAACTCGGGGGGAAATTGTGTACTCGGACGATATATGATATAATTGTATCACTATTATACGAATAATTTATTATTTCAACGAACTATAAGTCAGCGAAGTCATAGTTATACCAATGTTAACTTCATTCAAACATTACAAATTATTCTTCTATTATAATAAACTTTACATCCAAATTACATTAAAAAGTGTACTCCGACGTAATCTATCACGCATAAGGTTTGCTTTCGTATTCTCTTATACTTCCGTCACCACAGCTCAAAGTGGAATATGATCAATATTGTTATGTATGATTGTTTACCCAATAAAACACATTATGAAGGCCCTATGTGACAAGTTTGATATGTCGTAATTCGCCCTGTCGTCTGTGGTATATTTGCCTTAGCTTTTCTGGTTAAATTTTGTACTACACAAACAACAGGTAACACCTCTTTTGATAAATCCAAACTGCGCCAACACCTTGTAGAGTGTTTAGAACACAAACGATTCTCCATGTTTCCTTCACGAAAGAAGCAGTTGAAACTCAATTTATAAGAAACATGTTTTAACATATGACTTAGAATTGGACTGTGATGTATGCCGTTTGCCTAATATATTCGATGACATAGTAGAATGTTCTGCAGAAGAATGTGATACATGGGTTCACCATATATGTACAAGTGATCCAAATAATTATAAATGCAAGAGCTGTTCCGTTTGAATTAAATGATAACTTAGCCTTATTGCTATGATGTATGGTATAATGACATGATGAATCCTACACATGTGACTGCATGGTTCTATTGACGTGTAGTCACAGACTATATAGTGTAATTCTACTGATGCCCAACTCACCTCGGATCGAGTCACCATTAGTGACCCGCGCTGAACGTGGACATCCTTGGTAAAAAATGTCGGAAAACGAGCAAGACATCAGTAAGAATATGATCATGTCATTATAAATGATAAGCCTGTATATATTATTAAAAAGGGGAGTTAAAAATGAACCAAAAGACACTGAATTAAAAACCCCGACGTTGGCAGCAGACGTCGGAGTACACTGTGACTTTTTAATGTAATTTGGATGTAAAGTTTATTATAATAGAAGAATAATTTGTAATGTTTGAATGAAGTTAACGTTGGTATAACTATGACTTCGCTGACTTATAGTTCGTTGAAATAATAAATTATTCGTATAATAGTGATACAATTATATCATATATCTTCCAAGTACACAATTTCCCCCGAGTCGGCGTCGGGCCGGAGTATGACATTTTTGGACACCACGACAAATGTGAGAATTGAATATGTTTCACTGCATAAAATAATTAATTCATATCACCAATATATTTCTACAACCTGTTAAAAGTATTGTACAACATGTAATGTTTGTGAAGTGGATAGTGAAGCGTGAAATTCAAGATTTAGCTCGGGTACACTTTTTCTTGGAGTACACTTTTTAGTGTGTTTTCGAAGTAAAAATGCTATTAGAAAGTATGTTAGTAATTTTTTCGGAATTTTTTTTATCACATATTGAATAAATTGGCATAGTAGCATATAATTTAGCAAAAAGAAATTTGTTTTTCCATAAAGTAGAAAAGATATGCAACATATATCTTCCGAGTACACATTTTCTCCGAGTCGGGGCTGGGGCCGGAGTACACTTTTTAGTGACCATCCAATATATGTTCCCGCATATTGTTATGCAGATATCTATAGGGTTACTGACTGGATTTCTAAAAACAACCAAATTCAATCATATTTAGAATTTAAAGGCACGGATGGCCTTCGTGGTGGGAATTGCTGTTAAAATAGTCACACCCGTTAAAACCGCAATACCCAGAAAGAATATTAAAATATAGACATCCTTTGGTCTTATATCAGCCTGATTCAGCCATTGATATTGCTTAAACAGTATGTTATTCTCAAGTTCGTACACTTTGTTATGTAAACAAAAGCCAAATTTAAGGATGCATACATGTAACCTGGCAGGTGTTACCGTGTATACATAAGTTACATAACATAGCTTACGAACTTGGCAATAACATACTGTTTACGCGATATTTATGATTGGTTTGAGAACAAAATATGTCTATATTTTAATATTCTTTCTTTTTGTGGTGCTATTTTAACAGCATACCCGCCGAGAAGGCCATCCGTGTCTTTAAGGTGTGATAACGGTAAATTATGTAATTCCCACATATATATTTAAAACAGTCAGTCTTTATAATACATTATGGAATCAGGCATTAATTACCTAGTTTGAGTCTTTGCTTTGTAATGTGCATGATGCAATCTCATTTTATGCGCCCATTTAAACACTGTATTCAGGGTTGAAAATGCCAGGATGACATTCACATATTTTAGCCACCCAGTGGATCCAGGCCAAACCCCCCACCCCTTAAGTGCCACATGTGTGTTTTTTGTGAACTGGTGTATACTCAAGTTTCAACTGAAGTGGGTTTTGTGAATATCCTGCTCATTTTAATTTTCATCAAACAAAAAATATACATGGGGGTCATGGCCAGACTAAACATATGTGATTGTTTGTTCTTATCTTGATCTTCATGTAATTAACCACTAACTTAATCCATTTAGCACCTAATTAACGAAATGGCGGCTGACTCGGCGGATTCCGCTGACATCTTTTAATGTGTTTCAGAACGAAAAATGTCGATAAAAGTTGAAATATAAGACTTACAAATTATCTTTTTAATTTATTTGAATTTAATTGGCATATCTTATCACAAAACAAATATCAACATTATTGGCATTATATGAATGACAATAAACAAAATTGAAACTCCCAACTACAACTTTTCCCCTACTCGGACTCGGACTCCAACTTTTAGTGTGTCACCCCAAAACGGGCTATGTACATGTGTATCTCGTTTTGGACCAGACCACCACTGGCATCTGCATCCCTAGTGCATGCTGTTGATGCATTCTGTCAACGTTGCTACACACCAATCAAGATCAAAGTGAATCGCGCAACATTAAATAAAACAGTGTCTTTGACAAAACAATGCCGACAACGTAATCATGCAGAATTATATTTAACACGCATTGGCATGTTATAATTTGATCCTGCCTGTGAGCGATGCTCAGTTCACTTTATACGAAAGTGATGTATCATGTACATGGTTTGCGAAAATTGAGCGAGGGGAATGGGACCCCAAAAGGGATCCCCTGCTGCCCAAGCGCAGGGATTGTAGTTTGGGGGGCTAACCCCGGGATCTTCGAAAGGGCCAAGAGGCCCTTTCCCTAACCCCTCATTTTCAGAGCTTTATTTGAAACGAAAAAAAAAAAAATGTTAATAGCATTTTTTTAAACTCTTTTTTTTGTCTTCAGTTTATTTTATCTGGTGGTGGAGGATATTTAGACAGGCCGATGTGTGGTTCAGTCCGGCCCTCTACTTTCTGAGTGACATACTTCCAGATGTTGGCCTGTGATGATCTGGCCCTTTATATACTAGTAGCTGTTGATCCCTCAGCAGGAAGAATTCGTAGTTGCTAAGTTGGTAGGTCTTTCCTGCTGAGTAGTGATTGCTGATGACTGTCCTGATGCGTTGGTGTTCATCATAGATCAGCTTCCGCTCTTCTCTGCTGGGCCTGGGCAACACCGGCTTCTCTTCATACTTCGGTGTCGCAGGGGCGGAGGTGGTGCTTTCCGCCCCTGGTGGAGTCTGGCTTGATGGAGTTGCCATCTCCACCTCGAAGCTGGCGGCAGGAACATCTGGGGTGGTGTCCACGTCCCTGTCTCCGCTCGCATCGACGACGACAGCAGGGACCTCCGGCAGATCCACGGAGTCCCTGTTAGCTGTAGTGATGTCGCCTGTCTCCATGCAGGTCGGGTCGTCTGGGCGTCTCTCAGACAACTCCGACCTGCCGGCTGTGACACTGGACGGCTGGAACACACGGGGAGGGGTGACCGGCCGATCAACGGTCACCCCCTTCTTTTTCCACTTCGCCCGTCTGACAGCGTCCCTTTTTCTTCTAGAAGGCGTCTTCTTCTTTATCTCTTTCTTCATGTGGCAGTGGGTGGTTCTGGAGTTGACGTCTCGGTCCTGAGATCTCTGGGTACCAGCATCTTCAGTCCGGAACTCCTGGCAAAGGGTCAGGTAGCCCCTGCTAGACTGGAGTGTCCAGTTAGCAATGTCCACTACCCGACTCATTTGCACTGCGGCCAACACGGCATTCGGGGATTAAATCCATAAGCCTAATCCAAAACCGTCTCACTGGCATTAAGCACGAGGGCAGCTGCATCCGAGGGCACGGCCACACAACTCACCCGTGCTCAACGTCTGACCGAGAGGAACTAATACGGACAAAGCAATTATGTCCGCCTCGCTCCACTCCCGAGCCAGAGCTGCCCAAGCGGAAACCCTGTATAAGCCTTTATAAGTTTCCGTCGCACTTTCAAATAATTGCCACACTGAGACATGCAGGGAAGTTGAGCGTAATATGAAGATTATGCAGTATTGCATTTATTTTGAACTACCTAATGTCATAGCCAGTCATGCCTTGGACGTTTTGTACCTGCACTGCAGACTGCATGGTTCCAACTTCTGGATGTTTCTTATCAGGATCATTTGGATGAATCGTACCATTTTAATTCTTTTTAAATAACATGCATTTGACCACTGCAGGATGGGGGTCCTACCATAAGTACTAAACAACGAACACAGGTATAAATAGGAGTGAAGGGTGAAATTGGGTTTGTTGTTGCATGGAGGCCCATTCTACTAGTACATGCTGTGCTGACATGCACATGTAATTCCAATCATGTAAGCTTAATGAAAAGCACAAAAAATCTCAGAAAATAACACAGCACTCATTAATTAAACTTGTAGAATATGGTTCAGCATTCATACCCATAGGTAAATTACCAGCACCAGTATGCATTATTATAAATGTTTCTGTTTTAATTACATTTTTTTTGGCTTGGCCGCCCAATATTCGTGGTGGTGAAAGATAACATATTTAAAAAATCAAAATCTGATTATTGTGAGCTTTGATGGGCAGGTTCCTTGACTCGAATCAAATATTTTTACCCCTGAAGCCAAAGAAAAAATAGTAGTTTAGTGGCGTTAAATCAGAATTATGTTTCTTTAATACTTTGCAGCACAAAACGAGCCAAAATCAAAATTAAACTTTCTATTTTCAGGGAGAACTTTGATCAAACTCAAGAAGCTACTAACTAGTACATTGTTGGGCATAACTCTAAAACAGTAAACGTTAAGAAACACATCACTGAGTAAAAATTTCCATGTTAATGTTGTACAGACCGTTTTAGTAAATATTTATGATTTTCTGAAGAAATTATTTGTTGTTCCACATATATTTTTGATTGAAATAAATTTGACTTTACCACACACCCATAGTACTTAGTAGTAAGATAGCCAAAGGCGGTACAGTAATGTCCTAAATAATCAACCCCTAAACCACAGCAGAATTATGGGAAATTTTTCAGGATTTAGTCGGAAATATGGCTGGCTGCCATTCATCAGAAAGCTCTCGGTGAGAGCTTTCCGATGAATGGCAACCAGCCATGTTTCCGACTAAATTCTGAAAAAGTTCCCATAATTCTGCTGTGGTTAAAGGGTCATATACAAAGGGCATTACTGTATCCACTGAATTGTGTTATACTGTAACTGTGAATAAATCTTTCTCATTCAGGTTCCCAGATTGGATTGCTGAGAACATGTATGACAATTTACCGTCGACCAGCAATGTGCTACACACCAAAGAAGATACGCACCGAATGGCTCATCACATGTTTCTGTATTATGGTGGGAATTGCCTTTATTACTACGACTGTTATACTGCTGCTGATGTCCTATTGGAAGTATAATGTTGTTAAGGCTGCCCGCTGGTTTGGATTCCTTGCAAGTAAGTTGAAATTTGGCAATTAACAGATGTTCAGAAAGCATATGGTCACACTATGGCATAAAGGGTTACTGGTACTAGTAGGTTATTATGAATCGGGTGGCTGGTTCGATTGGGGTAGTTACCGGGTACCAGTATAATGCGCAAATTTTGGCAAAAACTGTCTAAGTATCTACTCCATGGAAGTAAGTTATATTTTAACAGCCCTCATTATTGGCTACGGCAATCAGCAATGCATCAGCAACGCCTCTCATTGTTTCTGCTATTTTAATGTACATGTATGTTTATTTGCGTGGACTCAATGTCTCTTACAAGTTGAATAGCCTGGTTCCAATTCCTGGTCCAAAACTGCAAAAATCTGAAAACATAGTAACCTGAACCCTCCAGCCACACTATGGGAAATGGCATCATATGGCAGGGTTCCCGCTATACCGACAGGGGGTCCCCTTGACGGCCCCGTTCCCCTCGCCAAGTTTTCCCCTCCTGCCATACCCCAGAACATACTGCATGTCTATAAAGGTATAAAGATGTTTAAAAATTTTAAAAGGTGAATTTATTTTATATCTTGTGAGTGTACACACTCTAAACGCGTTGTTATACAGAAAATTGAAACAGGAAGTGATCGGAACTGACATCGCTAGAAGCTATGCCTTTGAGGCTGGTTAGTTACGTTGCGGTTAGTACCCGGTTATGTTATGCAAAAGAGCAGTGTTTTAATCGTACCTGTCATGTTTTATACCGCAAAATATACTGTTCACTTTGTAATAGAGCGAGAGAGAAATGTGGGAGTAGCCACACCAGGCATCAAGGCATCTTACCACTGCCCACAAAGAACACTCATCGGCCAAATATGTAATCAGCCTTCTATATTTACACTGCAGCTGCTAAAATATATTCCGATTACGTTATGCATCCGAAATATCTGCTGGGTCTTCCACAGTGAGTCTTTTAACATTAACGAGCACGTTTAACTCGGGATCCAAATTACTGGTGTTCTGCACTTCGTAAATTAATTTATATCTAATAAATTTACTAGTTTTAAAGTTACAGGTACATGTATAATGTTTGATAGCTTGGCACTTGGGCAGAAATGGAACAAAACAATCTGCCATTTCTACTCTCACACGATTCTATTTGCCGATATAATGAAAGTAGTTCAACCAGTGCTAAAACATGCTACTTTTACCTGGATTTTTCCCCTTGACGGCTACCGACCCCATTCCCCTACCACCTAGCGGAAACCCTGCATATGGTCACATTTGAAACAGATGTTTAGTTCGAACTCATACTGATAAAAGTGATGCTTTTGTTCATATCTATCTATTGAAATATACTCTAAATTTCGTGCCTCACTTACTGGCAAGGAATGTATTTCAGATGTTACTCAAAGCTAATTTTAGTGTTACCATTGTGCATTCTAACAACACTAAGGAGTACTGGAATGAATTTGGCAGTTATTAGCAAAGTTCCCACGAACATTTATAAATTATGAAACCCAGAAATTTAGTGCCAGCGAAATTAGGCTCAATGGGTCATTGTCACAAGGTCACTACTCGTCAGTGGGTATTTAGTAAATAAAGGGTTAAAACTTGATCACTTGTTTGGTAATTCATTTTGATTTTAAATTTGTATCCCAAAATATAAACAACTGGCGGTCACCAACGAAACACTAGCTACAATTGTGACAAGCTTGAAAAGTTAACCGCAGATGTGACAATAACCCAACATTAGAGCCATTAAAGGTACTCAATCCAATCAGACAGTCCCCATATCATCAAGATACAACAACAACAACATTTCTTCAAAATATGCTTTAGTTATCAGAATCAAACAATTGCAACAAAATAGTGCTAACCACTGTCAACTATGGTATCAAATTTCCCCAAAACTTGTTATTTATCAATATTTTGTTCAACTAAATATGGCCATGTTATCACTTGATTATCACAAAATTTGGCCGTAATACCATTTGATTTTAGAGTTATCCATCTTCATCCGCAATTTTGTCTGAGGCAGTCCATTTGACAACGTGTTTCTGGGCCACAAATAATTGCACATCTCGAGAAATAACAGAATTCAAAAATTTATATCTGATCACTCTGAGCTTTGATGGGTGGGTTCCTTGACTTCAATCAAATATTTTTTACCCCAAAGCCAAAGAAATAGTAATTTAGGAGCGTTAATTCGGAAAATGCAACTTTAACGATAACCTTTTTATCTCTCTTTCCAGTGATATTATTTTGTCTAGCTGCTGTGATATTTCCTATCGGATTTGATATGGATCAGATCGGTGGAAATCCCTACCAGCTTCCCGCTAACTACAGAGTCGGACTGTCATACATATTCTTTGTGTTGTCACAGTGGTTAACAGTTGTTGCCGAACTGGTGGCCGTCAAAGTCTGCCTACCTCAGCTCTGAAGACATATTCAATCATGATGGGTCCAACCAAGATGAAGATGTCTCGACTTACAGTAATGCCCTAAATAATCGACTCCTTATCCACAGAAGAATTATGGTTAATTTTTCAGGATTTAGTCGGAAATATGGCTTGTTGCCATTCATCGGAAAGCTCTCAGTGAATAATGGCCCCAAGAGATATTTCCGACTAAATCCTGAAAAATTACCCATAATTCTGCTGTGGTTGAGGATTCGATTATTTAGGGCATTACTGTATTTCTCATGTCCCAAAGTGCAGAACAACAACTATCTCATTTTACAGTATGCCAAACTAAAATCGGCCACAACAAATTAGTGTTAACTTGACTTGAGATCAAGTCTGAATTTAGTGTGTCTGACATTTGCAGAGGGTGAGTTTAGTGATGCTAGCATCACCAAATTCACCCTCTGGGGACCTCATTCTGCTTAGTCCTCATCTGGGAAATATCTATAATCTCAAATTAACATTGTTTTTTTGTTAATTTTTCCCTTCTGTTGAGTTTCTATATTGCCTAATTTGCAGAAAATAAAATGCATAATCTAGGTGACTAATGGGTGAACATCACCAACTTCAACTGGGGAACTTCAATCTAATCCTGGTCTCCCATAGCAGTTTGAGGACGAAGCAGAATTAGGTGAATTTGGTGATGCTAGCCTACTGAGTGGGATAGCGTCACTAAATTCACCCTCTGGGGACCTCATTTTGCAATTGTCAGACACACTATATTCAGGATTGCTTGAGATTTAGAAAGAAGATGCAAATTCGTTTACTTTGAAACATCTTGGCTGGTGCCTGCATCATGACTATGTTTTCTGGCCAAGCCGAGAACCCTATTCATATTTCAGACAATCAAATAAAGACTGCTGATTACAAGTCACATGATTAACTATCAAAACCTTATACTGCAAACATCTGCATTAACCCTTTCTTTATTAAATGGATTCTCCCATTCAGTTATAGATGTATAAATTGGAATGGTCTATTATTCTATTATGGGGTGATCAGAAAATATATGCCGACAGCAGACCGATTCAGATTGGTGGGAATTGTTCAGATAATATGTTCAACAAACGATCGGTTTGGTGAACTTATTATCTGAAAATTTCTAAGGGACTTACTCGTCAATGAGAATTTAGTACAGAAAGGGTTAAGCAGGCCACACATGCTACAATATTTTCTGTTCAATGTTTGTTTCTGATAAGATATAACATCTGTTTGGCGCACATGGTCCTATTTTAGTTGTACAACTTTTGTCGCAGTGCCTTACTGTATCTCAATTTCTCCTACAACATGCTTCGATCGAAGTTGTATGATATAGTGATTATGATCAGTACTTCTAAACATTGTCAAATTAGGGGTGGTGGGTCATTCTACTTCACAGGAGGCTGATTCAAACTTCAAAGTTAAAATGGATGGATGGGTGGATGGATTCATTTGTATAATTATATTTTTAAAACTTTTTTGATCAATTATGGTATTCTGTATTTGCTTTATTTTCCGACAAAATTATAAATTTCTGTCGTTTAAAGGTGGGTTATCTCTTTGTAAACATGTATTATATAGTTACCGGGGTATAAAATATTAGATTTGAATCGAAGACTACTGTCCGGAAATGCTTCTATCGATTAATATTAATTTTATTTCGAATATTTTCTGGTCTAAAAAGGTGTGTTTGTTCAGCTAACGAACAATAGTGGTTACTGTTAGCAGAGACCAGAAATTTTATTGTACAATTTTGTCACAAATAAACGTTAATTATACTCATTATCGCTCATATATGTGGAACAAAACAGTACAAACAATCAATCCGGGATATTTGACTTCCGGTGCGTAGCCATAGGAACAGCCCAGTGATCTATATCGCAATATGGTATCATCCGAATGGTCTGTTCTAAAAATAGTAACATAAACGGGCCTGATTTAATATTCGAAATAAAATCAATATTAATTGATAGAAGCTTTTCTGGACAGTGGTCTTCAGTTCATATCTATTATTTTATACCCACGCAACTATTTAAAATTTGTTATTTAAAGAGATAATCCATCTTTAAAGAAGAATGGATACAATCAACGCTTCTTATTATTTCCCGTCATGATTCAAAAGTAGTTCACTGAATGACTGTTAGTTGGGGACAGTCGCCATTGTTATTTTGGAGTAAAACATGTGATTGTCACATGATCAAATTACTGCTGGTCGCCGATTGGCTATTTCGCAAAATAATTGTTCGACACAATCTTGAAAATCTAAATTATTTGATATCCTAGACAATGATCATGAGACAAAACGTATAATATTATACTGCACATACAACAATATTGATCGTAACTTGTGAGTCGCATGACAAGTATCGCAACCTGTGCTTTAGGCTTTGAGTTACCGTTCATACTATTCTGTGTGCAGTTAGAATTTTTTTTTTCATAATGTGTATACGGTACATGCAGTACACATACTCATTCCTGCACCCCTATATAATAAACGAATGGCAATATCACTCACTGACTCAGTATGTCTTGTCATTTAATTTCATTGCCAGTATTCTCACACAAATACACTGGCTACACTGTTTAAGACTTGTTATACTTCAATTGATACATTAATTAGAAAAATTCACTATGTCAAAATTGTTGGAGACCAATTATTTTGATCAGAAGATAATAACAATTATCAACTGTTTGATGACACTATTCTTGCCAAGTTGATTATGAATAGTTTACTTGGTACTCAGATGGCTTTAGACAATTTTGTTGAAAATATTGTCTGAAAATTCTGTTCTAACAAATGAATAGGAATCTTAAGATTTTATATACGCCAATTTTAAATAGGAGATGTGTTATGTTTTTTGGTTCGTCCATTCATCCATCTGTCCATTCATATTTCGCTCTGGATGATAACTTTAGTTATACTGAACTAAATGGATAGAAATTTTGAAATATGTAGGTTCACTTTTACAAAACACATGTCAAGTTCGATTTTGAGGTCTGGCCACCCATTTTTTACGAGAGTTCAAGAACTTTTTTTAGGTTTTCTTTGTTTCTGGATTAGAACTTCAGTTAATGTTACCTGAATGGAATGAGATTTTGTATGCAGGTTTGAAACCGTAAAGTACAGGTCAAGGTCTATCTGTGGTTCTGTCTAACCATTTTTACCAGAGTCACAGACCTTTTTCGACTTTGAAATTATGATTTTCTTTGTTTCATGTTGATAACTGCCCCAGTGCAGTTAGGGTTGGTTGATCACCACAAAAATTTGTATGTGGATTAATTTTCTCAAAATACACACTTTGCTTGAATCATGGATTTATTCAATGATTCTCACCAGACTTATAGGCCCTTTTTCACTTACATGTAGTTTTTTTTAACTCCAAGTTATGGAATCGTTCTAAAATGCAATTTGTAACAAGCCAGTGGGCATATTATGCCATCATGGTGATGCTCTTGTTGCAAGTTTTATTATTAAAACACCCATTCAAATGAATAACAAACAATCATGGGTTTTCAGTATCTTTCTCTCATTTTAACCCATGATTGTGTGTAACATTTGTAAAATAATACTTCCTACTGACTATCATGATTGGAATTTTCGGAATCATGTTTGGCATTTAATTCGGAAATGATGGTCATTGGGTATGAGGACATATACTAGACCGATTTTGATATCTCTCTTGAATGATATGTCAACTATCGACGTTCACTACAGTTGTCAGAATCACCTTTCTGTGATTAACCATATCTAGACTAAATGGATTGTCCACTCTGTCACAAAAGTATAAATGGGAATGGTCTATTGTACATTTGGAGGGGTTTTCAGGGAAAAATAAGCATATGACATAATTCAAGTACAGAAGGATTCCTAATTATTACAGTGAAATGTTCAGATACGGTCGTATGTTGAACTTATTATCTGAACATTTCCTATGGGATAACTACTCGTCAATGAGTATTAAGTCCAGAAAGGGTTAATGCGAGTATTTGTATTATTTTCAGCAATTTTTGACACAATGTTCTTCCATAAATCTGTCCAGAATGAGGATATTATTAGTTATCTTCGGCAACAGGGGTACATGGAGATTTAATACCTAGATGTCGATTTTGAACCCCGAGGTGGAGCCCAGAGGTTCAAAAAGACATCCAGGTATTAAATCTCCATGTACCCCATGATGTTTTCGGAGATAACAATTTTGTCCCCACAACAATATTATAGCCATGTCTCCTTAATTACCTTAATTTAAGTTTGTTTTTATTGATTCGATTAATTCACACCAATAAGAATAATTCACTAGCCAACCTAAGGATCTGCCGCCAGTTGACGTCAAACTCAGCATGCGAGAGCAACGTCATGATTGGTGGAAACTACCAGTTCAAGGGTCTTTCATATACCCCCGATGTTTTAAATGCTCATATACCCCCGATATTTCGCACACGTTCTCTTATACCCTGCTGTCAAGGGATGACGGGGGACTTGGTGATTTAAACTTGGCGTTGTAGGCAATCTGATTGTTAGTAACAACTGGATCTGGGGACAAGGAATTATATAGAATAATTGGTTTGTTAGGTCATCGAGAAATATTCTGAGTTCTTGTTGATGAAGGTGGGTTGTCAAAATTTTTATTATATCCCAATGATATATACAAAAATCAGTTGTTCCTTAATTAAGCAGCAAAATGAACAATTTCTCCAATATTATATAAACACATTTGATCTCATATCTATGTATATATTATGTCAAAGTATTTTGATGATATATATGGTTGTTTGTAATGTATATACATATATTGCACCATGTTGTGAAATTGCGCTATTAATGTAATAAGAAATTCTTTTTTATCCAAACCACAAGAAAATAATATATAGAAGAATTTTTAGCTAATAAAGTGGCTGGTTACCTCGCATTGTATACATCCGGAATAAAAGAGATTTACCTCAGACTGGAAGCTATGACAAAGTTGATGTCAACTTTTCAGAATATGTTCACAACTTGATCTTGCACTGCATTAAAAGTGACTCTATCACCACACATTGCTGTTCATTTCACACTCAGATTATGTATGGTGTCCATAAACACAGAATAGAACTGACATTAGAATCTTAAAGATGACCTATCCCTTCCGGGCCACAATTACATCAACATAATTTTTGTAAAAATTTCAAGACAAATAGCTTTTTATGTGAAAAAAAAACTTAAACATCTGAAGATTAGGTGTATTTTTTGTCTATAAAGGCATAATAAAGTGGTGTATTCCTGCAAATTATCTGAATCGAAATTGCATTTTCCCGGATGGAGAGTGATGGAGGTCTCCCTCTTGCTACGCTCCGATTAAGCCTGAAGTTTTTGTTCTAAAATAGTCCATATTACTGTCCCCAAAGGTTACGCATGTGTATATTGTACCAGAAAAATCTAAATAAAATTAATATTAATTGATAGAAAAGTTTCTGGACAGGTGTCTTTGATTCATATTTATTATTATATACCATGGAAACTTTATGAAACTTGTTAGGAAGAGATAGACCATCTTTAAAGATACGGGCGGTGTTGGCGGTGGGTATGCTGTTAAAATATTCACCTCCGTCAAAAACCGCCATAAACAGAAGTAATAGTAAGATATAGACAGACTTTGTTCTTATGCCAATCAGAAATATGGCATAAACAGTATGTTATGGTCAATTTCCCCCCTTTGTTATGTAAACAAAAGCAAAAAACATTACGTTTCCTAGCTTTTGTTTAGATCCGGATATGGTAAACATAATGAGCGTTATTTGTTACTGTTTTCCTGATATGGAAATAATAAAGAGCGTTTACATCATTTTTGTGTGATCAACCAATAGAATTGCGCTGTGTTATGTAAACAGAAGCACAACTTATGTAGCACGAGTAGTCTCTTGTTTACGTACACCATCGTACGTCCTGACGACAATATACTATTTTCGCGCTGATTATGTTTGGCATATGAGCGGAACTGTATATATTTTGGTGTTCCTTCTGTTGATAGCGATTTGAACAAATATGAATATTTCTGCAACGAACGCCGCCCGTGCCTTTAAGTTATTACGGTTGGTGCAATAGTTTACTTTGCCTTCAGTTGATCTGAAATATATTCTTATGACCTATATAATCTCAGCCAACAAAAGTCTGTTGATTCTGATGATTGCTCAGTCTCTTTGAAAAGCCGACTAAAATCCTATATCGGAATTACGTCTTTAGAAGTGTCCATAAAATTTCATTTCTACGATGACGCGGCATTCCTAACATGACGTAATAAACCGTTTTCAAATATGGAGTGCATTCCTGGCATAGTAAATGTTTGTGAGAATCATAGTATTAAGAAATAGTTATAAATACAACTAGATGTTAAAGAATAATCAGTCATGAATATTGTTGAATGTTGACTGATAAAAAACTCAAAGATGATGTCATCTATATTGCGATGAGTAAAATGAATTATGGATATATCGCCTGTATTCAGTTTTCCAACAATAGTTGAGTTTGACAATGCGTGGGAAAATTGTCAACACGTCATTGACCTCTGATGATCTGCTATGCCATAAACCAATGAAATCACTCGCAGTCTGCATAACTCTTCAATGAAATGGAGGGAATCCTTTCAACACAGAACCTAATTTTGATAAGAGAGTTCTAGAGACGTAATTCCGATATAGGATCCGTTGGTTTTTCAAAGAGACTGATTGTTTGCTACAGTAATGCCCTAATTAATCGACTCCTTAACCACAGCAGAATTATGGGTAATTTTTCAGGATTTAGTCAGAAATATGGCTTGTTGCATTCACCGGAAAGCTCTCAGTGAGAGCTTCCAACGAATGGCAACAAACCATATTCCTGACTAAATCCTGAAAAGTTACCCATAATTCTGCTGTGGTTGAGGAGTCGATTATTTAGGGCAGTATACTTCTGTGTTTATTCCACTCCATTTATATACTATGAGTACCACCACAATCAGCTTCTACGTATTGCTAATTACTTAGGCTTCTTAAAATGTTGACTACATGAAGCTTGTAGAGAAAAGTATATGAAAGAAGAAGTGCACTTGTTTGCCTGCCTTTCCAATGTCACAATAACCATGTGAAATTTCACAACCTGGTGCATAATATTCATTTTATATCTGGTATCTTCCATCCATATCATATTCCATTTTGATGTGATTAGTTTGTTGCTGATGTCCATAGTGCTATAACATTCCATTTATTTGTGTTGTAAAAATCCCTTCTTTGCTTCAATTCCATGAATTGAATATTGAATTTTCGTTGTTTTAAATTTACTTGCAATTCCGTATCAATTGCGAGGTTTAGATTATTTTTAAACCTTTCATGACGGGAGCTACGCTGGTGCAGCATTAAAGATCCTGTGCCAGTACATTCTCTTAAATATGCAAGTCTCCCATAGGGAGCATCGCATATATAAGAGAATGCACTGGCTTGCAAGGTCAATATTGTTAGGCCAATGTATTCTCTTATATTTGCGAGGCTCCCCATGGGAGACTCGCATATATAAGAGAATTCATTGGCACATGGTTTTTGAAAAAATTCAGGAAGCTCCAGTCATGTAGGTATTGAACTTCTAACATGGCCTGTCAAGCATCCACAGAGACTGATCTCAATGCCCGTGGCAGGAAAATATCCAATAGTCAGACATCTATGTTCTATTTCCACATGAAGCCCATGTAAGTTGCAACATTCCATAGTGGTTTCTTTGGTCTCAAATGAGACACGATAAATATCATATGATAGTTAATTCTCAGGTTTTATGCAGAGTTTATCTGCAGATTATAAACACAAATGTGGTTTAACCCTTCCATGACTGGAGCTTCCTGAAATGTTGCGAAAACACTATGCCAATGCATTCTCTTATATATGCGAGTCTTTAATGATCTTTAATGCTGCACCAGCACAGCTCCCATAATGAAAGGGTTTTAACTACAGTAATGCCCTAAATAATTGACTCCTTAACCACAGCAGAATTTTCAGGATTTAGTCGGAAATATGGCTTGTTGCCATTCATCGGAAAGCTCTCAGTGAGAGCTTTCCGATGAATGGCAATAAGCCATATTTCCGACTAAATCCTGAAAAATTACACCTAATTCTGCTGTGGTTAAGGAGTCGATTATTTAGGGCATTACCGTACCATTGGACATGATCTCCTGCCACACCTTGTGTCATAGTACATTGTATAGCCTGTTTGTGCTTGATGGGCAGAATTTTGTTTTTCTATCTAAACCATTGGCCGAGTTTGTTGTGACATGGTAATGACATGGTAATGTCCATTTTCAAACTTTTCTTGTAGAACAAATTCCGACCCAGATAATTGTTAATTAGCTAGACATTTTCTGGATATTTTGTGATGCTAACCTGCTGTGCAGGGTAGAATCACTAAATTCACACTCTGGGGACCTCATTCTGCAAATATCCGGCACCATATTTTGAGGCCTGAAACAGACAGGGCTTTGCTTGTCATGTGGGATGGTGCTTTTGTTTTGTAGTTCTGGTTTCATGGTCGAGACAAACGTCATTTATGTCAGGTGACATTAATAAGATTTAACAATATTTTTCAGGAACAGGCGTGTGATGAACCATGTGCTAGAAAAAGATTTGGATGTTTTTCTGTGCCAGCATCTAACACAGCAAATATCCCTAGCAAATTTTATTTGATAGATATAGCCGAGGTCATTGTTGTTGACAATAATTGCCGCTTAATGTGACTTAAGTTCTGAGTAATTTCGAATCAGACAAACCCTGCCCAGAGTCTCATCTAATCTTAATTTATACAAAATAATAAACCATTAGAAAATGAGCAGAGACAAATCATTTGCAGAGGATCTAAAGGGATGATGTCATCCAAGGCCAAATAGGAGATAGAAATGAGTCAATTTATTTGAATTTGGAGGTCGGACATGAAAAATGAATCTCCTTTGCTCACGTGATAACCCATTATTGTATTGTGATGTACAGATTATTGTTTTCCATGTGCAATACAATCTTTTTACTTTTATACAATGAAGTGTTCATTAAATTCCATGATTATTTATTACTGTAAAAACAACACTGGGCACATCTGTAATCACTTGAACTGTCCCAAATCTGGCTCTCGGTGTACTTTTTGTCTATGCTGTTGAATTTCCAAACAAAATGGAGCATATTTCAAAGTTATTCTATTAATTCTACAGTAGACTAGATATTTAGTCATTATTGTAGTGTTATTGGTACAAATAGAGCTTAGATCCTGTGTTGTAATGAGAAAAGTGTCACACAACACTGCACCTCTACAAATTTCTAATCGAACACTGGAAGAAAAGACATTAGTTTCTTTTATCAATGTCACAGCAAGAGTTTCTGCTATTATCTCCTGTATTCTTTGATTGTTGGTGGCCTTATTCATACTTACAATATTAAACATCAAACATAAGTGGTATTTGAAGAAGAATTGAGTATTTATTTCAGTCAAAAATTACAACTACCAGAGAAGGGTAGTAATCTACTCACAACTAAATGCTCAATTCTACATTTATATGTTTGATGTTGAATTGTACATGCGTAAGCATGGATAATGCCACCCAACAATAAAAGACAGGTGAAAACTCTTGCAGTGACTTGCAATTAAACTAACGACATTTCTTCCAGTGTTCAAATAATGATTTCATGGAGTGGTTTCATGCAAAACTTTTCTCGTAACATGGGACCTAAGCTCTTTCTATTGATAACACTATGACCAAATGAAGAAATAATATAATTACTTTGAAATACGCTCAGTTTTGTTTTTAAATTTGGCAGCGTATAAAAAATGCATATGACTACCGAGAATCAAATTTGGGACCGAACCACATCCAAATGATTAGTGTGAATACATTGCATTATATCAACAAAGGCTTTGCATTGTAAGCTTTGTTAATATTAATATTTAGTACCCAGAATTTGTGTGAATATGATTTTTGAGTATATTTTTTTTTTATTGAAACTGCACCAGAAATATGACATTTGAGCAGTTGTGCTATTGTATAAATGATTGTGATAATATATTGTACGACAATTTTAAAAATGATGTGCCTACTGTAATGACAAAAATAAACTAATAAATCATACCGGTGATTGTTATATATCCTTTAAAGAAATGTCCATGTATTTCGCTGAATAAAACTGATAAGTTAGTGCCCAGGCTCTTTGCCCGCTGAAAAATGTACAACATCCAAACTGTGCACAAATGTAAAAATTTACTTCTTAATCCTTTCATGATGGGAGCTGTGCTGGTGCAGCATTGAAGATCTTGCGCCAGTGCATTCTCTTATATATGCAAGTCTCCCATAGGGACCCTCGCATATGAGATAGGATAGGATACTTTAAATTGCATGAGTTTAACATTAACCGGAGGTTCAAGTTTTACCTCGCGGCACGGCAAATGAGTGCAATAACGTTAACAAGTTCACAAAACTGTGTACTATGTTTATTGCACACTCAGAAAATTGTAGCTTCTAATATTGTAAAATTTAGGTCGATATTGTTTATTTAATTCCAACAAATGTGTGCTTAATGTGGACCATACCTCCTAATTTAGCGAAGACATTTTCTGTTAAAGTTGACATCACCATTGATGTTGTTGACGTAATCGGTTTGTATTGTTCAAGAAAATACACATTTTCTTATTGAACGTTTTGAAATCTTCTGTATTTTGCACAAATAAGCCATTGGGTGTGCAATAATACTTAGTACATTTTACAAGTATTGTTTTGTATAAGTGAGGGGGTGGCATAGTCAAGGCCAAAGAACAATATGAGGGATGTAGGGTGTGCCAAAGGAATGAAAAGAGTAAAATCTAAAGATGGCCACTGGCGACCATGCTTTGTAACGAAATTTGGAAAATATCGCTGGCTCCCATCTAAGAGGTCACCCCGAAGATCCTTATGCAGTTTGGTGACGATTGGATTAGGGGTATGGCTTGTAGGTTGAGCCGAAGGATTTAGTCATGCAAAGAGTAAAATCCAAGATGGCCAAGGGCGATCATGTTAAAAGGGCCAGCGATATTTTCCGAATTTTGTTAAAAAACATGGCTGCCAGCAGCCATCTTGGATTTTACTTTTTACATGACTAAATCCTTTGGCACAACCTACAGACCTCATCCGATCATCACCAATCTTCCTACGGATCATCAGAGTGACCTCTAGATGGGAGCCATAAACTTTTTTCGAATTATGTTGAAAAATATGGCCGCCAGTGGTCATCTTGGATTTTACTCTTTGTATGACTAAATCCTTTGGAACACCCAACCAGCCACCTCCCTCACCAAATTTCATATAGATCTTTGGGGGGGGGGGAAGGGACCTCTAGATGGGAGCCATAAATCCCCCCCCCATATTCGTTAAAAAACATGGCCACCAGCAGCCATCTTGGATTTCAAATTTGAATCTATTGGCATCCCCCTGCAGCCCACATTTATTGTAGAATTGTTTTGAAAAACTTACAGGCCTATTTTGTTTGGATCACCTCAAGATGGGAGCCATCTTGGATTTTACTCTTTGCATGACTAAATACTTTGACACACCCTTTGACTACATCCCTAATCCGATCGTCGCCAAACTTCATATGCATCTTTTGGGTGACTAATAGATGGGAGCCATCAAATTTTTTGCGAATATTGTTGGAAAACATGGTCGCCAGCGGCCAACTGATCTTGGATTTTACTATTAATATTACTAAATCCTTTGGCACACCCTCGAGACCACACCCTGATTGTGACTAAACCATGATTATTCGGGATGACCACTAGATTGGAGTCATCAATTTTTTTTCCGAATTTAATTAAAAAAAAACATGGCCACTGGCAGCCATTTTGGATTTTACTCTTTAACACACCTACAGAACACATCCCTCATCCGATCATCAGAAAACTTCATATTGATCTTAGGGAGACCACTAGATGGGAGCCATCAAATTTTGTTGAATTACATTGGAAAAACATGGCCACCAGCATTTTACTTTATATGTATCGCTTCATGTTGACATCTAGTATTACTTGGGCATTTCAACTTTTCACATTCCTAATCGGCTGTAACATGGGCTAAATCCCTAGAATTATGATTTATATGTTTTGGACCTTCTTTGCTTAAAGGAATGTAAAATATTTTCTGACTTAGCAGCGGGACTGATCATGAAATATCATCAAGAACAGAAGTATTGACAGTGAAAACCATTTTATTGAAATAAAATGTTAACATATTACAACTAACAACATTTTGGTTAAGTCCGCCTGGCAGATCTAAAGATGTTTTATTGTCTCAGAATTAGTCATAATAAGGCAACTGAAATAAAATAGCAAGTTCTCAGGCAAACCATACATATGATGCAGGTAGGATGATTTTTATATTTAAATATTTCTTATGCCAAAAATTGAATTGAAAAAATTTTCTGCTGTCTTTTCAGACAAATGACAAAATGTGCAACTTTAACCCTTTCTATACCAAATGGATTCTCCCACTCAGTTATAAAAGTATACATTAGAATGGTCTATTATTCATCTGGAGGTGTGAACAGGTAATAAAAGCAGACGCCAGATAGAAAAAAAGATAATAAAAGAGCAGAATGATTCATATTCATTGGTGGGAAATGTTCAGATAATAAGTTCAACAAAGGACCGATGGTCGTTTGTTGAACTAATTATCTGAACATTTCTTAAAAGATAACTATTCGTCAATGAGTATTTAGTATAGAAAGGGTTAACCATTGGCATGAAAACAAACTTTTGCAACCATATTTAAATAGTGTATACTCATATATACTTGAAAGTGATGTGGGAAGAGCCTGAGAACCAGAGATCTCTAATTTGGCAAAATATTTTTGGCAAAATTAAACATTGTTGACCATTCAGACGGCAATGGAAAATGTTAACAGGAAGCATTATTTTGTGGATTAAACACTTTGTAATGTATGCCATTTGTAAATTAAGGCCTACCAGCTATGCAACTAATAATATCTTAAAACAGACAGCACACATATTAGTATCAGTAGATTGGCATTTGATATTAATCTTTGCCAATTTTCATAGTGTGCATTATACACTAATGAGTCTATAAAGGTGTTATCATTCAATTCCTGCCAATTTTCATACAAAGTCTGAAGATGTCCCCAGAAACAGTAAGTAATCCACATTTTAAATAGTTATCTATATATTCCATTGCAGTATGAATGGGCAGATGAAATTCTCAATTAAAGGGACTCAATGCCTTCGAAGTGGGTTCATTCAAAATAACATAAATTTTATTAAAGTCTGTAAAACAACTGCCATCAACAAGTGCATGTATCGATTTTGTTATTATTTTTATTATTAAAAACTCTCCAATAAAGAGAGAAACCATTGTTATGTAAACATTACTGTTACAGTGGAATTAAGGTCAAAGCATTGAAAAATATTCTGAAAATCATATTTAGACTAAATATTCGAACTTACAAGATCAGCAATGTTCATTGACAAATCATTGTAGTAGTTTTGTTAACAAAACGCTGGTTTCAACTTGCAATAATTAGTTATTATAAAACTATCAATAATTAATATAAAAACAAAGTTTATGTCTTTCTTCATGTTCTTTGTGGTGATATTTTTTACAGACATATCATTTTTGGACATTTACCCACGGTGAGTGCCTTGGGTCCCTTTAACACACATGTATAATTTCACAAGGGAGGTTAGGAATGCTTGTTTATCTATATACACATTGAAAAAATACACACTTTATGTTTCAGTCCCAAAAAAATCTATCATTCAATGTAAACAAATATCTATTTTGATGCACCATACAATTGCAGTTAATAATTCAGACCACATTTGTATGCGCGTACCAACCTAATAGAACTGATGTGTGGACCATTTGTATTCCTTAATAGGTCATTCATCTAATACAAAGAAATGATGTTAATTTAGCTTAACCCTTTACCCAACAAAACGGCCAAAACCGGCCAAATAAAGCTGCAACAGCCTAAATTATCTTGGGTCTGTCTCAATAAAACCATACAAATATGGATATCATTGGAACCGGCCCATTGACCACATTGTGATGGTTACAGATATGCCCTGTGCCAATGCATTCTCTTATATATGCGAGTCGACCATAGGTCGCCTCGCATATATAAGAGAATGCATTGGCCTAAAATATCTTTTTTTAACACTTTTTACCATTTTTTCTTACATTCTTTAACAATTTTATAATTTTTAATGTGTTAAGCCAATGCATTCTCTTATATATGCGAGGCGACCTATGGTCGGCTCGCATATATAAGAGAATGCATTGGCACAGGGCCCTTCTGTTGGGTAAAGGGTTAAATCCTACCAACAATTATAAACCAGCTAGCATTTAAAATTATTTTCTATGTAGCTGAGGGCTCCGGAGCAAAGTGCTATGGGTTTATTTGCAAGAAATACGGAAAAGCAATAAATGGAAAAATAATGCCATCAAAGCATGTTTTAATATGTTCAATGTGTACATAGACAGAAAACTCACTAGATTCTAATCAAAATGGGATCTTTCAATCAGACCAAATGAGAGGTAGGAAAAATACAGATCTTTACGAATAACTCTAATTATCAATGGCAAGACAAAGTATCATTCGTTGGTGAATTGTGAGGTTAATTATTAACATAAATTGGGGGCAAGAGTGAGGAATAAAGTATGAAACCATACAACCAGTGATGGTCATGTAAATACTCAAGGTTATTATGCGGGAAAAATAGTCACATCTGTACTGATGGCTGCTAGATGTTATCACAAGATGAGTTAACCCTTCCATGACTGGAGCTTCCAGAAATTTTGCGAAAACCCTGTGCCAATGTATTCTCTTATATATGCGAGTCTCCCATAGGGAGCAAACCTTGAAATAGGGTGTCTGTCATTTGCAGAATGAGGTCCCCAGAGGGTGAATTTAGTGATGGTACCCCGCATAGCAGGCTAGCATCACCAAATTCACCCTCTGGAGACCTCATTCTGCTTACACCTCAGCAGAATGAGGTTCCCAGAGGGTGAATTTGGTGATGCTAGCCCGCTATGAGGGGTAGCATCACTAAATTCACCCTCTGGGGACCTCATTCTGCAAATGACAGACACCCTATTTCAAGGCTTGATAGGGAGCCTCGCATACATAAGAGAATACATTGGCCTAACAGTATTTACCTTGAGCTTATAAGCCAGTACATTCTCTTATATATTAATCTCTGATATGTTCTCCCATAGGGAGCCTCGCATATATAAGAGAATACATTGGCCTAACAGTATTTACCCTGACCTTGTAAGCCAGTGCATTCTCTTATATATGCGAGGCTCCCTATGTGAGACTCGCGAATATAAGAGAACACACTAGCACAATATATTTAATGCTGCATCGGCACAGCTCCCGTCATGAAAGGGTTAAAATAACGACACCTGACAGACAGAACTCAACCCATGAATCTCCACATTCAGTAGTTCGAAAACCAAACTCACTGAGGGACATAATACTTTAGTGCATTATGCAGAATCCATTTCACATCAATACGGTTAACTGTTCACTATATTTTAGAATAAATTAGTATATGCATTCATATTTGAATTGTCAATGCACAATTCAGTTTAACATAGTCTGCAATATCCAACAACCTTCAAACATCCAATTCATTAGACGTTGTGTGGACAGTTTAGACAGTTATTAGCACTCAATGGTTCCAGCAAAAGGAACCACAGGATAACATCGTACAGATAAAACCCTGAAATTATTTTTTGAGTTTTTCATATCACACAATTTGCTTAATGATGTGGTTGGTTTTGACGTATCATTTTTTACGCATTTCAAACATTCTGTTGAGTGCACTGCCTGCTTTGAACCATGTAATCTGTCCTTCGTTCATTGTTTGACACAGCTCAAACTTATCTACACTGCCATCTTTGTGGTTTACTTCACACTGAACATTCTGGAAAAAAGAAAGAACAGATAATTAATCACAAGGAAGTTATTATCAGCATGTACAAGTATTTTCTTGGAGAGAGTAAAAATTCTAATTGCTGCATCAACAAGGCACCAGCCTAGAGGTACAAATTGAGAGAAATCGCTTCTCCCTGTTTGATTATTAGGGAGAAGTGGACTGTTATCAGGGAGAATTAACAATGGCTCAAGTTCAATTTACACCCCAACATCACCCTTCTATGATACATAATAAGTATTACGCAACAAATGTCCATTAATAAAACCATAATAGTGAAGAACACCATTATAATCAGTAAATATAAAATATACTTTAAATATGCTGTTGTGACATATGCACACTGTTATATGATAGAAGTCACTTCACACTGGGACAAAAAATAAGAAGTGGCACATTCCCTCATTTTAGGAATAAGTGTCTCCCAAATCGCCCTCTCGGCTGGTCCCTGGCATCATATCTCGGGAGTTCTTGCATCACTTTTAATTGGTGCAGCATTAAAGACCCTGTGCCAGTGCATTCTCTGATGTATGCAAGTCTCCCATAGGGAGTCTAGCATATATAGAGGATCCACAATGAGTCCCCAGTTTATAGCGCAACTAGCAGATTAGCCCGCCACTGGCAGGATTGGTCCCATCGCTTTGGTCGATCCATTAATTTTTGTTTTTCACGGTAACCCCGTACGTCGCTGCCACCGTTGATGCCCGAAATATCGCCCAAGGTCATTTGCGGGTACCCGTGTCAAGGTCATGTTGGGTGCACAAAATAACCGGACAAAAATATTTCCCGTCCCGAGTTGACCATACATAACAAATTTCACATCGATGTCACCGCTGACTACCGAGATATCGCCCAAGGTCATTTGTGGGTACCTGTTTCAAGGTCAAGGTCACCTCGGGTGGACAAACTGACCCGACGAAAATCTCTCCCGTCCCTTGGAACCCCTAAGTAAGAAATTTCGTCTCGATATCCCCAGTTTTGACCTGCCGTATATTTTCACTAAAGTAGATAAACGCTCTGTAATAGTGACACCTCATATACAAACGCTCATTAATTATCACGCGATTAACCCATCAATCCCCATTACGGTGGCAGTTGAAGGGTGAAGGAGTGGTCGCACGGGCTCGCGAATAGTGCACTGCCTGTGGCTTTTTACCCTTACACAGCAAGTTTGGGTTCAATCGGCCCAGCAGTTTTCGTCTCAATATCCCCAGTTTCCGAGACGGTCAAATGCCGTATATTTTCACTAAAGTAGATAAACGTTCTTTAACCCTTTCAGTGGTTAGAGCTCTTTCCATCAATGTTTCACATTATTATAATCAATAAATTTGAAAAATGACCAAGGAAATATGGGTTGATACAAAAATCGGACTTGGCACTGAAAGAGTTAATAGTGACGCGTCATATACAAACGCTCATTAATTATCACGCAATTAACCCATCAATCCCTATTGCGGTGGCAGTTGAAGGGGTGGTCGCACGGGCTCGCGAATGGTCCGATGACACTTCCCGTGGCTTTTTACCCTTACACAGCAAGTTTGGGCTCAATCGGTCGAGCCGTTTTCGAGTCTATAAAGGATATATATATATACATATATATATACGCAAGTTTCAAAATATATAGTAGACTAGCCGATGAGCCCGACGTTGTCCGGGCTATTCAAAAACCAAATTTCAAGTCGATAGCTCTGCCCGTTTCCGAGATCTGGTCTGCGCATGCGCGAAGCTGGCGTCGCACAGGCTCGGCGACCCGATAAAATTCATATCCGGGGCAAGATATATTCACATAGCAAATTTCAAGTCGATAGCTCCACCCGTTTCCGAGATCTCGTCTGCGCATGCGCGAAGCTGGCGTCGCACGGGCTCGGCGACCCGATAAAATTCGTATCCGGGGCAAGATACATTCACATAGCAAATTTCAAGTCGATAGCTCCACCCGTTTCCAAGATCTCATCTGCGCATGCGCGAAGCTGGCGTCGCGCATGCGCGAAGCTGGCATCGCACGGGCTCCGCGACCCGATAAAATTCGTATCCGGGGCAAGGTACATTCACATAGCAAATTTCAAGTCGATAGCTCCACCCGTTTCCGAGATCTCGTCTTCGCATGCGCGAAGCGGGTGCCGCACGGGCTCGCCAATACGATAACGTCGACCGCCTGGTCAAACTACACACACGTACCAAGTTTCGCCCCGATCGGTCGAGAATCGTAGATTTGTATAAATGACAGACAGACAAACAAACAGACAAACAGAGGTCTTCAAAATATATATGAGATTTACAAAACGAGTCCAGTAAATTAGGTCTGGACAGAGGCTTTGGCATGGTCCATAGATAATTTACTGGACGAGTTCTGTAAATTAGGCTATAAACTGGGGACGAGTTGTAGATTATATTTATTACATGATCCAAAAACTTGATAAAACATACATAAATCAACAAATGGGACGTGAAACTAACATCGGCTTCTATAATGCATGAGATGACGTTTCGCGTAACTAGGAGTTGTTTGCCCGCGTAAAGAAATAGTCCCAGATAAATAAAGACTTTGTGACATATTTAATTGCATATATTTAATGAAATAACTTTTCAAACTCTTCATTTATTAGAGTTTGTTGGAAAAATATTGGAAGCCATAGTATTTTGAGACGTAGCGTAGTCAAAGGTCACCTGGCACTATTTCCTGTTATTAAAAGAAGATTTAATATCACAATTTATAGAAATGGTTTATTGAATGGAATAAGGGTAGGATCATGTAATAAATAAGAGAATACACTGGCTTACAAGATCAAGGTAAATATTGTCAGGCAAATGCATTCTCTTATATATGCGAGGTGCCCTATGGACGACTCGCATATATAAGGGAATGCATTGGCACAGGGTTTTCGCAAAATTTCAGGAAGCTCTAGTCATGAAAGTGTGTTAACTATCTGCAAACAGATAATTTTGGGGGCAATTTATTATAGTAGCACCATATTGCAAAAGCACATTTTATTTTCTGCTCAATGCTTATCAATATCTATATGAACAGAATAACTTAACTCAAGTCACTCAAAATCATTCCCGGAACTAGTCAATGCTTTGTACCTGGAGCTTCATAAAATCTATCCTGACCAACCAAACCAGTGTAGTTTTCACCATGTGACCATGGTTAATTAATTTTATGTTTAGCGTCAATCCCCGCCTTTCCTTCTTGATCAGAAAATAATGGTGAAAATTCAGATAGGAACATTTACTCTTAGTCCCTAGACAGATGCTTCATTCACATAAAATGAATAAACAAGATTGGTGTTAATATATATGTTATATTATAATTACATTGTACTATATAAGTAACTTCAGAATCCTATCGTGAATAATTAATAATCACTGCATTTAATTCTCAGAATCCTGGATGATGCTAAACATAAACTTAATTAACCATGGCAGCCTGTTAGTGCATGTTTAGGGAATTATGTTTTATTGTTCTGGATTGAAGTTGATCTCAATTGGGTGCATTATTTTATGCCAAAACGCACTATTTACAGAGCAAAAACAACAAAAAACATGGTTCAGGAGGGTAATTGCTCATCTCAATCTGTCTAAGGAGATTAATTTATGCAACCCAGGATTTCTTGGAAACAAGCCTGAGTTTAGTGAGCCTGTCATTTGCAGAATGAGGTCCCCAGAGGGCGAATTTAGTGACACTATCCCATATAGCAGGCTAGCATCACTAAATTCAACCTCTGGGGACCTCATTCTGCATGGCCTCATCTGCTTTGGGAGACATAGACTCAGATTAAAGTTTCCAAATGGTGAATTGTGATGTACACCAATTGGGTACCTCGATATTGCAATGTGTTGTCTGCCAATTTGGAGATATAGAGAAACTAAACTAAAAAAGAAATAGAATATATGTGAAGAAGTTTTTATAGAAGTTTGATAATAAAGAAACTTTCCAGAGAAGATGAGGCCTAAGCAGAATGAGGTCCCCAGAGGGTGAATTTAGTGATGCTAGCACGCTATGCGGGATAGCGTCAATAAATTTACAATCTGGGGATCTCATTCTGCAAATGACAGGCACACTAAACTCAGCTTGCTTGGAAAGCCAGTACTGATTTATCAATCACAAGTTATCTTTCTTTGTACAGAAATTAAAATTATAATATCTAACCTTTCCCGGAGCGATATCTTTGAGTCCAAGGAGAGAAATTCTACTCGATGGCTGGATTTTATCGTAATCAGCTGGGTTTTTGAAGGTTAATGGGAGCATACCTTGCTTCTTCAGGTTGGTTTCTGTGAAAAAAAAAGAAGAATTAATTAGAATAGAACATTCCAGTCTTATACATGTGAGCCTAAATGAATATTATAGTTAATCAAATTTCAATGGCCCAAAATTATGTATAATTAAAACCCAGTACTTAAGTTCTGCCTTCCACATTATTTTCCGAATGGGCACTTTATACCACAAGTCGAGATTTGTAATCTAGACCGTTCATGTATCAGCAATTCATGCACAATGAGATCCCACTGTGATCTTTACCAGGGAACTAGTGTCCATCAGACGAATCAGCATCCAGCCCACAAACCAGAACATCTGCAAAGAGCTTATAAACCCCATGCAATTCATTTCCTTGTCAACAGGGCTTTTAGCTCATTTACATGCCAGTGTATCTGTCGAATTCAAACAGAACACGCCAGCCTGCGAAAGTACACTATTAGAGTTACTGTTCTTCTGGATACAGCGATATGAATGCATTGTTCAGTGTCAAAAATATTCATATATGCATCACAGCTGTTAAGTTTCCTGGATTGTCCATGAGACTCCCGGATTGCCATAGTTAAAACCTCAAAAATACGGAAGACATCCCATTTCTCCCACATGTGCAGATGCACTATTGGTCACTTGAACAACGAACTGTAACATCAAGAGTAATTTCATATTCATCATCATTCAGTACTACTCAGCATGACTAATTGAGACTAATTAATTTTCACACCCTTATAGGCCAACTTACTGTTTTATTCAGGTGTGTATATTTATCAAATAAACACAAATAGAAACTCATTAAACTGTAATCTTCATAAAATTAATAAATAAAAAGATAGAATTTAGCAATCAATTAAATTTTGGAACATGAGCATATTTGGGTATCAAGGGGCTTACCTCCCGCAAAAATCTCCCGTATTGCCATTTTCAAAACATTACAGGTCTGATATGCATACATGCTAAAAATTCACTAAGACTGCCTGTCCATCTGAATCTCTTAACTTACCATGTATCCTAGCAAAGCTTTTAACAATGACAGCTCGTCCGCCCAGATGTCTTGGCTCCAGAGCAGCATGTTCTCGACTGCTTCCTTCACCGTAGTTCTCATCACCTACCACAACCCAAGGTACATCTTTGGACTGAAAGAGATTATGCCACACAGAGTTGATTATCTATTATCGAACGCTTTTTTTTCAAAATGGGCAGGCAGGTTTTTATATTTATATTTTTCATGCAAATTTAGCCGGTAGGCAGGTTTTTATTTGCACTTTTTAAGACACCGAATCTCTCAGTAGGGAGGTTTTTATATGTTTTATACTCTCGAGTTATCAAAATAACTTTTCATGATTAAGTATTTAATGCAATTTAACCCTTTCATGACTGGAGCTTCCCGAAATTTTGCGAAAACCCTGTGCCGATGCATTCTCTCCAACAATATTTACCTTGACCTTGTAAGCTAGTGCATTCTCTTATATATGGGAGGCTCCCATGACTCACACATATAAGAGTGCACTGGCACAGGATCTTTAATGCTGCACCAGCTTTCTGATGAATGGCAACAAGCAATATTTCCGACTAAATCCTGAAAAAATACCCATAATTCTGCTGTGGTTAAGGAGTCGATTATTTAGGGCATTACTGTATATGGATTACCTTATAATACCGGGCGGTATCTGGAACTGATCCGAATTCATCTGGTTTCAGCTGGTTTCGAACTTTATTGACTTCACCATTCTCTGCATTCGTAGCTCTATTAAAAGATGGTGGTATTCATAAGGCTTCAACAGAAATCTCGTACTGGCTGACATGAATGAAGAGTTCACAAAAAAGTGTTCGATTAATAGATCTTAGAACTACATTTTGCTGTGTATATATTAATATTCATTAGTCTATCATAGAGAGATACCCATATGTAAGAGAACGCATGAGCTTACAAGGTCAAGGTAAATATTGATAGGTCAATGTATTCTCTTATATATGGGAGGATCCCTATGGGAGACTCGCATATATAAGATAATGCATTGGTTTGCACAGGGTTTTGGCACAATTTCAGGAAGCTCCAGTCATGGAAGGGTTAAGACTAGAGCTCTTTATCCAGCTGGACGTAGAAAAGATGAGAGGATACCAATATGGTGGAAAAACTGCATGTAAATCAACACCTGGCATTGAAACAAAAATTGCATAAATTGTCCATAAAGTTGATTCTGATCTTCCTGAACACACCACACCTGTCACATCTCCTGAGCTAAGAAACCACAAAGTAAGGTGAATCGGATGATTTGGGGCCAGCTGTTTGGAATAGATATGGCCACGACACGTGCAAAAATACAAGGGAATATGCAGAATTTTTTATTATGATGGCAGCCATCTTGAATTTAGAGGTCATGTGACATTAAAAAATTGGAAAATATAAAATTGAAAATATATATCCCTGCCCCTGGCTTCTAACACAAAAGTATACAAGGTGCCAGTTTTTGAACATTTATCCCCACACTATACGGTCCATTGGGATAAGTAGAGATATTGAATTCGGTCCACAGACCCACCATGTATGACTACTAATTTCTTTGAGTCATACTTACCCAATGAGTAGGTTATTAGAGATATTATCCAGATGTCCTCTGTATTTGAGCCACATGCCAGCCATACTTATGTGATCTGTTGTGCATTTACCTTTGGCCTGGAAATATTCACGAGAAGGTAATTCAAACACAAGTTATGATAACAGAAATACAGAGATCCAAAGTCGGCAGGGGTGCATTTTTCACTTTAACCCTTTCATGACTGGAGCGTGCTGATATTTTGTGAGCACCCTGTGCCAATGCATTATCTTATATATGCGAGTCTCCCAGAGGGAACCTCGCATATATAAGAGAATATATTGGCCTAACAATATTTACCTTGCCATTGTAAGCCAGTGCATTCTCTTATATATGCAAGGCTCCCTATGGGAGACTTGCATATAAAAGAGAATGCACTGGCACATGATATTTAATGCTCCACCAGCACAGCTCTCGCCATGAAAGGGCTGAAGGCCACAACTCCAAAAACTGAATGAAACCGTTTCATGTGGATATCTTTTATCCCATGCTAGTTCATGAGCAAACCAAATAATATAATTCAAACAAACATGAGTTTAGTGTGCCTGTCATTTGCAGAATGAGATCCCCGGATGGAGAATTTAGTGACGCTATCCAACACAGCGGGCTAGGATCAACAAATTCAAATATTTACGGACAGATAGACTCACAGATGAATGGGCATTCATTTGTTTGTGGGGGATAACAAACATATTACATAGTTCTTCTTCAGTTGAGTGTGTAATTATGACACATATAGCTATGATACAGCTCGCTTTGCAACCAAGGACAATAACTGGATGTAAATTGTTTTATATGACAGATGTAGGGTATGTTAATTGTTATATAGTATCCCCAGTCTATTCAGCCCTCAAAATTAGCTCTACGACAAAAGGCAATGCTGTAGAAAAAGCCATGAAAGCTAATATAGAATTTCATGCAAATCAGTATTCTAAAGCAATGCCACAGAATAAAAATTGACACTAAATTATATTGTAAAAGATATAATGAAAATAAGAACAAGAGCATCACTAGGGCATGTTCAAAAACGCCGACGTAATTTAAAAAAAGGGCCATAACTCTGGTGAAAATTTGGGGGTGGAATCCAAATTCAAGGGTTTGCCTATTCAAATCTATTCAACAGCATAAATAGAGGAAATCAATAGGGCTCAATCTCCAAACAGAATAATAACCAAAAACGGCTAACTTTGATAAGGACTGGCATATCAGTGAGATCTTTTCCATCCCATTTCTTGAATGGTGTGAGGAACTGTAACCGATTGCTGTCATCTGCTATCTCCACTTTGAGCTGGCTGCCATCTGTTGGTGGCTCCTGGTATGTGTTCTCACCTGGATCAAATCCTCGTACTGGCAACTCATCAGCATGTGGAGGGTCGAATTTGAATTTACCTCCTGCATTATAAAATATATTACAATCATATCATATTTGGTAAAACAAATTTATTCACTGTCACATAGTAATTTTTAGTAAACCTGTTTTACTTTTCATTTTAAAGGTACTCAATCCGATCAGAGGGTCCCCATATCATCAAGACACAACAACAACAACATTTCTTCAAAATACGCTTTAGTTATCAGAATCGATTAATTGCAACAAAATAATGCTAACCACTGTCAACTATGGTATAAAATTTCCCAAAACGTGTTATTTATCAACATTTTGTTCAATGAAATATGACCATATTATCACTTAAGTATTCACGAAATTTGTCTGTATTACCACTAGTTTTTAGAGTTATCCATCTTCATCCGCAATTTTGACAGAGACCATTCATTTGACGGCGTGTTTCTGGGCCACAAACAATTGAAATAACAAACTTCAAAAATTGATATCTGATAACTCTGAGCTTTGATGGGTAGGTACCTCGACTCAATTATTTTATCTCAATTATTTTATCTCAGTTAAGGAGTCGATTATTTAGGGCATTACTGTATTTCATATCCTTTCAATGTTTTAGAGACACAATTATTTGGTAATTTTTCAATAAGAAAATGACATTCTTTGATATTTATAAGTCTAGTTTATATGTCATATTTAGTTTTCAGCATTTTTTGTATAATACAGAAAACGAAGGCTGCAATGATTTACCATGAATCCAAAGTATCACGACACACTAACAAACGATACAGGTATCATATTGTGTCATGTGTATCACGACACCGGAACTCAAATAATTTCTGAAGATGGGCATGTGTAAAAGAGCAGAACCTGGAATTTTCTCTCAAATTTACATGTCTATTATCTGTATTTGACTGCATTTTAGTTTAAAATGAACTGTTTCATCAGTTATAAACATGTTAGATCTGATAATTTAGGTGGTATGCATTTGGTGTAAATTGCGACATGATTGGCTTATATTCTTTTAAAGATTTTTCATGAAAATAAATAACATACTACGAGAATTAGGTAAGTACTAACAACTGTTATTTAAATCCTATTTTTGTTTTGATGTTATTTTATTTTTTGAAGGGTACTGAAGGGTTTTTAATTTTGCATCAATTTTCGCAGGCCAGGAACATATGTGGGTAATTAGGATTTCCCCAGTTACTTTCGATTTCAAATTGACCAATGAAAATGGGTCTATCGACAGGCATGCATGCAACATGTACAGGGATCAAAGTCAAGTGAACTCCGCAGAAAATATTTATTAATTTCCAGTCAAGTTTCAAACCTTGAGCAATAAAATCATGTTTCAAAGTCAATAAAAACCAAATTTGAGCATGTCAGTCATTGTCAAAGCATCATCACTTGATTCAACCTATGTTATATCTTAGTAAACGAAATGGTGTGTTGAAAAGATGTTTTTATCATAGCAGAAACAGGTGAAATGGCGGTTTTCTGAAATTCTGTTTCTGACAACTTACATGTAAGTCTTTTGATGAAAATTTGGGGGGGGGGGGGGAATCTGGATTAGATGACGAATATCTCTGGAATTATATGTCTGATCGGGGCAGGGTTTGTTTCTATGCGCAGAGTAGCCTCTTGGAGAGTGATGGATGATGACAAATAGTGAATAATATTTTTAAAGGCAATTTTTATCCTGAAGCTATCATTTTTAGAGGCTGTGTCCTTTCCCAAGAATTATATAATTATCCATAATAAAAAATTCCTGCCCCCCTGTGCCTCAAATTAAAATGCACAATCGAGGTAACTAATGGGTGAACATCACCAACTTCAACTGGGGAACTTCAATCTGATCCTAGGTCTCTCATAGCAGTTGAGGCCTAAGCAGAATGAGGTTCCCAGAGGGTGAATTTGGTGATGCTAGCGCACTGTGCCAGGTAGCATCACTAAATTCACCCTCTGGGGATCTCATTCTGCAAATGACTGACACACTATTTGCAGGCTTGGTCATAATGTCAAGCTACAAATTGCTTACCACTTGGGGTATCCAATGAATCAGTAATGGGATTGAAGTCCAGACGTCCGGCAATTGCAAGGGCTGTCACCAATTCAGGGGAGGCAACAAAAGCGTGTGTGGCAGGGTTTGCGTCGTTCCTTCCAGTGAAGTTGCGGTTATATGAAGTTACTATAGTATTCTTTTCGCCTTTTTTTGTATCTTTTCTGTCCCATTGTCCTATGCATGGACCACATGCATTAGCTAAGACCACTCCACCAAGTTCTCGGAAGGTCTGGGCCTGTGAAAGAAAACACAAAAATTGATAAAATAACTATGTTTTGTATATTTAAAGATAGTGCATCTCTTCCGGACCATGATTACAACAACATAATTTTTATAAAACCTGATTGCAATACTACAAATACCATTTTTTTTTTATAAAACATAGAAAACTGAAGGTTGTATATATTATTTGTCTATACAGGCATAATAGTAGCAGTTTATTTCTGATGCAGTTGAGGGAAAACTCTTGACATTTTCCTTGATGTATGTAGTGTGCTAACAAGATAGTTCTCCCTCTTGCTATGTTCAAACATTTATTCCTGTTCTAAAAACAAAATCCGTTTTATATGACTACCCTTCTCCTCTGCCTGCAAAAGATGGGTTCATAAACATACAAAAGATGTTACGGACAGATGGCTACACACAAGTTTGGGCGGAACTAATTTCTATATCCTCCACTGAACTTCGTTTGTGGTAATAATTATAGGTATAGTGCACTTACAAAGCCATCTCTCTCAATCGTTGCTCTTATCTGCTCTGAACCAGGTGTTACTGTGTACAATGATTTAGCCTTCAGTCCGTTATCCATGGCTTGCTTAGCTAAGCTAGCAGATCGGCCCATGTCCTCGTAACTACTGTTGGTGCAGCTACCAATCAAACCTGTAGATATAATAAATCATTGGCTGAATTGATATTCTAGAGGATTCACCCAGAGTTCTTATTGCATGTTGATGAAGTTCAGATTTGTCACCAGTTAGTTTTAAAATGCCAGTGTGACTGAATAAAGCTTTAATAGCAATCAGGTGAGGATATGTTTTATATATGATAGCCCTCTTAATTCAGATTTTTTGGCTTCGGTAATCCCTATGGCAACCCTTTACCATGGCCCGGTTTGCTTAGCCAATTATGAGGGGTGTATGATATACATACATATGGAGGTAAAAGCTCATGTTGGGTTATATGTTCCATACAAAGTTCGGAAATACAGTGTCGCAGTTGATATTTATTAAAATACACAAGATTGAGTGACCACGTGTGACCTGTCCTATGATTGCAAGCCACTAGAATCCTATATTGGAAATATTATAGAAGTATATGTAGCCAATCAGCTTACAGAGAAATTCTCACAAAATAATCTTATGTATATACTAGCTGGGACAACTGCGTTGCTCGGGTAGCTCGGGTAAAAAATGTGTAAATTATTAGTGCCCCTTCAAGTCATTTAAATTAATTATTATCATCTGAGGTAAACATCACCAATTGCTTGACACTCTCCGGATGAAGTTACCTCTATCTTTTAAGTTGATATTAAATGTTCTGTATTGCTAATTATTAGTGCCTCTTTATATCATCTGAGGTCAACGATACATATCCCATGATATTCCATGTGTCAAATTACCTCTGTATGCCAAATTTCCTACATATCTTCTGAGCTGATAATAAACGCTCTTCATTGATCATCTATGTTAATATAATTTATTAGTCCACCTTCAAGTCATCTGGGGGTCAAGGCACCTATACCATGATATTACCTTGGTCAGGTGATAGTGTCCCAATTTTCCTAAAGATTGTATAAATATTGTATTAAACACCTAGCCAATGTTACTACCCAGGTCAATTTACCCCTTTATGCCAAGTTATATCAACCAGGGTCCAACCATTATGGGTATATGATTAATTATTTAATTAAAATTGTTTATTAGTTCTCCTTTAAGTTGTATGAGGTCAACGACACCTATCCCAGGACACTCCTTGGGTCAATTTACCCCTGTGAATCTTCCACAATCAGACTCCAACCATTTTGGGTATATAATTAATTATTTAGTTAAATTAATTATTAGTGCCCTTTTAAGACAAAAGACATCAATGGCACGTATCCCATGACACCAGGGGCTTTGTGCAAATTTTCAGTCGTTTGGTCGCCCATAGCCAGACAGACAAACAAATTGAGTTAAAATTATTAGTAAAGATATTTGCGAAAATAATATTGATTTGAGCTGTATCAACATAACTATTCTAAATTTACTACACGATTAATACTCATTCAAAAATTCAAACAGAAAATTACATTCAGCCAGAATTGCCATGTTCATACCTACCAACTTTGATCTCCATGGGCCAGTCTTTGGCCTTGGCCGTTTCAGCCAGTTTGGATATTGACGTACACAAGTCAGGTGTGAATGGTCCATTGATATGTGGCTCCAGCTGAAAATGA
Source organism: Siphonodentalium dalli (assembly GCA_032622095.1). Taxonomy (NCBI): domain Eukaryota; kingdom Metazoa; phylum Mollusca; class Scaphopoda; order Gadilida; family Siphonodentaliidae; genus Siphonodentalium; species Siphonodentalium dalli. The sequence goes on along the minus strand of CP136065.1, from coordinate 165,843,921 downwards.
AAAAAAAAAGGATAAAAATCTCAGGTCAGTTGTGTCAGGGACAAGCCTGTCATGGGAGCAGTCTCTGAAAAAAAGCAGACACAAATATTTAATTGTGGCTCTGATTACCAGTTGTGGAGTTTCTATTCAAAACCGTGGGATTACGAGACATTTATGTCGGCTGAGTGCTCTTGTGTTCAATGTCCCAGGGACCAGCCTAGGCCTGATTTTCAGGGCGAAGTGACTTCTCCCTGTCACTAAAATAGGGCGAAGTGGGAGATTTCCCGGGCGAAATGCATTGGCAAAATTGAAATTCGCCCGCACTGTAGTCGCCTATAAAAGGCTATATAAAGAAAAATAGGAGATATGTAATAGTTAAATTAAAATGGTGAAACAATGGTTCAAATGTGGAAGCTTTATGTTCAAATCATGACACTAATAACTATGAATAATGTCCAAATATAATTGTGAGAGAATAGTTTTGAAAGATTGGAAAGAACGGCATTTTACAACCGCTTATGAATACAAAAAGAAATAAGAATTACGACCGCTTATGAATACAAAAAGAAATAAAAAATTAGACAATGCTTATGAATACGAAAAAAATGCTTAAAAAAACGATAGAAATCTTGAACATTTTCACTCATTAAAAGTTCCTAACATGGGTACAGATATTACTATGTTGCAAAAATTAATTTGTTTTCAAAGCTAATCTGGCCTTTACATAATTTAACAAAGGGGTGATGATCTGTTGTAAGGTGTAGAGTTGTAATCTTCAGGTGTGATAATCTCAAAATCACAAGTCATTGGACACCTGACGATGTATTCACAGCTGTCTGCAATCAACACTCAGGTGTGATTGTGCTCCCAAATCGGATTAATACAGCTGTTAATAGTAACTAGGGTGTTATCTATGACAGTGTCAATGGATAACTGGGTTCAATCAAAGTTGGCAGTAAATAGTGGGTGAATATTTTGCCGATTTTCTTAGGTAAACTTTGGAAATTTCAGGGCGACTTAAACTTCGCCCGGCTGCAAAATTAGGGCGAAGTGAGCAAGAATAGGGAGACTACTTCACCCACGTCACCCTCTCGGCTGGTCCCTGCAATGTCCCATTTTTGTTTTTTGTGAGAAACTTGATTTTAAAATATACGTTGGCCTAACAATATTTACATTGACCTTGTTAGCCAGTGCATTCTTATATATGCGAGGTTCCAATGGGAGACTAACATATATAAGAGAATGCAATGGCACAGGATCTTTAATGCTGCACCAGCATGTCTCCCATCATGAAAGGGTTAATTGGACATGCTCTATTGAAATTCAAATTATGTGTCCCTAATTTAGGAAGAGGGACGAAATAAGAAGATAAACACATGAAATTCCGATATAAGTATCAAGAGTTCAGGAAAAAGTTATCAAACGTAACTTTTATAGCACTGGTCACCTGTTACTGATCAGTATATAATTTGCATTCACAAATCACAATTTCTTAACGTTCTGACCCACTCCACTCAATATCAATATAAAATACATTAATCAAGCTGATTTATAATTATTTATTTTGGGATTTCTTGCCATTTCTTGACATAGTTGTACTTTCAAAGCTTATTTTGAGTAATCAGACATAAACTTATGAACAAGAATGGCATCCCAAAATTGCTAATCATTTCATAAACCATAATTATTTAAGTATTCCAGAAATTAGTGATTCGAGACATTAAGGTCAATCAGAAGATGAAAGCATCCCATCAGAAACAATTGTGACATATTTTCAGGGAAGCCTGAATGCGATGTTAAATTTTCCAAAAAAAACGACTGATAGACGAGAGTACGATAGCCTCCGTATGACTGAGTATGTTTACACAGACTGACATGGGAGATACCTTCTCCCAGAAATGTGTCTTATAGATGTACCTTGATAGCGGGAGTACACTGACAGTTCTTGTTATATAATAATAACAAGCAAGATAATCACTGAAATATGTTCATTTGTTATAATGACGCACTGTTAATTATAGCCATGATGTGAAATGATTCCTGTGGTAATTTTTTTTTCAGAAATAATGGCTGTTTTAATTTTTTCTATGATAGTTACTATTACTCTTAACCCTTTCATGACGGGAGCTGCACTGGCACAACATTAATTACCCTGTGCCAATGCATTCTCTTATATATGCAAGTCGACCATAGGTCGCCTCGCATATATAAGAGAGTGCATTGGCGTAACAAATTTTTTTTATCATTTTTTAATAAAATTTTCTTACATTCTTTAACAATTTTTATCATTTTAATATAATTTTTTCTTTATACATTCTTTAACAATTTTTATAATTTTTTATTACATTCTATAACAATTTTTATAATTTTTTCTTATATTCTTTAACAATTTTATCATCTTGTCTTACATTCTTTAACTATGTCATAATTTTTTTATAATTTTTATCTTATATTCTTTATGAATTTTTATCATTATTTCTTACATTCTTTAACAATTTTTTATCATTTTATCATTTTTTTTATACATTTTTTAACAATTATAAAAAATAATATAAAATTTGTTAGGCCAATGCATTCTCTTACATATGCGAGGCGACCTATTCAGTATTATAAAGGGTTAAAATAAAATAACATTGTTTATCAGGCAATTTAAGATCTGAATTTTGAGATGAGGGAGGGAGGCCTTAACCCTTTCATGACCATAGGTCGCCTCACATATATAAGAGAATGCATTGGCCTAACAAATTGTATATTATTTTTTATAATTGTTAAAGAATGTAAGAAAAAATTTATTAAAAATGGTCGACTCGCACAAATAAGAAAATGCATTGGCAAAAGGTCTTTAATGTGCGCCAGCGAAGCTCCGGTCATGAAAGGGTTAATAAAAATCTGTCATAGTCCTACCTTATCCAGATCAATTTCGATAACCTGATCATACTGAGCACCAGAATCGGCTGATAGAACTCCTTTGTAGTGATTGGCTACATCAGCAATATCTGACAAACACGAGAAAATAAAAACAGAATATCAAAAACAATGAAAGCTCATTCTATTATGGCAATGAATACAAATTTAAAAGAAAATAATAAGTAAATTAACTGATATGGAACAAAACTGATACAATGTTTAACAGATCACAGACCAACAGAATGACAGATAGGACAGCAGACAGATGAATGGACTGAGGTAATTTCTATAGCAACGAGAGGCCGATCACGATCGGCAGATGTTAACCCATCCCTTGGCGATAACAATTTAATATGATCGGATAAATGAGAGTTTTGGTGTTGAATTATAGAGTATACTGTTATGTACTATTATAGACAAATGTACATAACACAAATTATTGGAATTTATGGGTCACTGGCATTTATATAAGAGAATGCACTGGTACAGGATCTGTAATGCTAAACCGCCACAGCCAGCAAGCCCATGGGTTAAATGTGTAGGTGTGACCTGGACATGGAATACTTGGGTTAAGAGAGTCCAATTTAAGTTTACAATAATAATGTGTCCTAGTATACAGATAAGCAACCTCACCACTGACCCATTAATATCAATTATATAGCAGAGCTGTCAAACTATCACAGGAATTGTTTATGTTGAACACTGACCTCTCTATTAAACCAATAACAATTATAATGATATCAGACCATCTGAAGATATAACTCTGCAGCAGAGATGTCTACTGTTAATATCATGTGATGTTTATTGTTGAATCTTTATTTTAAATTAGATACCATAGCCTTCTTTATCAGATTATTTGCACATTGGCATAAGAGACATCAGAAAATAATATAGCCTTATCAATAGCTAAGTAGTCCAAAGGCAATTGGTGAATTGGATTTAATGTTGCTCCAAACAGATTTACCAGTACATAACACAAGATTTTGGACCGATTTAATAAAATTTGGTGTGGTGATTCGGGGTACCCTTGGCAGAGTTATAATGGTGTTAGTTTTTCAAAAATTTTTAACTTAAAAACTTTTTAATTATTTAAAAAAATTAAAGGGATACATTGGAAATCTTTTTATTAACTTTTATCATAATCATCAATATCTAAATGAAAACAAATGACAATGACATTTTTTTTATTATTATTATATAAAAAGTTATAAGTAAATTTTTGTTTAAATCAATTTTTTTTCTTCAATTTTTTCTTCGAAAAAGGGTCATAACTCCTTTAAAATTAATCGGATCAAACCCATATTCGAACTCGATCTGTATTTTGGGCTGTGAACTCACATACCAAATTGGGTTCCAATCAGATAAAAAATGTTTGAGTTATGGCAGAATGCGTGAATTCTAAGTTGAAAAAGGGCCATAACTCTGTAACAAAATCTCGGATCAAACCCAAATTCGATCTGTATTTTGGCTGAGAAACCCATATACAAAATTTGGTTTCGATCGGATAAAAAATGTTTGAGTTATCGCATTACTCGTTAAGTGTCTACGGACAGACGGACAGACAGATGGACCAATGACGAGTGGTCAATCCGGGCAACGACACTATGTTTACCATACCATGGTATGGGTAAACATAAAAACCTGTAGATTCAATTTCAAGCCTGGAAGGAATCCGATGGAAATTATAATTCCAACTCAAATTTGAACCATCAAGAACAAAACACCATAGACTGTAACATATATTCAATGATTATTTTATAGATCCCCGCAAGCATGTCAGCGAGCAGACAATCGGTTGTCGGAGGCCAAATTGACATTTTTTTTTGGCCAAAAAGATTCAAGCCAAAAACTATAGTCAGCAATCAACTCTCCAGCTATCGCCATCGCTGAAACCCTCACATTCATCAAAAGTTAACCCTTTCATGCACTGGCTTACTAGGTCAAGGTAAATATTGATAAGCCAATGCATTCTCTTAACCCATTGAGTGCCAGGTCCGATTTTTGTATCAACCCATATACCCTGTGCCAATGCATTCTCTTATATATGCGAGTCGACCATAGGTCGCCTCGCATATATAAGAGAATGCATTGGCCTAACAATTTTTCATTATTTGTTATTTTTTACAATTTTTTACAATTTTAATAATTTTTTTAAAATCTGAAGAAAAAAAAATAATGTTTTTTTATTTTTTTAGGGCCGATTTTACAGACCGTAAATTAGGGCTGATGAGATCGGCCCCTGGCACTGAAAGGGTTAAATATGCGAGTCTCCCATATGAGAATGCATTGGCACAAGGTTTTCGGAAAATTTAAGAAAACTCCAGTCATCAGCAGTTAATCAGTAAGTAGTTGCTCGTCCATGTATGTCTGGATAATAATTTATAAGTCACACATACTTATAAAATGATTAGGTGCAATTACCAAGCCTGATTATAACGTGTCTGTCATTTGCAGAATGAGGTCCCCAGAGGGTGAATATAGTGACGCTATCCCGCATTGCGGGCTAGCATCACTAAATTTACCCTCTGGGGACCTCGTTCTGCTCCGGTCTCATCTTCTCTGGATAGTTCCTTTATTAAAAAAATTCTATAGTTTAGTTTCTCTATATCCCCAAATTGGCAGACGACACATTGCATAATCGAGGTTCCCAATGGGTGTACATACCCAATATTCACCATTTGAGAACTTCAATCTTAGTCTATGTCTCCCATAGCTGAATGAGGTCCCCAGAGGGTGAATTTGGTGATGCTAGCCCATATGCGGGACAGTGTCACTAAATTCACCCTCTGGGGACCTCATTCTGCAAATGACAGGCACACTAAACTCAGGCTTGGCTATTACGGCATCCTTTCTTAATAAATTGATAATACTCAACTGATTTATGGTTTCAACAGTAGGCAAATCTAATTTATATTGGTGTACAACATCAGTTGTAAATAGGCAAATCTAATTTATATTGGTGTACAACATCAGTTGTAAATAGGCAAATCTAATTTATATTGGTGTACAACATCAGTTGTAAATAGGCAAATCTAATTTATATTGGTATAAAACATCAGTTGTCCGTAGACTATGTTACAGTTTTTTTGACGCATGCATTATACATTTATATACATTATACATCTAATATAAGTTCATCTCAAAATTTGTCAGTAACTTTTATTTCTGAGTATGTATTATTCTCTCCTATTATCATGTCGCTGGCACATTTCAGTAATCATGTGAAACAAGGATGGATGTAGTGGTCTTCTTCTCTTCCTACTCTCTCCATCTTTCGTCCATCCCCTTTTCTTTCATCTTCTATCTCATTATCTCTCATACACTCAATCTATCTAGCTGCTCCACTTATAAGTTTAGTCATTTTACTTCTGTTACTTTGTGAAACAAATCAACCAATTAATTTGTATGCTCATGTTATTTTCGTTTGTCTTCATATTTATGTTACTTTGTGTTTGGAGAGGAGGGAAGATTAAATGCCCCGAGCACTTGTCCCCCTATCCTATTGCTATACATGTATAAGAGCAATAAAATATGTTAAACGATTATACTTTTTTGTGATACATTTAGTTTGTTTGTTCTTTTTTTTCTCCATTTTTGTTTTGTTTGGCTAAAGTTTCTGAAATACATTTTCTGGACAGCACAAACCCTGATAATTAACTCACTACAGTGCAGAGTAATATAGTTGTTATATTATGAGGTGTCATACCTGCTCTATTTGTAGCCTTGAGGTACTCATGCATTCTGCTGTTGTATGGGAACACTGACGTTGTTGCACCAATCTCAGCACCCATATTACATATTGTACCCATGCCTGAAGTAGATTATCAATCTTCATTTTACTCCATAAGAGAAGAATGAATTGTATGGATCTTGATAAGTAGAATAAGATTAACAATGTTAACAACTATTCCTGACTCCTGATCAACCTTCACCAGCTAACATCTGGTTTATATATAAGGATTAACTGTCATGTGGACTGTTTTTATGGAGATAACCGTGAGGTAAGTGGTCATAACTTGTGTAAAACCCGAAGGGTTTTACATACAAGTTATGACCACTTACCTCACAGTTACATCTCCATAAAAACAGTCCACATGACAGTTAATCCTTATATTTATATACATTTAGCGAAAAAGCCACTTTTGTAAATGTATTTAAATCGAAAAGTGTATCGTGACAAAACCAGCCCAAAATATCCCACAGCACCCTTGGCAAAAGTTAACAGGAACAATTGAAACCCGACGATTTATTAAGTCAATCCTGCGCGAATCCAAATGCGCCCAAAACATTACGCGTTCGTCTTTCCAAACCCAAATGACATATCGATGTTGTTATGAGCTGACGTATCGATGTTGTTATGAGCTGTTGCGCATTCACCGAGAAATAATTGCAACTAGCCACGTGGGCGCCGACCAATCAGAATGCTGGATTTAGTGATGACAACACTTAGTATGTAAATATATATATATAATCAGTACAAATCGGAATAGTGAATGTTTTATTTGTAGGGATGGGAGATATAACCGGCCCACTGGTGAGATTTATTGAAACTTGAATTTACATTTTATTATGACAACTATATTTGTACCAAATCAGTGACTGCAGATTCCAAGGACATTTAGGCAACACAAATGCATCAACAAGAGAGAAAATGGAATTTTATCTTCCCTGAATACCCACACCTATGGCAATTTAAGAAATAAAAGAATGCCAGATCAATATTTTTAGGGAGGAACTATATAAAACATACAGAACATTGTAATCTTGAAAAAAACAAGTAGATAAATATAAGAACTGAGATTGTCTCAAGCAATTGTTTATATTTATAACATTTTTGTCAGTTTTTAATTATTAACCCTTTTGAGTGCCAGGGTCCGATCTCATCGGCCCTAAACCTACAAAATAAGTCTGTTAAAGAATATAAGAATAAATGATTAAAATTGTAAAAAATTATAAAAAAAAAACAAAAAAAAACAAAAACATTTGTTAGGCCAAGCATTCTCTTATATATGCGAGGCGACCTATGGTCGACTCGCATATATAAGCGAATGCATTGGCACAGGGTATATGGGTTGATACAAAAATCAACCTGGCACTCAAAGGGTTATTAATGCAGTTTCAATAAATTTATGTAATTATTTAACTATAAACAAAGTCATAATGGTACCTGTGCATGATATGGATTCCACACCAGGACCAAAGTATTCCACAATAGCGCCAGTTCCTCCCTTGACGGTGAGAATTCCAGCAACCTTGAGGATTACATCTTTGGGCGATGTCCATCCACTAAGCTTCCCAGTGAGTTTAACTCCAATCACCTAAAATAAAGGACAGATGTCCAGTCCTCAAAATTAGCTATGGCAAAAGTCAATGTAGTAGAAAAAGTCGTAGAAGCTAATATAGAATTTCATGCAATTCTAAAGAAATGCCGTAGATAAAAAAAAATAATTTCAAGGGCTGGGGATGTCCATAACTGGCACAAGGCCAGGCAATCAACTTCTTGTTTCTCAGGCCCAAATGTTTTAAAAGCAGGCGGGCATGTGTGATTATTTATATTTTATTATTTATTTCAGGGGCACGCACCAACAAAGTATTTCAACTCTGCCTCGGCTAGTAATTTCAGTTGCACGTAGCCATTATATCCCAAACAAATGTCCGTAACAAGTTAGTAGATAGATTCCATGTGATTTATTTTTCAAAAATCACCAATCAAGTATTTCCGATGCATAGTGAGCAATCCATCACAAGTTTAACAAATGTTTGAACATAGTTACCAATTGCAGTAATACATCTAGACTGAACTGGGAAACGGGTCTATTCGATTTAAATTCTGTGTGTGTTTGTATGGAAAGGTACCGCAATTATTTTGTATCAATTAACCCCCCCCCCCCCCCCCCCCCCCCCAACAGATTGAACATGAATAAAATGGCTGCACCTGCAGGGTTTCATGATCATGGTGCAAGCCTGAGAAACAGGAAATTGACTTTTAATGGCCTGATTCTATACATTAAAATAAACAACAGTATTAAGCAAAACTAATATATTACTGCGTTCTCAGACACCTTAAACAAGACAGTCAATGACTGTGGGGTCGCTCACCAGACTGCAAAGACTGATAAGACTGGGACTCTGGAGACCAAAACAGTCAGCACTTTTCATAATCACTTTAAAAGAAGTAGATTTAAACAGGATATGTGGCTAGAGAGACTTCAAGTATGTAGCTTGGTAAAAAACCACCTTGAAATTGCCAACTGTACACTACTGATCACCCCCCTCCTCCAGCTCAACAAGTCCCCTCCCGACCGGGATCCAGACTCCCAAGTCTTAGGTTGGAATTTCACAACCGACACCTCAAACTTTCTCAATTGTTGGAAATTTCCAATCTCACAAGCGCCTTTTTCTAAAACCATTTAAACATGTTTGAAGCCCAATTATCCATGGACCCAAAACACAATACATGTATGTCAGACCAATCAGTCAGGTGGTCCCAAGGTAGATGTTTTAATGAATTTGGTATTTCTATGATTTTATTGGACACAAAAGTGTTAACTCCCCATAGACTGCCATTTCTTGACAGGTTGACCTCATTTTAACAAATCTGTATCTCAGTCACTAAAGGATCTTCCTGATTCCTCCATACTATATGTAAGCTAAATAGTCCAAAATCCCTTGAGAAGACATTTTAAGAATTACTATAGAGACATATAGTTATGTCCCTGGTCCCACCCTATTTAACCGGGTGACCCCATCTGAATAAATTTGAATCCCAGACACCAAAGAACCCTTCATACATATCATAAATATCAGTCAAATTGACCTGATGGTCCTTGTGAAGGAAGCATATTAAGAGGGAAACTGTCCTTCGCTTGGCCCCTATTTGACCAGGTGACCCCATTAAAAAAATCTGAATTGCAGTCAAGGAAGAACATTCCATTCTATATAAGCCAACTAGTTCGTGCAAACATATTTTAAGAATTACTATGTAGTGAAATAGTTAAGTCTCTTGCTCTGCCCTTATTTGACTTTGTGATCCCATTTTCACAAATCTGATAAGGATAAAAATTAAGTTCCCCAGTTGAAGTTGGTGATATTCACCCATTGGGCACCTCATTTATGAATTTTATCTTCTGCAAATTAGGGGATATAGAAACTTCCTAGAAGGGAAATTTAACTAACAACAATGTAAATTTGATACTATAGATACTTCCCAGAAGATGAGGCCTAAGCAGAATGAGGTCGCCAGAGGGTGAATTTGGTGATGCTAGCCTGCTGTGCCGGACAGCATCACAAAAAGCGTGTCTGTTCCTACATTGTGTATGCCTGGCCTCAAGCAACACAATGTATTATACAACAAGCCTTGAAATAGTGTGATAGTGTGTCTGTCATTTGCAGAGTGAGGTCCCCAGAGGGTGAATTTAGTGACGCTAAATTCACCCTCTGGGGACCTCATTCTGATAAAGTCCTCAACTGCTATGGAAGACCTAGAATAAAATTGAATTTCCCCAGTTGAAGTTGGTGATGTTCACCCATTGGGCCCCTCAATTATGAATTTTATCTTCTGCAAATTAGGGGATATAGAAACTTCCTAGAAGGGAAATTTAACTAACAATGTAAATTTGATACTATAGATACTTCCCAGAAGATGAGGCCTAAGCAGAATGAGGTCCCCAAATGGTGAATTTGGTGATGCTAGCCTTGAATCAAGCTTTGAAATAGTCTGTCTGTTATCTGCAGAATGAGGTACCCAGAGGGTGAATTTAGTGAGGCTATCCTGCACAGCGGGCTAGTATCACTAAATTCACCCTCTGGGGACCTCATTCTGATAAGGCCCTCAACTGCTATGGAAGACCTAGAATAAGATTGAAGTTCCCCAGTTGAAATTGGTGATGTTCACCCATTGGGCACCTCAATCATGAATTTTATCTTCTGCAAATTAAGGGATACAGAAACTTCCTAGAAGGGAAATTTAACTAACAACAATGTAAATTTGATACTATAGATACTTCCCAGAAGATGAGGCCTAAGCGGAATAAGGTTCTCAGAGGGTGTATTTGGTTATGCTAGCCTGCTGTGTAGGATAGCGTCACTAAATTCACCCTCTGGGAACCTCATTCTACAAATGCCAGGCACTCTGAGAAAATGAAATTAATCTGATTTTAATGACCACTGAGTGATAATGTAAACAACAAGGGTGCTTCATTGATAACACCATTAATCTCATTTAAATTATGGATGACATGAATACACTCCCTGGGGACTCTGCCTATCAGTTCATAGGAGAGTTGCCTTGTAATGGGAATTTAAAAAAAAAACAAACTTTATTTACCTGTGAGTTAGGATATGAGATAGGGTGGAATGCTGTTGGTTGGGGGGGGGGGGCAGGGTGGGGTTCTGGGTCATGTGGGGGGGGTGAGATTTTTGTTTGTATGTTAAATTGATCAAGGAGTTCCTGAATTTTTTATTATTTTTTGGGGAATTATGGTACTGGCTCCACCACTATTTGACCCAGTGACCCCATTTGAACAAATCTGAACCCCAGTCATTCAATGACCCCACATACCAAATACAAACTAAATCGGCATAATGGTTGTTGACAAGAAGTCGTTATAAGAATTACCAAGGAGGAATATAGTTATGGCCCTGGTTTCGCAACTGTTTGACACAGTGACCTCATTTGAACAAATCTTAATGACAGTCACCTAGGGAACATCCACACCAAATATGATCAAAATGCAAAAATGTAATTTTTTGGTTTTTAGAGTTATGTCCCTGGCTCTGCCCCTAATTGACCCAGTGACCCAATTTGAACAAATCTGATTCCCAGTCACCCCAAGGTCCCTCAGTACCAAATATAAGCTAATTCGGCCAAATATTTTTGTAGAAGAAGTCATTGTAAGAATTACTATGAGTTATGGCCCTGGTTTCTCAACTAATTGACCGGGTGACCTCATTTGAACAAATCTGAACACCAGTCACCCAAGGACCCTCCATACCAAATATTAGCTAAATCGGCACAATGGTTATGGACAAGAAGTTGTTGTAAGAATTACTGTGGAGGAATAGAGTTATGGCCCTGGTTTCGCAACTATTTGACCCAGTGACCTCATTTGAACAAATCTGAATGAGAGTCACCTAGGGAACATCCACACCAAATATGAACCAATTCGGTATGATGGTTTCAGAGGAGAAGATGATTAAAAAAAGTCGGCGGACGGACAGACAGACGGACAGACGGACGGACGGACGGACGAGGAGTGATGACTATAGCTCCACCGGAGACTTCGTCTCAGGTGAGCTAAAAACACTTTCATTTGAAAAAAAATCCAGAATTTTCGAATTCCATAACTGTTCTATACTCATTTGACCCAAACAAATAGTGTATTGTAGAAATCCTATATAAAGTTTAATAAAAGGTCGCTGACCCCACGTCCCCCGAAATGAGGCGTCGTTTTTGGGTGTTGGCTTTGTTTAAGAACAAAAGAGTCAAATTCTGAGAAAGATTAATTGTGATCTTCCAACTTGAAGATGACCTGCATGTTCTCAAAGGTGAACAACACCAAATATCAAGAGATTCCTTTGAAGATGGCTCAAGTTATTTTGACAACGTAAATATTATGATTTCTATGTCCAAACAAAGGCACATAAGAGCATCATCAATCATTGGACCATGACAAAATTTGAATGTGACCTGTGTTTTCCGATCTGAAAACCATTTACTAAATATCAGTATCAGTTGAAGATGGTCTATCGCTTCCTAAATACACTTGATATAGTTTCTGGGGCATAAAAATATAGATATGAGTCAAAGACAACCTGTCTGGAAGCGCTTCATCAATTAATAATGATTTTATATCCTTATTTTCTTACATAATGCAATAATCAAGTGGGATATTTTTTCGTTTCTGTTTTTAGAATTTTTAGATAAGAGTTATCCCACATGCTACACTCCGAATGAACTCGACACGTAAAATGTCCCAAATTGATTGTATGTATATTATAACATAAAGTTCAAAATAAAATCAATATTAATTGATAGAAGCAATCCAGACAGGAGTCATCAGTTCATATTTATTATTTTATACACAGGAAACAATATAAAACTTGTTACAGGAAGAGATAGACTATCTTTAAATTAGTCATATCTTCCAAAAGAATACACGTCGACACATGTAATTTACACATATGCTTCAACTTCAAGGGTATATATTAAGGATAATTTTTTTTGTAGTTCCAGACTAGCAGCGGAAAGGGGTGAATTTTTCTATAATAAAATAGGTATACATATTTCCACAACGTTTCTAGGCCTGGATAACAAAATTTATAATTCACAAATGTTCCAGGATTACAGACTAGCATATGAACTCTGTACAACGACACAATACCTTAGGACACTTGAGCTCCCAGGGAATATCAGCCATAACATCGACAGCATCAGCACCTCCGACACCGATACATATTCCGCCCAAACCACCTAAAAATATCAGGTGCATGATAAGATTTACGATAAACATTTGGAGATGTCAAGAAACTAGACATGGGTGGGGCTGGGCCAGTCCTGGATCGGTCAGGTCTGTCCCCATGGTGTGTGAGCCCTACATTGTTAAATGTAATTATATAATATACATAAACCTATATACAATTTAAAAATTTTAATAAATCTTGGCTACAAAATGTTACTGGTAGTCAGGTGTTTTGTTTCTGGACATTTCCAGCCAAATATTAAAGTTTTCCGGATTACAGGCATCTCAAATTCAAACCTCTCCTCAAAAATCATTTGATCCCAAAACTTGAAAAATAACAAATGAATCACTTACACAATTTCTACAAGGGGGATCTCCTAGCCTGTTTAATTTATTCCACTATATGTTGGTTGGTCCTACTGATTAAGCTCTGAAGTTGGTAGAACAAACCAACGTTAAGAAAACTTAACATAAGCCCTTGGGCTTTTTGTTTAACCCCCTTACCAATATATCCATCTATGTAGACTTTTATATTAATTATTGTCTGAACTCATGTTAAATGTGTATATGTCATTAGGATTGGAATAAAATATGTCTACACTAATTTATTAGAGGTAGATGTTCAGTTAATAAGTTCAACCAATGACCAATGGGGTTTGTTGAACTTATTATCTCAACATTTCCTACTACTCATCAATGAGTGTTTAGTATAGAAAGGGTTAAGTACTGTACTGTAATAATAGAGCAATCTATTTTTAAAATACCTCCATTTGGTGTGTGACTGTCAGTCCCAATTAACATGACTCCAGGATAAGCGTAATTTTCAAGAATAATCTGAAATAAATGCAAGAAAAAATGATATATTTAATATAATTGTGAAACAATACACAACACAAGACCCTGCATTCAAACTGAAGTCTTTAGTTAACGTGCCGCACACAAGACAAAATTCCTGAGCTGGAGATCGAACCTGCATCAATTAGGGATGATATGACACAATTGTAGAATAGTTATATCGTCGGTGAGTTTCTAAAAAGTTGTATCCTCTGAATACTATAAAGTTATTATACAATGAGGTGTACAGTATGTGTTTATCTTGTACGAGTCCAGGTTGTGGTGAAACATCACCAGTGTCAAGTCCAATATAACTTTTCACCACAACCTGGACGAGTACAAGAAAAACACATTCTGTACACAACATTGTATAATGACATTTTTATTATCCATCTGTATGTTTATGATTAGAATTACTTTGTGAAGTCACGGAGCCCCGATAATTTTTAAAACATCATTTTGGACTCAATTTGAGTTCAATATGATTTACGGGAGTTTAATATGACTTTTTCCCGGATTATCATGCGACAGGATACACAAAGAACAAGGGTGAGCCGACGACAGTATGACGAAATTATAATATAATAAAGTGCAGAAATAGAGAATACATGTACAAACAGTTTTTGTTTGAATACCGCAATATCTCATGAGTGTCTGCAAAAAATATAGAATTTTCACAAGCGGCTACAAGCCGCAAGTGAAATTTCGATATTTCTTTCCAGACACGTATATATATGCAGTGCCAAATGACAACATCCTTGCATTAACCCTTCAAATTTCCAAACATAAAACACAATAATATGATTCCTTGACTTTATCTACATGTACTTATAATACCCTTGATATTCAGAACTTGGCTTAAAATTATCGACTGATTTACTGAATACTATTACAAGTAGATATTTGCAATTTGTTGATGGACTGAGATTTCTGCCAGTGGCCAAAGGGTACCATTCGCCCAACCCTTAGCGGAAACCATGGTGTTAGAAGGAAAGTATAATGTATATCTGACCTGATGAATGATTCCACTTCCTGGTTTCCAGAATCCAACTCCATACTTAGCACCAGCCGAGGCTAGGAAATCATAAACTTCCTTATTTAAATCCTGTGGTAGTAAAATATTTAATTAAAAGTGTGCCTTGTTATAACTGAAAACATTTTGATTACCTAGTGGACAGTGTTTATGCTCTCTATATATATATAGAACATTAACCCTTTCATGACGGAAGCTGCATCAGAGCATTCTCTTATATATGCGAGTCTCCCATAGAAAACATCGCATATATAAGAGAATGCATTGGCAAACAAGGTCAAGGTAAATTTGTTAGGCCAATGTATTCTCTTATATATATGCGAGTAGTGATGAGCTGATAATCGGAAATGACAATCGGAATCGGCTGATTGTGGCCCATCGGATGACAATCGGTACTCGGGTTTCAACATCGGCATTTCCGATTGTCTAAATAATAATCAGGTGCTTGTTTTTCTTCAATAAACTGTGTTAAATATAACGATGTTTTGTTGAATAATATGACCAGTAAACATGGGGAAAGTGTAACCAAACATAATTTGATGATATACAGCCAGGTCCTGCCAAACACAGGTATAAACCCCCGAAAGTACACGTCACCTGACAAATAATTACGTGGTTGACTGCATTCACCACGCTTCAGTTATTATATATCGAATGAATTGAAATAAATATGTAAAATATCCTGACGAGACCCATTATATAGTGTAGTGTGTTTACAACATCGCCCATTGTTCACCAATTAACGACTACTATTCAACGTAGTGACCGCTAATCACCAGCATTCAAACTGATTCCAGGTCAGCCAGTGACCTCAATGACCTCTTATCTAAAAGCAGACATAAAAAAAAACATGCAGACAGTAAACAAGTGTTGCATCATCCTTGGTATTCAGTGTCTCTACAGTTGAGTCCAGGATAATGTGGTATAACATAAAGACGGAGGTCTCATGTTGAATTCTTGTATTTTATTAATTGGATAGTGATAAATACATTGGTAACAATTATTAATATTATGTAATTGTTTTTATTTGTAATTAAACATTTCGTTCCTGTTTTGGTGTGAACAGTCATGCACTCTTCTGAGTTGTCATCGCAGCGAATGATTGTAGCCAGAATCAAGACATCCTATTGACTTAGTTGTATAAGGCGCGTGCACATTTTGAGGGGAAATACTGGGTCAACAAGTAGCGATTTATAGACATAAATCTACGGTAAATTTAGCATAATATAACATGTGTATTGGTTGTCAGGACGCAAGAATTTGTTCACAAGTCCACCTATACCTACCTTTATACTTACCCAAAAGTATACTTATGTATGCTGGTATATTACTGATGTTGTTGCTTCCAAATCAAAGTAGTATATAACACATATAACATATTTTGGTATAATTATTACAATAATCTGAATCGGCACCTGAATCGGCCGATTGTGATCTCAAATAATCGGCAATCGGCGCAAGGCTCTATTTGACAATCGGCTCATCACTATATGCGAGGCTCCCTATGGGATATTCGCAAGAGTTTTCTTAAAATTTCAGGAAGCTCCAGTCATGGAAGAGTTAAAGCCCTGTAGCTTTCTGAGGTCAGAAATTATTCCTGTGTAAAACTTTTACATCTCGGTCTGGTTCCGGGGTTCAAAATAGTTTGATAGTAATACAGTAAATACATTTATACATGCAGAAAGACTTTATTCAAGTTATCAAGTTTTAAAAAGTTTGGCCCAGAATTTTATTCTGCATTGAACAATAAAAGCATTAATTATTACCCTATTGCTGATATATGTATATTAACCCTTTGAATCCGGCTGGCCGGTATTCCGGCCAGAACGTAATTGCATATATACGCAACTGGCCGGTTTTCCGGCTATGACGTAATCCCGTTCTACCATTGGCGTCGCAGTGTTGCACTTTTTTATATTTCGATAAATACTCAAAGTTAACAAAAATAAAATAGTATTTCATAAAATTCATATTATAATTGTTTTAGCTGTCCAAAAAATATCGAAGTTGTGTTTGGCATAACGAAGTATCAGCCGATTAAAAACTGGATACAGTCTCCATTTTATCACATTTCTGCAATTACAGAGCCGCCTTATTGCTTCTCGCGACCTCTCATTTTGCGTTATCGCCTTATATGGCCCATAAGAGATCTAAAAATATATATTTATAGGTAGAAACTTTAGTGACGTATTCTTATGGTATTTATAACTCCCAATGTGTGAAGAAATTCCCGCTAAATTATATAATTCGCACTAAAAAATTGTCAGATATAAACACATGTCATACGAGTTTTGTTCAAGAATATGCAAACTTCTGAGTTCATTAATTCATCACTTTTTTTGCGCAAAGGTACACGCTATATAGATTTACACGAGAATAAAGCTCAGAATCTTGTCTTTAAGATGGCATAAGCCAATACACGGCACAACGTGCGCATTTTAGTTATTGGTGGGGTATTCAGAGAACACCCAGAGTTTGTTTTGGCAAAAGCCCATATGACGTCATGTATTTACGTTGGGATTGTGACGTTACGTAACATTTTTGGCAGTTTTTATAATAAATCCAATAAAGTTTTTTATTTTTTATAACTTTTTCTGGATTTAAGATATTGAAATATATTGTGATGTGCTGAATTCATAATTTAATAATCTTTCCAATGGTGTAAACAATATGGTAGAAGAGAATGTATACGATACAGCACCATGCGCCTGAACAGTCTACAATAAGTCAAAAAACCCCTGGGAGCCCAGGGTCAGGGCGTCGATCGTTGTGGGGAGCCAGGGTTCAAAGGGTTAAAGGTATTATCTCACTTCTGTGCAAAACATTGAAGACAGCTATAAAATTGCTGTGACTTTGCCAAGTTTTAAGAGAGTATATAAAGTGTGTATATATTGATATCTCTAGTAATTTATTGATCTATCATATCTCTCAACCCCCACATCTTTTCTCATGGGTCTGATTAAATTATTTTTTGGCATATAAAATGAACAGAGGTGTTTTATCATCAAATCGGATGATATAATCTGGAGGTTCAAATGAGCAGTTGAGAATTGAGAATCCTGGAGATATTAGAACAAAATATATACCTTAGCCCTAGCCAAGTCCTTAGCTCCACCGACTTGTGCTTCAATCAAGTGGTCACAGTGTATAGTGGATGGAACAGCGACCTCAGGGAGGCCACTGGATATAAACTGCAACATAGCCATCTAAAAGAGAAAATATAGGAATTTCACATTAAAGGGGGACTGCACACTAAATCCGGCCATTTATGGGACCATCTCCTATTAAATTCAACAGAATACATGCAACAAATGAATGAATTTGAGCCATGGATGAGTAAAACAACATGGTAATTATAAGGCCTAAAAAAAAAATACCTTTGTTTCCCCTAATGGAGCTGAAAAATATAGGTGCGGGCGGGCGGGAATTTTTTTTTTTTTTTGTGTGGAAATCTCCCAAAAGTTCTCATTTTCGCATGTATATATACATGTCAGGTGTGATTTGAATGCTGGGAGCATCATATTATGATATTGGAAGGAGATCAGCAAGACACAACTTCACAAGGCATAAAATAGAATAGCATAGTATTTATTTGTATTTAAAATCACAAAGTACAATAAAAAGTAAATATTCAATACCAATTCAATCAAAAATATCCTATACCAACATATGCTACCATTTTCACTTTAAAAGTGTTTATAATATCGCCAACAAAACACTCCTTTTCAACGTTAAACGTTTCCTTTGAATCCATGTCCAAACTACATTTAATGACAATGTTGTCTGCAAAACCTGTATGGTGTTCTTGAAACATGTGTAAAAACTTCTTAGCATGTGAAACTACGGTAAATTTGTTTACCACGTCCATGAGAGAACATTTTTAGAAACTTTAGCCCTAACACACTGCTGCTAACCATGGGGTTACGTAGCGTTTTTCCGAAGACCCATAACTCCGAAGGTCCGATTCTCCGAAGGTCAGATTCTCCGACGCCCCGATTCTCCGAAAGCCCATAACTCCGAAGTCCCGATTCTCCGAAATCCCATAACTCCGAAGACCCATAACTCCGAAAGCCCATAACTCCGAAGGCCTATAACTCCGAACGCCCATAACTCCGAAGGTCTATAACTACGAAGGGCCGATTCTACGAAGGGCCGATTCTCCGAAGATCATGTTTTATCGCTTATTAAATAGTGTACAGTCCAGTGGCGGGGTCAATGGGGCCCTAGGGAAGACCGCCCCCAAAAAACATGTCAAATGTCATGTAAACGTCAGGAAATCCCTCCTAGGCATTCAAATATTTAGTGTTCCTGCCCAGGGGAGCCCCCGGACCAACGATTGGGGGCGACCCCTCCCATGTATGCGCTCCCCAAATCAGGCCTTCGTGATATGCTTTCGGCATATCATATGCATGATATATCCCCCACATACGCTAATTAATGTGCACCCCTAAATGGGAACCCTGGCTCCGCCACTGGTGTGCACCGGGTATATTATAACGAAACGCTGCAAGAATGTCAGAGTAGCCTAACATGCACAGGGGCGACAAGTTCTTCCCCGTTCACCCCTGTACATTTTACTCTGGCATCTCATGGGCCAACGTAACGTTATAGTATCTGGTGTATAGTCAGTGGCGGGCCAGGATTCCCAATTTAGGTGGGGGCAGTAGGAAAAGTTTGAATATTTTGATGCCCCATGAACGATTTCCGGGCGTTTACATGACATTGGACATGTTTTGGTAGGGGCCCATATTGTCTGAAATAGCAAGTAGAGGTTTAATGGGGGCAGTGGGAATTTTGGGACCCCTTGGCTTCGCCACTGGACTGTACACTATTTAGTAAACGATAATACCCCGATAAAACAAAATCTTCGGAGAATCGGACCTTCGGAGAATCTGACCTTCGGAGTTATGGGCCGTCGGAGAATCGGCCCTTCGGAGTTATAGTTCTTCGGAGTTATAGGTCTTCGGAGAATCGGCCCTTCGGAGTTATGGGCTTTCGGAGAATCGGATCTTCGGAGTTATGGGCCATCGGAGAATCGGGTCTTCGGAGTTGTGGGCCGTCGGAGAATCGGGTCTTCGGAGTTGTGGGCCGTCGGAGAATCGGGTCTTCGGAGTTGTGGGCCTTCGTAGTAATAGGTCTTCGGAAAACCGGTCTGACACCAACCATGGTTTGTGACGTACGGAAGCGTAGAGGCGCCAGATGAATTATATTGGTATCTTGCTGCAGCAAGTTAACTATCTTGCTGCAGCAGGTTACAATCTTGCTGCAGCAAGTTAACTCTCTTGCTGCAGCAGGTTAGTTATCTTGCTGCAGCAAGTTAGCTATCCTGCGGCGCATAAGATACTATGGGAGGCGGGATGGGGTGGTGAGTGGGTACTACATACCTAGGGGTGCCTGTGGCGCATAAGATATTATGGGAGGCGGGATGGGGTGGTGGGTGGGTACTACATACCTAGGGGCTAGTGTTGAAACGATTAGCGTTTTTATGGAATCGACTAGTCGCCAGAAGTAATCGACTACTAGTTGACTAGTCGGACCCCTTCTAAGAGTTCCTGTTTCTATGCCCATATGACGTATAAAAAGGGCCATGTGCAGTTTTGAGTATCCAACTCTTCGTTTCAGAACGTTAAAATAGAAAGCACGTGAACTATATAATCTCCCGTTTTGCCCGTAAGTCTCCCAATTTGATGTCTTAAACCAGGCTCTCCTGCAACCTCCATATAATCTCATGGTTTGGGGAATGCAGGTAATAAAACATTTTATATAAACAAAATTGTCGCCGGTAACCAGGAAATAAATAGGCAAGTCTCGTTAGTAAGTCTCGCTAACAAGATGTCTGGTGTGTTCTATTGTCTCTCTGAATTAGCGCCTCATGTCGCGGGGTGGGGGGGGGGGGGGCGGTATGGGTATTAGAATGATCTAGGATCTATTCAGTTACTGAGTTGACTTTACCAGCTTGACATGTTGCGAATTATGTTTTGTATATCATTGAAGCCATTCTGTTGCATCATTACTCTAGAAGTTTTCACTGGTCAATTGTTCCCATTGAACTAGACAGTGTTCGGTCGGCAGCGACACTTTGTGTCTTTGATGATCAACATAAAAGAAACCGCGCATACCGGTACATGTGCATACATTGGGTTCAGTTCAGGTCATGGAGTTCACCGCTCGTGCATGACTGGCAGTGGCATCGTTAAGATTCAATAATAAGATTTATTTCGTATTCAATATAATTATAATATATATATATCAACAGGACCCCACAAAAAGTTTAACTTGCAAGGGCAGGGCCCTTATGCTTGTATAATGATACAGTGTTATGTGTACGTATATTGGGTTAAAGGAACAATGCAATAAGCTCTAAGAAGTTAATATGTATTAACTGTTACAGATTACGTGATAATATTGCCATGCAATGGCACTGCTGTCATGATAGCACTTAGGTAGTGCTTTTTCTCGACTAGTCGACTAGCATATTTCGGGATCGACTAATTTAATAATCGCGTCGATTTCGACTAATCGTTTCAACACTACTAGGGGCGCCTGCGGCGCATAAGATACTATGGGAGGCGGGATGGGGTGGTCAGTGGGTACTACATACCTAGGGGCGCCTGCGGCGCATAAGTTACTATGGGTGGTGGGATGGGGTGGTGGGCTGGTACTACATACCTAAGGGCGCCTGTGGCGCATAAGATATCATGGGAGGCGGGATGGGGTGGTGAGTGGGTACTACATACCTACGGGTGCCTCCCATAGTATCTTATGCGCCGTAGGCTCCCCTATGTATGTAGTACCCACCCACCACCCCCATTCCGCCACCCATAGTATCTTATGCGCCCCAAGGTATGTAGTACCCACCCACCACCCCATCCCGCATCCCATGGTATCTTATGCGCCGCAGGCGCCCCTATATGTATGTAGGGATAGCTAACGTGCTGCAGTTAGTGGTGGTGAGTGGGTACTACATACCTAGGGGTGCCTCCCATAGTATCTTATGCGCCACAGGTGCCCCTAGGTATGTAGTACCCACCCAACACCCCATCCCACCACCCATAGTATCTTATGCGCCGCAGGCGCCCCTAGGTATGTAGTACACACCCACCACCCCATCCCGCCTCCCATAGTATCTTATGCACCGCATGCGCCCCTATAGGTATGTCGGGATAGCTAACTTGCTGCAGCAAGATAGCTAACTTGCTGCAGCAGGATAGCTAACTTGCTGCAGCAGGATAGCTAACTTGATGCAGCAAGATAACTAACCTGCTGCAGCAAGATAGCTAACTTGCTGCAGCAAGATAACTAACCTGCTGCAGCAAGATAGCTAACTTGCTGCAGCAGGATAGCTAACTTGCTGCAGCAGGATAGCTAAATTGCTGCAGCAAGATAACTAACCTGCTGCAGCAAGATATTAACTTGCTGCAGCAGGATAGCTAACTTGCTGCAGCAAGATCGTAACTTGCTGCAGCAGGATAGCTAACCTGCTGCAGCAAGATAGTTAACTTGCTGCAGCAAGATGCCAGTATAATTCATCTGGCGCCTCTACGCTTCCGTAGTGACGCCATGACATAGGTGAATATTCCTGTTTTGATGGAAGATTTTAGTGATGAGCCGATTGTCAAATAGAGCCTTGCGCCGATTGCCGATTATTTGAGATCACAATCGGCCGATTCAGATTATTGTAATAATTATACCAGAATATGTTATATGCGTTATATAATACTTAGAATTAGAAGCAAACAACAACCGTAGTAATATGCCAGTACACAGTATACATAAGTATACGTTTGGGTAAGTATATAGGTAGGTATGGGCGGACTTGTGATAGAATACAGGCACATGTCCAGTATGATGTCCTGCAGAGGCTGTAGTACAGGGCCTCGGCGTATTTATTGTAATGTATTGTATCGACGAATCGACGATGCAATGCATTAACTTACCCATGTATTCTAGGCTATTCCACAACAAATAGTTTGAAAGTTTGATGTAGTCACGTGCATGACGACATATCCACGGCCCGTTTTTGATCCCAATTCATCAAACGGCATTTTTCTTTGATCCCAATTCAAAGACATCACATCAAAGGAAATGACCCGACTGAACTAGGTGCAAGTTACACCATGTTCATGTCAATTTCGCAGACACGATTTGATTGTCGATTTCGGCATGGTCATCAAAATAATCATTGGTGGTGACCTATACGTGACGTCACACGAGGCTGACTGGATGGAATGACATTGTCTTCGGCTATTTAAAGTTAATCATTAATGGAAAGTTGTGTTGGGTGAAAGACTTTGAAAATATTAATTAGATAGTAAAATTAATAAATAAATTTCTTTAATTCTTTTTAATATCTATTAATGCTTGTACAGTTTTTATTCCTGCGTCCTGACAACTGATACACATGTTATAATATGCTCAATTTAATTGAACAAACAGTGAAGTCAGCTGCGCAATTAAATGTCACGTGACATGCACTTTCGGTTTCTACAGTTTATACCTGTTTTACGCTGTGTGTACTATATAGATAGATTTGTTGTGCTGCGTATGCATACATTTTGATTTTTTATAGTCTGACACACATAAATCAAAATGTCTACACGTTGACGAACAATAAAGTTACGTATCGGCGTACATGAGTCCCATGATATGTAATGTGTGTACATCATCATATACTTTATGATTACGCGCTATCACGGCGTCATGATCGCAGCCTGGCTCTAACCCAAAGTGTCGCGTTCTTCTCGGCGATCCCCACTGTAATATATTGTTCAAACATAGACCCAGGTACGGCCGGTGTATTGAAGAGGAGATGGCTGTATATCAAGTTTGTGTTTGGTAAATCACTTTCCCCATGTTTAATGGTCATTTATTCAACAAAACATCGTCATATTTAAAACAGTTTATTGTCTCGGCTCATCACTAGAAGATTTAAACGCAAACGATGTATTTTTTATTTTCCGTGGGCGCCACCATTTTACGAAATGCGTCCGGACGTCGAGTCATTAGAAACGGAGCCTATTATAAAGCGACGAACTGAGACAAACAGCGTCGGCAGCTATTTTCTTTTATTTTCGAAAGAAAAAAAAATATATATATTTTTTGGTGCGGGAGGTTTTAATAGGTGCGGGCGGGTTAGGGGAAACAAAGTTATTTTTTTTTTAGGCCTAATGAAAATGAGTTTATGGCTCAATGTTTACATCGTTCATAGAGCACATTCATGAGTGTATCTTCACTCATCCATGGCTAAAATTCATTCATTTGTTGCATATATTCTGTTGAGTATAATAGGAGAAGGTCCCATAAATGGCCAGATTTAGTGTACAGTACCAATCTTTAAGACTAAACAGGAGATGGCTCTATATAATGCTGGTTGCCAAATCCTCTTCTTCCATACAAGTCTTTATATACATGTTTCATAATTATATGAAATAAATATTGTTTAAACCAAGACTAAACAGCCCTCGAATTGGGAATAAATTGCCCTGCAACATTTTGCCATGGGTACGTCAGTTTAACCATTTCATGACGGGAGCTGCGCTGGTGCTGCGGTGCAGCATTAAAGATACTGTGCTATTGCAGTCTCTATATATGTGAGTCTCACATTGGGAGCCTCGCATATATAAGAGAATGCACTGGCTTACAAGGTCAAGGTAAATATTGTTAGCAGGCCTTAAAAACCATAAAATTTTGCAATTTTTGCAAGAATCAAAACAGCATTTCTACAGGGAATCAAAACTTTTTACGAGAATCAAAATGAGAATCATGATTCTGATTCTCGTCGGATTTAAAGCCCTGGTTACGCCTATGCATTCTCTTATATAAGTTCCTATGGGAGACTCGCATATATAAGAGAATGCATTGGCACAGAGTTTTCGCAAAATGTCAGGAAGCTCCAGTCATGGAAGGGTTAGATACCATACCATGGTATTTTCAAATGGTCTCATTATACTCAGATGACAGTATTTCCCCCTCCATAGTGACCATTTTATCACATCTCACGGCATACATGTCTTGCATCAAATGAATATAATGTGACTTCTAAAACCCAGCTACCACAACAATTATTTGATCATATAGATACTACGATACTACGCAACTCTAAGGATTAATACCTTCTACTGACAACAATACAATGGTGCAGGGCGATTATTCTCCTGTTACGTGCATTACATCTGACAACTGCAATATGGAATGGATTTTTCTCTAAATTCTCGAAGTGCCAACTTATGAGAGCAATATTTAGTGGACTGGGGAAGAATAACTATGTTTTGAGGTCAGTGGAATCAATTCTATGGAAATGAAAAAGTATTTGTGATAGGAGTGATTTTGCTGCATTACAAAAAAATGTTACGTGCATTACATGTTCAAATCAAAGTGATAATATTGAAATTTTACTACTTGTGTTTTTGAAGTATATAAATGACTGCAATTATAGCAAGACATCAAAGCACTAAACCGTCAATCTAACTCTATGACAACACTCGGCCAACAATCAAAACGTGCAGTCGGCTTGTAAAAAGGACAAAGGTCACTGGTCAATCATCAGTGCCAATAAGCAAAGATCCGCCCTCTCCATGGTCTGAATGGAACGGCCACTGCTATTGGTTAAATCAATTGTCAACACTGAAGCTCTGTCCAAATATACCTATCAACCCTGCTTTAAATAGCCAGTTTACCGAAGGATTTATAGGAATGTTCAGCTCTTAAGTTAAACAAACAGCCTTGGGCTTGAGCTGAACAAACATTCCTACAATCAATCAAGAAGCTATCCATTAGATTATTCAGTTATCTAATGGTTGGGTTGTGACTCACCTGAGCTGTCGCATCCTGCATAGCTACACGGTCGGGTCTGAGTTTGAGGTATGACTCCCCACGAACAATGTCCTGTAAATTTATTAACAAAGGGCATGAAAGTTACTTTGAATAGCTTGCATAATTGATTAATGGAGGCACAATGGCGTGTAGTTAAAACAAGTAAAAATATAAAAATATATAAATTTAAACAGAGCGCGCCACTTTAAAAATCGCATGCTATAGATTAGTCCAAGTCTTCTTGTACTAAAACCAGCTAAGATATTGGGATGGCGATTTGCTGTTTTTAGTCCAAGCCCGTCCTATATGCTCTCTTATGACAGAGCTTAAGCGTTAGTGACCCGCTCAAATAAAACCACAATTATATGAAATAAAATATCACAATTGCGACAATAAACGGATATTTTCCGCAGAAGACATGCTATTTTATCTGAAACCCACATCAGTTGTGAATTTAAAACGGTAATTTAATGCGAAAAGAGACATTTACCTCAATGTTTACAATTTTTTAAAAGTATGTGAACTCGGTTGACCTCGCAAACTGTGTTCGGCATTTTCCGTTGAAAATATTCCGTAGATTTTGGACAACAGCGCAAATTACGATGAATTCTCCATTGTAATCGTAATTATGTATGTCAATAAATAAAATAATAAATAGATTAATTAAACATTGGAGATATAAATGTAATACACTAAATAAATTACGGGAATTAGAACCCTCTCAACGTTTAAAACAGTGTAAACACAAGTTACGAGCATTAGATATAATATGCCTTATATGGTGCTACATTTCACCCATATTTGGTGGACTTCCGCGAAATTAAGATATATACTAAGCGAACAGGGCAATATACTGCTCTTGTTAAGCACACAAAAAATCAAATCAAATTTGTATAAATTTTTAACCTTAAGTTTGAAAAGTCCCACTAAAACGGAAGAACTATATTTCGTAACTGTGTGATTCGGTTCTCCTATTATTTTATCAACACAGATGTCAAAATGCACATCACACGCATGGCAAGTCAGACACTAGAGTTCTAATTTGCTCCAATTTTGACAAGTTGCTTGCGAAAATTGTCAACAAAACTACCGTTCTGATCCTCCATTATGTCATTAAGTTTTTAGTGCGGGAATTGTTCTGAAAGCACATAGAAAACTGGACTTTCGGGCGATCTGTTTTCGCCATTTTTTTTCGGAAAACCCGCGTTATATATAGAAACGGAAAGTAGAATTCCCAGAACAAACAGCGGATTATGCCGAACTTATTCGGACCACTTCGGCTTTCGGTTAAAACGTAAACAAACAGAGAAACAAATCGATGTTTGTGGCAATCAACCGGAATATTCTATGTGTAATTTAACATTAAAGTTAGATTATTATACACCATTATGACCATAAGATGTAAGCCTTTCCGATGTATATAGCATCATGTATTGATTTGCTAGGTAAATCGAGTAAAATACACCACAAATTCCCGCCACAGATCATGGGCGTAACTCGTGTGATAGAAATGGTATACAAGCGGGCTTGGACTAAAAACAGCAAATCGCCATCCCAATATCTTAGCTGGTTTTAGTACAAGAAGACTTGGACTAGCTATAGATATCATATATTACAAGGGAGATCACAAAATCGCATACCTCCTTACATCTAACGGCCATAATTCACAAACGCCTCAATCGATTCTTAAAATTACAATGCCAATCGATCAAGTCAAAGCTATATTTTCCAATTATGGTACACAATTCTAGGATAAACTGTTAGACAACCTATAAAACTGTTGCAAACACTACGAAAACAGACGCTGAACAAACCATTCATGCACAGCACGGTGCCTGGGTACCACCTTTCTACAGGAGAAAATATAACCTACAGAAATGCTCTAAGTATTCGACTTCTTAACCACAGCAGAATTCTGGGTAACTTTTCAGGATTTAGTCGGAAATATGGCTTGTTGCCATTCATCGGAAAGCTCTCACCGAAAGCTTTCCGGTGAATGGCAACAAGCCATATATCTGACTAAATCCTGAAAAGTTGCCCATAATTCTGCTGTGGTTAAGAAGTTGATTACTTAGAGCATTACTGTACATGTCAAACTCCATATTTATTCAATAAATATTGAGTTTGAAATGTAGGGTATATAATATATATATATGTAATCGATTACATTGACCTGTATCGCCCCAACCCTGATTTATTGATCAAAAACGCACAAATGAATCACATATTTGAATCCAAGTCATCTCTCATTTTCAATAATCAAGCAATATGTTCAGAGTAAACTAGCGATGACACAAACTGGAAATTTTGCTCTGTGTAGGAAAACTGTCAACATGTCATTGAACTCAGATCTTGCAATTTAAATATGAAAGTGTCAATGACACTGTAGCTCAACTTGGAAAGGGAATAATTTAATATATTACAGTCAATGGAGCGATTAGGAATGTGGAAAGTTGAATGTCTAATACTAGTTTATAGACATGAAGAGAAAAGTAAAATCCAAGATGGCTGCTGGCGGCCATGTTTTCGGCCGAATGACCCCAAAATGAGTCGTTCCCATCTACATGTCATCGTTAACATCAATGACAAATTTTATGACGATCAGACTAAAGGTACGACCTGTAGCCCATGCTATAGAATTTAGTCATACAAAGAGTAAAATCCAAGATGGCTGCTGGCGGCCATGTTTTTTGGCCGATTGACCCCAAAATGACTTGTTCCAATCTACATGTCATTGTTAACATCCATGACAAATTTGATGATGATCAGACTAAAGGTACGACCTGTAGCCCGTGCTAAAGAATTTAGTCATACAAAGAGTAAAATCCAAGATGGCTGCTGGCGGCCACGTTTTTTCCGCCAAATGACCCCAAAATTACTCGTTCCCATCTACATATCAACATTAACATCCAGGACAAATTTCATGATGATCAGACGAATAGTACGACCTGTGGCCCGTGCTAATGGATTAAATTTTGAAATCCAAGATGGCCGCTGGCGGCCATGTTTTTTGTCCGAATGACCCCAAAATGACTCGTTCCCATTTACATTCCAATTTCAACAGCCATGAAAAATTTATGATGATCAGACTGAAGGTACGACCTGTAGCCCGTGCTAAAGGATTTAGTCATACAAAGAGTAAAATCCAAGATGGCTGCTGGCGGCCATCTTTTTTGGCCGAATGACCCCAAAATGACTCGTTCCCATCTACATGTCATTATTAACATTCATGAAAATTTTTATGCTGATCAGACTAAAGATACAACCTGTAGCCCGTGCTAAAGGATTTAGTCATACAAAGAGTAAAATCCAAGATGGCTGCTGGCGACCATGTTTTTTGGCCGATTGACCCCAAAATTACCCGTTCCCATCTACATGTCATTGTTAACATCCATGACAAATTTTATGATGATCAGACTAAAGGTACGACCTGCAGCCCGTGATAAAGAATTTAGTCATACAAAGAGTAAAATCTAAGATGGCTGCTGGTGGCCATGTTTTTTGGCCGAATGACCCCAAAATTACTCGTTCCCATCTACATGTAAATATTATCATCCATGACAAATTTCATGATGATCAGACAATCAGTACGACCTGTGGCCCGTGCTAATGGATTAAATTTTGAAATCCAAGATGGCCGCTGGCGGCCATGTTTTTTGTCCGAATGACCCCAAAATGACTCGTTCCCATCTACATTCCAATATCAACAGCCATGACAAATTTTATAATGATCAGACTAAAGGTACGACCTGTAGCCCGTGCTAAAGGATTTAGTCATACAAAGAGTAAAATCCAAGATGGCTGCTGACGGCCATGTTTTTTGGCCGAATGACCCCAAAATGACTCGTTCCCATCTACATGTCATTATTAACATTCTTGACAAATTTTATGATGATCAGACTAAAAGTAGGACCTGTAGCCCGTGCTAAAGGATTTAGTCATGCAAAGAGTAAAATCCAAGACGGCTGCTGGCGGCCATGTTTTTTGGCCGATTGACCCCAAAATGACTCGTTCCAATCTACATGTCATTGTTAACATCCATGACAAATTTGATGATGATCAGACTAAAGGTACCACCTGTAGCCCGTGCTAAAGAATGTAGTCATACAAAGAGTAAAATCCAAGATGGCTGCTGGCGGCCATATTTTTCGGCCGAATGACCCCAAAATTACTCGTTCCCATCTACATGTCAATATTAACATCCATGACAAATTTCATGACGATCAGACGAACAGTGCGACCTGTGGCCCGTGCTAATGGATTGAATTTTGAAAACAAAGATGGCCACTGGCGGCCATGTTTTTTGTCCGAATGACCCCAAAATGACTCGTTCCCATCTACATGTCATTGTTAACATCCATGACAAATTTTATGATGATCAGACTAAAGGTACGACCTGCAGCCCGTGATAAAGAATTTAGTCATACAAAGAGTAAAATCTAAGATGGCTGCTGGTGGCCATGTTTTTTAGCCGAATGACCCCAAAATTACTCGTTCCCATCTACATGTAAATATTATCATCCATGACAAATTTCATGATGATCAGACAATCAGTACGACCTGTGGCCCGTGCTAATGGATTAAATTTTGAAATCCAAGATGGCCGCTGGCGGCCATGTTTTTTGTCCGAATGACCCCAAAATGACTCGTTCCCATCTACATTCCAATATCAACAGCCATGACAAATTTTATAATGATCAGACTAAAGGTACGACCTGTAGCCCGTGCTAAAGGATTTAGTCATACAAAGAGTAAAATCCAAGATGGCTGCTGACGGCCATGTTTTTTGGCCGAATGACCCCAAAATGACTCGTTCCCATCTACATGTCATTATTAACATTCTTGACAAATTTTATGATGATCAGACTAAAAGTAGGACCTGTAGCCCGTGCTAAAGGATTTAGTCATGCAAAGAGTAAAATCCAAGACGGCTGCTGGCGGCCATGTTTTTTGGCCGATTGACCCCAAAATGACTCGTTCCAATCTACATGTCATTGTTAACATCCATGACAAATTTGATGATGATCAGACTAAAGGTACGACCTGTAGCCCGTGCTAAAGAATTTAGTCATACAAAGAGTAAAATCCAAGATGGCTGCTGGCGGACATGTTTTTGGGCCGAATGACCCCAAAATTACTCGTTCCCATCTACATGTCAATATTAACATCCATGACAAATTTCATGACGATCAGACGAACAGTGCGACCTGTGGCCCGTGCTAATGGATTGAATTTTGAAAACAAAGATGGCCACTGGCGGCCATGTTTTTTGTCCGAATGACCCCAAAATGACTCGTTCCCATCTACATTCCAATTTCAACAGCCATGATAAATTTCATGATTATCAGACTAAAGGTACGACCTGTAGCCCGTGCTAAAGGATTTAGTCATACAAAGAGTAAAATCCAAGATGGCTGCTGGTGGCCATGTTTTTTGCCCGAATAACCCAAAAATGACTCGTTCCCATCTACATGTCATTGTTAACATCCATGACAAATTTTATGACGATCTGACTAAAGGTACGACCTGTAGCCCGTGCTAAAGGATTTAGTCATGCAAAGAGTAAAATCGAAGATGGCTGCTGGCGGCCATGTTTTTTGGCCGAATGACCCCAAAATTACTCGTTCCCATCTACATGTCAATATTAACATCCATGACAAATTTCATGACGATCAGACGAACAGTAAGGCCTGTAGCCCGTGCTAATGGATTGAACTTTGAAATCTAAGATGGCCGCTGGCGGCCATGTTTTTTTCCCGTATGACCCCAAAATGAATCATTCCGGTACAAATGTTGATGTCAACAGCTATGACAAATTTCATAATGATCCGATCAAAGGTACGACCTGTAGCCTCTATTGTTGACGCGTTACGTACACACGCACACACGCACACACGGACGACGGACGACAAAGCCATGGCAATAGCTCAAACTTTACAAAGTAAAGTTGAGCTAATAACCAATCATGAAATAGTGTTTGTAATTTTCATCGGCTTTTTAAAGAGACTGGATTCCACCTTACAATGAACTGTTAACGCTAAGAAATAAAATTGCGCATAGTACAGTAATGCCCTAAGTAATCGACCCCTTAACCACAGCAGAATTATGGGTAACTTTTCAGGATTTAGTCGGAAATATGACTTGTTGCCATTCATCGGAAAGCTCTCGCCGAGAGCTTTCCGATGAATGGCAACAAGCCATATTTCTGACTAAATCCTGAAAAGTTACCCATAATTCTGCTGTGGTTAAGGGGTCGATTACTTAGGGAATTACTGTAGTTGACATGACAAATGGTTACGTGGGAATCCCATTAATAGAAAAATTTGATCTGAATAGGAAATCAAGAGACGTAAATCGGACAATATTATCATCGGCTTTTAAAAGAGACTGGCAGAAATAAAACAAACCTGTCCTTTTGGATCATCCAGATGGCCATAAACAATTTTCTCTGACAGGGTCAGTGGCCTGTTCAATCTGAAACATATTAAAATAAATTTGAGATATTCATTCATTTCATATAATATAATTCCAGATTAAGCAATCAGCCCTCCAAGATTTCATTTTGGGGAGCAGTGGTCCCTTTTAGGGGGAAATTATCAAACTTGCATTTCCCAAATCGCATTAAAAAAGGTTCCTAACATTTTTAAACTAGTGGAAAACCGGCTGTATCATGAAAAGTAATCAGAGCCATTTCTTGAGTGGTTGAGAATATAAAATAGATGTCAAATTAGGAACATTGAAAAGGATTAGAGAACCCGTAACATAAACTACAAAACAATGGGATTCAGGTTAATATATCCACGCCTCAGGATCCTAACTATACATGTAGTCACTCAGGGTTGATTTCTAATCAGTCCTGGAACTAAAATATTTAACCCTTCCATTTCTAAATGACTAAATTATACTGTGTGGGTGCTACAAAGGGACAGCAGCATGATAGATTGGGATATTTGGAAGATAACCGGAATGAACAAGAGATGGACTGTCGACCCGGTACATACCCCCTAGTGGCATACCGCCTAGTGTGGGCATATCTATAACTTATGACTGCTATACTCAGACAGATAGACCCAAAAATCAGCATTTTCATATAAACGAAGATGAATAACTATAGCACAAAAAACAAAACAAAACAGTTGAATATGCCATTAAATGTCCTCATAGTGGTGAACATCCATACAAAATTTCATTGAGATCCGAGCATTACTGTTCAAGTTATGACCTGAACAGACATCGGATGGACCAAACAGCCAACATGTCCAGATAAACGAACTTGAATAACTCTAGAATGGAAAAGCCAAACAGAACAATGGAACCCTCTATTGAATGTCCTCACAGTGGTGAACATCCATACCAAATTTCATTGAGATCCCAGCACAACTGTTGAAGTTACGACATGAACAGACACCAGACGGACCAAAAAGCCAACATTTCCAGATAAACAAAGATAAATAACTCTAGAATGGAAAATCCGAACAAAACGATGGAACCCTCCATTGAATGCCCTCATAGTTGTGAACATCCATACCAAATTTCATTGAGATCCCAGCACAACTGTTGAAGTTACGACATGAACAGACACCAGACAGACCAAAAAGCCAACATTTCCAGATAAACAAAGATGAATAACTCTAGAATGGAAAATCCGAACAAAACGATGGAACCCTCTATTGAATGCCCTCATAGTAGTGAACATCCATACCAAATTTCATTGAGATTCGAGCACTACTGTTCATGTTATGACATGAACAGACACCAGACGGACCAAAAATCCAACATTTCCAGATAAACAAAGATGAATAACTCTAGAATGGAAAATCCGAACAAAACGATGGAACCCTCTATTTAATGTCCTCATAGTTGTGAACATCCATACCAAATTTCATTGAGATCCCAGCACAACTGTTGAAGTTACGACATGAACAGACACCAGATGGACCACAAATTCAACATTTCCAGATAAACAAAGATGAATAACTCTAGAATGGAAAATCCGAACAAAACGATGGAATCCTCTGTTTAATGTCCTCATAGTAGTGAACATCCTAATTTCATTGAGATCCGAGCACTATTGTTCAAGTTATGACATGAACAGACATCGGACGGACGGACGGACATACGGACAGACGGAAGCACGGACAGGTGCAAAACAGTATACCCCCCTTTTTTTTTAAAAGGGGGTATAATTACAGAGTAGAACAAATACACATTCACAAAGTAAGAGTGGCAAGCTTCATTTCTTGATGGTGGTTCTCCGGTCTCTCCATATACAAATACTAATTGCTTTAATAATATTTATGTTCTGAGTGAAAGACGTAATATCTGGTCAATTATTGTTGTAGAATATAAATATTAATTGACTCAGTCTGGCCTATTGTCAGTATTAAGTGTCACACTTGCTCATTATTGGTGGCATGTGTCAACACCTGAGGCGCATGGTGTAAATTGTGATATAACGCTACCAGTATATCATATACACAGATTTATTGCAATAAAAAATGTTGCAATATTTCCACTGTGTAGGAACTGTTACATCGGAAGTCGTTCTATCGCCGGTCTTGTGATGGTTCTTGCCTGATTTGTTACGGTTCCTGATGATTGAAAATAATCATTTTTGTGACAAAATCACGCATAGTTATAGATATCTTGAATATAGTATACTTTCCTGAATGCACAGAGGCTGCAGAAGTGCCGTGTTATCGAAACCTGAACTCTAGACCACAATTAACTCGGTATTAGCGAGTTAACTCGTAAATATCAACATGTTATCACTGAAAATCAAGCCACGTGGACTCAATTTCTTTGTTTTTCGTGGCGTATAATATATGTAACGCATTCTGAAGACAAACATCGACTAGAAAGTATACCCTGTTATTCTTCTGCAAAATAGCTGTGAAAGTATCCCGATAGGGGTTGATAATTGATAGCTGTGGCCTCGTAATCAACACGGGTGCATGTTACGGTTCTATTTCAAACCAATCACGGCTGTGACGGTTCTATACATGAGATTTATTCGAACGATTTCTGCACTTCGGTCCGAAAATCGTCTTGTGTATCTGACATTTTAAACCAGATAATGACTGTAGCTTATATAATTTGCATAATAGAACAGGTATATTAAGAAATAACACAATATTTTAAATACCTAATACGGGAGATTAAGTGACATTAATAGGCAGAAATAAAATATTGAAAGTCCTGATGAGTATAGTATCATATTCATGCCCGCCTATATAAATGACCAATGGTAGTAAAAATATACTCTCTGGAGAATATGAGCTGTTATATTCATTTACTTAATCTGGGAATTATTGAAAGATCCAGGTGTGACAATATTTCAGTGCCATCATATTTCCTCCTCTGAAGTCCGCCTGAGGGACATTTACACATGTTTGTCGCCCAGACATGAATAAAACTTATGAATTAACGTTCAACTGAATCATTGATAGGTTATGACGTGGTTGGGGTGGTGGGGGACTTGGGGATGAGGTGCTTAATTTGTGTCTATCCCCAACTTTGGTCAAAATGTTCAACAGTTACAAATTTCTTATCATATAATAGATTGGTTTGAAATTTAACACCAACAATATGTTGAAATTGTTCTCTTAGTTTGATTTGACAACAATTTCATAGTGGGGAATTTGTCGTTTTTAGACCAACATTTGCATACTTTCCTACACTTTAAACATGTAATCAACCATATTTGACATATACAAATGGACATATCTTCTCTAGAGTTTATCCAAAACTCATGATGGGTGGACAGGAAGTAGGGAGCAGGTGTGATCTAGTTTTCTATATCACATTTACCCCTCTCCCCGAAATTGGCAAGAAACTGGTTAATAGACAAATAATCTAATTCCATTTAATTAATATGCTTTGTATTAAATAATGTATGCTCTTTTGCAAAATAAATCATCTCTCTCTCCATATGTTGGGAAAATTTCCAATCTTGTGGGGTGGGGGCGCCAGGTTGGAAACTTCCAACACTTGGGAATCTTGAAGCCAGTCTAGATGATTTTAGCAATATTCAGGTTCAGATATCTATATTTTCTCACTGGGCCCATGCATCCGGAGTTTTATCCCCCGGTTTGCATGGTGGCCAATCAAAGGCTACTAATCAATTCACTTCAGAATGGCATACAATCTAGAGCTACAATGTGTCATGCACTTGGGAAAACCCAAAGCCCAGGCCTTGTGCATGAGTTTGGTCTGTTTCAAGGGGGTGATGCGGTTGGAAATTCCAAGGTGGACACCCTAACATTGGAGACCCTCCAGCCTACGTCCCTGCTCACTTGACACATTATCAGCGAGGAATAATAATGTGCCTTATAATAGCCAGGTTCAGACACCCATGACACCGATTTCTAATGATTCATTTGTATGAATGTTTAGCTAATAATTCAAACAATATGTTACTGCATGTTGAATTTAATAGCTGAGCACTCGAACAAATGAATCAATAGGATTCAAGTCGCTGCTCATTACAGCACATTTAGTCACCAAAGGATTAACATCCATATAATAATATTTGTAACTACATGATTCTTTTCTCTTTTGTTATATGTTACTGCTGGTTGAACTTTATAGCTAAGCATTCCTACAAATTAATCAATAGGATTCAAGTCATTCTCATTACAGCATATTTAGTCACCAAAGGTTTAACATCCATATAGTAATATTTGTAACTGTAGGATTCTTTGCTTTTTTATATCTTCTATTAAAAAAATCAGAGATCCCTAGTCAATCTCAAATATGATTGAGTGAAAGGTTATCGTGCTTGTATATGCTTTAATAGCTGCATATTCTAGAATTCTAGAATGTAACCTAGACAATCAGCATCCAGCAAGCGGATGCCCGACATAAACTTCATAAACTGCGTAATCAGAACATTGTATGGGTGTCAACGAACTTTTAACGTCTTATTTTTGGCTTTTTGTTGAGTAAAATACGTCTACGAAAATAGACAACACTAGCCGATGTGCCCCCTCTTCGTCCGGGCTATTTAGGGATTTATTTGTGATCGTCTCCGCCTGGACAAACTATTGTTCGATCGGCCCGGAAACATGCCTATATGAGCGAATATGGTAAAGGTCAAGGTCGCACGTGAAATTGGACCCACCCATATTGTTTCCGGGATCAAAGTAGGCCTACATTATACCAAATTTGAGTCGGATCGGTCGAGGTCCAGAAACATGCCTATATGAGCGAGGTCAAGGACACGGTCACAAGTGAAATTGGACACGCCCATATTGTTCCCGTGATCAAAGTAGAACCAGCTACCAAATTTGAGTGGGATCAGTCGAGGTCCAGAAACATGCCTAAATGAGCGTATTTGAGTGAGGTCAAGGTCAAGGACACGGTCACACGTGAAATAGGACCCACCCATATTGTTCCCCGGATCAAAGTAGGCCTACACACCAAATTTGAGTCGGATCGGTCGAGAAGTTTTTCGAGTCTATAACACAAATACATACATACAGACAGAAGTTCCAAAATATATAATAGATAAAATACAAGACATATAACTCTATATATTCCGTCTGCGCTCACGCTTTCCGAAGTCCAGTGCAATGAAATTTCACTATTGTTAACCGGCTATTGACTCATGGAAATGTTGGGCCTGCAAAACGCGTTATTTTTCAAACTAGCTGGCGACTTTGTGAATTTTGATAGGCGTAACACAGCTTATTGGATAAGCATAGAAAGTCAGTGTAATTCATCGAAATTAATGACAAGTGGTGAAAATTTCAACTTAATGCATAGTTTGTTGTGTTTATCTTTATATACTTTCACAAAATTGGCAGTTTGAACCATGTACCATGGCAAATATTAGCAATAGTTTTACCCGTATAGAACGATTAAATGGGGATAGAACCGACTCGATCAGGAGAGAACCCAAACAATTATCAAAATTCGCGGTTTTTGTCGTTATTATGACTCGCACAATGAATTTTTCGTTATTAACACGCTCATTGGCGCCACATATTGTGATGGGATCGATAATAACTAATCGAATTATCACCTAGATGCCTCAAAATTGCGTTTTAACTGTCAAAAAGTCGTGAAAATGTATAATTTCGATCAGCAAGAACCGTCACAAATCAGGCAAGAACCATCACAAACTGGCGATAGAACGATTTCCGATGTAACAGTTCCTACACAGTGAATATTTCTAACACATTCAAACTTTTCAAAATTATAATTCACAAATTTTCGGGTCCATAAATAAATTCCATTATGCGGAGATCGCGAGTGTTTTACAAAAGATAAAGAAACAGATTTAAGAACAGCACAAAGTACTACAATACATCAAAGGGATTACCACAGTCATGCAAGGAGGCAGAAAAAATGGTGTTGCATTCACAAACTTTTATGTAATTAGGACAACAACCCTTTATTTAACATGTAGACTACATTAAGTGTGAATTATGCATTGGGATGCTCTATTATTCATTTGGAGGGGTGTTTTATTATACAAGTGCAGAGAACATATGATTCCTATTCAGTCATTTGGAGGGAATGTTCAGATAATAAGACTAATTTCAACAAATGGCTTTAGGTAAACATTAGACTTTTTGTTAAACTTGTTATTTAAAGATTTTCCAAGGGTATTACATACATGTACTAAAATATAGAAACAGGAATGTATGTTCACTCACCTGCCCTTCACAACATTGACGTTATGCTCGAGCTTGTCATAATCAATCATCTGATCAGGTTCCAGGCGGCTCATAGCAACCTATAATACATATTATAAGTACAGTAACAGCAATAAATCTGCCATATGACTCCGACTGAACTCAAAATCGCAGGTTCCCATGCTAGATGACATCTGTGCCAAGTTTTTTAACAAATTCGCTTGAAAATGACGGAATACAGGCGCGGACAAAAGATGTGTCCAAGGATGTACGATTCAATGTGGATAAAGGGCAATAACTCTGCCAAAATGAGTCCAACCGAACTCAAATTCGCAGGTTGACATCTGTGCTAACTTTTTTTTAAATTGACTGGAAAATGCAGATTACAGGCTCGGACAAAAGATGCATCCCAGGATGTACGATTCTATGTTTGCCGTTTGTTCAAGTTATCGCGCCTAACAGCCTTAAAATTACTAAAAATAGATAAAGAGCCACAAATCTGGCTAAAATTTTGGGGTGGGACCACAGGGGCGTGTTGTTAAAAATAAGTACAAAATAAAATAAAATATAAATTAAAACCAAGTGTGCCACAAACACATCACTATTATTGAGATATAATATGTTACATGAGAGTTCACAAAATGAATACATCCTCAATTCTAATGGTCATAACTCACAATCACTTGAACCGATTCCTAAAATTCCACCACCAATCGATTGAGTAAAAGCTATATTTTACAAATCTGGTAATCAATTCTAGGATAAACTGTTAGACAACCTATAAAACAGACGATGAAAATAATATTCATGGAGAGCACTGGCATGATTGCCATGCTTTACTAAAGGAGAAAACAGTCCATCCTTTCAAACTCAATATTTATCGATAAAAAAAACCCACATTTTGTTTAAAACTTCTACGTGTATCGACAGATCTAATGTTAATCTGCCCAAATCAATAGCATATTTGAATCCAAGTCTGAGAAGTCTCCAATTTTTTAGCAATAATTTTTATTTATTTTTGCATTGAAAATAAACTCAATGACCTGCTTGGCGACTGAGCGTTCTGATCATTGAATGGTTAAACAGTCATCACACATATTTTGTAAACTACAAACCCGCTTCATAATTATCTTTAAATATAGAAAGAGTGGAGACCTGGTTCAAATATGCAATTGATTTGTACAGATTAACATTATAACTGTCGATACATGTAGAAGTTCTTTACAAAAGGTGGGTTTTTTATCAATAAATATTGAGTTTGAAATAGACAGTCTGTTTTCTCTTGTATAAAAGTGTGGCCCCGAGCCAGCGCTCTCCATGAATTGTCAAATCCATCAATAAACAGCTAAGTTATAGAGAATTATGACGGTGCGCCCACCAACAGTCCCTTGTCAAATCATTAAATAAAAAAATAAATAAACTAAAAGCAAAACTGAGAAGTGAACACAGGTCCGGAGACTTTAAATAATACATATATTATATATTTATGAGTCAATATATAATAAAAATAAAAGTTCCCAGACCCCTGTGGAAATGAATGATAAAATAGATGAGCATCACAATTTAGCATATATTACCTTTGCTGCTGCAGAAGATATTGGGTTGACATGGAACAGCCTGGACTGGGTGGAAATACCCAGAGAACATGTTCCCTGAAACAGAAGAATAATTTCATTTTAGTACTGATATGCCTGTGATCCTATCAATAAAATTTTGTTTCTTAATATAATAATCCTTTCTATACTGAATGGATTATTCCATTCAGTTATAATAGTATACATTGGAGCAGTCTATTATTCTTTTGGAGCAGTGTTCAGGTAATAGGGGTCTACAATAATACTACATGTACATCACAAAAGAAGTGTTGGCGGCCATGTTATTTTTTACGAATGTTGGGGGAAAATATGAAGGCTCCCATTATTATTCTTTTGGAGGAGTGTTCAGGTAATAGGGGTCTACATGTACATCACAAAAGAAGTGTTGGTGGCCATGTTATTTTTTACGATGCAAAGAGTAATATCCAAGATATACATTGGAGCAGTCTATTATTCTTTTGGAGGAGTGTTCAGGTAATAGGGGTCTACATGTACATCACAAAAGAAGTGTTGGCGGCCATGTTATTTTTTACGATGCAAAGAGTAATATCCAAGATGGCTGCCAGCGGCCTTGTTTTCATGCTCCTGATGCTCAGTTTAGAGAATAGGAAATATATGATATGGATGGTGAAAAATAAAGCAAGAAGTGGGTATATATAAATTCCAAGATGACCGGTGGTGGCCATGTTTTTCAACAAAATTCAGAAAAAATGGTAAGCTCTCATCTAGAGGTCACCCCAGGCCTTAAATTACATCAAATTTTACGAGAATCAAAACATAGCGTTCTACAGGGAATCAAGACTTTTTATGAGAATAACAATTAGAATCATGATTCTGATTCTCGGCAGATTTTAAGGCCTGCATTCCGATGATCCATATGAAGTATGTTGAAGATCTGGTGAGGGGTGTGGCCTGTAGGGTGTGCTAATGGATTCAAAACTGATATCCAAGATGGCCACTGGCCAACGGAATTCGCAAAAAACGGTAAGCTCCCATCTAGGGGTCACCCCAAAATCCCTAAGCAGTTTGGTGATGATCCGGTAATAAGGGATGTGGCCTGTAGAAAATTTTTGACACTCCGTCTGTGCCCGACCCTATTAACCGACACTAATGGCCTATTAATGTTAAAATGAACATTCCAGGATAGTGCTGGGCAGTATTTCCAATACTGTTACCGTTATTTTTTTCCATAATCGGCAAACCTTATCGTGGTTACAGGTCATACCGGCCCTTTGCCAGGTACATTGTGGCAAAACCTTTATCGGAATACAAAGAAACTATTTGGTTTCTTTACACAATAGTTATCTTTCAGTTGAAAGAAACTGTTCATTCTTCACTTATATCACTTCTTTGCTGATGACATTTGACAAAAAATGCATTCCTTAGCTACCGGGGACAAAATCCAGCCCAATATTATATTGCAAGTTATGATTGCATCATTCTGAGTTATTTTTAATTGACTGAATGCCTGGGACAGCTCATTATTTCCCGGGGTGTTATCGAGTATGGCATTCATAAACGTGGATTTATATGTATTGATTTATAAAAATTCAACCAGGAAGTGATTAACAGTCTATAAGTTAAATACTTTGAAAGTAATACACCTTATTTCTCGGCATTTAATAAAAACATTAAACATATTCACACCTGGCGGAACATTCCAATATCAACTTAACAGCACGTGCTCTGTGCGAGTCAGCGGGGGTTATTTCAAAGCTCTTGGATGTATCCGCTGAATGATGCTTCCATAACTCACAATTATTACCTGCATTTGAGATCAGCGTACCTTGTCATGTCAGAATGCATGCAAACAAATGATACAATGCCACTGTTTGTTAATCCATAATTTTATAATACGGAGAGTTGGGTGTGTGTGTTTCCTTATTCATTGTAAGCTGTGTAGCTATTTTATTTCCTCCAAAAACAGTTGACTTGTGTACCAAACGATCACTACTCAACGGGGGTTTTAAGAGATTAGTTGAAATAATCGGTAATACCGTATACAGCAGTATGGTTTTAAGATGACGACGGTATTTTTATGCTTAAATACTGCCCAGCACTATTCTAGGATATACCACTTCCTCCAAAGAACTAAATTCTGCTATCTCCTATGCTGTTACATATGGCTGCTACTCTATGGCTGATTTGGTCACTCTCACCATTTTTTTGTGATAAAGGTACCCAGGTTCTGAAAATTGTGATAAAGTTACCCAGGTTGGGGAAAATCGTGATAAAGTTACGCAGGTTCATCGAATCTCAAAATAAACGAGATTTAAATGTCTTTGCTGGAAATTCGTTTGGTTTTAAGCAGTTTCTTTCAGTTTTAAATTGTTTTAACTGCTCTAAATTGAAAGGATGTAGTCCCGATGAAGTATATCAACTAATGTACATTGTATCCTTTGATATGTTGTCCTGCAGTGTAACACAAAAATACCCTATCGACCTGGCAGGGGTCAATTTAGTTTTTAAATTTTGTATAGGATTTGCAGCACTGGGTAGATTTTGTATAGCATTCCCTTTCAATACATGTTTTTTCATGAATTCAATGTATCACAATACACTTTTAAACAATACACATATCGTATCGTATCATGATTCATGTATATTAGATTGGGATTATAGATTAGATTATTTATTGGTAATGATACAAAAATATCGATACAATTTTATACAAAAGTTGTCACATGTATACAAATTGAATGAGCAATATTATATGATTATGGATGGATCTGCGGTCGACATTAACATATATCTGTAAGTGAGTGATAAAAAGAGCTCACAATTTAGATGTATATCATTAAAAAGAGATTTAACCAATAAAGTTTTAAGGTGGTTAGTCGGTGGTATTAATATTAATAAATTTTATTATTAATACTGGTCAGCCTAGGAGCTATAATTTTTATATATCATTACCAGAGATAACACTGAAAGAAGGACAAAAAATTCCCTCTTATTTCCATCGTGGTCCCTAATACTTATGATGGGTTTAATTACGAAGACTGTCCAGTCTTAAAAGGATACGGTTGGAGATAGATCAGAAACCAATATTAGGTACACATATATATGTATCACATTGCTATGAAAATTTGTGTGCTTTATAGGACAATATTTTGGCCCTAAGGCCTAAAAAAAAAGATGTTTGTTTCCGCTAATCCGACCGACCCTATTTAAAAGCGCCGAGTCTAAACTTGTTATTGCGATCGAAAAACTGACTTAAAAAAAATAATGGTATCTGTGAATGTTTCACGCATTTAACAGAGATAAAAGCACAACGGTCGCTTCTGGTGGAAATACCCACATACTAATGATACTATAGATACGTATCTCCCATTGACAACAGCCAGTGCTTTGGAAATTGGAAAGTAAACATAATTCACACCACAACAACAGCAACAATGGCTACCTCCGTAGGCCAGCACATTGTTGTGGCTATCTATCTGGACTAAGGCCAAAACAAGAAATAGGTGTGTTTGGGGTCTCCCGACCGACCCTATAAAAAGTCGCCGACCCTAATTATTTTATTGATTATGAAAAAAAAAAAGTGTGTGTTGTCTCCACGAACCCTTTAACTCCGACTCATGTGTGGACATTACAATGCCATCTTCTTGAAACACATTGTATTAATAGATCAATCAGTCGCTAGTGGTCCACTGATCAAAGCACAGACCTGACCTGACCTCAATTTTAATGACCTATTTCAACAGTAAAAGAGATCAGATCGATAGACAACGAAGCCAAAATTGAAGAACTCTTCTTTTTAATCCACCCGGATAAGACTGACTTCAGTAAGGTTGAAGTGAGGTGCCGTACATCGGCTGAGTCAGCGCCGTTCGACATAA
Organism: Siphonodentalium dalli; assembly: GCA_032622095.1. Classification (NCBI taxonomy): domain Eukaryota; kingdom Metazoa; phylum Mollusca; class Scaphopoda; order Gadilida; family Siphonodentaliidae; genus Siphonodentalium; species Siphonodentalium dalli. Next base: position 165,799,821 of record CP136065.1, on the reverse strand, counting down.
ATGTTGAAATGAAAGTTAAGGAGTTGTCAGCATTCAACATAAACCATATCAAGTTTGTTTGCGGTGATAGAGAGATCGTGGAAAAACAGATCGGAACATGATACAGTCAAACTTCGTTAAGCTGAACGTCGGTAACTCGAATACCCCACTTAAGTCGAAGCCATTGTCTGGTCCCGGCTGAGCTTGTGTGCAAAGCCAATAGAATAATCACGGTTAAGTCGAAGGTGGATAAGGCCAAAAAAAAAAACCTCTTTGTTTCAGATACCCTGCCTGGCTGAGATTTTCTTGCCTGCCTCAATTTTTTTTTTCAATTTTCTCCACTGAGAAGGCTAGTCAAAAGTTACCTGTTACAGTGTCAATGTGAATATTTATTGTTTTTTCCCCAATCCCGAAAGCAAAAATAAGTCAGAACTTTATTGGTAGAGATCATACTGCCGAGTGAATGAATTCAAGGGACAGCATGTTTTTACCCAATGATTGGCTCATTTTCAATGCACATTGATCTACCATATTCCATGGGACTGTAACTACACTTTTTTTGTCACTTACGGCTGAAAGTTTTTTTTTTTTTAAATTGTAAAAAAAAAATCCCTGCCTGCCTGTCTGGAAAATTATCCCATTGTTATCGGAAACAGAGAAGTTTTTTGTTTTGGCCTAAGTAGAAATTCCGCTTAAGTCGAAACAAAATTTGGTCCCACCAGCCAGCTTATAACACTAATTACTATGGTTAAGTCAATTGCCTAAAAAGCTGTGAAGTTTCCGGGAGTCTTAACGAGGTGCGTGGATCAATTTCCCTGTGTGAGGATTAGAAGTGAAGACGAGGTCATAGAGTGCACCAAGCCCGACCCGACAATCGATGATGCAATGCATAGCTGCGACATTGTACTGCGTTATCTCATGACCCAAGCAGACACGAGCGACGACTTAATGAAGATACTGGGCATCAGCGATAAACTAAAGAGAGATTCAACAACTAATTTTTTGCAGAAGCCACAGTCCTCGATAACCAGTCACTTCCAATCCTGAATCCCATTTTTTGTAAATACTATTGTAACCACTTCCGGGTCAAATGTACTTTAGTTATTTCTATCGCGAATTTGTTGATGTTTTCTTATCATATTCTGTGTTTTTATTATATTATTTAATAAATAATCAGAACAAATATCATCTCGTCTGTTGTATGTGATCAGCATACTGAGCATAGTCACTGACTATTGATTTAGCGTGGGTATATAGCGTGCACAAGGTTGAAAACAATTATTATCGCCAATTTATCGGATCGAAATGAATTCGACTAGTTGGAATTTGTGGTCACCAAATGGTCGAACACACGGATAACTCGAACTAAACCAATGGTCCCTTGCAATTCGACTTAACGAAGTTTAACTGTACTGTGGAAATCACCACACAGCGGAATGCATTTGATATTCTTATGAAGAAAGAAATATATATCATATGTAACATTGAATCTGAGTTTCTTGTTTAATCTATATTCCATGGGTTGACCACCTTGAGACTAAGAAGTCCATAATGTGGGCTCATATCAAGTATTATACACATACCGGTATTGTTACAAATATAGAAAAATAAAAATATTTAATAAAAAAAAATTTGTTTGCCTGCCTACTAGTACCGTCCCTATTTTTTACCAGCTCGTTAGCGGAAACAAACGTCTTTTTTTTTTATATTTAGCCTTTAGGCCTAACATGAAAGTATCAGAATACCCATCTAGAAGTATCAGCATAGTTTATGAGTCGTCATATATGGTATACATGGGCTAATTTGTGCAGTATATAGCATAATTTAAATGGTATGCATGGCCAAATAATATTAAAGCAATGCAGGAAATAAAGAAATTACTGCAATGTTCTCTCAGACTCAAGTTTACAAATTACTTTACATTTAGTATCTGTATCTGTATTTGATGCGCGCAGGATCCGTTCGGATGTATAAGCGCGTGGGATTGGATGATTTATAGGATGTTTTGTTGTTTTCAGCTGGTTCTCCGTCCATTGTCATTTGGATGGATCGCATGCTGTCTTCTTCCAGAGTATTCCAGTCCTTGATTGTTTTAGGGAAGAATGAGTTTTTGAATTCTGTAGTCTGCGCGTCGATTAGTTCATAGGGTTTTGAGTTGTTACACTCCTGCGTAGAAACAAAGTTCTTTGATACGTACCCCTCGAACTTCCGAGCTTTGATTTTTCGACCCACTTTTTGTTTTGGTCTCAACAGGTCTTTGGTGTCGATAGCCGGGACCAGCCCGTCCACTACCTTGTCAAACAACTGGAGTCGATGGTCATACCTTCGGCCTTCTAGTGTTTGTAGCTGTAATTCACGCAGCATGTTGGTAATTGTTCCTGCCTCTTGTGATGTATAGTCCCCTGTTAGGAATCTCGCTGCTCTATTCTGTATCCTCTCTAGTTTGTCAATGTCTCCTATCAGGTGGGGGTCCCAGACAACTGATGCATATTCCATCTTTGGTCGCACTAAGGTTTCGTATGCGATCAGCTTGCTTTTGGCTGGAGCCTTCTTTAGGTTTCTTCTAATGAAGCCTAGCGTACTATTCGCCTTCTGTGTGATTTTGGTGATGTGAGATGACCATTTCATGTCCTTGGAAAGTGTCACCCCCAGGTATGGGTTTTCATCTACTTCTTCCAGTAGGCAGTTGTTTAGCTGGTATGTGAAAGATGTTGTTTTGCTCATGGACATGATATAGCACTTCTTTGCGTTGAATCGCATGCCCCACTTTTCTGCCCATAGCTCAAGCTTCTCTAGGTCTTTCTGTATAGTGACATGGTCGTTGTATGTCTTTATTTGGCGATATAGTAGACAGTCGTCTGCGAATAACCTCACCTGCGAGGAGACACAATCTGGTAGGTCATTGATGTGGCACAGGAAAAGCAGAGGTCCAAGCACTGTTCCCTGTGGCACGCCAGAGTCGACGGAAACGCTGGATGAAGCTTGCCCTTCAACGACGACTCTCATTTGTCTCTGCGTCAGGAAGTTTTCAAGCCAGGTGTGGAGCTTTCCTTTGATACCGTAGTTGCTTACTTTGGCGAGCAGTTTTCTGTGTGGCACGGTGTCAAATGCTTTTGAGAAGTCTAATATTGCGGCATCAGTTTGAATTTTCTTGTCAAATGTTGTTAGGAAATCTATGTTGGTGGTCAATAGCTGTGTGACGCATGAGTGTCCTTTCCTAAATCCATGATTTAGTGACGTCAAGATGTTATGCTTTTCTAGGTGGTTCATTATGTGTCGACATACAATGTGTTCCAGGATTTTGCAACATACAGATGTTAGAGAGACAGGTCTGTAGTTTTCTGCAAGATGGACGTCTCCTTTTTTGTAGACAGGTGCGATGTTTGCACTTACCCAGTCAGATGGTAGTTGTCCTGTTGCTAGTGATTTTTTGAATATCGCTGTCAGTCCTGGTGATATCGCATAGGCGCAGTTTTTAAGAACGGTGTTGGGGATTCCGTCCGGCCCTGATGCTTTCCCGGTCTTCACATCTTTCAAAAGTTTGGTGACCCCCTCTTCGCCGATTTCGAGGTCTTCTATCAGCTCGTGATCTTCTCCAAGTGATGGTATTTTGTCACTGGGGTTTTCCTTCGTGAACACCGATTTGAATTGGTCGACAAGGATTTGAGCTTTCATGTTGCTATCATCTTCAAGTTTCCCGTCTTTCTTCAACGAGGCGATGCTGGTGTTACCCTGTTTTTTTCGTCTTCATATATGACCAGAATGGTTTGGTACTCTTCTTTTCCATTCCGTTGAGCATGATCTTATCTAGGTGGTCCCATTCTGCTTGCCTGAATGCTCGTCTGCTAGCCTTTTGGAAGTGTTTGTATTTCACCCAGTCCTTGCTTTTCTTCGATTTCCTAGCTCTTCTGTAAAGACGGCCTTTTTTCTTTAGGATCTTTTGTAATTTGTTGTTCATCCAGGGAACCTGTCTATCATATCTCCTGCGTATGACTGGGACCCTCTGGTCTATGACTTCCATAATACCCGTTTTAAGTGACTCCCATAGGTCGTTGGTGGTAATCGATGGATCTTCAGATTTCTGGGTCAATTCTTTACTTATGTTGGTGATGTTTTCTGCTATTTCCGTCCAGTTTGCTTTTTTGAAAGCGTATGTCTTGCGCTGGGTTTGCTTCTTATGGTGCGGTCTTGGTATGCAGTCTGTGACTACTATGTCATGGTCTGAGATCCCAGGTGTAGTACTGGTTGCTTTTATGAGTGATTCGTTGTTCGTCAGGACAAGGTCTAGGATGTTCTCTTCTCGTGTTGGGTTTGTTTGCATTTGTTTTAGCCCGTGTTCTGCACATATATCAACGAGTCTTTGTTGAACTTCCTTGTCTGGTGCACCAGCTTTGACTATCATTTTATCCCAATCTATGTCTGGGCAGTTGAAGTCTCCGGAAATGATGAGATCTTTCAGGTGGTTTTTTTCCAGTTTTTCAAAGCATTTGTTTAGTTCGTTGAGGTGTTTCAGTTCTCTATGTGGCAATCCGCATGTAGAAGGCTGCAAGTAATAGGTCTTTGTTTGTTGTTGTTTTTACAGTAGCCCACTCCACTTCGCAATCCGTCACTAGGTTTGGCGCTTCGGATGATGGGATCAATTCATTTGTGCAGATGAAGACGCCTCCCCCTCTGGTGGTCCTGTCATTGCGGTATACATTTAGGTTTGGAGGGAATATCTCTGATGATTTTATTGCGTCGGTTGAGTTTGGCATTCCCGGTGATAATGTCGGGTTTGATGTAGCTGATGGCCAGTTCAAGCTCTGCTTTGTTTTGAAGTGCACTTCTGCAGTTTACTGTCATTATTCGCATATTGGTCTTGTCAGGAATATTGATGAGTTGTTTGACTGCAGTTATTGGCGATTCGGGCGATGTTGCCTGTATGCTACCTGTGGATCTCTGTTGGGCTGCTACAGTAGGGTCAGCTACTGGGCTGCTTGCTCTTGGTGGTTCAAATACTGATGAATTCAGACTATTTATGGTTTGGTTTATGGACGACAGGTTGAAGAAATCGCTTGATGTTTCCAGCTCATAACTTCTGTATGTGAAGCTGTCTATGCTGGCTTTATCACATCTACAGCAGTACCATTCAATGCTCGGGTTGGCTAGCCTTTCATACTCGGTTGTTGGCATTTCTATGCAGGATCTATGGTACCACATTTCACATTCATCGCAGCAGACCCCTCCTTTAGTCCAGGTTACATCATCTTGGCAGAGGCCACATGGATATATACTTGCCAACCTTTTCCTCGGCCCAGGGTGCTGTTCGATATCCCCTCCTATGATTAGTAGTAGGAGGAGCGCTGTTTGTAGTCTTCTGTTGTTTCTTGGTGTTTTGTAAAAAGTTAACCAAGACCACATCATTTGTGGACATACCTGTGGTTTCAACTGGCTTCTGGCATTTGAATGTTTTTTCTTGGCGGGGCTGGCTTTGGTAGGAGTGATGTACAGACCCAGTTGGGCGTGGAGACAACCACACCCGCAGAACAGCGTGGAAGTGCCCACACTTTCTGAGGTGGATGCGGGCTGGTGCCGACATCCCCCCTCATCTGCTTCGTCTTCCTACCAACAGTCATCACAGGCCTGGTTTCTGATTTTCCTCAGCCACGTCTTTGCTAAGGGTTCATCAGGGTGCAGTCCATCCTTGTAGAGATTGAAGTTATATTTGTGTAGGCTGCTATGTTTCCTTCTCACTTTGGGGTTCTTGCTGATGTCATTTGAGAATTTTGGTGAGTGCTTGTGATTTTCTCTATTGAGTTCCCCAATTGAGTTGTTTAAGACTTTACTAGTAAGTCGATAACTTTCAGGGCGAGGGTGTTATCTTCTCCGTTATATGGTGGTATGTCGGGGACGGTAGGATATCTTCGCCTGTCTCGATGTCGCTTGGTGAGTTTTGCGTGTGTTACCTTATTGTATTCTTTGATGGAGTATGTTGGAATCTCCAGGAAGGTGACTCTACAGGACCTCTCTTTCTTAACAGTCTTTCCAATGTCTCTCAGCTCTCGGTTTAGTGAACTTGTTGACTTTGTTGATAGTTCGATATAACCAGTTCGCCTATCTCTTGTTGTTAGATCACAGGTTCCTAACCACACGTATAGGTGTATTGGGCCTTTTATTTCTTTTTGGATTTTTCTGCGGATGTTTGATCGCAGCCATCTAGCACTTTCGCTTGTATTTGAGCCACTCTTATACCACCATGTGATTCCACTCTCGATCTTGTCAGTCTTGGATATTTGCTCTTCAATGTAGCATGCTTTGCTGTCACTCAGTACAACTGGTGTTCTTTTTGGTGTTCTATGTTTTGGTCGTACCGGTGGGTGGTCTCTGATATATTTCTTCAGCTTTGAGAGAGACATTTGATTTTCTTCTTGTTGAGGTAGTTTCAGGTGGTCCGGCTATTTTTTGTGGTTTCGCGACACGTTGAGACTAGTGGGTTAATAAAACAAAGCAATATAATTTTTATATTTTGTGAACAGTCTTTATATAAGCTCTGAATTTCTAGTATGTGTATGCAGTTGACACTATCAGTCTATCACCGAAATCCAGAACGCTGGGGGTTAATGGTGGACGGATCGAAAATAGCCTGCGTTCGTTTGCACTCGGTAACAACAATGTAAATATAGGTCAATTTAAGCCAACAAAATGGTCATAAGCAAAGAATCAAGAATGTTTCCTGTCCAGGTTTGCACAGGTGTCGATGGTCAACACATCCAAGAATATGTCAGCACAAGTTTATACACAGTAAATAAATATTAACAAAGTTTGAAACAATTTTGTTTGAATTTTTCCGATGAGTTGAAAAATCCGCCATGTTTCCGCGCATGCGCATCCGCATCCCATAGTAGGGCTATTTTGGCAATCAAAATATGTAATTACTAGACCTGAAACGATTGTTTAGAGCTTCTTACAATTGTTGTAAGTTTGAAATTATGGGGTAGTTATTATACAGGTAAAAAAATTATAGTTTTCTGTGATAACTCATCATCTGTTTGTGTGTTAAATTCAGGTGCCACGCATGATTCATTTATGCAGTCATGTTTGAGGGAAATTGAATTTACAGCGGCCACTCATCAATTTGAAATTAAGGGCATACATATATCAGGAGAATTAAATAGAATTCCAGATTTGTTATCGAGATGGAATGAAACCAATGCCAATAAATTTAGAGAATTGATGATTGACCGTTCTGTTGAATTCCTGAGTTTTCCTGATGATATCTTCAAATTTACTCATGATTGGTGAATATCTTTAATCTTACAGATATGGCGATGAAACAATTGAAAGCAGAAGTAACTTTATCTACACGAGCCGCGTTTGCCCCAGGAACTCTCAAGAATTTAAAGATTCAATTTGAATCCTTCTTGTTATTTTGTGTCCATTTTGATCTGGAGTCACTTCCTGCAACAAGTCAAGTAATTCAACTTTATGCACAATTTCTCAGTAGATCATTTGTTTCGGTGGAAGCTATCAAAAATTATGTAGCTGGAGTAAAAACATTGCATTTACTCACAGATCATCTATTTCCATCTGACAGTTATCAATTAAAATTACTTTTCAAGGGTATAGCTCGCTTGAATCCACATTCAGTTAAACAAGCCGAACCGATCACTCCTGAGATTTTATTGGAACTACACAATTTGCTTGATATAAAAAAGCCAGTAGATGCTACATACTGGTGCTTGTTTGTAATAGCCTTCTTCACTTTTGCAAGGAAGTCAAATTTGGTTCCAGATTCTAAGATAGCATTTGATCCTGCTAAACAACTAACAAGAAGGGATATCATTTTTGATAAAAATTTCATGATTGTGATCTTTAAATGGTCAAAAACTAATCAGTTTGGAGAAAGAAAGTTAGAAATACCATTGGTTCCAATTCCAAATTCACCACTTTGTCCAATATCTTCTTACCTCAACATGTGCGAATTGAATCCAGCCTCACAAGAAGAACCAGCATTCTTTCTAAAAACTCCGAAGAATCCAATAACTTACTACAATTTTCAAAGTAAACTAAAATCATTGATAGAAAGAACTGGTAGGGACCCCGAGAGGTTTTCTTCGCATTCATTCAGAAGGGGTGGTAGTACAGTGGCATTTAGGTGTGGAGTTCCATATGATATGATTCAAATTCATGGCGATTGGAAATCTGATGCGTACAAGCGATATTTAGAATTGAGTATTGATGATAGATCTCAGATGGCAAAAGTTCTTAAAGAATATATTTCTAAATTGTAATGAGATGAAGAATTCCATGTTTTTCATGTTCACAGAGTAATTTTATGTTTTATTGCAGAAAGAGCTAAGTCTGTTATATTAATCTCGGATTCCATATGCAAATATGTTGAAGGTGTGAACTTCACAGAAGTTATGGCGTATCGAGGGGCTTCAATAGAGCGGATAACTAATATTATTAAGAACAACAAGGGGAGTATCAGTTCCAAGTATTTGATAGTTCATGTTGGAACCAATAACGTTAACTCACATAGTGTGAAGAAAATAAAAACTTTGTTCAGTTCCCTCATTACAGTGGTAAAAAAATATACTCCATGTGAATTGATTATTTCTGCCTTGATACCAAGACCAGTGGATTTTCAGAAAACAGAACATATTATCATAGATATTAACAAAGAATTGTTGTCTTTATGCCAAGAGAGGCATATACGATTTGTTAGAACGTATAGGTCTTTCATCCATAAAGGTACCCACACTCCTATCAGAGAATTGTTTGCATATCAGGATGGTGGTCTGCATTTAAATTTTGATGGCACGAAAGTTCTGATAAATTTTTTCATTCAAGTGGTGAAACATCTACATTGAGTTTAACATGAATTTGTGGCATTGTTTTAAGTCATAAAGCAAATTGCAATACATGTATGTTTAGTACATGAATAGTCACATATTATGTAATATTTAAGCAAGATACAGGCAAATGTACAATGTGTTGCATTATTTATCATTTATTATTGTGATTATATTGGTGTTTTCACAGAACTTGATACTGATGTCCTCTACCACTTTTCCTTTCAGGAGATAGTCTGAACCACATCTTCTCCCAGGGTGATTAGAGGCTCAGATAGTACCTCTAACCTCTGGTCCCTTTCCCTTCCCGGATGGCATCAATATTGAGTTCTCTGGAGGCCGATGGCTTGGCGGTTGAGAATCACAATCATTATCATAATTCATGGGTATATGGATGAGTGTATGTGCAATAGTGAGAGTAAGGAGAGTGTAAGTATTCATATTTATTCATATGTTATTATTGGAGATTTTATCTCAATAAATAATATTATTGCCAAAGTAGTCTTGTTATTACACACCTGAAGTCCTATATATCTTAAAGTGGATATGTCATAATTTGGCTATGTTATAACTATCCGCCGAATTCTATAACGGCAGTCGGCTTATATCTATAAATAGAAACATTACCTCGCATTCCTGCGACAGTATTATTGCATGGCTGGAGAAGCCTATAGATCCTATAGCACTGCAGATATAGAACCTGTTGATTCATCTACTATATCTCTAAATGGAAGAAGAAAGCGATGGGCAAAAAAGTGTTTGGCTCGTCATTCCAGCATGATCCTATCGTTGCAAGTTCACGAATTGCAAGAATATGTACAAGGAGGAGTGGGGAAAAGAGGGCCTTGTCGGTGTTTGACTTGCGGCGCTTTTTGCAGCCAATTTTGCAAATGCGCTGTGTATATTGTGAGCGGTCAAATCCAAATTGGGCCTTAGTTTTCGAGATACCCCAGCATGTACATTGGTAGAAATATGTGTAACCAACGTTTTATGGAAGGTAAATCTATATATCATTTACGAAAATGATTCGTGGCCTTATCTGAATTGGCGGAAGCTATGTGTGGTAAGACTATTTGTGAGTTTTCGCAAATAACAGAATCATGACTATTCAGACAAACTGTCACTCGTCAACTCGGCACAAAAAATAGATCGTTGGACGTAGCACCCATATGTTATCGTTTGGGGGTGGAGCATTTCCTACCTAAAAATGTAAACCTTATTACAATAAATATACCCACAAATGTTGAGATAATAGGCAAAAATATAACCGGCCTCCCCAGTGCCATACAATTCAAAATAAAGCCATCACTGGCAATAGGAACCAATAATGGTGAATAATGCGACGTATTTGGTTTTATTTAATATCAATCACACATAAGAAGTGTCAGATGCGAATTTCCATCCATATGCACTGTTATAATTAAGAGTATCAAAATCCAAGATGGCATCCAACATGGTGGCCGATTTTAATTTTAACACTTAGTGAACTGCCATACGAAAATCAAGAAAACGGTATATCGCAGTGGTATATTTTATATTATTGTTATGACTACATAAATAACATTTCATCAAACTGTAGTTTCATCATTAATCCATTTATCAATTGATGAGATAAAAGGTAAAAACTTAACCCTCCCCAATGTCATAAAATTCGAAATTAATCCCATCGCCGGGAATCGGAACCAACGAATACGGAAGCCAGACAGAATACGTCTCATATATGGTATACAGTTTGCATCGATGTGTTGATTGTGTGCATATATTAGTAAACCGTAATGTGTTGCGTTTTCTTGGTGACGGATACCGAAAATGCCAAGAAAAATACAATTGCAGATGAATCTTTATCATATTTCAAATTGACTTTATTGTACACTCGATATGCGTGGTGTGGATGACTAATATAGTGTCTCTCGATCTCGCGGCATGTGGTCTGGTAATATCCTATATCATGTTCTAAATGTCCCACCCCCATTTATGACACATGTGTGACACGAATATGGTGTGTGTTCTATTCATACAAGGTTAGCGCTGCAAGAAATTTGCACTTATATGGACTTTGTTTCAAATATATGGAGAAAGACAAACCAACAAACGTAACACAGGTTGCAATGTGACAATCTTCACTGGAAACATGCACGTTGGTGGTGCATTTATAATAATTGTCGTTCGATTGCATTCATAAGCACGGCAATTTATAAGCAAACTATAGTATTTCACCGGAAAGCTATATATGCTTTGCCAATGATTCTTTATGACTGGTGGCTTTGAATTAGAAACAATTTATAAATAACGACAAACAGTAAGATAGTAGCAAATATCTAAATACAACAGAAAGGATGACAGGCCTGGTTCTATTTGCAACAAACACTAGCCATCAGTCTTGAACTATATAACATGTAGTGTTTATAGGGTTTGGTTTATGGCGCACTGGCCATATCATGGCATTGTATGTTTAATGGAGAAGGACATGCAGCGCAGAGTATTAATCTGGTCGCGAAATAAATTTACTACACACAGCACAGAAACCACACACCGCGACTTGCCCAAATATTCGAAAGTTATTTTCACTTAAAATCACACATCAGTTCCGATCGGTATTCACAATTTTCGTTAATTTGGTGTCCGTATGGAGCTACAAGTAACTCAGAGTAAGTCAGCGTGGTGCAACTAAACACTTTTATAAATGCCATGATATTGTGAGTAATTTGTAGAGTAATTTGTGTTTGTCCAGAAAACATGGAAGTGTCATATTTAAGTGTCACATTGCTGAAATTGCATAGTTCCACATAGTATGAATCTTAATCAATGAAAATGGGTTAATTAGAAATGAATTTAAGATATGCCCTTGTCTCTGTATAGTGTATGGTCAACATGTCGTCATCGGAGCCATTGATGACATTTAGTCACTGAGCGCTAATTGATTGATTCACCATCAGAGCACAATCGGCAAACCTCGGTGATTTCCGTATACGCAAATATACTATTTCTGCAAGAACGATAATCCGAGAAGTTGCGATTGTATCAGAGCCATGTAATACTTGTGAATGAATACCTGCCCGCGAAGAGAGGCAAATGCTGCTCACCAATTTTAGATTAATGTATGACGCTATGCTACTCCATTCCAAATATTAGAATTAAAAAGCCAAATTAATATGTGATATATACAATCAACTATCAGAGCAAACAAGGTGAAACCATTGGAACAGTTACTGAAGACTTCTAAATTGTGAGATTGATTCTTTTTACCACCAACTACAATCCTTAGTGGCGCATCTGTGCGGAAGTTTGTGACCGTGTGGTGGTTAAGGGGAAACGCACGGTTGCATAAATCCAGCCCAAAATGGTAAGATATTTTCAACAAAGAATTTCTCTGGATCTATCTGGCGAAAATCTTGAATTTCACTTATCATCATCTTCATTGTATATATAATCTGAGAAATTATTAAGAGACGATAAAAACAATGGATTTTAATACATTTGAGAGGTTGGAAATATAATTTTTGTTTTTGTCCATTTGGGTACCAAGAACTGCTCGAATAATAGTAATTTCAGTGAAATTATTTCACACAACATAGCTTAATATTGCATTGGCTCTATGCAAGGAGTCTTCATTTGTATCATAATGTTGAGTTAGATTTTAATAACATAATATAGAATCATACACCCATATATTATAATGAAGAATAAAGCAGTCACAAGTACTACAGCCCAATGGGAACAACTGTGGTCCCATCAAGCAGGGAGCGGTCAACTGGAATTAGGCCGCAGTGTTAAGAGATATGGTGGTCAGCTTTAATTTAGTTATCATCACATGAACCAGCCCTTATCTCTGAACAATGTTTCATTTATCAACATTCGTGACATGAACATTCTCGAATATAGAAAATTCTTTATGGGTAGTTGCCTTTCTAATTGTAAATAATTATTAAATGTCACGAATCAAGAAAAATTAAGTCTCCTCTCATCATTCTCACGATCTTCAGATATGTCTATGTTCCAGATGGTATACGATTCGGGAATGAGGGACCACACTCACAAATTACACCCCAATAGATGCAACAAAGACACCCATTTGCACTTCTTTGCAGACTGAGTGGTGCTTCATTGGAGCGATTTATCACAGTTCGTGGTAGATTCGGAAGACCTGAAAACCTTCAAAGAAAGACTTGATTCGGAATTTTGGAACATCAGATATCATTTCGACGAGTAACAACCTAATACCGCGTACATACATAAACTGTGAACAGACAGCTTGCAACGCGTGAAAACTTCAAATTATATTTCATATTACGTAACTTGGGCTAAAATTTATTGCGACTTGTTGCCGACATATTTGTGTTATGTTATGATATCATGCTGTCTAACAAAACTCAGACCGTATTTCATTTCAATCAATATATAGATGAAAGTAATGAGACGGAGTCTGGATATATATCAGACTGGATATCATGGATATATGAACTGTACTTTTGAAAACAATCTATTTTACAGAGGTTCTTGGAACCGGAAAACAGTGAAATTTTAAATATTTGTCATAAAAGTGAAGTAAATGATGTTATACTATCCAATGGGTCGATAGTTCTTACATATTGGCTGCGGACACCCGTATTACAGTAGCGATGCCATATAGTAGGTGTGACAATTTATTATGGTGGAGTTTGGTGACAATTGATCGTCATAATTATGTGCCATATTATAGCTCGCCATGTTGCCCGCTGAGTTTCCGCACAATGAGTCGACTCGACCAATTAACCCATTGCGTTTCACCAAGGTTGATCTCTACTCATTACGTTTTGCTACATTGTATTATCTACGATATAATATAATTGCACGATCGATCGTCCAGAATTGTGTTTGACCATGGCAATCCATCATTCACTTACATATCATGCACGTAGTATTTTATTGACATGATCTCACTGCATGTTTATCTACTTATATTAATTTCATGCGTATTAAGACAGTTCCCCAATTGCATTTTTAATTTTGCGACGTTTAGTTCTACGCATAATTCCGCTAACATTATCATGTGGGCCGATGAAGCTGTGTCGGAATTGTTGGTTGGGAGAAATGTAGCTGAGAGAAAGTATCTGGAATAAACAAAGCGAACAATATATACAAGGACCAAAACAAGAAAAAGGCTGATCATAACGAACTTTGGAAGACTCATTGTGCGAATATGCAGCGGGTGACATGGCCAGCTATATGGCATATTAATTGTGACGACCAATTGTCACCAAACTCCACCATAATAAATTGTCACACCTACTATGCCATCGCTACTGTGATACGTGTGTCCGCAGCCATTGTGTCACAATAATCGCTTATACCAAATTTCCGAAAGAAATTCCTGACAGATTTTTAGCAAATACATTTAGACATATACCAGGAAATTTAGGCAAAACATGCATCTGACACTTAAGTCATCATCTATTATGGCACCAATTGATAAGATTTCTGAATGGTGAAACTCCTGTCTGATCGGAAATGTTCTTCTATATAGTCATTACAAAACAATACAATATACTATACTGGGGACTCTTATTGAATTTTTCGTATGTCCGTTTACTAATTCATAAAATGGTGGCCGCCATAGAGGATGCTTTCTTAGATTTTGATACACTTCTAATTTATGGGGAAATTAAATTTAGCGTGATCTGTAAGAGTTTGTTTTGGACGAGTATGGTAGGCCGGTCCTGTTTCGCACTTTTCCGGAGAATGGCCCATTTGCTGATCATAATTCTTATTCGTTGTCTAAAACTTGTCTTGTACTACACGTTGATGCAAAAGTACACTATAAGAAAGCTATAGCAAATGGATAAGCCGGAATAAAGGGAATTGGTATCTGTTATACTTGCGGCATATGCATTGTGTTGTTATAATATAATTGTCCAAGTTGTATTTCGAATGATGCAGACAATTTGTTATCGAAAAGACTGTCTAAAAGGTGTGCATCATTGATTATTACCTATGACACATGGAGAAATCACCCAATGTCCAGGGCACCCTTAATTATCGTTGATTATATTTTCCCGATATGAATCTCGAAGTTTGTGGCCGTCGATTTCTGGGCTATCCGGCGGAATCGTCCGTTACAAGAGGAGTTCATTAATTATACGACGTACCATACAACACAAAACATGAGCAGTCGCAAATGTATGGGAGAGCGGGGCATGTTGGAACGTTTTATATTCAATCACACATACAGGAAAATGTGAGCATGGGCCCCTTCCTTTTTTCAACTATTATTATAAAGTATATCAAAGACTTTAAATATGGCATTTCATTATATATGATCCATTTCGCTTTTACATAGAAAAAAAAATTCGTTCCAGCATGCCCCGGGTTAAATTGTTTGAAACCAGGGGCAAATTGGAACATCGACTGGGGTAAGTCAGAACACTGATCATGTAAGGAACACATATGAAATCAATGCAAAGTTCAAGGTAAAACTACTAATATATTCCAAGAACTATATTAAATTGCTAGTATAAAACATAATAGCTGAGTCCGATGCATAAAGTATGTACGAGAAATCTTCATCATTGGAAAACGCAACACATCCAATGAAAACGTCGTTTCACACACGGGAGGGGCGTAGCAGGGCAAATTTTGGAGGGGTTTTTAGTGCATGCTATCTATACAAACCTCCCCATTTGCCACACAAATAATTATTCATCAACGAAAACATATTGAAATCATATTTAGGACATGGTTGCAAGCAACTGAGATGAATTCATCCATAATTCCTTCTGAATTGTTCCATAATGGTTAATTATACTAGCTCAATGCCAAATTTTATGGGGTTTTCCCGTAAGTCGCACTATGGGGACACAATGGGATGTTCCAACATTCCCCCGACGTGGAAAAAGGGTCTGATGGTACACGATCTTGGAAAGACACTAATTAATCAGTATTTTGTTTTATTTATGACTGAAATGAAATGAAACTGGATCAACTGACATAATTTACAACCTTTACGTCCCGAAATTATATCTTGAACAATGATACAACCTGAAAATCGAAAAAATTACTTGATACCCCCCCCCCCCCCCCAAGATATTTTTGTGCATATCTCTTACACCATTCCGAGAATAGTCAGAATGTTTTTTGCGTTATACGTGCATATATGCAAGAGTGTTTTCCACAAAATAAGTGGAAATTGTAGATGCTGTTTTATTTTTTAACAAGAGAGGTGTTTCAATATACCCCACGTTTCAACATGCCCCGGTCTCCCCTATACCTTTTTGTTTATTATTTAATGTTTATGTATTATATGTATTTTTATTATATGCATTATTATTATTAAATAGAGTTATTATTAACATACATTTGCCTTATTAAAACTTAAAGGTTCCCGCCATTATAGCCCAGCGTAACAGCGTTGCCAATTATTGTTCTAGTTAATCCTGGTTAATCCGATAACATGCATGTAGGCTACACATATCTACACGCTCAGTTCGATAAAATCAACACATTCGTAATTTGTTCGTAATTTGTTGAAGTTTTTGCATTCCATAACTCAATACGGACATAAATTCCAAATTTGATTCATATCGTTTGAGAAACAAAGGAAATAATGCAATATCACGTCCGCCGGCGCTTTTTCACCTTTGAGGCTGTTTGAGGCCGAAATGTCAATTTTTACCACGAAGTTCACCACCCGCAACGAGACTTTTCACCGTCGAAATGTCGATTTTCTTACATCTGTTATTTTGGAGCCGGCATCTTACGCTTTACAGTGTGCTTCAGAACGAAACATTTCAATACATCATAAAATGTGTGATTTTGTTTTAATTTAATTTAAACGATTATAAACACGGACATACTTTGAAAATTCCATTCATATCCATTGAGAAACAATGGAGTAAAACGTACTAAACGTAATCATGAAACTCCGCTTGCAACTTTAATTTAATTGTCGCCGGAGTCGGCTTACACTTTTAGTGTGTTCCTGTAAACAAACGTGTGCGCATGCGTACAAAATAACTCGACAAAGGGAAGTAATTCTATACCAAACCAACTGTAATTGATTCCCATGGGGGATAACTGAAAAAATAAGGACATATCCACTTTAAGTGAAGGGTGTGGTAATTGGGCTATTTTGGCAATCAAAATATGTAATTACTAGACCTGAAACAATCATTGGATACGCCCCTGTATTCTATATACCTTAATTTTGACCTTTGACATTGATACTAGTGTCGAAGGTCATAATTAAATAGTACTCAAGATTCATGAACATTTCCCACAATACCTTGATCCATATAAATGCGTTTCGCGCCCAAATCTCATTCATATCGACTCGACATTTCGAACTGTCAACATTGGCAAATTTTTTTTCCCACCCTCCCATCCCTATATATATTAAACTGCGGGAGGCATTATTATTCCTTATATAAATGGTAATAGGCTTACATATAAGATTAATGTTGAGATAATTTCGTTTGTATAAAGCCTTAGACTAACATGTAAAAGCTTAAAGTGGGTTTGAATGAAACATAATGATATCTAGTATATGGCTATGAATTGAATAATTTATTTTATAATTTATTATATTGTATAGTCAGATAGCTATCTGTGATAGCGAATAACTTCATGTTTTGTAAAGCGGTTGAGATTCACAATCATTATCATAATTCATGGGTATATGGATGAGTGTATGTGCAATAGTGAGAGTAAGGAGAGTGTAAGTATTCATATTTATTCATATGTTATTATTGGAGATTTTATCTCAATAATAATATTATTGCCAAAGTAGTCTTGTTATTACACACCTGAAGTCCTATATATCTTAAGTGAAGGGTGTGGTAATTTTATGTGTATTTGACTCATCTGGCTAACTATCAAACTGCATTTTACTTTTTAGTTTAGATTGTATGTTATAATTTTTATTCCGATATTGAGGTGATATTCATTTTGGAATACTATGTTTGTGTACATATCATAATTCATATCATTGAGCATGTACTACTACTACTACTTAGTATCGTGATTCGTATGTGGATAGCCTGAGTTTGTTGCGATTTATCAACATTGATGAGGGTAGTCAATCAAGATTCAAGATTCAACTTCAAGTCGCATATGTTACAATGTCCTCATACTATATGCGACAACATCACAAGTGTGGAATTTCCATAAACAGACTATCCACGATTTTGTCAGAACTTTCACTAGCTTGTACTTGTACTTGTACTAAGTTGTAGTACGTACATTGTTGTACATTTCTGTAAAGTGTGGCCATTGAGACAACCGTGAAGGGCGCTAGACAATGACATCAGCCCTCAAAATTAGGAAAAATGTCCCATGGCAAATTTAATGCTGTGGCATTTTAGATTCCATATGTTCATAATCATATGTTGCCATGGATTTTCGCACGCCATTGACATTGCTTTAATTTGTTTAAACTTAAAGTTTAACTTTAATACTAGTATTGCCGTGGCTAATTTCGAGGGGTGGACATCTGTGCCCAAACAGATTAATGTTAAAATGAACATTCTAAGACAAACCAGTCTTCCTCTGCAAGAACTAATTCTGGCATGGGCTTATAAAAACGTAATAAACAGCATTCGCCCTTGGTTCAACCGAAAATTGCAGCGAAAATTGGAAATGCAATCAGCACAATGTCCTTCAAACAGTCAAATGTTACCTTCAACTTTTTGCCAAGAAAACCTGTTTTCAAGCGCCGAAAATAATTTTACATTAAATATGAAAAAATAAAGAAATTTTAAGATATCTTTAACGTGAAATAAAATCTTACTTTCAATGGAATTATTGCTATTTACCTTTTGTAAAGCGTGCCTAAAAACGTAGGCCATTCTTGCAGACGCGAAATCGACGACCGATGTGACCGAAGCAAAACGCACACTAAGGGGCGTAACCCTACACGGTCAGCTGACTTGAAACTGAGCTACATTTTTAACACTTTGCACATGCATCATAGAAATCGGACATAAAAGGTCTTTTTATATCCGATTTCTATATTGTGCATCATCATAATGATACCTTTCATCAACGAAAGTTGTGAATATATGCATACACATTTTTCACACCAGAAATAGTGTTTGACAACAAGGCTGAGTGTGCATGGGTCTGAAATCAGTCCAGTACGGAAGCAATGGGTAACAAAAGATCCTAGCAGGGCCCATAGTGGGGGAGGGAGGGTCTTGAAAACATTTTTAGACACAGGGTTTTAAAAAATGTATTTCCTCTAACTGACCACACCACCCACAATCCTCTGTGCCTTTTCCCCAGGCCAGCATTTGCCCCCCCCCCCCCCCCCCCCCCCTGATATAAAACAAAATTATAATTTATATCAGCCTAGCTCTTTCCAGCAATCAATTACAATTTAGAATATTCCCAACATATCAATACAACCAAAAACAGTCAAATGGTATAGTAGCATGATCGGAAGCAAGATCATAAAACAGTCCCATTAGGTATATAGTCTATCTGCTTCTCATCTTAAAAATAAGCATCATAATTAGTTATATGGAGATAATTGTGGATTTCTTCTGGTTACCATAACCATTTTAGTTTGTATAATTATTATAGTAGACCACACATAAGCAATCAAACAATCACTGACGTACTGCCCAGTCCATTAGGATGTCACATTGAGTGCATCGACCGAAAAACTTGCACTGTATGTGCATAGGCCTACGCACCATTCGAATTGTGAGCTGGGTGTTAATTCGCTATATAGGTCTTTAGAAGGTGAGATCTATATAGAATAGAAGAAGAATAAAATATAATTTATTACCATAAAGGACCCCGAGGGGTAACATGAAGTGCATAATCAAACTACACACAAATGAAAGCAAATTCAAAAATAACATGCATAATATTATTATATGATATTATAAGAAATGATAATAAGGCAGTTTAAGGACGGATAACAGAATGGATACAAAGCAGTTGTCTTGAGAGGGCAAATGTCTACTTACATGTACTTATGAATACTTGCTTGTGATGGGAAGAGGAAAGCTTTAATAGAGCTGACATAATTATGATCGGAGATATTTAAATGAAGCTGAAATTGGTGAATTATAATATTTGTTTGGAATTACAGTGAATTAATACGTCAGATGCATTCAGATAAGACATATGCCCAATCAGACAAGTGCTAATCCAGCAGTATTAACCAACTGCAAGGGCATGGCATAAAACAACAATTTAAATATCACATGATTGAAATCAATAATATAGCTATTTACATATAGACCTCCCAGTGTGCTTTGGAAGTTAGGGCTTAAATGACTGGTGCATTTAAAAGCCTTCTTTGACAAACAGGCCCATTTCAATCAGCAGATCTAGATTCTCATTTGTCATTAGCCAATAAAATTTTAATCATCACCAAGTTTTAGAAAGTTTTTGCAATATTTGGTAATTTTACTGAAAAAAAATTGCCTCGGTTTATCATAAAGAGGGCATTTTATAATAAAATGATGTTCATTCTCTATTTTGCCTAGGTTGCACCTAGCGCATGTCCTCAAAGGCCTCGCTGGTTTTTTACTTTTAATAATATGCCGTGCGGTTTCTATCTTGAGATTATGAGAACTTATTCTCAGTTGGCAGATGGCTTTTCTCATATCATTATTAGGTAGTGATAGATATGATTCCCTTTTGAATGTCTTTTTAAATGAGAAATACGTATCCAGTTTGCCTTCATTACTCGTGATAAATGAATGTCTTATTGACTTCCATTCATTCAAAAAAATATGTCGCAGCTTGTTAATTACGGACAATAGTTTTAACCACTGTCAGAGAGTTAACTGCAACTATATTTTCTGAGAGTCGAAGTTTGTCAAGTATAGATATAATGGTTGAATACCAGGTTCTTATGTTATTTTGGTGATCAATCTTGGTACACTTAAAAGCTGCAGATAATAGATTTGATGGACAATGGTGCAACCTGTGTAAGTAACTAATTAATGTCTCAATTATGGTAAAATACATTGGAAACCGTCCCAGTTCTGAAATCACTCCAATATTAGAGCTTTTCTTGTTAACACCAAGAAGATATTTACAAAACCGGAGATGTGACTTGTCAGCTATATTATCCCTATATAAGTTGGTAAAGGGATTAAATCCTTTCACTAAGTATATATAATGCTTATGTTTACATATTCACTCAGATGTATTTCAATGTTGGCAAACAGATTGGAAGCATACATATACTGGAACTGTTTTTTATGATCTTGCATCCGACCATGCTACTACAATTCCACTGGTTTGGGTTGTATTAATATGTTGGGGATATGCTAATTAATATCAGCATGCTGGAAAGAACCAGGCTGATATAATTTTGTTTCATATTATTCTAATTTATATACTAATTTTAGTTTTGGGGGGGGGGGGGAGGGAGTGTCCAAAAATGTTTGCCTGGAAAACATGCAGAGGATTGAGGGGGTGATAGGTCAGGTAGCGGAAATTATTTTTATCAACCATGTGTCTGGAAATTTGTTCACACACCCCCCCAAGAAACTTCCAGCGGTGCACACCCTATTTTGCCCCAGCGTAGTAATACTGCTGATTGGGTTTTATCCCATATGATTTTTGTAAACAAAATTTACCCGGTTAACAAAACTGGTATTATTTTACCCCGGTTCGCTAAAACTGCTACTTGGATAAATAGGTTTGGCGTGTGTATATATTCGATTCGAGATACGATTCGATTCGCGAATCTCACCCCTATCTGATTCGATTCGAGATTCGATTCGACTGTATATATACAAACCCCGATTCGCAGGGCCCTACATTTGTGGTGGCTTTCGGCGACTACTTACGGATTATTGTGTGGATTAATGTGATGCATGTGCATACTAATGATGTTACAACCTTTAAACACCACCGATATTGTTCCCACACGTTGGTAAGTAGCTTTCCAACCTGCGGCAATGTGTTGTAAGCTATATTTACCAACCTGCGCGCTGCATGCGCGAGCTCGTGCTGAACAATGGCGAATAGTCACAGTGAGTGAGATAATTCCCTGCGACAGCAAAACCGATTCGACAGAGTGAACTCTGTTCGGGTGAATATGTAACAGTTGTCGATTGTCCAATCACGCTACATTTTAAGTGGGAAAAATTTTGCAATACAAATTTCACCCAGCAGGACAGACAATTGAGTTGTCGGGGGGGGGGGCGTAGACAGTGACAGGGGTTTGGGAATTCGAGACACGACCTTGAAGAATGGAAGTGTCCAGTGTGTACATCAACATGTTCAACTAAATTTATTTAACCCGATAGACAACGTCTTTTCTTGGAAATTGTCAAAGTGATTGCCATTTGGACAGTTAATACTTCTGAACCGAATTAGAGAAATATTCGATTTTTTTTCTGAAAACAAAAACAAAAAAACAAGTTGCACAACTAATTGGGCCCACCTGTCCGAAAAATCAAACTGTCATATCAATTCTAACGTATATTGATTTTCAACATATCCAACTGATAAATGTGTAGCGTAAGTGCTTTTGAACATTTTAACCAAAGTTTTTAGGTTGACCCCCAATCTTCTGTCTCCGTGGTATGGCGATCCGCAAATAGCTTATTGTTTTGGCTCCATGAGAGGAGGCTTCATTTGTATCATACTGTTGAGTTCGATTTTTAATAGCATAATATAGCATCATATCCCCATATATTATAATGAAGAATAAAGTAGTCACAAATATTCCAGTGGAATGAAAACAAAATGGCAACACATTTTGATATTTAAAATTTTGCATTGATCAACAGGCATGACATGATCATTTTCAAATATAAATATAAATTTTCAAAGTGCCTTTCTAATTGAAAATAATGTGCCGATACGGAGGAGATCACACCCCAATAACTTTGACCAAAATGTTCAACAGTTGGGAATTTCATGGCATATGCATAGGATGTGAGTTCCTTTAGCTATTTAAGTTCATTACGCCCTCTATGGGGTGTATTCTGTTAAGGTGTTTTGGTCTGACAATGGAGCTATGTGGAAAATATTTTCACATCCGCAGCATACCATAATTGTTCCCACATAATTAGTCTCAAATCCTTACTGCCAGGGACGTGCCGATACGGAGGGGATATGGGTTATCACATCCCAATAACTTTGACCAAATGTTCAACAGTTGGGAATTTCATGGCTGCCATTTCACGACATTAATTAGAAATTTGCAAATTTATACTACCGAAATGTTCTCAAATTATGAAATTTGGAAATTTATACTATCGAAATGATCTCAAACAGTTTTTGCCTAAATTATTCAACTTAAATCATTGAAAATTCCATGCAGTGTTGATAAGTTTGACCGAATTGGGGAGCGGTAATACATCAACCCATCAAACCCAAGTCGCCACATACATTTTTTGCACACAGTTTACCATAATTGTTCCAACTCACATTCTCCCAGGCTTGAAAGTCCTTACTACCAGGGACGTGTAAAAAAATGGGTGCGTCTTGGCTGTGCCAACCTATACCTCTGACAAAAATGTTCAAAAGTTGGTAATTTCAACACATATTATCATAACAATTTCAACTGATTTGTCAGGAACGACGTCTTCAACTATTGAACAATTTTTACCATGCAATGTTGGGTATGAAACGCCCCACCAAATCACCACGTCTCTGCCTTTTGGTCTGACAGTGGAGTTATGGGGAAAATATGATTAAATACGTAATCGCTATGTGCGTATCGTTATACTTTTTGCAGGATGTTTGTATTCGCGGATGTATCTTCGCGGTTCCATGTCTCTTGAGGCAGTATGTAACTTTTATGACCGCGTCAATTGCCTTCGATATGTATGTGTGTATACTGCGAGGTTGATCTGGTGGTGTCATATGAGCTACGGGGAAAATATGATTAAATAAGTACTCGATATGTGCGTACCGGTTATACTTTTTGCAGGAAGTATGTATTCGCGGATGTATCTCCGCGGATGTGTCATTGATGCAGTATGTAACTTTTATGACCGCGTTAATTGCTTTCGATAGTTAGGTGTGAACAATGGCTGGGCTATATTCTTGACGATTTTATTATGGCAATATAATGCATAATATAAAAGACAACTTTGCTGAATTATGTCTCAGTTGGAATGTATATATACTAAAGGTCGTATTGAGAAATATCGGGAGAGTATTAAATCCGATTAGTATATATGTTTGGTCCGCATTTAGAGGCCTTTCTGGTGTGATGAATGAGAAACCTTTAGCGATAAGCCGCAGTTGTTGTAGCAATTTGAAGGATTAGTTGTTTTAACGGAATTCTGAGGTGGTACATTCACGAAACCAGTATATTTTATACTCGTTTTTGTCAAATAATATGATATGAAGAGCGTTACCATTTCTGACTATGGTGCCAAGCTGAGGAAACAACTCCTAAAACAGCGCGCAGAATTGCCAATGGAACAAAAAAAGAAGACAAAAATTAGTGTACCTAAAATCAGAACCCTGCTTGAAGTTGGAGAAGAAGACATAGAGACAGTCACAACAGATGAACATTCGATCATAGATGTACTATAGTGCACCCAAAAACAAATAACAGGAGGGAATTCTACAAGCAGTAGAACACTTTTGTTTTGTCTCAAAATATTATTATTTGTTATAATATGAATATATAAATATGTTGAATATGTTTCACACACCCTGTGCTCAACCAGCCATGCAGTCTGATGCAGGCTTTTATTTTGTTAATCAAGAATCAATTTATATCTTCTAGATTCCTGTGGCACTGGTCTGACTATATCAAATGATGCAATCTTTCAATTAAATAATGGCAACATCACAGGGAAGTGTATATATACCATCGGATGGCAAATAGCGATTCTACCGATATGCGCTATTTACCATCCGATGGTATTTAAAAAAAAAAAAATATCATATCATCACAATACACTCATATAATGACAATTAATACCCACCTTCTTGGTAAATGGGCCCAGTTGACCCTCGGTTGACCACCTACAGATATCCTGGGGGATGGTACGCAAAAAATGACCAATTTTGAAGGAAATTTCGTATATTTTGAGTATTTAGTGGCACAAGCTGTCGCTTTATGTCCACATAATCACCATTCATACCCGCCTTACAGAAAACCCGGACCAGTTGACCCTCGTTGACCACCTACAGATATCCTGGGGGGATGGTACGCAAAAAATGACCAATTTTGAAGGAAATTTCGTATAGTTTGAGTATTTAGTGGCACAAGCTGTCGCTTTATGTCCACATAATCACCATTCATACCCGCCTTACAGAAGACCCGGACCAGTTGACCCTCGGTTGACCACCTACAGATATCCTGGGGGGATGGTACGCAAAAAATGACAAATTTTGAAGGAGATTTCGTATTGTTTGAGTATTTAGTGGCACAAGCTGTCGCTTTATGTCCACATAATCACCATTCATACCCGCCTTACAGAAAACCCGGACCAGTTGACCCTCGGTTGACCACCTACAGATATCCTGGGGGATGTTACGCAAAAAAGACAAATTTTGAAGGAAATTTCGTATAGTTTGAGTATTTAGTGACACAAGCTGTCGCTTTATGTCCACATAATCACCATTCCTACCCGCCTTACAGAAAACCCGGACCAGTTGACCCTCGGTTGACCACCTACAGATATCCTGGGGGTATGGTACGCAAAAAATGACCAATTTTGAAGGAATTTTCGTATAGTTTGAGTATTTAGTGGCACAAGCTGTCGCTTTATGTCCACATAATCACCATTCCTACCCGCCTTACAGAAAACCCGGACCAGTTGACCCTCGGTTGACCACCTACAGATATTCGGGGGGGATGGTACGCAAAAAAGACCAATTTTGAAGGAAATTTCGTATAGTTTGAGTATTTAGTGGCACAAGCTGTCGCTTTATGTCCACATAATCACCATTCCTACCCGCCTTACAGAAAACCCGGACCAGTTGACCCTCGGTTGACCACCTACAGATATCCTGGGGGGATGGTACGCAAAAAATGACCAATTTTGAAGGAATTTTCATATAGTTTGAGTATTTAGTGGCACAAGCTGTCGCTTTATGTCCACATAATCACCATTCCCACCCGCCTTACAGAAAACCCGCACCAGTTGACCCTCGGTTGACCACCTACAGATATCCTGGGGGGTTGGTACGCACAAAATGACCAATTTTGAAGGACATTTCGTATAGTTTGAGTATTTAGTGGCACAAGCTGTCGCTTTATGCCCACATAATCACCATTCCTACCCGCCTTACAGAAAACCCGGACCAGTTGACCCTCGGTTGCCCACCTACAGATATCCTGGGGGATGGTACTCAAAAAATGACCAATTTTGAAGGAAATTTCGTATAGTTTGAGTATTTAGTGGCACAAGCTGTCGCTTTATGCCCACATAATCACCATTCCTACACGCCTTGCAGAAAACCCGGACCATTTTACCCTCGGTTGACCACCTACAGATATCCTGGGGGGATGGTACGCAAAAAATAACCAATTTTGAAGGAAATTTCGTATAGTTTGAGTATTTAGTGGCACAAGCTGTCGCTTTATGCCCACATAATCACCATTCCTACCCGCCTTACAGAAAACCCGGACCAGTTGACCCTCGGTTGACCACCTACAGATATCCTGGGGGGGATGGTACGCAAAAAATGACAAATTTTGAAGGAAATTTCGTATAGTTTGAGTATTTAGTGGCACAAGCTGTCGCTTTATGCCCACATAATCACCATTCCTACCCGCCTTACAGAAAACCCGGACCAGTTGACCCTCGGTTGACCTCCTACAGATATCCTGGGGGGGATGGTACGCAAAAAATGACAATTTTGAAGGAAATTTCGTATAGTTTGAGTATTTAGTGGCACAAGCTGTCGCTTTATGCCCACATAATCACAATTCCTACCCGCCTTACAGAAAACCCGGACCAGTTGACCCTCGGTTGACCACCTACAGATATCCTGGGGGATGGTACGCAAAAAATGACCAATTTTGAAGGAAATTTCGTATAGTTTAAGTATTTAGTGGCACAAGCTGTCGCTTTATTTTATGCCCACATAATCCTGGGGGGATGGTACGCAAAAAATGACCAATATTGAAGGAAATTTCGTATAGTTTGAGTATTTAGTGGCACAAGCTATCGCTTTATGCCCACATAATACCATTTCTACCCGCCTTACAGAAAAACCGGACCAGTTGACCCTCGGTTGACCACCTACAGATATCCTGGGGGGATGGTACGCAAAAAATGACCAATTTTGAAGGAAATTTCGTATAGTTTGAGTATTTAGTGGCACAAGCTGTCGCTTTTTGTCCACATAATCACCATTCCTACCCGCCTTACAGAAAACCCGGACAAGTTGACCCTCGGTTGACCACCTACAGATATCCTGGGGGGATGGTACGTAAAAAATGACCAATTTTGAAGGCAATTTCGTATAGTTTGAGTATTTAGTGGCAAAAGCTGTCGCTTTATGCCCACATAATCACCATTCCTACCGCCTTACAGAAAAACCCGCACCAGTTGACCCTCGGTTGACCACCTACATATATCCTGGGGGGATGGTACGCAAAAAATGACAAATTTTGAAGGAAATTTCGTATAGTTTGAGTATTTAGTGACACAAGCTGTCGCTTTATGTCCACATAATCACCATTCCTACCCGCCTTACAGAAAACCCGGACCAGTTGACCACCTACAGATATCCTGGGGGTATGGTACGCAAAAAATGACCAATTTTGAAGGAATTTTCGTATAGTTTGAGTATTTAGTGGCACAAGCTGTCGCTTTATGTCCACATAATCACCATTCCTACCCGCCTTACAGAAAACCCGGACCAGTTGACCCTCGGTTGACCACCTACAGATATTCGGGGGGGATGGTACGCAAAAAAGACCAATTTTGAAGGAAATTTCGTATAGTTTGAGTATTTAGTGGCACAAGCTGTCGCTTTATGTCCACATAATCACCATTCCTACCCGCCTTACAGAAAACCCGGACCAGTTGACCCTCGGTTGACCACCTACAGATATCCTGGGGGGATGGTACGCAAAAAATGACCAATTTTGAAGGAATTTTCATATAGTTTGAGTATTTAGTGGCACAAGCTGTCGCTTTATGTCCACATAATCACCATTCCCACCCGCCTTACAGAAAACCCGCACCAGTTGACCCTCGGTTGACCACCTACAGATATCCTGGGGGATGGTACGCACAAAATGACCAATTTTGAAGGACATTTCGTATAGTTTGAGTATTTAGTGGCACAAGCTGTCGCTTTATGCCCACATAATCACCATTCCTACCCGCCTTACAGAAAACCCGGACCAGTTGACCCTCGGTTGCCCACCTACAGATATCCTGGGGGATGGTACTCAAAAAATGACCAATTTTGAAGGAAATTTCGTATAGTTTGAGTATTTAGTGGCACAAGCTGTCGCTTTATGCCCACATAATCACCATTCCTACACGCCTTGCAGAAAACCCGGACCATTTTACCCTCGGTTGACCACCTACAGATATCCTGGGGGGATGGTACGCAAAAAATAACCAATTTTGAAGGAAATTTCGTATAGTTTGAGTATTTAGTGGCACAAGCTGTCGCTTTATGCCCACATAATCACCATTCCTACCCGCCTTACAGAAAACCCGGACCAGTTGACCCTCGGTTGACCACCTACAGATATCCTGGGGGGGGATGGTACGCAAAAAATGACAAATTTTGAAGGAAATTTCGTATAGTTTGAGTATTTAGTGGCACAAGCTGTCGCTTTATGCCCACATAATCACCATTCCTACCCGCCTTACAGAAAACCCGGACCAGTTGACCCTCGGTTGACCTCCTACAGATATCCTGGGGGGGATGGTACGCAAAAAATGACAAATTTTGAAGGAAATTTCGTATAGTTTGAGTATTTAGTGGCACAAGCTGTCGCTTTATGCCCACATAATCACAATTCCTACCCGCCTTACAGAAAACCCGGACCAGTTGACCCTCGGTTGACCACCTACAGATATCCTGGGGGATGGTACGCAAAAAATGACCAATTTTGAAGGAAATTTCGTATAGTTTAAGTATTTAGTGGCACAAGCTGTCGCTTTATGCCCACATAATCCTGGGGGATGGTACGCAAAAAATGACCAATATTGAAGGAAATTTCGTATAGTTTGAGTATTTAGTGGCACAAGCTATCGCTTTATGCCCACATAATACCATTTCTACCCGCCTTACAGAAAAACCGGACCAGTTGACCCTCGGTTGACCACCTACAGATATCCTGGGGGGATGGTACGCAAAAAATGACCAATTTTGAAGGAAATTTCGTATAGTTTGACTATTTAGTGGCACAAGCTGTCGCTTTTTGTCCACATAATCACCATTCCTACCCGCCTTACAGAAAACCCGGACAAGTTGACCCTCGGTTGACCACCTACAGATATCCTGGGGGGATGGTACGTAAAAAATGACCAATTTTGAAGGCAATTTCGTATAGTTTGAGTATTTAGTGGCAAAAGCTGTCGCTTTATGCCCACATAATCACCATTCCTACCGCCTTACAGAAAAACCCGCACCAGTTGACCCTCGGTTGACCACCTACATATATCCTGGGGGGATGGTACGCAAAAAATGACAAATTTTGAAGGAAATTTCGTATAGTTTGAGTATTTAGTGGCACAAGCTGTCGCTTTATGCCCACATAATCACCATTCCTACCCGCCTTACAGAAAACCCGGACCAGTTGACCCTCGGTTGACCACCTACATATATCCTGGGGGGATGGTAAGTAACAAATGACCAATTTTGAAGGAAATTTCGTATAGTTTGAGTATTTAGTGGCACAAGCTGTCGCTTTATGCCCACATAATCACCATTCCTACCCGCCTTACAGAAAACCCGGACCAGTTGACCCTCGGTTGCCCACCTACAGATATTCTGGGGGATGGTACTCAAAAAATGACCAATTTTGAAGGAAATTTCGTATAGTTTGAGTATTTAGTGGCACAAGCTGTCGCTTTATGCCCACATAATCACCATTCCTACACGCCTTGCAGAAAACCCGGACCATTTTACCCTCGGTTGACCACCTACAGATATCCTGGGGGGATGGTACGCAAAAAATAACCAATTTTGAAGGAAATTTCGTATAGTTTGAGTATTTAGTGGCACAAGCTGTCGCTTTATGCCCACATAATCACCATTCCTACCCGCCTTACAGAAAACCCGGACCAGTTGACCCTCGGTTGACCACTTACAGATATCCTGGGGGGGATGGTACGCAAAAAATGACAAATTTTGAAGGAAATTTCGTATAGTTTGAGTATTTAGTGGCACAAGCTGTCGCTTTATGCCCACATAATCACAATTCCTACCCGCCTTACAGAAAACCCGGACCAGTTGACCCTCGGTTGACCACCTACATATATCCTGGGGGGATGGTACGCAAAAAATGGCCAATTTTGAAGGAAATTTCGTATAGTTTGAGTATTTTGTGGCACAAGCTATCGCTTTATGCCCACATAATCACAATTCCTACTCGCCTTAGGAGTATATATATAAAGGATTATTTTTGCAGAACTTTTTCGCTTCACTGAGAGAAAATTGCTTTTCTAAGTGCAAAATTTTAGGTGGAATTATTTTTTGATTTTTTGAGGCGTGAAAAGAAAATGAGGTCGATTCGAAAAGGACAAGATTTGAACCACTTTTGGACTCGCATTCCTTCAAACCCAAGTCCCCGTTTAGTGTGTGGCATGAGGTGAGCAATGACGAAATAAAGCGACAGCTTGTGCCACTAAATACTCAAACTATAAGAAATTTCCTTCAAAATTGGTCATTTTTTGCGTACCATACCCCAGGATATCTGTAGGTGGTCAACCGAGGGTCAACTGGTCCGGGTTTTCTGTAAGGCGGGTAGGAATGGTGATTATGTGGGCATAAAGCGACAGCTTGTGCCACTAAATACTCAAACTATACGAAATTTCCTTCAAAATTGGTCATTTTTTGCGTACCTTCCCCCCAGGATATCTGTAGGTGGTCAACCGAGGGTCAACTGGTCCGGGTTTTCTGTAAGGCGGGTAGAAATGGTGATTATGTGGGCATAAAGCGACAGCTTGTGCCACTAAATACTCAAACTATACGAAATTTCCTTCAAAATTTGTCATTTTTTGCGTACCATCCACCCATAATCACCATTCCTACCCGCCTTACATAAATTTCCTTCAAAATTGGTCATTTTTTGCGTACCATCCCCCCAGGATATCTGTAGGTGGTCAACCGAGGGTCAACTGGTCCGGGTTTTCTGTAAGGCGGGTATGAATGGTGATTATGTGGACATAAAGCGACAGCTTGTGCCACTAAATACTCAAACTATACGAAATTTCCTTCAAAATTGGTCATTTTTGCGTACCATCCCCCCAGGATATCTGTAGGTGGTCAACCGAGGGTCAACTGGTCCGGGTTTTCTGTAAGGCGGGTAGGAATGGTGATTATGTGGGCATAAAGCGACAGCTTGTGCCACTAAATACTCAAACTATACGAAATTTCCTTCAAAATTTGTCATTTTTTGCGTACCATCCCCCCAGGATATCTGTAGGTGGTCAACCGAGGGTCAACTGGTCCGGGTTTTCTGTAAGGCGGGTAGAAATGGTGATTATGTGGGCATAAAGCGACAGCCTGTGCCACTAAATACTCAAACTATACGAAATTTCCTTCAAAATTGGTCATTTTTTGCGTACCATCCACCCATAATCACCATTCCTACCCGCCTTACATAAATTTCCTTCAAAATTGGTCATTTTTTGCGTACCATCCCCCCAGGATATCTGTAGGTGGTCAACCGAGGGTCAATTGGTCCGGGTTTTCTGTAAGGCGGGTATGAATGGTGATTATGTGGACATAAAGCGACAGCTTGTGCCACTAAATACTCTAACTATACGAAATTTCCTTCAAAATTGGTCATTTTTGCGTACCATCCCCCCAGGATATCTGTAGGTGGCCAACCGAGGGTCAACTGGTCCGGGTTTTCTGTAAGGCGGGTAGGAATGGTGATTATGTGGGCATAAAGCGACAGCTTGTGCCACTAAATACTCAAACTATACGAAATTTCCTTCAAAATTGGTCATTTTTGTACCATCCCCCCAGGATATCTGTAGGTGGTCAACCGAGGGTCAACTGGGCCTATTTACTAAGAAGGTGTGTAGTAATTGTCATTATAGGAGTGTATTGTGATGATATGCTATTTGTTTTTCTTTAAAATACCATCGGATGGTAAATAGCGCATATCGGTAGAATCGCTATTTGCCATCCGATGGTAAATAGCCGCTGCCACATCACAGACCACCGTACAATCCATCAAGGGAAAATTTATCATATTCTTACATTTTTAAATGAATACCAGGCATGTAAATTGGAAAAACAAGACTCTAGGTTCAATGTATAACAGCACTTAGTAGCGAGTTTGCGATACCCGTTCGACGGGTACGGGTACCGGTAGATTCTGGTAGATTGGTGAAATTCGTCACGGTCATTTGCGTACTTTGAATGCAGCACATAAAGCGATAGGGATTTGGAACGGGTATAGATGTATCCCATTGACTGGTAGTCTTTCACTAAAGTTTTCTCACTCAAAAGTACATTAGTTCTATGAAATAACAGTCAGCTATGTATTAATATATTTATTGCACGATTACGTGGCCAAATCTCATTGATACATTTGTCATTTAAGCCATGTTTTATGTTCAAAATGTCGAGGCGGCTTCTATCACTAAGATAACTATGGAACGCCGATTTGTTTACTGACAACGGTCTTCACTCAAGTAATGACATGCTATGATTAAGAGAGTTATTTGATGGTGCTATACGCAGTCTCGGCACAGGGACGTGATTATAGAGGGTCTCCGCGTTGAGAAGGGGTGTCCACCTTCACATTCCCTACCAATTGAACCACACCAAACAGAGGTCTGTGCGGAATTCCAATTATGCACCCCGTTGGGCTCTGATTCCCCCCCCAACTGATCCTTCACTGTCCTGAATATTATTCTAGTATGTTCTAAAAGGATTAGTAGTCTTGTTAAAGAAGTCATGTAATGAAGGGTCCACCTCGCCGACCAGAACGAGAAAAAATTTGTAGATATGAACCTGGAAATTGCAAAATCATAACATCTAGTGGTCTAACACCAGGCAAATTCACGCCCTATATTGTTTTTCACAATTTCATTATCAGTTTTGACGAGCCACTGAATGTGGATAGACCAGGACATACCGGGTCGACCATGGCTCGGTCTGGTGGGGAGAACGTTTTGAAATCTGAACATGAAAATTTATCAATTATAGAATTTCCTCAAGCTTTACATTTGTTGGATATTTCCAACATAACTGTTGGCCATATAGCCCGAATTCTTTCTACCAAAAGTAGGTATATTTGCAAATGTTGGTCAAAAACCATAAAAAAATCCCCACTAATACATTTTTGGAAAATCATACTGAATGACATAATAATTTCAACGTATGTTTGGTGTGTTAGGTATATATAATTTCCAACTGTTAAACAATTTGACAGAAGTTGGGGGTGAAACACCCCAACCCTCTCGCCACGTCCCATATCGACCCTTTGTGCGTGGGCATAAATACACCGTGAATGTGTTACACGATTGAATACAACCGTTCAGTTATTATATCTTATGTGGTGACTGATTTCTCATTTTAATATAGATATTTGACATTTGAACGGACATGGCGCATTTGAACCTCAAGACTGTTGTATATTTGTAGTGGCCGGTAGTGACACAAAATACTGATATACACACCTCATACTCGGCACAATCTTACCGTCGTCAGAGCGACTTTTATCTGTTTTCTTTGTTTGGCATACAAGTGAAGCAAACTTGAACGCTCTTTATTCAAACCATATAATGAATATTGTACCATTAAACACCCTTTATATCTAACAAAGTTTAATTTTTCTACCTATACATCCAGGGGGGGGGGTCGGAAAACAATTTCAGGCACGTATGGCATTTTTTCCCTTTCGATCATTTTTTGTACCCACCCACCCCCACCGCCAAATTTATTTCCGTTTTCGGCAGTTTTTTCCGACCATTTTTTGACACCCACCCCCCCTTTTAACACTAAAACAGAGATTTGCGGGGGGAAACTCACTGTAAACAGCTGTATATGAATTTATGTGCATACTATTTATCATGGATGTTAACATGGACATGTAAATAGGAATGAGTCATTTTGAGGTCATTCGGCCAAAACAACATGGCTGCCAGCGGCCATCTTGGATTTCAAAATTTGCAACAAAATACAACACGATAACTGCCTGCAGTCAGTTTACAGTTAGAATTACATTATTTCTCTCATTCAAAGTGGGTTTGAAGCCCAACTCATTGCCAAAACACTAAAAAACAAGCAGGAATTATTTTGTTTAGTTGCGGAAAAAATTGCTTGTTGGTGGCTTTGACCACCCACCCACCCCGGCATACGTGCCGGGAAAAAAATGTTCACCCCCCCCCCTGATACATCCGGATTGAGACCCAGACAAATATCCGAGTTCTTGGGATAAATATTCCCTTGCCAGACCCTTCGAAAGATTCCAACCAAGTATCAATTATATGACTATATATTCCCCAACTAATATAAGTAAGGGGCAATTTCGGTCTTATATCTGACTAAAAGTACATGCATGTGTGACATTCTTGGACCCTGTGTCTAAAACAACATATTTTACACCGAATAATGGTTGGATTATTAAATTAGCGTAATTGTATATTTGTGCTATCATAACATATTTTCTCAGCCTGAAAATTCCATCTGTTCTAGACGAAACTAGAACGGTCTGGGAAATTACTAATGAAAGCCAATTATTGAAAATGTTACCAAAATGAGTAAAAGAAAGACGCCAATCCATTCCATTTTGGCCTCGTCCCAGGTGAATGTAATTCATTATCCACGCAGAGGTCCATCATATGACCATAACATCAAGTATAACGTCGAATGCGGATAACAATTTCTCTATCATATATATTTTGCTGCAATTGGCTCACCATACATTACCCGTCGATATGCTTAATTCTACCCGTAAAACAGTTTGCGATTTCAAAACGTGTACCGGTACGGGTAGCTACCAGTACCCGTACCGGTACCCGTACCGGTACCCGTACCCGTTTGAAATCGCAAACTCGCTAGTATTAATGATTTTAAATATACAATTGGCCAAAAAGAGACCATACACGCAATCTTGACATGGGGCAATGAGGAGCTTGGCAAGCTTTAATGGGTCAACAATATATAGAAGTTAACTGTTTAAATTGCTGGTTTTGTTTGTAGTGGTTGAATTCGGGAAGTGTGTGACTTGTTGATACAGTGATGCCCAAAGTAATTGACCACTTGGCCGCGGCGGAGTTGTGTGTGGTTTTTTCGGAACTTGGTCGGGCGTGTGGCTTTTTGCCATTTTTCGGAGGGCTCTCGCCGGGAGCTTTCTGGTGAGTGGCGGCCGGCCATATTTCCGACTGGGTATTGGGGGGTTGCCCTTGATTCTGCTGTGGTTGGGTGGTCGATTGCTTTGGTCATTACTGTATGATTAAAAAAACGTGACAAACTGAATGATATGGTTTCTCACAGTCAGATCAATAGTATCTTCTATTACAGTTATTTTTCAGTTATTATAAGGAAAATCTAAAAAGCATGGTTATTCAATGTTAACAGTATGATAGTATTACACAAGGTACTCAGTTTAAAATATATGGACTTCACTTGATGAATATAAATAGAAAAGAGGATGGAATGTGAAATACGCTGGTTCTTTCTACTAGCGTATTTGACATTGCATGTGCTTTTCTATAAATACAAAACTCAGATTGATACACATGCAGAGAGCAAAGTAGTTCATTTCGAAGTCCACTGTTATTGTTATAAAAAATATTATAGATCAACATATATACTTATTTCAGATTTTTGTCTAAATGTACATGTTAAAATTGTTTATCAACATTAGGTTCTTTTAGTCAACATTATCAGATATTTATATATTAATGACTAATATCACCATAGGAGCCATGAATTGTCAGGATTAGCATCTGACCAGGTTAAGAGACGCGACCTTTTCAATAAATGTAGGGACAACTTTGACATTACCTTTCTCACCGATACTCATTCATCAAAAGAAGTCGAAGGAAATTGGAGAACAGAGTGGGGATATCAAGTGGAATTTTGCTCATACACTTATTGAAGTAGAGGTGTGGCTATCTTATTTAGAAGTACTATTGACTATAAAATTCACAAATCAATTATTGACCCGAAAGGCAATTACATTATATTGGATATTTCTATTCAGAATTAAAGATTGACCCTAACTGTAATTTATGGTCCAAATGACGACAACCCACTTAAAAAAAAAACTTATTTTCAAAAATTGAAGAATTAGAAAACGGAACTGTTATAATAGGTGGTGATTGGAATGTCCCAATGAACTATACTCTTGACACAATTAATTACAAACGCAACAATAACACAAAATCAAATGAAGAAATTCATAAAGCGATGCAAAGTTTAGATCTACATGATGTTTGGCGATTAAATAATGTCGATAGAAAAAGATACACATGGAAGGGGCCAGGACATAAGCTAGCTAGGCTAGATTATTTTCTGGTTTCTTCTGACCTCCAGCCATTTATCTCAAATGTTGATATAGGGACAAGATACCGGTCAGATCATAACCCAATTTCATTGAGCTTAAAATTTGTTGATCATCCTAGAGGAAGAGGTTTCTGGAAATTGAATGATAGTCTTTTAAGATAACAGGAATATACCAATATTGTTAAAAGGGTAATTAGAGACGCTCTTCAGCAATACTCATTGAATGATAATGAACAAATAGGGCCATCCCCTGAAAAACCCTCACTCAAAATTAATGACCAACTTTTCTGGGAGACACTAAAAATAATGATAAGAGGAGAAACAATAGATTATTCTTCTAAACTAAAAAAATCCATGAATAAAAGAGAAGTGGAAATAGAGAACAAACTAACCGAATTAAATTTGAAGAATGACAATGGTGACCTTACAGTAGAAAAAGAGATAGATGATTTACATACTGAACTTGAGTCAATCAGAAGCCAAAGGGTAAAGGGCATAATTCTTAGAACTAAAGCCAAATGGAGAATAGAAGGTGAAAAGAATACAAAATATTTTTGCAACTTAGAAAATAGACATTATACAGAAAAAAATATTCCAAAAATAATACGATCCGATGGCTCAGAAACCGAGGACTTTAACAAATTTTACAAGAACAAGAAAACTTCTATAGAGATTTATATAAATCTAAAGTTAAAAATAAGGAACAATTAACATCACAAGATGATTTTTGGGACCAAGATAACCCCTTTTTGAATACCCTAGATCAAAATGAGTCAGAATCTTTGGAGGGACCATTAATAAATTTAGAATGTGTAAATGTTTTGAAAAATGACCGTTCACCAGGAAGTGATGGCTTCACTGCTAGTTTTTATAAATTCTTTTGGAAAGACCTAGGACAATTCGTGACTAATTCTCTTAATTGTGGTTACAGCCAACTTGAACTCTCTATAACACAGAAATGTGGTATAATAACATGTATCCCAAAACCAAATAAAGATAAAGCGCATTTGAAAAATTGGAGACCTATCTCACTTCTCAATATAGACATGAAAATTGCATCAGCAGTGATAGCTAATAGACTAAAAAAATACCTCCCTAAATTAATTTCAAACTCCCAACTTGGTTTTATGTCTGGACGGTATATTGGAGAATCCTCTCGACTGACACTAGATTTGATTGACAAATGTGAAAAAAAGAAGATATTTCAGGGATATTAGCAATCATGGAGTTTGAAAAAGCATTTGACTCGTTAGAGTGGTCTTACATAGAGAAGTGCTTAGACTTTTTCAAATTTGGAACTTCAATCAAAAGATGGGTGAAAACCTTCTACACATATATCTATAGCTATGTAATCAATAATGGTAATCTTTCAAATAAAATACAAATTTGCGGAGGAGTAAGGCAAGGTGACCCTCTATCGCCATATCTTTTTATTCTCGCTGTAGAAATCTTAAGTGCAAATCTAAAATTTAACCCGGACATAAA
Organism: Siphonodentalium dalli; assembly: GCA_032622095.1. NCBI lineage: Eukaryota > Metazoa > Mollusca > Scaphopoda > Gadilida > Siphonodentaliidae > Siphonodentalium > Siphonodentalium dalli. The sequence goes on along the minus strand of CP136065.1, from coordinate 165,761,938 downwards.
AGGTATTGAGTTAATTGGATCAGAATACTTACTCTCACAATACGCAGACGACCTCACGCTCTTCCTTCAGGATGATCAAAAATCTCTCAATGTTGCACTTAATACATTTGATAAATTTAGTGCCATATCAGGTTTAAAAGTTAACTTTGACAAAACAGAAGCAGTCTGGATTGGGGCAAAAAGGGGTTGTGGTGAAGAAAAGGTGACTGACCAAAGAATATCCTGGAATCACAAAAAATCATTCAAAATTCTTGGTATTGAGATAGATTTGTACAGTGAAAATTACATACAAAATAATTACAAGAATAAACTAATGAAAATTGAAAAACTACTAAATGACTGGTCTTTTAGAAACCTCAGTCTCTATGGTAATACTACAGTGGTTAAAACATTGGCGTTGCCAATGCTAACTCACTGTCTTACAGTATTACCATCACCTTCGATTGAAATGCAAAACCAAATTCAAACATTATTTTTCAAATTTCTTTGGTCAGGTAAACCAGACAAAATTAAGAGAAATATTATTATTAATGAATTAGAAGCAGGTGGCCTTAAATTTCCTCATTTGGAATCTTTTAATAAAGCATTGAAAATGACATGGATAAAACAAATGTTGAACCCAAATATTGAAACTAGTTGGAAATCGATACTTATTGATGAGTTAGAACAACTTGGGGGTGAAAAAATTTGGAAATTAAACAAAGAAGGGCTGAACTTAATTGGTAAAAAATTGAATACTTTCTGGAAAGATGTACTTAAATCATGGTCCTGCTTGCAAACTACATCTATCACCACAACCCCAGAAGATATCCAAAGTGAACCGCTCTTTTACAACAAGAATATCAGAATAAACCGAAAAATGGTCTTTTATAAGACTTGGGCAGAAAAGGGCATTTACTTTTTAAATGATTTAATCAATGATGAAACCTCTGTCATAATGAAATATGAGGAATTTTGTAGCAAGTATGATTTACAAACTCCCTTCACCACCTATATAGGCCTGATTACAGCCTTACCAAAGGCATGGGAAGACTGTTTATCGACATCAATTCACCTTAACAGTGTGACATCTGACTATATAATTAAATTAAAAAACTGTGAAAAAGCTTGCAGAGAGTTTTACCCCATTTTCTTGAATGAAATTATCCTGTCACACCAAACATTTTCAGCTGAGCAGTGGAAATCAATTTACAATAACACGGCCAGAATAACAAATGACACTGGGCTTTTATCTTTCCAATTCAAAATGAATCATTATATCTTATACACAAATTCAAAGCTTTTTAAATGCAAATTATCAGAAACTGAGTTGTGCTGCTTCTGCCAAGAACAATAGGAAATACTGCTTCACCTTTTCTATGAATGCCCTGTTTCTAAATCAGTACTATTGTCATTACGTGAAAAAATAGCGGAAAAATGTAATATAAACTTCGACATTTCACCAGAATGGGTAACCTTGGGTTGCAATATAATTGAGACTGAAATAGATAATATAATTAGTTTTTGTATTTTACTGTATAAAAGGTATATATATTCCTGTAAATTCAGGAATAGTGAACATTCAGTGAAGGGGTTAATAGAAACAATACAGCATTATAAAAACATAGATGAGGTACCATTGAAAAGCTTCTCCACTAGGAAGGAAAAAACTCTCTTTGAAAGATGGAAACTTTTAAATTCTCTATTCACAACAAGTCACACTGTTAGGGTGGTTAGCCGTAGTAGAGACTCTATACCTGTTTAGATGCTTCCCTAAATCAAACTTATATGGGTGTCAGACCGGTTTTCCGAAGACCTATTACTACGAAGGCCCACAACTCCGAAGACCCGATTCTCCGACGGCCCACAACTCCGAAGACCCGATTCTCCGACGGCCCATAACCCCGAAGATCCGATTCTCCGAAAGCCCATAACTCCGAAGGGCCGATTCTCCGAAGACATATAACTCCGAAGACCTATAACTCCGAAGGGCCGATTCTCCGAAGACCTATAACTCCGAAGGCCCGATTCTCCGACGGCCCATAACTCCGAAGGTCCGATTCTCCGAAGGTCCGATTCTCCGAAGATTTTGTTTTATCGGGGTATTATCGTCCAGTGGCGAAGCCAATGGGTCCCAAAATTCCCACTGCCCCCATTAAACCTCTACTTGCTATTTCAGACAATATGGGCCCCTACCAAAACATGTCCAATGTCATGTAAACGCCCGGAAATCGTTCATGGGGCATCAAAATATTCAAACTTTTCCTACTGCCCCCACCTAAATGGGAATCCTGGCCCGCCACTGACTATACACCAGATACTATAACGTTACGTTGGCCCATGAGATGCCAGAGTAAAATGTACAGGCGTGAACGGGGAAGAACTTGTCGCCCCTGTGCATGTTAGGCTACTCTGGCATTCTTGCAGCGTTTCGTTATAATATACCCGGTGCACACCAGTGGCGGCGCCAGGGTTCCCATTTAGGGGTGCACATTAATTAGCATATGTGGGGGATATATCATGCATATGATATGCCACGAAAGCATATCACGAAGGCCTGATTTGGGGAGCGCATACATGGGAGGGGTCGCCCCCAATCGTTGGTCCGGGGGCTCCCCTGGGCAGGAACACTGTGAATATTTGAATGCCTAGGAGGGATTTCCTGACGTTTACATGACATTTGACACGTGTTTTGGGGGCGGTCTTCCCTAGGGCCCCATTGACCCCGACACTGGTCTGTACACTATTTAATAAGCGATAAAACATGATCTTCGGAGAATCGGACCTTCGGAGAATCGGACCTTCGGAGAATCGGCCCTTCGGAGTTATAGACCTTCGGAGTTATGGGCGTTCGGAGTTATAGGCCTTCGGAGTTATGGGCTTTCGGAGTTATGGGTCTTCGGAGTTATGGGATTTCGGAGAATCGGGACTTCGGAGTTAGTTATGGGCTTTCGGAGAATCGGGGCGTCGGAGAATCTGACCTTCGGAGAATCGGTCCTTCGGAGTTATGGGTCTTCGGAAAAACGCTACGTAACCCTTATATGAAGTTCTCATTTCTATTTTTTATATCATTGAAATGTGGAGAAAAAGAATAATTGAAACTGAATATCTAATTGTAATCCTCTTTAATTTCTGCATTTTTTGCCAAATGTTTGTATTTTTTGTATGACAAGTCTGAATGAGTATGTATTTTTGATCTCCTTAAAAATTATTTTAAAAAAAACAAAAACAAAAACAAACAAAAATACTAAAGGTCGTATTGAGAAATATCGGGAGCGTATTAAATCCGATTAGTATATTTTTGGTCCGCATTTAGAGGCCTTTCTGGTGTGATGAATGAGAAACCTTTAGCGATAAGCCGCAGTTGTTGTAGCAATTCGAAGGATTAGTTGTTTTAACGGAATTCTGAGGTGGTACATTCACGAAACCAGTATATTTTATACTCGTTTTTGTCAAATAATATGATCTCAAGAGCGTTATTATTTCAGACTATGGTGTTGTTGTTGCTCACTCTCTGCGGGTTTTCCACAGGTACATACATGTTGAACATACCGGAGCTTGTGGAGCACATGCAAGCCAAGTAATTCATTGATAGGAACACATGCATGGGGTGGGTAAAGTCAAAATGATGTGCAAGGGCAAATAATAGAAATCATGGCGGCTGTTCACAGTCTGAACGTGCTTGTTGACTTGGATATCGACCAACATAAATACTGAGACAGGATAAGACCTAATTGCTATACGCACGACAGGGTACTTGTGAGATGCGATCTGTTGTTTGCATGACTTGTTCACCCCACAAGTAACGTACGGAAAATCCAATTTTAAACAGCGGCCCCAAACCTCCCCCAAACCCACCGACTTATACGGGACCAAACCGGTCAATAGTGGTGTTATAAACTGTTTTACAAACATCTCCGTTATTTCGTTAATATTTCGTTTTTCTAAATATTTTTTTTCTCTAAATACGTATTTCAGAAAAAACACATAATCTGAGAAATGTTATATTAACGAAATAACGGAGATGTTTGTGGAATAAAACAGTTAGGAAAAAAAAATGTTAATTTCATCGCACCCCACAAGTACGCTCTGGTGAGAGCTTCCACACGAACACTCAGATTCATATACTGATATACTATTTACATGTGGGTCTGTAGTTAATTTAGTGAGGAATATCATATTCCGAAAATCATTTCAGTGATGCCACTGATTTTCATTTAAAAATATTATATGATAGGTATTTTGCTGATCTGATCTATATAGGTATATTGAATTTCAAAGGGAGATTATGCACGCATATATATTATGTGAAATGCTTTTCAGTGGACAAAATATTTTGTTAAGACTAACTTAAATTGTTGAATTAACCACACACACAAAATAATAACAAACAAACACTACAAAAACAATATTGTAATTTACATCTAGGGTATATACGTTCGTACGTAGATCATGTCATGAATCTCTACTCTGGCTAACGCACGTATGGAGATCATATTCTACCAGTACAAAACCTGGGAACTTTTTGAAGTTTTGACAGGGAACCTTTTAAAATTGAACAATTAACACGGGGAATATATTTCTTAGTTATTATATGTTCCTTGATAATGTACTTCGCTGTAGGTGAAGGTCTCAACTCGAAATTGCAAGCTTTTCTGTGACTTTTGTGAGCAAATATCGCAATAAACATTGAATTAATTACCCAGGAGAAATTCCATAATTGTAAGCGACACATGTACAAAGCCAAATCGCTCACAAAGTCACTTAAATTGTGAAATTTCGAGTTGGGACCATCACCTATATTATTTTATAATTTTATTTGATACTGGTGGAATATGATCTCTACGTGCTGCACAATTGCCAAAACGGATTAATTTCTGCCAGTTGTCAACAAATCAGCGTTTGTAGATGGGGTGCTGCTGGTAAGTATATGAGTACCATAAACGCCACCTAGAGAGGAGATGGTGGGTCCGCACTAGGCTCAACGAAGAGAACCGACGACTTTCCGACTTTCGAAATATCCCATTGGTAACCACCCGCCTTGTATTGGTGTTTTTCAACTGGTACCCCAAGCTTTGAAATTCCATGATAGGCAATTCACTCAAAAAATAAATAAATTAAAACTGCATGTATGCTAAGTTCCCCTTGTAACATATACGTACATTAATATACATCTGAATCTGTATTATAAAACTTTCCAACTATTGGAAATTCCCATCGTAGCACCCCCTATGGTTGATAAAAATTATCAACTGATTGCTACATTTCAGTCACAAAATTCGGTCGTTCGGTCTAATAATATACATTTGTTGCATGGTTTCGATGTTGACTTGAGGATTTATTAACCCGAGGAAGTTAATATTCACCAAGGCCACAGGCCGAGGTGAATATTAACTTCCAAGGGTTGATAAATCCCCATGTCAACATCGAAACCATGCAACAAATGTATAGTATTAGACCGAAAGACCGAATTTCTTTGAATAACATGTTGATAAATAACCGTTTTTGGGAAATTTTATACCATAGTTCACAGCGGTTAGCATTATTTTGTTGTAATTAATCGATTCTGATAACTGAAGCGTATTTTGAAGAAATGTTGTTGTTGTTGCTTGATGATCATGATATGGGGACCGTCTGAACGGATTGAGTACCTTTCTAAAACTGGGCTATCCGGCGTTGTCCATGCGAGTTAGAATGCATTTTTATATGCTTTATGCTAAATTTACATAATAATAGCCTATACATATATGCATAATAATTGTCTGAATAGTTTTATACGTGTATATATATATATGATTTGTCAATGCCAAAGACTAACAATTATCAGTACTGCCAAGACCCCCACCGTGACACAAGCAACATCACCTTCAAAACAACTGTACTACACCAATACAGTGGATATGATAATTGCAGTCTGGGCTAGACGATTTTGGCACGGGTTCCAACCCGAAATGGGCGAAAAATCGGGACATCCCAATGTGTCATTCCGATCGATGCGTGGCAATTTCGATAACAAATGAGAAATTGTTCAAGCTCATTGAATTCAGTACATTTGAAACAACGAATACTCATACAGAATCCGTGCCTCCATTAATCAGCCCCCTTCCCCTTGCTCCCACATTTCTGACTTGGAGAAATACCACTTTCGGGACTCTTTATACCACGTCATGAGATTTCTCGCGTATAACGGAGAACCGTATACATGTTTAACAATAAAACCATAGTCAGAAATGGTAACGCCCCCCCCCCCCAAGATCATATTATTAGCCATAAATATAAATTATAATAAAAAATATATTGGTTACATGAATGCACCGCCTCAGAATTCCGTTAAAACAACTAATCCTTCAAATTATTACAAAAAACTACGGTTTATTACTGCAGGTTTGTCATTCACCAAACCAGAAAGCTTCTAAATGCGGATCAAAAATTGTGTTCCCGCCATAAAATCTTCAAGTGTGCATGGCCCAGCCATTGTTCATACCTAAACATCGAACGCAATTAACGCGGTCATAATAGCTACATACTGCAACTATAAGACATCCAGCGAATACACACCCCACGAAAACCCGAAATGTGTTGTCCTGCGAGATATCCCATCGCTATATAGCTCAATTTGAAACGGGCAGATTAGCCTTTCTACAACATCCTAAAACAATTAAGCTTAATTCTCAAATCATCGGCATAGTCAATAGAACTTTTACGAACTTGGACATTCCAACTACAGCTTTTATCGGACTCAGGGTCGCAGTACAACTTTAACGCGTCCCAAAATAACCGAAAAAAAAACAATTATCTATTTATAAAATCCCCATAGGACCACAGATTTCTAAAATTTGTAGAACAGTATACACCGGTGGCGTTAATTGTGTGCATGACAATCGCTGAGAACAAACTGTTTTATCAGTGCCTCTCCCCGATACACAATTCGTATCAAGGACAACACAGACACTAGCAATTATTGTCAGTGGCCTCATGTTATGGTCACCGACAAACATTATCATAAACCATCGTTGATTGTTGTTGGCCAGCCACGACGGAGCACGAGCAAGTCGGCAACCGGGAAAATTGCCAGCCAACTAAACGACGTACCATCGGGCATGGCATGCATTTTTGCCAGTGCAATTTTGCGAGCGCCCGAACGTACCCTTATTGGTTCACTGCGTTTTGTTTTGGTTTGGTTTTGTTTTGGTAGAACAAATTGTTCTGCGTTGAAAAAAAAAAGTGTTGTGTTGAGAACAGAAATGGAGAAGAGTGTCAAATTGTAAAACGGAATTAGCTAGCTCTGCATATATATAGAAGATTTAGTTTTATAGTTCGCATTGCTAAATAAGGCATCTCAGTGCGAGTTTTGTCCTAACTTCATAAGGTGTATGTAAACGAAATATCTCTTGAATTACTGCATGAATTCAGCGAGAATATATCCCGACGCGTGACTGTCAGAGACGTGGCGACAGTGGGGGGGGGGGGGGTATCAGTTTGCAAAAAAGTCAAAACCTATTAACCTGCAAAAAGTCACAACGATGAAATGCACGAGAGTAGTAACACCAGAGACGTGACGACAGGAGACAACCCCCCCCAACTTTGGTCAAAATTTTCAACAGTTGGAAATTTCATACCTGCCAAAACGTTAGTTGGAAATTTTACAGCAACAATAGGTTGAAAATGTTCTTGTAGTTTGATTTTCAAACAATTTATTGGGGGAATTAATTGTTTTGGACCAATATTTGCATATTTTCCAATTTTTGGTAAAACTTTTGGACTGAAATGGTCATCAGGTGGAAAGCTTGTGTCCTGGTCCATCCCCCGTGGTCAGTCAAATACTGCTAGTTAATTTAAGAAAACAATATTGTCATACATTTGGTTAACATTGTCATTGGAATTGTCATCAGTTGGAAATTTTCCAACCTAAGTGGATGTGTCAGGATTGAAATTTCCAACTCTAGGAAGGCTTGAGGCTATAGTCTAGATGCTATAGGATTTTGCGATTTTCTTGTTCAGATTTCTAAATTTTCCCCACACCGGGCCGAACCATGGTCGGCCCGGTGTGTCATTGTCCCTCCCCCGTGGCCAATACAAAACTGCTAATTAGTTAAAGAAAATAATCAACAATTTTACTACATTTGGTCAAACTTGTGGACTGATATGGTCATCAGTTGGAGAATTTTCCAACCTGCATGAGAGGGAGCATATGAGGTTGGAAATTTCCAACACATGCAAGGAAAGCTTCAGTTGAAGCAAGTCTAGATGCAAGGATTTGCGATTTTCTTGTATAGTTTTCAAAATTTTCTCACACAGAGCCGAACAACAATGGTCAGCCGGTGTGTCCTGGTCTCTTGCCTGTAGCCGTGTGCATTTGCCTGGTGGAGTCAGACCACTAGATGCTAGGATTTATGCAATTTTTAAGGTTAAAATATCTTAATGTTCTCATACCGGTAATATCGAACCATGGTTAATGAATATATAGGATATTAGGCCTGAACACTGAGGTGCAAGGGGGGGGGGGGTGCAAATGGAATTATGCAAAACTTGTGTTTGGTCTGATTCTGATTCAAGGGGGGGGGGGGGTGCAGTTGTAATATATCATTTTCCCGTGCAGAGCTATTACTTGAACCGAACATACAGTAATGCTCTAAGTATAAAACAGATAAAACTAAGGTAAACTAATATAATGAGTGCTTGATTAATGTGTGAAAATTCAATTTATGGCACCTTCATAAGTTCATATGTCTCCGTTGTCGTCGTCGAATTGTTCTGAATATAGTTCTGGATGGTATTTTGCCGTCGCGGCCATATTTAGAATTGTATAGTCTGCATGCATGTGGATGCATAAATGTCAAAGTAAGAAGTTTTTCAATCTAAATATGCATGGCATTAATGGAATAATTATATATAATCACAAATTAATTATCTAAATCAACGGTTTTGATCAAAGGTACATTTTGACTCCAAAAAAAAAAAAAATGCATGTTGATGCTTAACTGTCAAAGTAAGCAGTTATTCAATCTAAACATGCATGGCGTTAATGGAATATTTATATAACCACAAATGAATTATCGTGCATGATTAAAATTTAATTATGTTATAAAGGAAAACTGATCAATCTATTTTATCTGTTGAGTATGGATCCATCCAATGTTGTTTGGAAACTGTATCTGTTTATATGAGTCTCTGTGCAGGATCCGATCGGATGTATTTAAAAGTGCGCGGAATGTTTCAGGACGTCGATGGACAACCTGATACTTCAAACGATCAGTGATTGTGTAACCGTCGCTACTCAACAGGTATGTATATACGCATTACCCCTTTAAAATATGCACATGGTTTACTATATATTTATAGTTATTTACTATTTACTTATAGTTACTTATAGTTATTTATTTACTATATATATTGTACATGCAGGTAGCCTGTTTTAACCCTATACCTTTTGGATGATAAAATGTATCTTAGTCAATATTTTGTCTTCTATACGACATGATGATACCTGCCAGGACCTGCATGGGACCAATATGACATTTTAGACCCAGGTATTACCTGGGTCTAAAATGTTATATTGGTCCCATGCAGGTTATACCATTTTTGGTCAAATGATATATACCCAAGATAGCAGAGTCATTTGTTACAGGGCTTTTCTTTCTCTTTTTTTAGATAAAATGTACATGTATCTAAATCAACGATTTCTTTATCAAAGGTTATTTTTTTGACTCAAAATGGTTTAATCTCCAATCCATGTTGCATAATATGATATTGAGACGGAAGTAGGTATATTTACACAGAGATGAAGCATATATACAGAATATATTAGGTATCAAATAACTCGGCCATCTTGGGTATCATTTGACCCAGATCATGCCACGAATCTCTACTCCGGCTAACGCACATAGAGATCGTATTCCACCAGTATAACAAAAACCTTGGAACTTTTTGAAGTATTGACAGGGAGCCTTATAAATTTGAAAAATAACGCGGGGAATATATTTCTTAACTATTATCTGTTCCTTAAAATGTACTTCACTGCAGGTGAAGGGTGCCAACTCGAAATTTCACTGTGAGCGATTTTGCTTTGCGTCGCTTACAATTATGGATTTTTTCCTACGGGTAATTAATTCAAAGTTTTTTGCTATATATCGGCTCCCAAATGTCACAGAAAACATACAATTTGGAGTTGGGACATTCACCTACAGCGAAGTACATTATTAAGGAACGGATAATAAGTAATAAATATATTCCCCGCATTATTTTTTCGACCCGATAAGGTTCCCTGTAAAAACTTCAAAAACTTCCAAGGTTTTGAACTGGTGGAATATGATCTCTACGGGCGTTAGCCAGAGTATAGAGATTCATGGCATGATCTACAGTTGACCAATTGGAGTATCACTCGTATGCTATCAAATGACTCATTTGACTATAAGCTACCGAATCTTAACGATGTCATTTTCTGCACTAAAAGTATTTATTTTGTTGACACATGTATTGAACAAAATGCACGAGCCTTGATAATACACGCAAATAATACCCATAACACTTCCTTTACTAAATAATCATTGACGAGTAGTTCCCTTAGAACATGTTCACATAATAAGCTCAACAAACCGGAACAATAACCCTTTCTTTACCAAATACTCATCGACGAGTAGTTCCCTTAGGACATGTTCAGATGATAAGTTCAGATAACAGTTGTTGAACTTATTATCTAAACATGTTCGACGAATGAATATGAATCCTTCTGTTCAGTAAGAGATAAGGTGTCTTTAATAAGTAAAGAGTGTCCACAGAGACAGGGACGATTCTCACCAAAGTATTAAACAATTGGAAATGTATTATCTTGGCTCTATAGATGAGGCTTCATTCGTATCACAAAGTTGAGTTAGATTTTTAATTGCATAATATAGCATCATACCCCCATATATTATAATGGAGAATAAAGCAGTTATACATATTCGCCTAATGAAAACAAATGTTGATATGCAGTGCCGTCCACTCAAGCAGGAAGTAATCAACTGGAATTAGGCCACAGTGCTGAGAGATATGGTGCTTAGATTTAACTTTGTTATGAGCCCATGACCTATAGAACTCATCTCAGCCAAATTTATTATTGATCAACAGCATAACATGAAAACTCCAAAAAAATATATATATAATAATAATTCTGTATGGGTATCAAGAATAATTATGTCTCCTCTCATGATCTTTAGATATGGTATCATGGATATACGAACTGCACTTTTGAAAGAATAAAAATATTTTACAGAAGTTCTTGGAACCTGAAAACAGCGAAATTTTAAATATTGTGGGCTTATTCTAGTGAACCAAATTGATGATTGAAGTACCCAGACGCTATGTTACCCTATAGAATGTGGCAATGAACTGATATTGTTAAGAATCCCAACCAATCTGATCACATCGTTTCAGAAAACACAACGTTTGAGGAACTTACAAAGTATTTACTCTATAATTCGGGACGAATTGTTTACCGACAAGCAAATGACAATGATTCCACCAACGAAAGTCGCCGCATATAAACCATGAGAATGATTCGGCTAACGAAAATCGCCGCATAATTATATACAGAGGATCTAAATTCGTCCCCAGTTTATAGCGGAATTTAGATAACGAGTACAGTAAATAGGTCAGGCTCGGTCCAGACCTAATTTACTGGACGAGTTTTGTAAATTCCGCTATAAACTGGGGGCGAGTTGTAGATTCTATTTATTAAATGATCCAAAACCTCGACAAAACATCCTTAAATCAACAAATGGGACGCGAAACTAACATCGGCTTCTATAAGGCACGCGATGACGTTTCACGTAACTATGCGTTGTTTGCCCGCGTAAAGAAATAGTCCCAGATATTTAAAGACTCTTTGTCGTATTTAATGGCGTATATTTAATGACATCACCTTTCAAACTATTCATTCATTATAGTTTGTTGGAAAAATATTGGAAGCTATATTATTTGAAACAAAGCGTATGGAATGTAAACAGACGACACACCGGGAGTCAAAGGTCGCCTGGCACTACTTCCTGTTATAAAATGAACGTTTAATATCACAATTTATAGAATGGGTTTAGTGAATGGAATAAATGTAGGATCATGTAAATACAGTAATACAATCCATATAACTTTAAGAATGGCATTATACGTGCTGTAACACCAATTTGGATATAAAATTTATGAGCAAATTTTATTCTCTTGTCACACTCAATCGCAGTGGAGTCCGTATTCCGTCACTTTTAAATACACACGATAACCAGAACTCTTGGTGGTGCAAATTTCGCAATCTGCATAAAGCAATGTTGAGTGGCTGTTTGATCTTAATATCATGTAGTCCATGAGATATTGGTCGACCTCTGTATCCCCCCCCCCACAGGACTCAACTTCACCCCACTAATTTTCTTTCTTAAGGTCTCCTCTAATTTTTTTCACTTGTTAACAAGAAAAAAAAGTGGCCGCAGAGACTCCAGACAAGATGGCGTCCATTTTTTATATATGCACCAGGTCTGTTTGATCGCCGTTATAGTAAAGATGATAGCACATGCGGTCTTGTTTTCCGCTCGATTCGTTATGCCAATTTCCAACCCTTACAAATTAGCCAAAAATCCGACACCAGAATCCAATATGGCGGCCAAGATGGCCGCCGAAATATGAAAATATGCTATTTTTCTGACATGTTACCAATTTTCGTTTGTCTCTGTGGGAAAATGTTGGCATCTTTGCGACATATTATACATTATCGTATAGAGGAGTCATTGGCGAACACATGGGGACCATAATATACATTCATTGCGGGATATTTTTGTCCGATGTCACGTTTTCCCAAATACCGGTATAATAGGTCAAAGCCGAATCTACGTTAATAACGCGATGTAATGTTTCGAATCAATGAATGTTATTGCTATTATAACAACACCCATGCATATATATGTGCAGGAGATACTCGAGCTAGGATTCCTCTTATACATGAGTTGAGGAATATTTACCCAAATCCAAGATGGCTGCCAAAATAAAATCGCCGAAAATCGCTGATTTTAACATCAGTGAGCATTATTGTCATGAAAACTCCACATCTGCTTACTATTGTGAGTTGGGAGCACTTAGGCGAAGAACTTTCCTTGCACCATATTCAAATAAAACTCCCCCAAATCTCAAATGGCGCCCACAATGGCGGACAGATTTTGAAAAATCACCGAAATTCCCTCATATTCACATCATTGGGCATTATTGTCGAGAGAACTCCACCCATGCTTACAGTTGAGTTGGAAATACTGAGGTGAGAGAGATGTTTTATTCACACAATAATTAGTTTACAACAAATCAACAATAATATATCAAAAATCAAGTGTAATTATTGTGTGGGAGTGGCATAACCAGGATTGGCTGTCTTCCTGTCACCCCCGTTGTCAAATATAATAACTAATATATCAATGGCATAATCTCAAGTTGATGTGCTAATAAGAAAATACTGTAATTTATAATATCAAAATATTGTATTAAGTACATTGTACCGTATAGTTATGGCTATGTATGCGTGTGCACGGCAATTTAAAGAACACTTTCTTATAGTAAGTTGGACCCTGCTTAAGTAACAATGATAATGCGTATGTGATGTTTAAATCGTGTTAGCAGGGTCCAATAAGGGCGAGTTTTCAGGGTAATCAGCACTCACGACCGGGGAGGGGGCTGGCTTGTTACTCGGGAGTTAAGTATATGTAGTTTAATTATGAGCTTTTGGGAGGAAAACATTCTCTGCAAGTTTTGTTTTTACATTTAAAGTTTGCATCATAGGCATTGATAACATTGACCTTCATTTGATATTTAAAGTTTTGTCGGCTTTCAATTGATTTTAGTTTTTTGTCAGTTTCATTCCATAATCTTGGGAATGAATGTTTAGGTAAAACCTCTGAGAATTTAGTTCGTGATTTAATTTCCCTAATGCATCCAGATTGTCTGGTGATTGATATCTTGTTGTCAAATGCTGTTAGAAATGATGCCGGTAGGTTAAAATGTGTCCAATCATACATAAACAGACTAACATGACAGGCATGCAAATCTCTGAATTTCAAAATATTTCTTTTTTTGAATAAGGGTTCAGTGTGGCTGTTGTATTTGGCATAGCTTATTGTTCTGATAGCTCTCTTTTGGAGTAGGAAGGCCTTATTTGATGATACTGAGTGCCCCCAAATTTGAATTCCATAGACAAGACGGCTTTGAATTAAGGCATAATATAGCGTTCGAAGGGCATCTCCTGGGAAAAATTTCCTCACCTTGTTCATACCATATAGGGCTCTTGCCATTTTAGAACATACCGCCGAGGTATGGTCTTTAAACGTGAGGTTTTCATCGATTGTAATTCCGAGAAATTTTAGGGATGTTTCATCACTTTTGTTTCCAACACGCTTGAGTTCTACGTCGTTTATGTATATCTTTAGAAAATTCCATTTGTCGTCATTGTTTTTTGGATGAAGAAGCATATATTTACTTTTAGTTTTATTTATGGATAGGCAGTTACAACAACACCATTTGTAGACATCTTTTAGCTCATTGTTCACGATGTTTTCAATAAGATGGCCGTTATTGCCGGATTTGTATAGGGTAGTATCATCGGCGAATGATAACAATTTCAATGAAGTTGCAGCAGACATATCATTCACGTAAATGAGGAAAATTGTCGGACCGAGTATGGAGCCCTGGGGCACTCCGTTGAGTATACCCTTAAGACTAGAAATACTACCATTGAAGTCAGTAAACTGTCGTCTTTCGGACAGATAGTCTCTGAACCAATCATTCGCAATGCCACGTATTCCACAGTGATCCATTTTACTTAGTAGGATATCATGACTAATTGTATCAAAAGCTTTTGAAAGGTCAATGAAAATGGCTAAGGTGGAGTTTCGAGTGGGTTCATCATTTTGTTCGACTACATCTTCAAGTAAGTGCATAACGGGATGTATTGTTGAGTGACTTTTTCTGAAACCATACTGATGTTCATACAGGGTATCGTTATCATTTAAGAAATCTACCAATCTTTTAGACATTATTTTTTCCAATATTTTCGAGAAACAAGGCAATATACTAATGGGTCTATAATTACTGAATTCATCCTTATTACCGCTTTTGTAGATCGGGACAACTCGGGACAATTTCATTTTTTGGGGAAATATGCCATATTTGAGTGATAAGTTGAATATATGTTTTAGGGCGATTGCTATCTCTTCTACCGTTGCCTTCATTATCTTACTCGTTAAACCATGCACGTCTTTGCTATTTTTGCTTTTAAAATTTAAGCAAGTCAGTATGATTTCTTGTTCATTAGTGGGGGCTAATTTTAATACATCTGTTTCCCTGTAAAGAAGATAATCTGAGTAATTTGCACTATGTTCGTGTATGACTCTTTCACTTGTTTGTTGACCAATACTTGAAAAATAATCATTAAACTTTTCTGCTATATCGGTTTTATGAGTGATTTTTATCTGGTTATCTACAAATATAGAAGGAATTGAGTTTGCATTAGAATTTTTATTGATCGCTCCATTCAATATCCTCCAGGTAGCTTTTATATCTCTCTTGTTTTGTTCCAATATATCACAATAGTACGTTTTCTTGCTTAGTCTTATTGTGCTTCAGTACGTCTGGCAGTACGACTTATATCTGTTTTTGTTTACTTCTGTTGGTGTCTTCAATTTTTTTATATAGAGTTTATTTTTTTCCAGAGAGGATTTAAGAATTCCATTTGTAATCCATGGTTCTCGTTTGATGTACTTTTTGGGGACTTTCCTATTTGTCAAAGGGAATGCTTTTTCAAAGGCATCCATATATAGTTCCAAGAATATATCATATGACTCGTTCACTGATTTACAGTTTAAGACTGGCTGAAAGTTACAATTTTTTAATATATTTTTGAAAGTTCTAGTATTTTTGTCATTAAAGACTCGATATGGTTTTATGTTGTCACCATCCGGCGTACGTGAAGGTTCTGTGCCTCGTGATGGTTCGAGAAAGAAGACAGCGAGATGGTCCGATACATCAGTGAGTATTATACCAGATTTGCTGCCCGCAGTTGCACTGTTTGTATATATATGGTCTATGAGGGTTGCCGAATGTTCGGTAAGTCGTGTCGGCCTAGTTATACTAGGTATGAAACCAAAGGAAAATATATTACTTAAGAAATTGTCCGTTTTCTCGTGGGTTTCAAATTTGAGTAAATCAATATTAAAGTCGCCAATTAAAAATGCCTTAAGATTTGATTTATTTATTTCGCCCTTAATACCTTCAATATCTTTCGTAAAGGTATCAAGGTCAGCGCGTGGTGCAGTGTTGGGCCTATATATACATCCAACTAGGTATGAATTTGTGCATCCTGGATTTATCTCAACAAATATAGTTTCTATGATGTGTGGTTTAAATATAGACAAATCTTTCCTCAGTATATACTGTAGACTGTCGCGGATGAATAGGCCAACTCCTCCTCTTCCATCATCCCTTTCTGGACGAGTTTTAAATTCGAGGTTATGGTACCCAGTTAGCTCAAATTCAGTTTCGTGTACCTTAAATATTTCTGTGAGAGCAATAATATCAAAGAGATTTTGGCTACTTTGAATACTTAGTAGTAGGCTATTTAATTTATCCCAGTTTGCATTCAAACTACGACAATTCAACCCAAAAAATGATTTATCATACTGTCTACCCCCAAATTTGTTCTGAAGTTGTTCAGGAGAGTAATAGTTACAGTTTCTATTCATATTAAGCAAATCCATGTTAGTATCTTCTATATCATCCTGGCCTAATTCATCGAGCTTATAAGCTAGGTCATAATGTGTTGAGCCCTGAATCTCGCCCAGACTTAGATTACCCGCAATCGACATTTGTCAAAGATAATTCAACAATTAAGTAAATTGCCGTGCACAAACCAGTCATTTCATTGCTGTATTCATCAGTGATACTATAAGTTCCTTTTCTCATGAATAAATAATTGTTTGGTATTTCTTCGCGACTGGAGTATATCAGACTGTATAATTGTGTAAGCCACAATAATTTAGAAAGTGTGTGACAAACTATTTGAACAAATAACATATTACGCAAGTTGAATAGTGTATGTAACATAAAGTTTGAGACCCTTCGACCAGCACATACCTTATCATTGTTGGATTTAATTTCGATGCGATCATGTGCATTGTGATCGAGGGGAACTAACTCAATGTAAGTATGTAATCTCTCATGACAAGCGTGAAACGTTCGTATTTCTAATAGAGTTATCTACCTCTGAAATTGTTTGCGTTAATTCAATATTAAGTTTAGTTCGTATCAATAAAAAACGTTACTATTTTGTCTATATCGACACCGTGTTAAACATATTATTAGATAGTAGTCATGCATTCATATACGCAGCGAACACCGTCTCCACTGCTCAAGGCTGAACAATCGAGGGGTCTCAAATATACAATGACAATTTATAATGACCATTAATACAATTGGAATTTCAAAACAAGTGAGAAAATGCATATATCGTACGTAAATACAGAACACATTTATAGCAGTGAGTCACTCTGGCGACCTCCTGTCATAACAGCAGAATTCACACAGTCCACACGCTATACACACCAACCACTAACATAATCTAGCCAGAGCTATTATAAAGAGCGTTCATTTTACAAAATACATGGTTAATAGTCATGTAGATTTACCTGTCGCTCGCCCTATATAGGAGACCATAACAACACACAACTGCATGGTTTTGAACGAAAGACCACATATCGTTTTAAGGAATATACGCGGGTTTCAATTTGTGATCGACGATAGCATGTATGCAATGTATATAGCACTTCAAATTATTAACACGAGGTGCAGCATGCATGGGATTCGATCAGATATCAATGTCTGTAAAATACAAGACTTATGTCAATTCGTGATCAGAAGCCTGTCTTATGTTATGGCTACACATATAACGAATAGCAATGTGTGAGATATCGTCGTTTGCAAACGAGTACCGACCTTAAAATTTGACCCACTACTGTGTGATTTGATCGGGGTCGAGCTCACGGGTAGATGGATTTGCTCGTACTTCACAGATGTGGTTAGTCCATTATGCAGAGAGGAAAATTAGTTGAGCTATAACATTATTTCATTAAGTGGTGATTATATGTCGAGTATGACAATATTGCATGCATTAATATAAGAAGAATCAATTGCTGTATGATATATTCATATCAATATGGTTACAAATCACGAGTATACAATGATAGAAGGGGTATGACAAGACCCACCACCCCTTGTCACAATATGGCCCAGCCTCACGCTTATCTCACCAAGGGGATACATGTTATTCCAATTTCCTCATGTTGTGGTCAGTGGGTTATTGTTTTTCGATTTTCGTAAATTGGACATCGGATTGCAGATTCCATTTGGATACCATGAGCTTCATCCATTGGGTACGATATCCTATGCGTATATTTGCACACGGATAAAATACAACAGGCACATTTCTGGTGAGCATATGGAGCTATAGGTAACCAAGAACACAGCCCCGGTTTCCTGAGATTTACATAGTGAAAACAAATGCTGGCCATTCTGGGTGGGGTTTGAAGGGGTACAGTATGGTTTATGGGGAGTAGGTCAAGTGGTATTATATTACTGCTAGTCTCTAGTTTCATTTGTAAAATATGATTTTTAGTTTAGTAATTATTTATGGGCATCATAATTCATGATGTGACACATTTGGTGTCAAGGGTGATTTAGTGTTCAGTGAGGGCTTTTTATTTTGTTTTGTTTAGTATTTTTGTTTTGTTCCTTCCTTGTTCGTTTTTTTTTTTTTAAATAGGGAGTATATATAAACAAAACAAATAAGTTTGATAAGAAGTATATTCTGATTGATATTGAGTAATTTGTTTACATACATTATTTTAATTGTATATTTATTATATATTCAATTTAGTCTAGTATAGTATATGATATTTAGTCTGCACATGTGGCACATCATATGGAAGTAAAATTTTGTGGATAGTTGATTGTGGGAAGTGTGGATTGTAGTGACTAGTCAATTTATGACCTATTAGCATGATATTCATGAATAATACACTGACATTTCGTATTTTTATAATATGGATGGTTACCACTATACAACAATGTAAATATACAACTCTACACCATGCCTAATATTCTAGGATTTATCCTGGATCTAAAGTTTAACAACTTATAGTTCAACACATCACTTCAAAAATATACTTCTGTGGATGGGTGGTTTTGTGGTGTGGTGTGGTGGGTGGGTGGGTTATCACCACTAGTTAATTCTAACTGACTAGTATTATACGACCCCCATACACACACACTTTGTTCATAATACGTTAGTATTCCAATAGATAATCATCACTAATTGATTTATAACATTTTATATAGTAATTATAACATTATTTATTTAAAGCCAAATTTGTATGATAATTATAACATGATTTATTTGAAACCATTTTTATATATTAATTATAACATGATTTATTTAAAACCGTTTTTATATAGTAATTATAACATAATTTATTTATAAGGTTGCTTTGAATATTTTGGTCTAGAAGTGCATTCTTGTACACTGATGAAATTAAATCTTAGTTAGTCTGAACATGGGCCGTTTTTTGACTACATGTAATTCAAAACAACATTTTACAACAAGTTTCACTTGATGGGGGACTGTGGGTATGTGAGGTGGGTCATCACTAGTTAATAACCTTCTATCAGTATACACTTATGTCATTCATAATATTTTAGTATTTAGTATTTATTTTATATTTAGTACATATTATGAAATATTAAGTGGCACATACATATACACATATACACACATATATATGCATTATACATACACACATATATATATACATATATATATACACATATGCCCACATGCATACATATACACACCCAAAATACATACTCATGGATAAACATTACATATGCATATGTTATAAAAAAGAAGATATATTTGAGTGGATTGGTGGGGCAACATAAAATAAACAAGTCTAGTATTCATCTTTACTGCTCAGGTTGCAGGAATTAAAAAAAGGATACTGAGATATATGCCCTTGTGACATAATGGACATAGACTGCTCTGTTTTGTGCAAAATGTCAGAGCTAATTATGCATTTTGCTCATATGAAACGATGAGAAATGAGTTGCAAGTTTAGCAGAAATTAATAGCTCAATAAATTGATTCATTTTCGAACATGGTGATCTTTAGTCAATGTTCACTTCACTGTAATCATGAATGGAAGTGGATGTTGTGTATTGCAGTGATAATATTGCCAGGTTGTCTCTGCATTTAATATAGATATATAAAGTATGGGTAATTTTAATCATATGCAGTTTAAGTCATTAGTGAGTAGTATATAGTTGTAGATATATATTTCCAACAAGTTCCACATACAAAACATCTTTATTGTGGTGAATAATGATATTCATATATCTGTTGCTGCCTTTATGTGCTTAATTCTGCCATTTGCAGCATATTTAACCAGAACTTTTCCTCCAGTTGACCAGGCATCTTCCACTTGTCCATTATCTTGTGCTTTCTTTAGAAGGATGTTGTTTTTGAGTGTTAAGTCCTCCTTTATAACTATGCCACTTCCCTTAAGCATTCTTCTAACCTTCATAACATCCAGTTTGTCCATTCTATTTACAAACTTCACAATCATTGGTCTGTTTTGATCTTTTGTAGGTGCTCCCAGTCTGTGTGCAATGCTCACATCTTTTGTTACAATTTTGAGGTTCAGTTTTTTATTGCACACATCAACCACTTTATCAATACAGTCTTCAATTTTCTCCTGAGAACAGTCTCCCCCGATTCCATATATCCTCACACTCTCTTGTCTAGTATGCTGTTCCAAGTTATTCACTTCTGTTTTTAGTGCTACTACTTCCTTTTCTAGTCTTGTTGTGTTTTCATCTCTTTCACTGTCTTTTTGTCTGATTGTTTCAATTTCTTTCTTCATCTCATCATACTTTTTGTGCATATCAAATATTTCACTTTCATGTTTGGATTCCAGTGTATTTATTTTAGTTTCAAATTCTGTTTTAACATTGTCAATAAGTGAATTAACAGTTTCAGTTGTTACCAGTGGGAAAATAGCAGCTTCCAAATCTTGTTTAGTAACAACATTGTCCAATTTCATGTTCATCTCTTTGAGGAGTTCAGCAATTTGCTTTTCTGCTGGATCAATGTGTGTGGATGATTTCACCTGTTTATCAGAAGCAAAGTTTTTCATCGATGTCTGACCTGAATCTGCAGTTTTTTGTTTTTTGGGTGGAACATTAGATTTGAATTTGGTATTAGTCACGTTTGGTAGCGTACCCTTGTTCAAACTATCGTCGTTACTGGACGTTGAACTTGTCAGATCGCGTTTTGGTGGCATCACTATAGCTGATAACACGACGATAGGAGACTCAACTTTCGAGTAATAAAGATTCTGCCTGGGGTCAAATTACTAACTTGAAGACTCACTATAGTGTAGAGTGTTGATATCTAAATTCAATTGTCAATATTGAACGGCTGTAGCGTATATCTAAGGTCTATATTCTGTCCGATTAACCTGCCACGTCGAAAACAAACTTACACGGCCGCCATTGTTGTTGTTGTTGTTGTTGGTGAAGTAATTACATTACATCTCATGCAAGAAATTGTTTTCCAAATCGAAGATGGCAGCCAAAATTGCGACCGAAATTTGAAAACAAGTCTACATTCCTTTACTTTCTTACGATGGGCGTAATTGTTTCGCGATTTCTATCCACCATTACATGTTGTATGGAATAGTGACATGAAGTATTCATTAGGGTTTGGCAATTGATACTCACAGCCAAGATCGCTACTAAATTGGCGGCTAGAAATTGAAACTTTTTGTCATAATATCGGTATGTATGGACGAAACTGTACGTAAACCATCTACTAGTTCAACTTAAAAGTATCAAAACGCATAACATAGCTCGTATCCTTCTGGAAAGAAGAAAAACCACAATTAATATCGCGATGTGGCATTTCGAAATCCATTCTCCACTTAGCGCCGATAATGGCCGTAAGCGTAGGTGCGCCGAATAGTTATATCAGAACAATTACCTGATAACAGATTCTGATTGCCATGTCACGTCCATAATTATCTGGACCAGCTTCCATTTCTTTGTCGAATAAATCTAGGTCGCTCACACCGACAAAGTATTCACCACTTCGTGGGAGTAGGGTCCCTCTAATCATAACGTTTCAAACAATTCATTTTACGGTGTCTAGCTTACGATTTTAAATATTTGCTAAATATGATATTTGTTCGTCATCTTGAACTAGGAAGGCATATGACCGATGGGTATACAAGCTTACAGAAGGTCATCTCTATGTATGTGTCTCATACCCCATGGGGATAACGACATGTATACCTGGCAAATCAGTTAGCTAGTCACTTCTCAATAGATGGTTCGTCAACTCACAAACTCAGCGAACGCATTGGCATATGTGGACAACTTCGACAGTGTTTCGAAAGTTGCTAGCTGTCTCATTCCCTTGGACAGATGTCTATCTGCTAAGGAGAAGACCATAGTGTACAGACTACCCACACTTCTTGACCATGATCCGAAGCAAACTGTGTGACGCCCCGCAGTTGTCTCGTCGAATATCTCCCAGCAGAGAAGAGCAATGCTCGCGGTGCTAGTTTGTAGACATGCGCCATGATATAGTGGGAATGAAATGGCCACGGTAAACACCACCCCATACACCTGGTGCATGTCATGCGTGTCGGTTTTTTTTTTGGTGTGGTAAGATTGTATTTCCACATCCGTTTCCAAGCCTTTCTGATTCAACTACGTACATTTTTGTCTGAATAATACTATGCTAGCTTCCCTCAAAACAGTCGGATGGACTAAAGGATAATGTCTTTATAGCATGAATGTATGCGTTTTTTGTTATCCTCTCTCAGAGTTAGTGTCAGTATGTGGGCGGTATTATTCAAGAAAATGTCATGAACTGTGGTGCATTTATTTCACTATGTATTTAAAGAACAATTTACAGTCTCGATAGCAATGACTGTGGACGTTGGGGAACGCGACCTTTATGATCATATAGCTTTATATATATATAACTTTAGAATATAGTAGTTAATGTCTCATGCAGGAAAATGGTCGCAATGGTGATGTTACCAAGAAATCACTTGGTGTACCAACGTTTGTTGAACTGAATGCAAGAGCTCATCAACGTACAATTCCTCTGGATGTTCTTCGAGTTGAACATTTCACCCTTTTGTTGATGGCATTTGTACTTTCTTGAACCATACCACCCAGCGTGAGTATGACATATCAACCAACTATCAAAGGTATCGCCTTTAAGACTACACCCAGTCTTGGTGGGGCTTATACAGCAGTAGCCAATGGCACACGACTGGTCCAGTTGTTTAAGAACGGCTTCCAAACGGATGGGAACATACAATATTAGCATACAAGGAAAGCAAAGCCACACATGAGATCCTGTCTGAATCTAAAAATAACAAAATAAGGGGCGGTGCAGTCATGGTCCAATTTCATTTCCACTATCATGAGTCATGACACATACCCACAAACTAGCACCGTGTGTATTGTTATCATCTGCTTCGATCTGTTCGGTGAGACGATTGCTGGACGCCAACAAGCTTGTTCTTATGATCATGTTCAAGGAGTTTGGGTATATTATGCATTATGGTCTTCTACGCCTTAGCAGAAATGCATCCGTCAAATGTCGGGCTTTCAACATTCGAAGCCATATACAGAAGTTGTCCGGGTACGTCAGTGCATTAGATGAGTATGTGAATTGATGAACCATATATTGAGAAGTGGCTGTTTGGGAAGATCACCAGGTGTGCACGTTCTTATCCCCATTAGGTCACCAAAGCTGACAATACGCAGATAGATAGGTCCTTCTGAAAGCTAGTATACGCATCGACCGAATACCTTTCTAGTGTATCGCACAAGATGACGCCTATACCCCATCTGTAGCATCTGAATTATACCATAAGATATACCACGAATGAAGCTCGCTAAGAATTCCAAGCTTTCGAAACAAACACGTGAGCTGGACACCGGCATATGTATTGTTTGAAACATTCCGATTAGTGGGACCCTTCTACAAAGAAGTGTAGTAAACTGTTGTTGTGAGCGAGATAGATTAATCTGGCGAAGAGACGGAAACGGGTCTAGATAATGCTGAATGTGGCAATTCAGAATAAGCTCTGGTACTGTTGTTTTGATTTCTGGAAGTCATAATATGACTATTCGGCGCACCTATATACGGTTACGACCAGTATGAGCCCTTAGTGGAGAATGGATTTTGAAAAGCCACATCGCGATTGTGGGTTTTAGTCCTTCCAAAAGGCTACGACTTACGTTGGAACTAATAGATGGCTTATATTATGTACCGTTTCGTCTATACAAATCGATATTATGACAAAAAGTTGAAATTAGTATGTGATAATATCGGCTTCTTTTCAATTTCTGGCCGCCAGTTTGGCCGCCATATTGACTATGAGTATCACTTGCCAAACCCTAATGAATAATTCATTCATATCAACATGGCGCCATTTTGGATTTGGGGGACTTTTATTTGGATATAGCGGGGGGGGGGGGGTGGAAAAAAAAAAATTCCGGCACGTATGCCGGGATGGGTGGGTGGTCAAAGCCACCAACAAGCAATTTTTTCCGCAACTAAAAAAAAAAAAATCCTGCTTGTTTTTTATTGTTTTGGCAATGAGTTGGGCTTCAAAACCACTTTGAATGAGAGAAATAATGTAATTCTAACTGGTAAACTGACTGCAGGCAGTTATCGTGTTGTATTTTGTTGCAAATTTTGAAATCCAAGATGGCCGCTGGCAGCCATGTTTTTTTGGCCGAATGACCTCAAAATGACTCATTCCTATTTACATGTCCATGTTAACATCCATGATAAATAGTATGCACAGAAATTCATATACAGCTGTTTACAGTGAATTTCCCGCCGCAAATCTCTGTTTTAGTGTTAAAAGGGGGGGGGGTGGGTGTCAAAAAATGGTCGGAAAAAACTGCCGAAAACGGAAAAAAATTTGGCGGTGGGGGTGGGTGGGTACCAAAAATGACCGAAAGGGAAAAAATGCCATACGTGCCTGAAATTTTTGTCCGACCCCCCCCTGGATATAGTACAAGGAAAGTTCGCCTAAATGTTCACAACTTACAATAGTAAGCAGGTGTGGAGTTGTTATGACAATAATGCTCACTGATGTTAAAATCAGCGATTTTCGGCGATTTTTCTATTTCTGGTGGCGATTTTGGCCGCCATCTTGGATTTGGGTAAATATTCCTCAACTCAGGTATAAGAGGAATCCCAGCTCGAGTATCTTCTGCAAATATATATGCATGGGTGTTGTTATAATAGCAATAACATTCATTGATTCGAAACATTACATCGCGTTATTAACGTAGATTCGGCTTTGACCTATTATACCGGCATTTGGGAAAACGTGATATCGGACAAAAATATCCCGCAATGAATGTATATTATGGTCCCCACGTGTTCGCCAATGACTCCTCTATACGATAATGTATAATATGTCGCAAAGATGCCAACATTTTCCCACTGAGACAAACGAAAATTGGTAACATGTCAGAAAAATAGCATATTTTCATATTTCGGCGGCCATCTTGGCCGCCATATTGGATTCTGGTGTCGGATTTTTGGCTAATTTGTAAGGGTGGGAAATTGGTATAACGAATCGAGCGGAAAACAAGACCGCATGTGCTATCATCTTTACTATAATGGCGATCAAAGAGACCTGGTGCATATAAAAAAATGGCCGCCATTATGGACGCCATCTTGTCTGGAGTCTCTGCGGCCACTTTTTTTTCTTGTTAACAAGTGAAAAACATTAGAGGAGACCTTAAGAAAGAAAATTAGTGGGGTGAAGTTGAGTCCTGGGGGTGCAGAGGTCGACCAATATATCCTGGACTAATGTGCGTGACGACAGGTGGTAATTATTCGGATATTGGCCCTCAATTCCTTTGACCATTAAATATTCAGTGCAACATAATTATAACGAGAGCGGAACATCCCGGTGATTGAATTTCAATTATCCATAACAGGAACAGCTTCAGGACCAATTATCACGTATACAAAAATATGACCGGCCTGTCGATAACCGCAGTTCTTGTATGTTTGAAGCCAACTCTGACAAATTAACTTGTCATACTGATCAATCGGGGTATACACGCCCGATAACCCTAAAGGCTGATGGCTGTGGGTAGGCATGTTGCTGTAGTGATATTGTGTGGCGGTTTTCACCCGTGTGCTCAGAATTTTAGGAAAATCATAAAATCTGGAATCCACCCGGTTAGAACGCTTATGGCATTAGATAGGACCATGACTGGTGTATTCATACACCATTTGTGATAGCCGTGTGCCTTTAGATATATTTTTTATTACTTAATTTGTCGAATTTTACAACCGGTTTTTGTCGTTTATCAAAGAAACTACCTAATATAAATGGTAGAAATCTCGATATGTAGGCTTCATGTACACATGTCACTAGATGCACATTCCATTGATACAATGAAACCAAAATCCACAATAAAAGACATATTTTTCGTGGAAAAATATCGATTTTCCTGAGTGTCATATCACAAATTTATGACAGGCATATTGCCTCCGCAGATAGGCTCATGGCAAAGCACAAACTTGTTATGATAGGCAAGTGGCATTGTTGATAGGCACGTTGTAAATATTGACCAAGCTCCAATTTAGCACTTTAAAGCCAACAATATGCAACTTCTGGCATATATTATTTTATAAATACACTCTGGAATGATTATTCATTCATATAAAATAGACAGAACCACACATATGTGTGCATGACGTGAAAATTAACGGACGAGTTTGTTACGCGGAATGTTACAACGTTACAACGATGATTCGCGAGTTGTAACTTGCAGCATAATTAAATTTTCTCACCACGCACACATAATGTGTGGTTGTATTTTATTACACACCCACTAGAACTATTCAACATCGAGATTTAGCGTTTATTGATTCGTTTCTGTCGTAATTTATAGCCATTTTTATCAAACTGATAGGCGACTTTATTAATAAAGTTTGTAGTTCTTGTTCAAAAGATAAAGTTGACGTAATTTGTGACTGGTGACGTCGACGTTTTCCGTATTGTATACGTGTTGAATACGTTGGTAAAGATATTGTATGGGGTACACACTGCTCAATATAAGAAAATTAACACAACGATTCATCTAGATCGGGCTCTATTTCTTCTGGTTCCGACATTATTTTAGCTTCTTTCTGAAATAGATAATTGAGCGGAGCCTGAGTCAGATATAAATACAATTGGACCACTGTAAATCGTTGGCATTTTTTGTCAATACCGTGGGGCAGGTTGGGTACGAAGTAGGTACAAAGTGTCGGCTCTTTCACTAATGGCCTTCTAACGTCCACCATTTCTGAGATATGCATTACAGTTTAAACGGAAGTTGCAAAACCCGTCCAAATTTGTGCTATTATTTCATAATAAACTGAATAAATACTAATTATTTCTAAGTTTTAATACATTTTATCAGATTTATTGACTAATTTCTGCATTTAGAAGCAGAATCTTAGATTTAAATGTCAGAAAATCTGAAATCATCCCGCGATGACAACTCGATGTTTTTTTTCTTCATATGATATCGTACTCGGTGAATTTTAGACGCACCCAAAAACCTGCCCCACGGTATTGACAAAAACATTTACCACTATAAATGCACACGAAATATCACGGCGATTCCTCCTATATATAGCCAATGAGACAACAGCGACCACTCAATTAAGTTAACGCCCCACACACATTTGTATTATTGCTCGGTGCTCCTGTTCATGTATATGCGGCATAACTGGGTCATGGTCCAGGTCCACTATATGTATGCTCTAGCTATACAGGTTCTAGCGTACCCTAATGTTCGCACCTGATATTTCTCTGAGCCCAATGTCTTTACCAATATTGATACCACATAAAATTATGTATAACAAGAGATGGACTGTCGTCCGGTGCATACCCCCTCGTGGCATACCGCCTCGTGTGGGCATATCTATAACTTATGAGGGCTATACTCAGACAGATGGACCCAAACACCAGCATTTTCATATAAACAAAGATGAGTAACTATAGAACAATAAAAACAAAACAAACATTTGAATGTGCCATTAAATGTCCTCATAGTGGTGAACATCCATACCAAATTTCATTGAGATCCGAGCATTACTGTTCAAGTTATGACCTGAACAGACATCGGATGGACCAAACAACCAACATTTCCAGATAAACAAAGATGAATAACTCTAGAACGCAAAAGCAGAACAGAACAATGGAACCATATCTATTGAATGTCCTCATAGTAGTGAACATCCATACCAAATTTCATTGAGATCCCAGCACAACTGTTGAAGTTACGACATGAACAGACACCAGACGGACCAAAAAGCCAACATTTCCAGATAAACAAAGATGAATAACTCCAGAATGGAAAATCCGAACAAAACGATGGAACCCTCTTTTTAATGTCCTCATAGTAGTGAACATCCATTCAAAATTACATTGAGATCCGAGCACTACTGTTCAAGTTATGACATGAACAGACCTCGGACGTACGTACGGACGCACGGACGGACAGACAGGTGCAAAACAGTATACCCCCCTTTAAAAAGGGGGGGGGGGGGTATAACTATTAGCTACATTTAGCATTGGCGGGACATTGAATTATTGTTAATAGCATCGTATGCTGTTATTTATTTGTGTGCGGTTTATATTCCATAAACCGGCGTAGACATGAATCGTTCTGGTCGAAGAGAAAAAAAAAACAAACATATGAACGCCATTCTTTCGCAGAACGCCAAAAATAAAACCGGCTAGAAATGGTAGCTATATTATCTATATGTAGTGGACCATGACCATTCAGCCTGAAAACTGCACAAAGCTGGCATGGCTCATTTTTTTACATTAAAATATGCTGAATAGTTTGGGCTATACTTTCCCCATTTTCAATTAAAACCCAATTTTGCAAGTTTGTCACAGTTAAAACGTTTTACATTACAACTGCCAGTATTTAGTTCTTGGAAATAAGTAGTGTATGTTTCCTGACTCATGGACGATGTGAATTTACAACACTGTGAATAATATAGCATCATAAAAGCGTTTTTTCTCAGACTAAAACCACTATTGATCATTGTACTACATGCGTATCTGTGTTTGCCATATGTCTATCCTCTCGGTGTTTGGCTATTCAATATGCCTACCACAAAATATTGACGGGACAGTATGTCAAATAGCTTTTTTAAACTGAAAAATGCATTATTTGAGTTCGCAGTCATGTTTGTCTTGTCACTGAGATACTATACCACATGTATCCACGAAAATAACTTACAAATCGACATGCTGAGCAAATTTGGGAGTCTGTTTACTTTGAAAGTTTGAAAAAGTCGACAAAATCCGAGATATTTTGTCTTCAAACAACGTATTCTACAATGCCAAATTGTTACCAAGAAGTTCAACTTATAAATCAGACATTACTGCATCTGACGTGATAAAAAAATCTGACCTTTTACAGCGTATTTGATCAATTATAATCTAAAACATACCTTGGTTGCGAAACCCGCCACGCAATATCACCACAGCAATATGCCTACACACAGCCACCAGCCTATAGGGTTATCGGGCGTGGTATAGCCGGACACACAAGTGTGGGCTGATAGCCTGAGAGGGAGTTCCTATTATTTGTAAATTAATTTTTAATCGGACATCACAACAATCATTGTCGGTGGCATAACTATATAGCAGAACTAAATCATATAATACCAGCAGACAGTGTGGATACGGTATAGGGATAGTATCATCTTATACTGAAATGTGATGATTTAAGAAATATTATTACGCCCTCTATGGGTGTTTTCTGTGAACGTATTTTTTACTTGTCTGTGGGCCAATGGGCGAAATATGATTAAAAAGCTACTTGAATAGTTTCGTACTCGCTGGTTATCTGCGATACAAGATAAGTTTTACGGCCTGCTGCCTGTAAAGTATATCTCTCCAGAAACGGGTGAGTTTATTACTGAAATTAGCCTTAAGAAGTTGCGGTAGAATACTATACTGCTGTAGTGGCGTAATAATGACAGCGCCTATAATAAACGGATATAGCCTATACATCAATGTCATTAATTTTTATTTTAATCACTTTTTGTGTGAGTTGATAGACATATTAGGATTTATGTTTTATAAAATGCATGTTATTTATATAATGTGATAATAAAACGTCACTTGGAAATCGCTCATGTGCATAATGTATTATATGTGTTGTGCATGTATACCACCTTAAAGTGATGTGGAACAATCCGCTAGCTGTGATGGTCGAATGGGAGTAGAACATTCAGTAATTATTGTCATGAAATGTATATCCAAAGTGGAGCACGCATCGCGCGCATACTTATGTCTGTACATGGTTGATGTACAGCGACTTTATTTGGCAAAATCATCGTCATTTGTTTAAAGCCGAAATATTCGTCGCAAATTAAAGGACTAAATAATTGCAATTGTGAATAGTTCAAACATTGTGTTTTCTTAAATGGTACAATCGATCTGGTTGGGATTATCGCGATAATATTATAGTTGAATGCTATATTCTTTCAGAGGGAAAATTGTCTGCCTGCCAATAATGTGCATGTACTCACTTAGTTTGATTAATAAATGTAAGCGTATACTATGTCTTTTAACCTTTCGTGATGGGAGCTGCACTGGTGCATCATTAAAGACCACGTGCCAGTGCATTCATTATCTTATATATGCGAGTCTCCCACAATGAGCCTCGCATATATACGATAATGCATTGGCTTATACAAGGTCAAGGAAAATATTGTTAGGCCAACGTATTCTCTTATATATGAGAGGCTCCCTATGGCAGACTAGCATATATAAGAGAATGCATTTGCACAGGATTTAGCAACATTTCAGGAATCTCCAGTCATGGAAGATCTCGATTAAACCTGTCTATTTTAAAAGAAGCCCTATCCGATTTCACACCATAAAACCACAATTTCAACATATATATATATATATATATAATAAATTAACTAGATTGGACACATGAGCCATAAAATAGGGGGTTTTGGTGACCAATCTGACCATATATAAACTTTCAAAATAAGTTTTAACATGTTTTGAATCTTTGTCAATCCCCAAATCCAATGTTTGCCTCCTGTAAAGAGCGTCCACGCTTCTGTCGCACACAAATAAATGGTAAAGAATAAAGTATTTTTTCAGTTCTTCTTCTTCTGGAAAGGTGCAAATACCGCAATTTTGCTTATTATTGTACCGTAAAGCTTTAATGAGCTTTGGTATACTCGTTTTCAACGTTTTCAACGTTTTACGGCCTGCTGCCTGTAAAGTATATCTCTCCAGAAACGGGTGAGTTTATTACTGAAATTAGCCTTAAGAAGTTGCGGTAGAATACTATACTGCTGTAGTGGCGTAATAATGACAGCGCCTATAATAAACGGATATAGCCTATACATCAATGTCATTAATTTTTATTTTAATCACTTTTTGTGTGAGTTGATAGACATATTAGGATTTATGTTTTATAAAATGCATGTTATTTATATAATGTGATAATAAAACGTCACTTGGAAATCGCTCATGTGCATAATGTATTATATGTGTTGTGCATGATGTATACCACCTTAAAGTGATGTGGAACAATCCGCTAGCTGTGATGGTCGAATGGGAGTAGAACATTCAGTAATTATTGTCATGAAATGTATATCCAAAGTGGAGCACGCATCGCGCGCATACTTATGTCTGTACATGGTTGATGTACAGCGACTTTATTTGGCAAAATCATCGTCATTTGTTTAAAGCCGAAATATTCGTCGCAAATTAAAGGACTAAATAATTGCAATTGTGAATAGTTCAAACATTGTGTTTTCTTAAATGGTACAATCGATCTGGTTGGGATTATCGCGATAATATTATAGTTGAATGCTATATTCTTTCAGAGGGAAAATTGTCTGCCTGCCAATAATGTGCATGTACTCACTTAGTTTGATTAATAAATGTAAGCGTATACTATGTCTTTTAACCTTTCGTGATGGGAGCTGCACTGGTGCATCATTAAAGACCACGTGCCAGTGCATTCATTATCTTATATATGCGAGTCTCCCACAATGAGCCTCGCATATATACGATAATGCATTGGCTTATACAAGGTCAAGGAAAATATTGTTAGGCCAACGTATTCTCTTATATATGAGAGGCTCCCTATGGGAGACTCGCATATATAAGAGAATGCCTTTGCACAGGGTTTAGCAACATTTCAGGAATCTCCAGTCATGGAAGATCTCGATTAAACCTGTCTATTTTAAAAGAAGCCCTATCCGATTTCACACCATAACCACAATTTCAACATATATATATAAGAAATTAACTAGATTGGACACATGAGCCATAAAAATAGGGGGTTTTGGTGACCAATCTGACCATATATAAACTTTCAAAATAAGTTTTAACATGTTTTGAATCTTTGTCAATCCCCAAATCCAATGTTTGCCTCCTGTAAAGAGCGTCCACGCTTCTGTCGCACACAAATAAATGGTAAAGAATAAAGTATTTTTTCAGTTCTTCTTCTTCTGGAAAGGTGCATGTACCGCAATTTTGCTTATTATTGTACCGTAAAGCTTTAATGAGCTTTGGTATACTCGTTTTCAACGTAAACCGGATGCATGATTTTTCGCGATGTGTCTGATATACGAATTGCAAATATTTTAAATTTTATTTCTTTTGCTTGTAAGCTGAACATTTACATGGCAATGTGGTCTAATTTGGTGTCAAATCGGACAGAGCATCTTTAATGACTGTGAGTGTTTATGTGATTTGTTTGCTATCTTTTATTGATTTCTATTGAGCTCTATAGAACATTGGCGGTTGTCATACTCTTGAAAAAATATCATTGATTTCGATTTCAGAAAGATGGCAGAGAAAACTACAGAGAAAACTGCCGAGAAAACTGAGGATAAAACAGTGGCATCGATGGTGAAGAATTTCAGTGCTAACACATCATTCCATGGACTGGGAAACATATCGTCTGCGCAAAGTAAAGTATGGAGGTTAATTTGGATTGCACTGACGCTGTGTACAACGGTGTATCTCGGATATCAGCTTTCTAGCCTGTTCAAGACATACTATTCTTATCCAATCAAAACGACAGTTTCTCTGGGCTTCAGTCCACAATCGTTGCCCGCGGTGAGCATTTGTAACATGAACGCGGTGAAAAAGAGTCTGCTGTCGGCGGCCCCGAAAAAGATGCAACAAATCGTGAAACAGGCCGAAGATCTTAAGGTAAATTCCAGGTGCATGGGGGAATACAATCAGGGACGTGTTCCTATATACGGTCTCCATTTGTGGTGGTCTGTTTTAAAACTAATCTTAGATTTCCTACATCGCTCCCTCTCTAAATCCAACCCAAAATCCAGACATGTATTCAGAATGAAGACGCAGGTGTCACATGACGTCTGCAGTCCACACACATGCATGGGACAGCTAGCATGGGCAAGACATATCACTTACAAGCAGCTATGTGTCCTCTCTATATATAGTACACGGACATATACATCACCAATCAAGTCTCTAACCCAAAGAGGTTTTGTTTTACAATTTAGTAAACATATATGTAAACGTTTGTCTGACACGAATGTGGAAATTCACAATGCACATTCAAAATTCGGTAATCGTACGCCTCAAAAACCAATCTATTATATATTTTGAAACTTCTATCTGTATGTGTGTGTATCTGTGCTAGACTCGAAAACTGCTGGACCGATCGGACCCCAAGTTGGTATATAGGCCTACCTTGATCCCGGGAATAATATGGGCTGGTCCAATTTAACGTGCGACCGTTTCCTTGACCTTGACCTCGCTCATATAGGCATGTTTCTGGACCGAACTTTCTCAGACGTTATCTCTCTCGTTCACACACACACACCCCCACACACATACTCTCTCACAGACACACACACGCACCCTCCCTCCCTCACACATACGCACACCCCCACACACAGAGCATGTCTATGTGCTCAGATATAGCCCTCTAGTTTCAACAGGCAGGCAGCTGTTATACACATATTTAGACGCTTCAATCACTTTTATGTCGAGTTGGAGTATTCATATTCAAGAATTAAATATACAAATGACGACCAAAACAAACTTTTTACCGTGAACACTCATCTTTCGAGGCGTAGAAATCAATTCTCTCGAGCACAAGCGGATCTCCTCTCTTTGCATATAATTATAACCATATGTTGTGCGGGGGAAGAACATAAAGCATCGCGGAACACTCTTTATAACCTTAATCATAACCATCACCATATTCAATATCCTTACAATATAGCCAAAGTCATGACCCTATAAACATATCCATAACATATAATACTGAACTTAGGCTCAATCCCAGCTCCATGCAACCCCGCCGTAACCATAAATCTAAACCTAAGCCTCAACCATGCATGTATAGCTCTGAGTGTTTGTGTACACACACTGATCCTATCCCTCCTTCCATCTATGGGTAGTCATATGAAATGCTACCTGAGGTTAACATGAAGCATGTCCGTTTAAAGGTACACAATCCGAATCGATTGTCCCCATATCAGATTCCAACAACAACAACAACAACAACAACATTTCTTGAACTGTCGATTCAGTTATCATGCCAACCACTGTAAATTGCCCAAAAAGTGTAATATATCAATATTTTGTTCAACACAATTTGGTATCGAGAGTATGTGGGTCGGCATTCGTCGAATATTTGCTTGGCCGCCAAATATTCCAGGTGGTGAATAAAAAAACATAATTAAAAAATTGATATCTGATAGATAACCCTGAGCTTTGATGGATGGGTTACTCGACTCGAATCAAATATTTCTGACCCCCTCCCGAAGCCAAAGAAATAGTAATTTAGGAGCGTTAATTCGGACTGTGCATTTTTAATTATCAGGTTCAGAGTACCAGTGAAGAATATGGGGGCTATCAAGAAGGCGAATATGGGAGCTATAACTACTACAGCGGATCAAGTTCAGATAGCCCGCCCGCAACCGCTTGGGCCCCCTCAACAACCGCGGGTGCCTCGCCTACAACCGCGGGGGGCTCACCTACAACCGCGGGGGCCCCACCAACGACCGCGGGGGCCTCACCAACAGCA
The DNA here is from genome assembly GCA_032622095.1 of Siphonodentalium dalli. Classification (NCBI taxonomy): domain Eukaryota; kingdom Metazoa; phylum Mollusca; class Scaphopoda; order Gadilida; family Siphonodentaliidae; genus Siphonodentalium; species Siphonodentalium dalli. The sequence goes on along the minus strand of CP136065.1, from coordinate 165,726,727 downwards.
GCTAGCCCGTCGCCAACATATGGATCAACATATGCTCCGCCAACTTCATATTGGTCATATTGGGATTATGATATGGATTATGGTGCATTCGACACTGACTGGCAATATGAATATAATGACAACAGTTATTATCCCACCAACTATTACGACTATTCGGATCCGGTTGCCACTGAGGATAATGAAAGGATGACGAAATTTATGTCTGAGGCGCCCAAGAACTTGGAATTTGAGAATGAATATATCTTCAAGAGCTACTATCAACTCCTGGACAGGTAAGCAGAGGAATTGGAATTGTATTTGTACCCATGCATGGTATATATCCGTTTATTTGTGACAAATGTGCCGTGTACGTAGGTAATTATCTATAAAATAATGACCCTGTAAAGAACCACATGATTGGTTGATTGGGGTTTAATGTCGCTTTCAGCAACTAAAGTCATATCACGACATTACCAGTTTTAGTGGTGGAGGAAATCCGCACGCTTACGGCTAATCTAACAGTATGGCTGATACAGATATTCATGTTGGACCCGTTTGGGGCCCTCTGGGTGATCCCTGTTAATTTATATTGCATGCGGACAGACATGTGTGACCCGCCATATCAAATCCAGTCGTAAGTCGGGATTTATTTTACCCTGTGCCAATGCATTATATTATATATGCGAGTCGACCATAGGTCGCCTCGCATATATAAGAGAATGCATTGGCCTAACAATTTTTCATTATTTGTTATTATTTTTTACAATTTTAATAATTTGTTCTTGTATTCTTTAACAATTTTATAATTTCACCCATACAGAGCCCCAGACAAACATGAGCAGACGACACTCTTCTATATGCCTGGCAATTGACCCCCAAAATGCCACCATCGACTATTATGTTTACCGATAACGACGCTGACAGCCGGGACATCCCGGTCCAGCCCGGACCCCCCATATGGACTATATGAGTTATTTTAAGGCCAATGTAAGTGCAGGGGTGTCATGGAAACACACTCAGGGTCGCTATTAACCCTCAAAATTTTCGCCGATGCCGGTATTTTGAGGGTTAATAGCGACTCTGAGTGGGTTTCCATGACACCCCTGCACTTATATTTGCCTTAAAATCACTCATATAGTCCACATGGGGGGTCCGGGCTGGACCGGGATGGTCCGGGCTGGTCCGGGCTGTCAGCGTCGTTATCGGTAAACATAATCGGCAATGGCGGCATTTTGGGGGTTAATTACCAGGCATTCGTGGGCGACTCGCCCTTGTATCTTCGTGAGTGTAGTCGAGGGTAGTTCCACAACACATATGTAAGGGGTTATTAGAAGTACGAGGACATTAAGGGGGTCCGGGCTGTGAGTTTGTTTATTGGGGGCGCAATTTTGTAATTCTAGATGAATCTGGGAAGTTTAGGGGTTAATAAACGGCACTTCCGTTTGACCTTGACCACTCTCCGCGCGTATTTGGGTTTCATTAACACCCTCGCACAGATATGAATACTAAAATCACACCTGGACGCAGCAGGGGCGGTCCGGGCTGTTAGCTTCATTTCGCGGCGAAAATTTTCGCCGATGCCGGCATTTTGAGGGTTAATAGCGACCCTGAGTGGGTTTCCATGACACCCCTGCACTTATATTGCCCTTAAAATCACTCATATAGTCCACATGGGGGGTCCGGGCTGGTCCGGGCTGGTCCGGGCTGGCCCGGGCTGGTCCGGGCTGGCCCGGGCTGGTCCGGGCGGTGTTTAGTCACACCCGTCTGGACCAACAACACACTTGTATGTAATTTCTGTATAAATCGTGTATTTGGCTATTTACACGGAACTTATACAGATCGTGTATTTTGCCCGACCCAATCACATGTGCGACAACTGAGCCCAACTCTAATAAGCGAGATCACTTAGTCGCGGCCGTATTTTATTAATCCAGCTCCGTTCCGTGGTTTCAGAGATTCGTAGAATATTCATGACTTCCATATATGGAAATGCATTATACTCCAGAACTTTAATCTGTATCATGTAGCACTAAAACCACGGAACCGGGCCTGGTGGATCGAATATGGCCGCGAGTTAGTGACAGGGCGTATTACGTTGCAATATAAACGGAGCCGTTAACTCTGGTGGAGCGGATGGATGTTCTGTTAAAATAATTAGTCTTCCCCTAATATATTCAGTAATATTTTATGAGATATATATTAGATGGATTTTGACTAAACTTTACGCAAATGTTTAGTGGTATATGAGACACAAGCTGTGCGAAGCACCGTCCTATGAGTTGTTATGGCCGACTGATCACGAATTGAATGTAAGAGGGGTGCTTTTCAAAAGTTGTAAAACAATGACGTAGAGTGGAGAGTCACTCCAGTGTTACATTGTTCACACAAGACTTAGTTGCTACTGGCTGTAAATGTGATCCAAAAGGGACACTGTGAGACCACGATAACATGCGTGTCATCTTCGGGACACAATGTGCTCGCTGCATGCCCAGGCCATTTACTCTATATCACATTCCTTTGGAATGACACCTTGAAGTTTCATGCCATGAGCAACATGAGTTATTGAAATTATTTTTTAGCCATTTTTCAGTAAACCATGTTTCCCACCATGTAGGTCGTGCGAGACGTGGGGGACAAAGGCACAGCCGAATGACTGGTAACTCTACCTGTGTTTTTTGCAAGTTTTGAAAAGTGCCCCTCTTCGATTCAATTCGTGCTCATTCAGCCATATCTCACCTCACAGCGCAGAGCTTAGCACATTTGCTGGCTCTGGTACCACAAATCATTTGTGGAAAGTTTCATCAAAATCCAATTAAATATCTCCGAAAATATTACAGAATATATTAGGGGGACTTTTTTTTTTAGGTGTTTAGTAATACGGTAGCACTTTGACATATCGATGTTCACTATTTTTGACAGACGGAGTTTCAATAACTCTATATTCACCCAGCGAGTGCTTTGTGTGCCTTTAAAACCAATTTTTTTTCAGAGAAACAAGACAGAAACTTGGTCACAAGATAGACAACATGCTCATACAATGCTCGTTTTCGGACAGACTGTGCTCCAAATCGTTAGTATTTCAGTCCTTATTCAGCATTTCAGCGCCACTAAAACTCTGTATTTACCCCCCCCCCAATCAATTGAGAACAATTAATAATCTGATATATTATGTTAATCAAAACAATCGCAAACAGAACTGATGACCAACATGGACTGAGTTACGCAGACAGTACCCGGTCATCCGAGAACAATAGGGATGAAGTAGCAAGTCTTAGTTAAAAGATATTTATCTGTGAATGTGTGTGCTTCAATATCTGGGTGAGTCTGAAGTTCGCGCCCTTGAGCATCATGGTACAAAATATGCACGTAGTATGTTTTTTGTTGATAAGACAAGAATTCCTGTCAAAAGTATATACACATGTACGTATATAATATTGAGATGATATGGCATTATATACTACCTTTTGTGGGGAATATTGGTACTGCACTAGCAAGATGGCTGCCAAAATGTCTACCAGAATTGGCAAATATAAATTGTTTCACTCATATATCCTAGATCAGTTCACCTTCTTTGGAACTTATGACAAATTTTTATTTGATTTTCTATTATGTGTGCAATGAAATCATTTGAGCAATTACATTAAGTTTGTCATTCCCCAGTTTCTTTGCGATCCCTTAAAATTGATCTTAAAGAACGCGGTATATCAAATGTCACCGAAAAATCACACTTGATTTTCTAGCCATGTTTTGCTTTGAAATGTACACACCTGGGCGATGTCTGCGACATGAATCATTAGCTATAAAATTTCATCTCATTCGGTTCTGATCAATATCGGATGCCAAAATATTGTTTGCAGGTATTGGTGCAGTAGATCCCCGAAATTGTCAACTGCAAAAACTGCAAACTGCAAACTGCAAACCTTCCTGCAATGATTTACTACCACCGATAATGGTCGTATTAAAAAAACATTATTCAGTTTTCAGTATCATGCTGGACGCCATCTCGAATTATAAAGATTGTCCAAAGCGGATTTTCGTGGAGTTTTGATGTTACCAATTTCTTCTAGACTGAAATTGAATCCTGACGTTTTACAGGGTTAGTTTAAAGATATTATATTGTAAATATGATCATTACAAATGCATGGATTGGAGCATATTATGGGACCCACTGCCAGGACGACCGGTCGTCCGAACGACTGACGGCTATACTTATTATCTGTAGTAATATTCCGGAAATATAGGCAGATCACAAACAGAAGAAGGATTCATATTCATTGGCGGGAATTGCTCAGATAATAAATCGGCAATTTATTGAACTTATTAGTACGGTTCTTTAGTGATTTACTACAGCCCGGACAAAAGTGTAATCTTTTGATATTTGTACATATATATGTGTGCTTCAATTCTAGTCCGGACCAGACCAGATGGCGTCCAACATAGCCGCCGTTTTTTTTTCAGACGGATCACTAAGTAAGTTTAATGTAAATTATAGTGAGAAAATGTAATCATATGTAAACAAATATAAATATTGCTGGGAAGCTAAGATATAATGCCACCTATTTGGGGCAAAATTGGAACTCCCCGTCCAAAATGGCAGCCGGAAGTGGAATATTTGAATTATTTTCACAAATATCTCCTAGATCAGTTTCTGCTGTTTGGAACTGGTTGAGAATTGTGACTTTATCTTGTATTGTGCTTGTTAATTGATCATTTGAGCAATGAGATATGCCATTCATGAGGTCCCAGACCTATGTATACCTAATCACTCCACACATGACCACTCCAGTATATACCTATGTATCTCACCATGGACACCCCACACATGTCGATAACCATCCCTTGTATAACTATTCACCACTCTTTGTATAGGTATGCATCTCACCATGGACACCCAACTCATGACCATATAGCCACATCTTGTATAACTATTGACATCATTCATGATTATACAATAATTCCCTGTATACATATTCACCTCACATATGACCACAACCCACTCAGTGGCTGCCATGTTGATATGCACCATATATTTAGTTAACCAGACCAATTATGATTCCAATGGGCGAGTATAGCCTTATAATATGGTCCTCTCAGTTCCGTTTCGAAGTTCTGCCATTTCTATTAAAACCCGGGCCAGAATCACAAAAACACAATTTTTGGCAAAATTCCATACTGCATCCTTTAAATGAATTTGTCATGCCCATAAGGAAATGCCGTATGGGAAAACCAGAATAAAACAGTTAGTTGACAGTTGATTAAGTAACATGTTTAATAACCAAGTGAGTCACAACTTTTCGGAACAGCAGAGAATAATGTTAGGGAATTATGCGAACAATCAACTTTCTTTTTTACCAAATTTGGTTACCATTTTGCAAGCCATCTTGAGTAATTTTGTCTTAAAATACATCAGTGTGACGCATTGGACACAGATCAAAGCAATAAACACATTTGATACGAAAGATAGTTGATATTTTACTTAAAAAATGGTCCAGACATGAAAAGTGAGTTTTTGTCGATATTTATGTCAAGTTTATGATAGAAAAATCCAATATTCTGGCAATGTCAATGGGTAAAATAGTAAACAATTATCCAAAGTGTGTTCACCAACCACAACTTATAAGCGATTGCATGGCACACTGGGGCAATATCTACCATTTTCCATATTTTGGCAGCCATTTTGAGCCAAAGTGACAACTTTGGTTCCATTGAGTTGTAATATTCATAAGTAATGGTATGCATCACTTATATTGCACAGTTCTGTCGTCTTGTTGAAATGACTAGAATCCCAATGGCGATTTTTGGTGAAATGTTATTCCGCGTTCTGTAAAATCTAATTTATGAGGGATCAGAAGGGGCTTGAACCCCATGCAAGGCATATGTCATCGCCCCAATACTCAGTTAACACGAACAATACAAAATCAAGTCCTAATTTCCAACCAGTTCCAAACAGCAGCATCTGATCTTACATATATTGATGAAAAAAAATATAAAATCTTCCACTTCCGGCTGACATTTTGGCAGCTATCTTGGACGAGGAGTTCCAATTTTGCCCCAAAAAGGTGGCATTATATATTAGCTTCAAAAAAGTGTATGCATTTGTATTTATATGACAACAGTTTCTAACTATAATTAGCATCAAACTTACTTAGTGATTCGTCTGAAAAACGGCGGCTGCCTTAAATATTCCCTCTAAGCAGGGGGCGGGTAATACAAAAAATTGCAGGAAGGTATGCCGGGGTGGGTGGGTGTCCCGAGCGGCAAAAAACGCGTTTTTTACAACCTCATGCAAATATTTTACTAAAGACCTCTTGTGCCATTATTTGACAATTGTTACAGTTTAAAACATATTATAATGATATTTAACACCAAAAACACCATATTTATGTTACTGGGACCTCACATGGGCCTTAGTGGAGATGAGATTAAGCTATGGCATGTTGCATAATTATGGGACGGTGGGGTTAAAAAATTCCTTCCCGACACCCTTCGGAAAGAAGCTTCGAGAAATGTAAAACTAAAATAAATAAACTTTTCTTGTTGTAACTAAAGCCTAGATCATTGTGTGCATGGAAAAAGAGAGAGCAACTGTCTCAAACATTAAAGTGATGTGAAACACTCAGGTAGGGTAATCAAATATAAATGGAGAATAATCTTGTTCAAAGTCGTAATTTTTACAAATATTATATCCAAATTTACAACACACCGTCATTCTTTTTATTAATTAAATACAGTGACTCTCGATGGCGAAATCGTTTTCGTTAGTTTATCGCCGATAGATGCGTCCCGAATCGAGTAGTAAATATTTACATTTGAGCGTAGTTCAATCGATGTTTTCTATGAAGTGGTACGGTCGATTTGCTTCAGATTTTCGGCGATGTTAGTAGAATGGTACATTCCCCCAGTTGGCACAGCACCTGGATACTAACTGATCAGTTTCACACACCCGAACAAGTACATAATATGTCTTTAATGTGACTATCAATGGGTAGAAAATATCTGTCACCAGTGCATCAAGCCAATCAGTGAATTACCCCTGTATTTGCATGTCTATCAACTCTGATGATCTCCCACAAGACCTAAAGTATCCAAGTCTGGTATAGTGCTGTAACTGCTTGTCAATAGTGCTGTAACTGCTTGTTATCTATATATTAAAAAAATAAAACAAAATTGGTTTTGTTAAATTAATAAAGGAATTCAATCTAAAAAAAATATATTAAAACAATATATATAAATCGAAATGTTGCAATGATCAAAATGTGCTTGAAGCGCACAGAAGGGCCGCCGCTAAATAAAGACACTGTCTAAGATCAAAATGTGTGCAAAGTTCCACAAAGGGGGCCACAGGTATCTCCGACGCTGAATATAGGCTCCCAAAAGGAGCCTATTTAAGCTAGTTTAGTATAATAGAGGCAAGTTGCTACAGTAGACTAACATAAGTGGTATGGAATATATTTTAAATAATGGGCTGGTTGACAGACTAATCAGGAAATAGTTCGAATTTATGAAATTGTGTGTATCCTGCACAATGACGAAGGTTTACATATGATCAGCCAGATGCAAATATAAAACGGCATACCTTCCTGCAAATGTTTTACTACCCCCCCCCCCCCCCCCCCCCCCCGCTCTAAGGCGTGCTAATAAAATCACTGATCTATTCTTGCAGGGATTTCAAACACTTTCTCAGTAGGGACTACGGCAATTGTTACACATTGAACATGCGAAATCCAGTCCAAATCAGCGGAGAGACCAGAGGTATGTGGGTAAATTTGCATGGCGACATACACCATCTATTATATATTTTGAAAGATCTGTGTGTGTAGGGGTGTGTTTGTGTGTGTGTTTGTTTGTGTGTGTGTTTGAAATCGATGGACTCGAAAACGACTAAGCCAATTTCAATGAAATTTGGTATTTGGATGTGTTTTCGGCCGGAGACGAACATAGGCATATTTATTTGTCCGTGCGAGGTCAACTTTTCACGTGCGGAGGTCAAATCTGTTTTTACGCCGTTTTGCGCTAATATATTTCAGTTCGGTGCTCACAAATCGATACGATATAGCGCGAATAATAAATTGCCAGTCATATAATTTGCACGGTTAGAATCTGTGTGGCTTCATCTTTCCAACGATATATAATATGTATGTATCCGTTTTAGTTATCTGCCTCAATTATTAGGTACAAGTGGTGCGATGCTTTTATCAGGATAAAATCAATGCGTAAATTCTATGACGTCGTCAGAGGTCATAAAGTTAGATTACGTTAACTCTCACCCTGCCGATGCATTTGACTGTGTCGCGTTAACTCATCACCGGCCGAGGTATCCGCAAATGACATTGGGCTATATATCTCGGAAACGGGTGTAGCTATCGACTTGAAATTTAGTATGTGAATGTATCTTGCCCCGGATACGAATTTTATCGGGTCGCCGAGCACGTGCGACACCAGCTTCGCGCATGCGCAGACCGGATCTAGGAAACGGGTGGAGCAATCGACTTGAAATTTGGTTTTTGCAAATTTGGTTCTGTTTTATTACTCAAACATCCTGATGACAAACTGTGTATGACATCCCATTCACGATAAGTGCATGCTCAACGCGCAACGTCATTCTAACGTTATATAATAGGCATATAATTCCGTTCCCAACGTTTGTTTAACGTTGCATGGTTAATTTTCACAACATTAATTTGTTACGATCCCGCAACATTAGTTTCCCAGCGTTGTTTTTTTTTCTAACGATGTTTTCAGGACACGTGTATCGTAAGGCTAGCTAGGGTAATGTGGAGCATAATGAGACACATAAGCACATTAGACCGCACCATGCCACTAAAAACGACGGAAGGGCACAAATTATTAAACTAAAAGTTAGATAATCTATTATATATTTTGAAAGATCTGTGTGTGTAGGGGTGTGTTTGTGTGTGTGTTTGTTTGTGTGTGTGTTTGAAATCGATGGACTCGAAAACGACTAAGCCAATTTCAATGAAATTTGGTATTTGGATGTGTTTTCGGCCGGAGACGAACATAGGCATATTTATTTGTCCGTGCGAGGTCAACTTTTCACGTGCGGAGGTCAAATCTGTTTTTACGCCGTTTTGCGCTAATATATTTCAGTTCGGTGCTCACAAATCGATACGATATAGCGCGAATAATAAATTGCCAGTCATATAATTTGCACGGTTAGAATCTGTGTGGCTTCATCTTTCCAACGATATATAATATGTATGTATCCGTTTTAGTTATCTGCCTCAATTATTAGGTACAAGTGGTGCGATGCTTTTATCAGGATAAAATCAATGCGTAAATTCTATGACGTCGTCAGAGGTCATAAAGTTAGATTACGTTAACTCTCACCCTGCCGATGCATTTGACTGTGTCGCGTTAACTCATCACCGGCCGAGGTATCCGCAAATGACATTGGGCTATATATCTCGGAAACGGGTGTAGCTATCGACTTGAAATTTAGTATGTGAATGTATCTTGCCCCGGATACGAATTTTATCGGGTCGCCGAGCACGTGCGACACCAGCTTCGCGCATGCGCAGACCGGATCTAGGAAACGGGTGGAGCAATCGACTTGAAATTTGGTTTTTGCAAATTTGGTTCTGTTTTATTACTCAAACATCCTGATGACAAACTGTGTATGACATCCCATTCACGATAAGTGCATGCTCAACGCGCAACGTCATTCTAACGTTATATAATAGGCATATAATTCCGTTCCCAACGTTTGTTTAACGTTGCATGGTTAATTTTCACAACATTAATTTGTTACGATCCCGCAACATTAGTTTCCCAGCGTTGTTTTTTTTTCTAACGATGTTTTCAGGACACGTGTATCGTAAGGCTAGCTAGGGTAATGTGGAGCATAATGAGACACATAAGCACATTAGACCGCACCATGCCACTAAAAACGACGGAAGGGCACAAATTATTAAACTAAAAGTTAGATAATCTATTATATATTTTGAAAGATCTGTGTGTGTATGTGTTTGTTTGTTTGTGTGTGTGTGTGTGTGTGTGTGTTTGAAATCGATGGACTCGAAAACGACTAAGCCAATTTCGATGAAATTTGGTATTTGGATGTGTTTTCGGCCGGAGACGAACATAGGCATATTTATTTGTCCGTGCGAGGTCAACTTTTCACGTGCGGAGGTCAAATCTATTTTTACGCCGTTTTTGCGCTAATATATTTCAGTTCGGTGCTCACAAATCGATTCGATATAGCGCGAATAATAAATTGCCAGTCATATAATTTGCACGGTTAGAATCTGTGTGGCTTCATCTTTCCAACGATATATAATATGTATGTATCCGTTTTAGTTATCTGCCTCAATTATTAGGTACAAGTGGTACGATGCTTTTATCAGGATAAAATCAATGCGTAATTTCTATGACGTCGTCAGAGGTCATAAAGTTAGATTACGTTAACTCTCACCCTGCCGATGCATTTGACTGTGTCGCGTTAACTCATCACCGGCCGAGGTATCCGCAAATGACATTGGGCTATATATCTCGGAAACGGGTGTAGCTATCGACTTGAAATTTGGTATGTGGATGTATCTTGCCCCGGATACGAATTTTATCGGGTCGCCGAGCACGTGCGACGCCAGCTTCGCGCATGCGCAGACGAGATCTAGGAAACGGGTTGAGATATTGACTTTAAATTTGGTATGTGAATGTATCTTGCCCCGGATACGAATTTTATCGGGTCGCCGAGCACGTGCGACACCAGCTTCGCGCATGCGCAGACCAGATCTAGGAAACGGGTGGAGCAATCGACTTGAAATTTGGTTTTTTAATAGCCCGGACGAAGCCGGGTGGAGCAATCGACTTGAAATTTGGTTTTTGAATAGCCCGGACGAAGTCGGGTCACCTTCTAGTCTATTATATATTTTGAAAGATCTGTGTGTGTATGTGTTTGTTTGTTTGTGTGTGTGTGTGTGTGTGTGTGTTTGAAATCGATGGACTCGAAAACGACTAAGCCAATTTCGATGAAATTTGGTATTTGGATGTGTTTTCGGCCGGAGACGAACATAGGCATATTTATTTGTCCGTGCGAGGTCAACTTTTCACGTGCGGAGGTCAAATCTATTTTTACGCCGTTTTTGCGCTAATATATTTCAGTTCGGTGCTCACAAATCGATTCGATATAGCGCGAATAATAAATTGCCAGTCATATAATTTGCACGGTTAGAATCTGTGTGGCTTCATCTTTCCAACGATATATAATATGTATGTATCCGTTTTAGTTATCTGCCTCAATTATTAGGTACAAGTGGTACGATGCTTTTATCAGGATAAAATCAATGCGTAATTTCTATGACGTCGTCAGAGGTCATAAAGTTAGATTACGTTAACTCTCACCCTGCCGATGCATTTGACTGTGTCGCGTTAACTCATCACCGGCCGAGGTATCCGCAAATGACATTGGGCTATATATCTCGGAAACGGGTGTAGCTATCGACTTGAAATTTGGTATGTGGATGTATCTTGCCCCGGATACGAATTTTATCGGGTCGCCGAGCACGTGCGACGCCAGCTTCGCGCATGCGCAGACGAGATCTAGGAAACGGGTTGAGATATTGACTTTAAATTTGGTATGTGAATGTATCTTGCCCCGGATACGAATTTTATCGGGTCGCCGAGCACGTGCGACACCAGCTTCGCGCATGCGCAGACCAGATCTAGGAAACGGGTGGAGCAATCGACTTGAAATTTGGTTTTTTAATAGCCCGGACGAAGCCGGGTGGAGCAATCGACTTGAAATTTGGTTTTTGAATAGCCCGGACGAAGTCGGGTCACCTTCTAGTAGGTATATATAGCAGTTCACAATTTCCAGCAATTTTGGCAAACTTGGGAATGGGTACTCTAATTATACTTTAACAGTTACTGTATGCTGGCAATTTTTATTTTTGACAGGAATGGTTGGCGTAAACAACCGTCTGTTGATTGTTGGTCCGTACTGTTATGTGCTACATCTCTGAAGATGAAACCCCCACATGCATGCCAGACACTAAACCTGAATTGTCCAGTCGTTTTTAGCTCAACTTTACTATTTGTAAAGTTTGAGCTATTGCCGTGGGTTAGCGTCCGTCGTCCGCGCTTGCAGCCCGCATTTATTGGAGATTTGTTTCGGAAATTTACAGACATGTTCAGAATCACCTCCAGATGGGAGCTATCGAATTTAGCGATTTCCGATGAAAAACATGGCCGCCGGCAGTCATCTTGAATTTTACTCTTTGTATGACTAAGTCCTTTGGCACACCCTACATACCACATTCCCCATCTAATCGCCACCAAACTTCAGACTTCAGACGGATCTTCGGTGTAACCTCTAGCTGGGAGCCATCGATTATTTCCGATATTGGTTAAACAACATTGTCGCCAGCACCCATCTTGCATTTTACTCTTTCCATGACTAAATATTTTGGCATACCCTACAGGCCACATCCATCATCCGATCGTCATCAAACTTCAAACGGATCTTCGGGGTGGCTTCCAGATGGGAGCCATTGATTATTTCTGAAATTCGTTAAACAACATGGCCACCAGCAGCCATCTTGGATTTCAAACTTAAATCTATCGGCAAACCCTGCAGCCCGCATATATCTAAGATTTTATTTTGGAAATTTACAGGCATGATTATCTCTAGACGAGAGCTATCGAATTGTAGCGATTTTCGATGAAAAACTTGGCCGCCGGCAGCCATCTTGAATTTTACTCTTTGCATGAATAAATCCTTTCGCACACCCTACATACCAAATTCCTCGTCTAATCGCCATCAAACTTCATCCATCGATTATTTCCGAAATTCGTTAAAATCACGGCCGCCGGCAGCCATCTTGTATGTTACTATTTGCGTGACTAAATATTTTGATACACCACACCCTGTATACCACATCCCTCGTCCGATCATCACTAATTTTTATATGCATCTCCAGGGTGACTTCTAGATTAGAGCCATTGATTTTTTCCCCCGAAATTCTTTGAAAAACATGGCTGCCAGCCACTCTTTGCATGACTAAATCCTTCGGCACGACCCACAGGCCACATCCCTCATCCGATCGTCACCAAGCTTCATAAGGATCTTTAGGGTGACCTCCAGATTGGAGCCAACGATATTTTCTGAATTTCTTTAAAAATCATGGCCGCTAGCGGCCATCTTTGATTTTACGTGCCACATCCCTCATCCATACGTATTTTTCTTTGGTGCTATCTCTAGATGGAAGCTGTCCAATTCTTCCGAAATTTGTTCCAAAAAACATGGGCGCCTGGAGCCATCTTGGATTTCACATTTGAATCCATCGGCACACCCTGCAGCCCACATTTAATGGAGAAATGTTTAAAATGAAATTAATTTCATTTACACAATACAACCCATTTCCTGAAACTTTTTGACTTTCCTTCTTTATCATTCTATTGACTGCTCCGCATAAAATTAATAACGACTCCCCGAGTTGAGCTACAGTGTCATTGACACTTTCATTATGGAAATTATGGACAGCCAGAATTATTTCTCTATTTTGGTCCTTGTTACACAGGCCAAACGAAAATGTGTGTATTTAAGCAGAAAGACTGTTAACCTTGACAGAACAGGTTTTCTTCCAACAACATCCTTCCAACCGAGTGATCGATGAATAGTCAGAATTGCTGGGGGGGGGGGGGGGGGGTCTTCGTTGAGCGGAGGAGTGTGGGTGACTGACTTGGAATTTCCAACTGCACCCCTTTGAACCTGACCGAAATGTCCTTGTTTGGGGAATCCCATTATCAGATGTTCAAACTGTTGTAAAACTCCAATCTATAACACCCTACTATATATGGTATCGGACAATTCTAACTGATGGCCATTAATTTACATGCATGTAGGTTCAAATAATTGAACTGAAGTAAAAACAATATTCGAATTTTGGTCTAAAACCAAATGTCACATATTGCATGGTTGGAATAACAAACTATCGCAACAAATTAAACCTACTTTTTGTCTGAATTTTCCAACTAATGAAATGGTGTCAGGCATGAAATTTCCAACTGTTTTATATATTTACCCAAATTTGGGGGGGGGGGGGTGAGACATGGGTGCACTGATACACAGGCCTTCTAAACAGAGAGTGATAAATAATTAAAATTTAATTTTTATTAATATTTACCTATAAGAAGACACAGGTATGAATCATACGGCCATATTCCTCTCCCTGCTACTGCTGGTCATTGTACAGTGTACACGTCCTGTGTCCATTTCAGCAGTTCCCATGGTTGACAGGAAGTAGTGAGTGGATACAATGTACTGGCCAGTTATATCAACAAAGAATAAAAAAATGTTGACAGTTGTCATGCCCAGTGATCACTTCCTGTCAGTTAGCTATTTCCTGTGAAGAGTTGAATTGGACGCAGGACTTGTACACTGTAAAATGACCACTGGGCAGTAGCATGGAGAGGAATATGGCTGTTTGATTCATACCTGTGTCTTCTTGTAGGTAAATATTAATTAAAATTTAATTATTTATCACTCACTGTTTAGAAGGCCTGTGCACTGAGACATGAGTGCACATCATCAGGAATTCCCTACAAACTGAGGGTAGCTTATAACATTAAATGTCGATAACAGTCGCTTATGTAAATAATAATAACAAACGCATGTCATTGTCCAGATTATACAAACACCACACATTTCCATAGTATAGATAAGCCTATATAAACGCAAAATGCCCATTGTGGGAGGCATGCCTCCTTGATGGTCTGCAGTGTGTTGACAAACGCTTAGGGGGCAGTGAGTTAATTTATTTTTACGCAACACTAAACCGAATCCGTTAGTCACGGCCTTTGTCTCAGCATTAGGGGTGTTTAGGATAATTAAATACTGGACAATGATAGTGATATCGTCGATATCAATATCCACACCGGAGGCTACGGTATACCGACTATTTACATAAAGTGAAACCGACTATACGGTGTAAAAACAGTATCGTGCATGGTATGGCCAAATACCGAAATACCATGAAGCCCTGGTGCACTCTTCCAGCCCATGTCGCCACTTCCATGATTACATGTATAGCAGTCAACTCTGCTTTTAGGTATCAGCCTCATTTTAAACATCGAAGAAGACGAATATATAGAAGCATATCAGCAAGGATACGGTGTGAGACTGACGTTACACGAGCATGATTCCGTTGCCTTCCCGAAAGACGAAGGGATGACAATATCCGTCGGATACGAAACCTTTGTAGGATTGAAGACTGTGAGTCTCTTCTCTTCTCTTCTCTCTACTATATAATTTGAGACTTCCGTATATGTGTCCTCTATAGACTCGAAAACGGCTGGCTCGATTGAGTTCAAACTTCCCATCTAAGGGTAAAAACCCACGGGAATCGTCGTCGCGGCGTTTTGGAGAAGCTCAGAGCACCCGTTCTCCACTCTCAGTCACAAAAAACGGCACTTCGGAGTTATAATAGCGTTGATAGTTAAAGAGCGTTCCTATCCGCATTGTAGTTGATAAAGAGCGTATGTGCCAAATGTCATTCTTACGTCTGGGTCTCGGCGTGTGCGTGTAAGACTGTACGCAGACATAAGCGTGTTGTGTGACGACATTCCCAACACCTAGCAGGGACAAATATCTATTAGCCACCATCAAGGCGAGTATTGCGACGTATTAATTCAAATGCTTTCGATCAAACAATATTCTCTGTCGCACTCATATTTCGTCATCTGTACGAATCCACTGCAATCGACCTATTTTTAGAACGCAGCACATGTCGCGTTGGTGTTGGGGTGCAGGGCGGGATTAATTTAAATATGTCATGTTGGTAACAATATCTAGCCGAGAATTCATCAGACCTACAGACGAATGCGACCAGCAAATTTCAAAATTGGTCACTTGACCTCCCCATGAATATCTTCTGGGAAATGCCAGGGAATGCGTTATCGGGCCATTGTGTGTGTCGCGGTCGTGCAATTTTAACACGTTCGAGGTAAATACACGTGGTTGTAAATTACGTCACGCCACGTGGATCCAGGCGGAAGTTAACCTGACCCTTCCAATGCCGCGTACGTTAGTGATAAAAGGAGTTACAGCGTGTGCGTTATGTTTTTTGACTGACCGCAGTGCCCGATCCGCCGAATGTGAACATGTTATCAACCGTTACGGCAGTCCGTGGCCCACGGCAGTCAATTGCCGTGTCGAATATTGAAGCCTACTGATCAATTCAAGGTCAAATCGGGTAAAACTGGCGGATTTCGACGAAATTGTACACCTAGGTGCAGCATACGTGTCTTGGAAGCTGTTGCAATTGCGTTTTCGAACAAAGCCATGAGACGAACCACGCCAGTGGCGGGCTAACCTGCTAGTCTTCTATACTATATATTTTGAGACTTCGTATATATATGTGTGTGTGTGTGTGTACTTCATAGAATCCAAAACGCGTGTACATATTGAGCTCAAACTTCCTATGTAAGTGTCAAATCTCACCGACACGACCGTGGTCGCGGTTTAGAGAAGCTCAGAGCACCCATTCTCCAATCTCAAATCACCGCAAAGGCACGGCGTGGGTTAATCAAGTGATTATTTAATGAGCGTTTGTTTTTGACGCATCTCTATAAAGAGCGTCTGTTTCCCATTCAACGTTATTAGCATCTGCATAATACGGGAACGCAAACGTTATCGCTCGAAATTTATTCCCTGCGAGCACGGATGGCGCGCTTTGTTTTTACAGTATATACCTTTGGTATATACCGAAATCATCCCAGATAATCACGAATATAGCATCAGATTTCTCCCCAGATATACCGTTATAAAGCTACTGGAATCTGCCAATCTACTATTAATATGTGTGTATATATGTGGGTACTTCATAGAATCGAAAACGCGTGTAGGAACGGGCATCCCCACGGCAATGTCGGCAAATATATATGAGTGTGTCCTTTATAGACTCGAACCGATTGAGCTCAAACTTGCTAAATATTTACTGGGAAATTCCAGGCAATGCCGATTGAGCTCAAACTTGCTACCTACGGGAAGTGTCATATATATGTGTGTGTCCTTTATAGACTCGAACCGATTGAGCTCAAACTTGCTAAATACGGGAAGTGTCATGGACGGGTTCATTGAAAAACAAAAAGCAAATCGGATAAAATTGAAAAACAAAATTAAAAAGGCACAATTAACTCCTTGAAAAACACAACAAAATCGGGTAAAATTTAAAAACAAAAAATTCAATTACAAAATTAAAAAAGCACAATTAACTCATTGAAAAACAAAATAATTAACTCATTGAAAAACAAAAAAATAAATTAAAATTGTCATGTTTCTGACTATTGCCGAAATTTGCTGCAAATGCAGCACAAGTGTCTCGGAACCTGTTGCAATTGCTTTTTCGAACAAAGCCATGGGACGAATGCCGCCAGTGGCGGGCTAACCTGCTAGTCTCATATATATTTTGAAGACCTCTGTTTGTCTGTCTGTCTGTCTGTCTGTCTGTATTACATTTATACAAATCTACGATTCTCGACCGATCGGGACAAAACTTGTAGTTTGACCAGGCGGTCGACGTTGTCGTATTGGTGGGCCCGCGTGGCGCCCGCTTCGCGCATGCGCAGACGAGATATCGGAAACGGGTGGAGCTATCGACTTGAAATTTGCTATGTGAATGTATCTTGCCCCGGATACGAATTTTATCGGGTCGCCGAGCCCGTGCGACGCCAGCTTCGCGCATGCGCAGACGAGATCTCGGAAACGGGTGGAGCTATCGACTTGAAATTTCCTATGTGAATGTATCTTGCCCCGGATACGAATTTTATCGGGTCGCTGAGCCCGTGCGACACCAGCTTCGCGCATGCGCAGACGAAATCTCGGAAACGGGTGGAGCTATCGACTTTAAATTTGCTATGTGAATGTATCTTGCCCCGGATACGAATTTTATCGGGTCACCGAGCCCGTGCGACGCCAGCTTCGCGCATGCGCAGACCAGATCTCGGAAACGGGTGGAGCTATCGACTTGAAATTTGGTTTTTGAATAGCCCGGACAACGTCGGGCTCATCGGCTATCTCATATATATTTTGAAGACCTCTGTTTGTCTGTCTGTCTGTCTGTATGTCATTTATACAAATCTACGATTCTCGACCGATCGGGACGAAACTTGGTACGTGTGTGTAGTTTGACCAGGCGGTCGACGTTGTCGTATTGGTGAGCCCGTGTGGCGCCTGCTTCGCGCATGCGCAGACGAGATCTCGGAAACGGGTGGAGCTATCGACTTGAAATTTCCTATGTGAATGTATCTTGCCCCGGATACGAATTTTATCGGGTCGCTGAGCCCGTGCGACACCAGCTTCGCGCATGCGCAGACGAGATCTCGGAAACGGGTGGAGCTATCGACTTTAAATTTGCTATGTGAATGTATCTTGCCCCGGATACGAATTTTATCGGGTCACCGAGCCCGTGCGACGCCAGCTTCGCGCATGCGCAGACCAGATCTCGGAAACGGGTGGAGCTATCGACTTGAAATTTGGTTTTTGAATAGCCCGGACAACGTCGGGCTCATCGGCTATCTCATATATATTTTGAAGACCTCTGTTTGTCTGTCTGTCTGTCTGTATGTCATTTGTACAAATCTACGATTCTCGACCGATCGGGACGAAACTTGGTACGTGTGTGTAGTTTGACCAGGCGGTCGACGTTGTCGTATTGGTGAGCCCGTGTGGCGCCTGCTTCGCGCATGCGCAGACGAGATCTCGGAAACGGGTAGATCTATCGACTTGAAATTTGGTTTTTGAATAGCCCGGACAACGTAGGGCTGGGTAGAGCTATCGACTTGAAATTTGGTTTTTGAATAGTCCGGACAACGTCGGGATCATCGGCTAGTCTCATATATATTTTGAAGACCTCTGTTTGTTTGTCTGTCTGTATGTTTGTCTGTATGTATGTCATTTATACAAATCTACGATTCTCGACCGATCGGGACGAAACTTGGTACGTGTGTGTAGTTTGACCAGGCGGTCGTCGTTGTCGTATTGGCGAGCCCGTGCGACGCCCATGCAGCGCATGCGCGCCGACGAGATATCGGAAACGGGTGGAGCTATCGACTTGAAATTTGCTATGTGAATGTATCTTGCCCCGGATACGAATTTTATCGGGTCGCCGAGCCCGTGCGACGCCAGCTTCGCGCATGCACAGACGAGATCTCGGAAACGGGTGGAGCTATCGACTTGAAATTTCTGGGTAGAGCTATCGACTTGAAATTTGGTTTTTGAATAGCCCGGACAACGTCGGGCTCATCTGCTAGTCTACTATATATTTTGAGACATATATATGTGTGTGTGTCCTTTATAGACTCGAAAACGACTCGACCGATTGAGCCCAAACTTCCTATCTAAGGGTAAAAAGCCACGGGAAGTGTCATCGCACCGCTTCTGAGAACGTCCGAGCACTCCTTCACCCTTCAACTGCCAACGTAATGGGGATTGATGGGTTAATCGCGTGATAATTAATGAGCGTTTGTATATGAGGCGTCACTATTATAGAGCGTTTATATACACGAGTGTAAATACGGCTCAATCGACCGTCTCGGAAACTGGGGATATCGAGACGAAATTTCGTACTTAGAGGTTCCAAGGGACGGGGAGATTTTCGTCGGGTCAGTTTGTCCGCCCGATGTGACCTTGACCTTGAAACGGGTACCCACAAATGACCTTGGGCGATATCTCGGTAGTCTGCGGTGACATCGATGTGAAATTTGTTATGTATGGTCAACTCGGGACGAGAAATATTTTTGTCGGGTTATTTTGTCCACCCAACATGACATTGGCACGGGTACCCGCAAATGACCTTGTGCGATATTTCGGGCATCAGCGGTGGCAGCGACGTACGGGGTTACCTTGAAAAACACAAATTAATGGATCGACCAAAGCCATGGGACCAATCCCGCCAGTGGCGGGCTAATCTGCTAGTCTATACTATATATTTTGAGACTTCGTATATATGTGTGTGTGTGTGTGTGTGTGTGTGTACTTCATAGAATCCAAAACGCGTGTACATATTGAGCTCAAACTTCCTATGTAAGTGTCAAATCTCACCGACACGACCGTGGTCGCGGTTTAGAGAAGCTCAGAGCACCCGTTCTCCAATCTCAAATCACCGCAAAGGCACGGCGTGGGTTAATCAAGTGATTATTTAATGAGCGTTTGTTTTTGACGCATCTCTATAAAGAGCGTCTGTTTCCCATTCAACGTTATTAGCATCTGCATAGTTATACGGGAACGCAAACGTTATCGCTCGAAATTTATTCCCTGCGAGCACGGATGGCGCGCTTTGTTTTTACAGTATATACCTTTGGTATATACCGAAATCATCCCAGATAATCACGAATATAGCATCAGATTTCTCCCCAGATATACCGTTATAAAGCTACTGGAATCTGCCAATCTACTATTAATATGTGTGTATATATGTGGGTACTTCATAGAATCGAAAACGCGTGTAGGAACGGGCATCCCCACGGCAATGTCGGCAAATATATATGAGTGTGTCCTTTATAGACTCGAACCGATTGAGCTCAAACTTGCTAAATATTTACTGGGAAATTCCAGGCAATGCCGATTGAGCTCAAACTTGCTACCTACGGGAAGTGTCATATATATGTGTGTGTCCTTTATAGACTCGAACCGATTGAGCTCAAACTTGCTAAATACGGGAAGTGTCATGGACGGGTTCATTGAAAAACAAAAACAAATCGGATAAAATTGAAAAACAAAATTAAAAAGGCACAATTAACTCCTTGAAAAACACAACAAAATCGGGTAAAATTTAAAAACAAAAAATTCAATTAAAAAATTAAAAAAGCACAATTAACTCATTGAAAAACAAAATAATTAACTCATTGAAAAACAAAAAATTAAAATAAAATTGTCATGTTTCTGACTATTGCCGAAATTTGCTGCAAATGCAGCACAAGTGTCTCGGAACCTGTTGCAATTGCTTTTTCGAACAAAGCCATGGGACGAATGCCGCCAGTGGCGGGCTAACCTGCTAGTATTATATAATAGACATATATTGTTCTTATACCAATCATAATTATCGCGTACATTGCATGTTATTGTCACGATTGTACGCTTTGTTATGTAAACAAAAATAAAAAACGTGACAGAACCTTTTGTTTATAGAAAAACACTTGGAACTACCGGATCGTCCAATGAAAATGTTCCGTTGCACTAACGTATATATGGTAATACATACCAGATAATGAATTTACTATGACTAGTATTGAGTTGTAAGTTGTAGACGCACAAAATTAGAGGTTTTACAACGGACGTATAGTGTGCGCGAATCTAAATAAGGAAATGACGCAATATCGTGACTCTGCTTATAAACAATCCACTGCGCTTTTTTTCGAGAAACTGAACAACACTTGACCTGTATTTTCTCTGACACAAGGCGTGTTTTGTGAATAATATAGCATTCAATCATATCATCATTATGCTATACTGTTACTATATTCTTGAGGAAATTATCAGAATTTGATAAATGTTATTTCTGATTTATAGCCTACAACGAAAGGTGATCGTCCCTTTAAGACGAGGTTTCGATGGGCATATATTAGACACCTTTCGCATAATGAACGACGACAAATAATTATTACGAATAGGGTATACCACGTCATTTATATTCGTTCTATTCGTTGTTATTTTTCCCTATCCGTTGTTTTCCCCTTCCATTTAAAATAATGAAACTTGAGAACAGAACACCAAGTCGGTATCTCAACAAAAACAACATGTTCACAGTTTATTACACCGAATAAGTTGACAATATAATGTTTTGGAGCTTCCTCTTTCAAATGGTATTTCATATGGCATATATTTTATATAAACTTATCTGGGCGTTCGAAATTAAATGGGGCTTTAAATTAGATACATACTGTTCGCAACTTAAAATTTTCAAGACTTGAGTACGATTTATCATTCGAAAGAGCAATCAGAATCAGTCACAACACACGCGTCTGCATGCATGTAATTCGGGATGTTAACGAAATTCCATCTTAAGATGTGAACTGAATGCGCTGCATGCATACGACACAAAATTGTGAATCTCCTAACGAATTATTCCCGATAAGCTTATTGATCAAGACACCAGTTAAAGGTGCGGATGGCCTTCGTATGGGTTATAATATATAAATAACAAATTATGAAAAATTCCTCAAGAATATACTAATAATATAGCATATTGATAGTATGATTTCATGCGATATTATCCACAAAACACACTTTGTGTGAGCCCAATGTTTGTTTATATGCAGCACGTAAATAGTGAGCGATAAGCAAAACACTCAGCACCGTGGCGATTTTTTAAGGAAAGTGATTCACGGTGACCCAATCAACACCGAAAGTGGTGCTACGATCATTTAATATATTGTTTACATATATTTTCTCATTTTCCTGATAGCGCGACAAATCGAAATTCTCTGTATGGAAAACAAGGCTTTGTTTACTTATCAATATCGTTGCTTTGACATATTCAATAGACCTCTGATAAACGCACGTTTGATATCATCATGTTTGGGAAAGGCTGGCCTCTATGTTAATCATATACGCAAAGCGTCCATTTTACCTAATCCGAAGACATAAAAGCAATATAACTCCCGCGAACGATTATTGGCGTAAAGTTTGGTATAGAAGAGTAACGGGACGGGACTCCGTCCAAAACAGCATCAACCCAACCGATATATCCCAAGCTGTTGTGGATCGAGAAGGCTTGGTCTACAATAATAATTGTGATTCAAATATTTAGTTGAAAGAATAATTGTCGATGCTTTGACCTTTTCTAATGTGTCCTTCATGTTTCGATCCTCCTATCTGAAACCGATAGTATGCTTGGCAGTTAGTCCAGTGAAAACAACATTTTGCGGTAACAGTTAAAGATACTGGCGGCGTGTATGCTGTTAAAATATTCACCTCCGTCAAAAACCGCCATTAACAGAAAGAATAGTAAAATATAGACAGACTTTGTTCTTACACCAATCAGAAACATGACACAAACAGTATGTTATTGTCAATTTTTCCCCTTTGTTATGTAAACAAAAGCAAAAAACGTTACGTTAACTGTCTTTTGTTTAGATCCGGATATTGTAAACATAAAGAGCGTTATTTGTTACTGTTTTCCTGATATGGAAATAATAAAGAGCTTTTATATCATTTGTGTGTGATTAACCAATACAATTGCGCTGTTTTATATAAACAGAAGCACAACTTTTGTAACACGAGCAGGCTCTATATAACAATGGTTTAAACACACGACATTTTTTCAGGTTGTTATGTTATTTCGCACCTATTCGATTGTCATGTGCCCCTTTCAGTTTGCCCCCATATATGATTTCAGATAAATATCAAGCGCATGGGCGAGCCCTATGGAAAATGCACGGAGAGGAATGTGTTCCGCGAGCATTACAAACTGGGTTATACACTAACGGTGAGTATAGCTAGCTGAATTGCTCCTTGTCGAATCGCCACCCAAAATACCATCACAATATTTTATTGGACCTCCAATTTGGAGAATAATATGTATAGTTCATATAAATGTAACAACAATATACAGTGTGTTTGCGGAGTGGGTCCGCCGTGATATGTTCACTCTCGCATATGTCCCATGTGGCTCAAATATGACCATTTGGATGTTAGAGCCGAGGTCGACATTCGAACGTCATAGTCCAGGAGATATTGGTAGACCTCTGCACCCCCCCCAGGACTTAACTTCACCCAACTAATTTTCTTCCTTAAGGTCTCCTCTAATTTTGTTCACTTGTTAACAAGAAAAAAAAGTGGCCGCAGAGACTCCAGACAAGATGGCGTCCATCATGGCGGCCATTTTTTGTATATGCACCAGGTCTCTTTGATCGCCGTTATAGTAAAGATGATGTCACATGCGGTCTTGTTTTCCGTTCGATTCGTTATGGTAATATACAACCCTTACAAATTAGCCAAAAATCCGACACAAAAATCCAATATGGCGGCCAAGATGGCCGCCGAAATGTGAAAAATTGCTATTTTTCGGACATTTCACCACCCTTCGTTTGTCTCTGTGGGAAAATGTTGGCACCTTGACGCGATTTTATACATTTATCGTCTAGAAGAGTCATTGGCGAACACACGGGGACCATAATATACATTTCTTGACGGATATTTTTGTCCGATATCACGTTTTCCCAAATGCCGGTATAATCCGGTCAAAGCCAAAACGACGCTAATAACGCAATGTCTGTTTCGAATCAATGAGTATTATTGCTATTATTACTCCAGCCATGATTATATATGTGCAGGAGATACTCGGGCTAGGATTCCTCTTATACCTGAGTTGAGGAATATTCACCCAAATCCAAGATGGCGGCCAAAATGGCCACCAGAAATAGAAAAATCACCGAAAATCGCTGATTTTAACATCAGTGAGAGTTATTGTCACGACAACTCCACACCTGCTTACTATTGTGAGTTGGGAACACTTAGTCGAATAACTTTCCTTATATTGCATCCAAATAAAAGTCCCCCAAATCCAAAATGGCGCCCACAATGGCCGATAAATTTTGAAAAATCACCGAAATTCCCTCACGTTCACATCATTGGGCATTATTGCCGAGAAAACTCCACACATGCTGACAGTTAAGTTGTAAATACTGAGGTGAAGTAATTACCTTGCATCTGATGAAGGAAATTGTTTTCCAAATCGAAGATGGCGGCCAAAATGGCGTCCGAACTTTAAAAACAAGCTTACATTCCTTTACTTTCTTACTATGGGCGTTATTGTTACCCGAATTCTACCCATATGGAACATTGATATGAAGTATTCATATGGAACATTGATATGAAGTATTCATTTGAGTTTGGCCAACTCTCACAATCAAGATGACTGCCAAACTGGCGGCCAGAAATTGAAAAGAAGTCGAAATTGTCACATACTAATTTCAACTTTTTGTCATAATATCAATATGTATGCATTGGACGAAACGGTACATAAGCCATCTATTAGTTCCAACATAGGTCGTCGCCTTCTGGAAGGATGAAAACCCACAATAATCGCGATGTGGCATTTAGAAATCCATTCTCCACTAAGCGCCCATAATGGCCGTAGTCGTATATGGGTGCGCCGAATAGTCATATTATGACTTCCAAGAATCAAAACAACAGTACCTGAGCTTATTCTGATTTGCCACATTTAGCATTATCTGGATCAGCATCCGTTTCGTCACATTAATCTATCTCGCTCACTCCAACACAGTATTCCACACTTCTTGGTAGAAGGGTCCCACTAATCGGAATGTTTCAAACAACACATATGCCAGTGTCAAGCTCACGTGTTTGTCTCGAAAGCTGGGAATTCTTATCCTTATTCTTGGCGAGCTTCATTCGTGGTAGCTTATGGTATAATTCAGATGCTACATATGGGATCTGAGCGTCATCTTGCGTGATAAACTACAAAGGTATGCGGTCGATGCGTATACTAGCTTTCAGAAGGATCTCTCTATCTGCGTATTTTTCAGATTTGGTTATCTAATGTGGATAACAAACTGTACATCTGGTGATCTTCCCATCCAGCCACTTCTCAATATATGGTTCACCAATTCACATATTCACGTACTGACGTAGCCGGACAACTTCTGTATATGGCTTCGAATGTTGAAAGCCTAACATTTGACGGATGCCTTTCTGCCAAGGCGTAGAAGACCATAATGCATAATATACCCACACTTCTTGACCATGATCATAAGAACAGTCCTGGTGGCGTCCATCAATCGTCTCACCGTACAGATCCAAGCAGATAATAACAATACATGCGGTGCTAGTTTGTGGGCATGTGTCATGATAGTGGAAATGAAATTGGACCATGACTGCACCGCCCCTTCTTTGGGTATGTTTTAGATTCAGACATGATCTCATGTGGCTTTGCTTTCCTTGTATGCTAAGATTGTATCTTTCAATCCGCTTGGAAGCCGTTTTTAATCAACGAACCAGACGTGTACCATTGGCTACTGCTATATAAGTCCCACCAGAATGGGATGGATGTAGTCTTCAGGACGATGCATTTGATAGTTACCGATAATATGTCATACTCACGCTGGGTGGTGGTCGGTATGGTTCAAGAAAGTACAATGCCATCAACACAAGGGTGAAATGTTCAACGCGAAGAACGTCTAGAGGAATGTTACTTTGATGAGATCTTGCATTCAGTTTAACCTACGTTGGGTACACCAAGTGATTTATTGGTAACATCACCATTCAAAACCATTGTCCTACATGAGACATCTTAACTACTATATTCTAAAGTTATATAATATAAAGCTATATGATCATAAAGGTCACGTTCACCAACGTTCACATCCATTGCCATCGAGACTATAAATTGTTCTTTAAACACACAGTGAAATAAATGCACCACAGTTCCTGACATTTTCTTGAATAATACCGTCCACATACTGACACTAACCCTGAGAGATCATAACAGCAATGCATACCTTCATTCCATAAAGACATTATCCTTTAGCCCATCCGACTGGCTAGGATAGTATTATCCAGACAAAATTATACGTCTGGTCATGTTGATTCAGAACGGTCTTGAAACGGATGTGGAAATACAATCTTACCACACCAAAAAGACCAACACGCATGACATTCTATATTGAAACATGCACCTGGTGTAGGGTTGTATACCGTGTCCCATTTCATTCCCACTGTCATGGCGCATGTCCACAAACTAGCACCGCGAGTATTGTTCTCTGCTGGGAGCTATTCGACGAAACGACTGCGGGACGTCACACAGTTTGCTTATGATCATGATCAAGAAGTGTGGGTAGTCGGTACATTATGGTCTTCTCCTTAGCAGATAGGCATCTGTCCAAGGGAATGAGATAGCTAGCTACCTCCGAAACACTGCCGAAGTTGTCCACGTATGCCAATACGTTCGCTAAGTTTGTGAGTTGAACCATCTATTGAGAAGTGACTAGTTAACTGGGAAGTTCGCCATGTATACATGTCATTATCCCCACGGGGTATGAGAAAGACATACACAGAGATGACCTTCTGTAAGCTTGTATACTTATCGACCATATGCCTTTCTAGTTCAAGATGACGAACAAATCCCATATTTAGCAAGCATCTAAAATCTTAAGCCAGACACCGGGAAATTAATTGTTTGAAACGTTATGATTAAAGGGACCCTTCTCACAGGAAGTGTTGAATACTTTGTCGGTGTGAGCGACCTAGATTTATCAGTCAAAGAAATGGAAACTGGTCCAGATCATTAAGGACGTGGCAAATCAGAATCTTTTACTAGGTAATTGTTCTAATGTGGCTATTCGGCGCACCTACGGTTACGGCCATTATCGGCGCGAAGTGTCAAATGGATTTCGAAATGACACATCGCTATATTAAGTGTGGGTTTTCGTACTTCCAGAAGGACCCGATCAATGTTATGCGTTTTGATACGTTTTAAGTTTAATATATGGTTTGTGTATAGTTTCGTCCATACATATCGATACTATGACAAAAAGTTGAAATTTGTATGTGAATATATCGATTTCTTTTCAATTTCTGGCCTCCAGTTTACCTGTCATCTTGACCTTGAGTATCAATTGACAAACTCAAATGAATACTTCATACCAATGTTCCATATCAACATGTGATGGTGGGTAGAATTCGCGAAACAGTAACGCCCATCGTAAGAAAGTAAAGGAATGTAGGCGTGTTTTCAAATATCGGTCGCCATTTTGGCCGCCATCTTAGATTTGGAAAACCATTTCTTGCATGGGATGAAAGGTAATTACTTCACCTCAGTATTTACAACTCAACTGTCAGTATGTGTGGAGTTTTCTCGACAATAATGCCCAATGATGTGAACGTGAGGGAATTTCGGTGATTTTTCAAAATTTGTCGGCCATTGTGGGCGCCATTTTGGATTTGGGGGACTTTTATTTGGATGCAATATAAGGAAAGTTATTCAACTAAGTGTTCCCAACTCACAATAGTAAGCAGGTGTGGAGTTGTCGTGACAATAACTCTCACTGATGTTAAAATCAGCGATTTTCGGTGATTTTTCTATTTCTGGTGGCCATTTTGGCCGCCATCTTGGATTTGGGTGAATATTCCTCAACTCAGGTAAAAGAGGAATCCTAGCCCGAGTATCTCCTGCACATATATAATCATGGCTGGAGTAATAATAGCAATAACACTCATTGATTCGAAACAGACATTGCGTTATTAGCGTCGTTTTGGCTTTGACCGGATTATACCGGAATTTGGGAAAACGTGATATCGGACAAAAATATCTGTCAATAAATGTATATTATGGTCCCCGTGTGTTCGCCAATGACTCTTCTAGACGATAAATGTATAAAATCGCGTCAAGGTGCCAACATTTTCCCACAGAGACAAACGAAAGGTGGTGAAATGTCCGAAAAATAGCAATTTTCACATTTCGGCGGCCATCTTGGCCGCCATATTGGATTTTTGTGTCGGATTTTTGGCTAATTTGTAAGGGTTGTATATTACCATAACGAATCGAACGGAAAACAAGACCGCATGTGACATCATCTTTACTATAACGGCGATCAAAGAGACCTGGTGCATATACAAAAAATGGCCGCCATGATGGACGCCATCTTGTCTGGAGTCTCTGCGGCCACTTTTTTTTCTTGTTAACAAGTGAAAAAAATTAGAGGAGACCTTAAGGAAGAAAATTAGTGGGGTGAAGTTAAGTCCTGGGGGGTGCAAAGGTCTACCAATATCTCCTGGACTATCAAGGGTTAATGCACTTATCCGCAAATCAATTGACACAAGACGAACAGAAATGAAGCAGTGTCGATAACTATTTGGTCCATGTGTTGTGATATTTCAACTGGGGACTGCATGACGTCGGTGCCGAGTAAAAATGCAAGTTCAATATCACTTAGCGAGTCTATATACAAAAAGACGGCGACGCCGTATTGGTCAGTTATGTAATCCATATAGTCGTTCCTCAGGAAGACAGAACAATGTTGAATTACAGTAGCGAATTGCGTGTATTAACTCATTGTTATATGTATTTTTACATGTCAAATTATTACTGTATGTTGTCTTGTTTAGCAACAAGGCAATTAAGATTTCGCAGATCTTTATTACAACGTGGGTATTCTCGCAGGGTCCCCCAAATGTTCCAACATGATGCTGGGTCTCCGTGTACAATTTTAAATACATCGAGGTTTCGATCGACGAACACAGATCTGCACCATTCTCGTTAATAATTCTGTCGGACTGCTGTCTGCACAAGATTTTTCCAAGAAGATTTCATTGGGAAAAGTCCAGTTTTCACATATGTCTTTAGGAATGATACAGGCCATAGCGATTTAATATTTCAATGATATCCGGGACGAATCCTGTTGTATGACGAGCGAAAATGGTGTGCTAGAGAAATTTCTGGCGAATGATCGTAAGAGGCACCTGGCGTCCCCGAGGCAGATGGATCAGGTCAGAGAGAAAATATAGTTTGTTGAGGTGTATCTCCGTCTCAAGTGGTATCAACCCAAGGATACTCATCGCAACGTTGGTCGGGGTCCGCGTCGGGAGCGTTTGGATGTGTTTGACACATAATCGGTATACCCTTTCCATTGAATACATGGCAGTGTTGTTTGTGGTGTTCAATCATATAGAGCTTTTGGCAGCACGATTGATCCCAACAGATTTGCCATTGTTAGTGGTGTGCACGAATTGAGAAAACCTTCTCCAGCGATACTAAAGTAGGATTTTCGTAACTTTTCCGAAATAATTGAGCTCCGAGTTGTATCAGCATGTTGATATATTGTGTCTGTATTACCATATATATTTGGTTTGAGAATAAATTATTTGAATTTGAATTTGAAATTTGCACTGTTTGATTCTTTTGACTTTTGCAATATTGGTGCATATTTGTCACAAAAAAGTCGCATTTGTTTTCCATAGAAACCCATGTCATGAAGTTATACCAGAAGGCTCTCGTGCCATACACACTCAGAATCCTTCTGGGAATCCAAGAAGCGCACATATGCACGGGCATCAAGGTCGTTGAGATACGAGATAGACTCTCGAAGAACGAAGGAGGTCATGAGGCAGTTCACACCTTTCTGAATCCATGTTGTAATTTATTGGATCAATTTGGAAACTGACCCTCCGTGGGGAACATGTTAAGCAAGATGCCCTCGAATACATTATACATATCTCAAAGCAGAGTGATAGCTCGATACCTGTCAGTAATGGCGTGTGGTTTTGGAGTTCCTTGTCGATGGGTACGATTATACCTGTTTTTAAACAGGGAGGTATCCACTCCAATTTTAGTCAATCATGTCGTTGTTGAGATGACACAGAGCCATTAATAATATGCTCATTCACCACATTCGCTCGCTTCGGTTCCTTCGCGGCGAAATAATCTAAATTATTTCGGTTCATTCGCCACCGGCGAACGACCCGAAGGAAGCGAAAATGCAAACGAAAAAATCAAACGACGAAAGCGAAAAAACATCATTGTTTTTCGCTTGATTCGTTTTGATTTTTTCGCTTCCATCGGTTCCTTCGTGTGACTTCTTTTTTCGCTTTCGGAGGTTCCTTCGCTTGCTGAGCGAAGAATCCGAAGCAAGCGAAGGAACAACCGAAACCCAACAACAACAACAGCAACCAAAACAGAAGTTTTTCTTGATTAGTTTCGGCAGAAAATTGATAGGTAGAAGATACTGTTAATAAGAAGTAAAATAAACTTCACAAAATTGGTCTGGGAGTATAGCCCTGAACACATAACAAAAAACGTCTCGCAATTAAAGAAATGTTTTTGTTTTGCTAGGCATGTCGTGTGATCTGTCTAAGAGAACACTTGATCAACGTCTGCAAATGCAATTCACATAACATTCTGCCGGACCTTAATGACGTACTGTTTGCGAAGGATTTCAACATTAGCGCCAATGGGCTTCCTGGATGCTTCTCAAATGAGAGTGAGTATATGTATTCTGGTTAACCCTTTCAGTGCCAAGTCCGATTTTTGTATCAACCCATATTTCCTTGATCATTTTTCAAATTTATTGATTATAATAACGTGATACATTGATGGAAAGAGCTCTAAGAGCTCTTTCCATCAATGTATCACATTATTATAATCAATATAATCAATATTCATATTCATATTTGTTCAAATCGCCATCAACAGAAGGAATATTAAAATATATATAGTTTTGTTCATATGCAAAACATAATCAGCGCGTAAATAGTATATTGTCACCAAGACGTACGATGGTGTACTTAAACAAGAGCCTGCTCGTGTTACAGAAGTTTTGCTTCTGTTTACATAACACAGCGAAATTATATTGGTTAATCACACACAAATGATATAAACGCTCTTTATTATTTCCATATCAGGAAAACAGTAACAAATAACGCTCTTTGTGTTTACCATATCCGTATCTAAACAAAAGCCAGGTTCTGTAACGTTTTTGCTTTTGTTTACACAACAAAGGAAAAACATTTGACAACATATTTATGTTGGTATAAGAACAAGGTCTGTCTATATTTTACTATTATTTCTGTTTATGGCGGTTTTTGAGGGAGGTGAATATTTTAACAGCATACCCACCTCCAACGCCGCCCGTATCTTTAAGCGTACGTTCATACGCTGGCAAGTTTGCCTGATAATTTTACAGGAAATTCGTCGTAGAGTGATGCAATGTGCCAAGATGTGAACGAGACAAACTACTTATAAAATGCACACATACGTCACAATTTACTCCATGCGCAGTGAGATTTATATAATTATATAAGTTAATGTACATGTAACTGAAATTTGCTCGAAACTAGCTTTCAAATATATGGCAAGAATCAATCGCGCAATAACTCGTGGCATTTCCCAATCACAGTAAGCAATACCACAATAGAATATACATATTTTGTTATTCAAGAATGTATCAATCGAAAGAGCACAATATAGATAGCCAGCTATATGAAGATTTTCATGAAAGTTTGACAGCAGGGTGCACGCTGTCGTAGGCCAAATTGACCAATGGCCATTTTATTTCTTCTAAAATGGCTAAAACCGTTTGGCTTAAGTTGTTTTTTTTTTACCCCAAAATAGGAAATCTAATTCAAAAACCGAAATTGTTTTTGTAACGGGAGCGTCATAAGAATCAAATTTATAGTGTGAGCATCTGATAATTGATTAGGTGATGCAGCTTAATGGGTAACCAATGGCACATATGGCAGTGCACTATCAAACAATAAACCACCAAATGAAATAAAACAGTAATGAGTATTACATGTACCACTAATGAAATCCTTTGTCTGTCATAAGGCTGAATGGTAGATGGTGGGTAGTGGTATATTGTCAAATAACAATGGTGGAATTAAAGAAAGAAATCTAGACATGGTATTTGAAAGTTTGGACATAATCATATAGAACGTTTAATGTTAAATAAACCGAAAATATTCATTAATTGTGAGACCAGAAAATGAGGATTTAATTTGGCCATAGTTTTTTTTAATTTGGCGAAAAAAAATAAATAATAATTGGCCAAACAATTGTTATATATTCCTCACAGTATATTTGAAAACAATATATACTATACTTAATGAAATTGCCACCGAACACAAAAAGGCACACACATTATTAACCAACAACATTAATCGAAATTTTAATCGAAATCTAACCGAGTGTTTTTTCTCGAAACCAAGTTTAGACTGTAGACGAAAACCACAGTCTATACATTAACTTGACACATGGAACGGTGGTATAAATGGTCTACGTTATGCATGCACACAATGTTTGTACTATTTTCAGCCAAGGAGTGCGCGCGGAGAGCAAGTAATCTTCATTCCAAAGGTGGTTCTGACCTGACTTGCTCACAAGAGTGCCACAATTGTTGTCGGTGAGTACGATCAATGTGGTAACGTTGTTATTTAGGGATGTTTAGATGGTTAAAACATCTAACGTCTCCCGTCAAACATAACATTATAATTATCCTTGCCCGAAGCGGGAAGTGTCATCCAGTAGACATCAAGTAGACATCGAGTAGTCATCCAGTAGTCATTCAGTAGTCATTCAGTAGTCATTCAGTAGTCATTCAGTAGTCATTCAGTAGTCATTCAGTAGTCATCCAGTAGTCATCCAGTAGTCATTCAGTAGTCATTCAGTAGTCATTCAGTAGTCATTCAGTAGTCATTCAGTAGTCATTCGCGACAGACAGACAGATCTTATATAAATAAGAGTAGGATCTGTCTGTCTGTTCTCCCAGAATTCTTGTCCGATTTCAACCAAATCTGGTGTGGTGACTCCGGGTACCTTGGCGGAGCTTATAACGGCGTTAGTTTTTCAATATTTTGATAAAAAAAATTAATTAAATAAATTAAAAAAAAACGAAACAAATAAGCTCACTATGGGCCCATTTCAGTATCAAATGTACGCTCTTTATATATGTGTTTTCACTGTGGCCCGCGCCATCCAACAAAATAGCGGCCATATATCAGAACCAATATCTTATATCAGAACCAAATATGTCCAATATGAACCAATGTCAATATTTAGGTCCATATGAACCCATTTGCCCGAGGATATATTGAAGTAGGGTAATAAAATTATCAATATATAGAGGATATGAAATGAGTGTTTCTCTCATATGATATTTATGAAACGAGTCTAAGAATTTTCAGTTTTCTCGAGCCTCCGGCGAGAGAAAACTGAAAATTCGTGACGAGTTTCATAAATATCATATGAGAGAAACACGAATTACATATTCTATTTATCATATGACACCTATAAATTGATTATGATGTCCAAAACGAACACAAATCACTAAATAGCTATATGACATCGGCAGCAAAAGGTTAATGTGACGTCACTTCATTGCACCGGAAGCCCAATCACACCTGGTGAACTAGCAGAAATAATATGCACGCGAAGATATAGTGCGCTATTCTGTTCTCAGTTTGTAACATTATATCGTATGTTTATTAGATAAATACGAATTACATATTCTATTTATCGTATAACAATGTCCAAAAACTATATATTTCAAGATTATAATTGCGAGAATTTCGGCATCGCGTTGATTCGTGTATTTGACGCTCACGAATTTGACCTGCATTTAGTCAGAGATGCGGCTCGGCCCCCGGCTGCCATTCAGCCAATCAGAACACACTTTTTGTCAACAAACCAATCAAATTATCGGAAGGTGATATGAATTAGTAATTGATATGAAATTGATTTATGACATAGCTTCCATGCCGCAGGCCTCTCCGAGGTTGAATAAAGGCTCCCAAGGGGAGCCTCTTTCAGTTAGTTATATATACTGCTCGCTAATTGTGTCACAACTCACATTCCAGGCCAGCTGACGGGGATCATGGGGATACAAATACGCGAGTTAATTTTATGTGGACTTTTGATTAACGTCCTCGTCAAATAGGCCTGGCATCGTTAATTGCATGTATAATTAAAGGTACACATGGCCTTCAAAGTGGGTTCATGCGAAATATAGTTTTTTAATAAAAGTATGTCAAACTATTATCACCAACAAGTACATGTAAATTTAATAACTTTGTTCTTATTGTCATTATTAATAACTCTCCGATTACGGAATTCCACACACTTAACTCATTGTTATGCAAGAATTGCTGTTACAGTGTTGTACATAGTTTAGTTTATCAAGAAATTATAGAATTTATTGTTCTCAGTATTTGTTTATTCCACACTCATTGACTCGAGTCACATGTATTCAGCGGGATTCCAGCCATTGCATACATTGTATCATTAAAAGGGTCATTGCATATTTCCTTATCTCTCACAGGTATGAATATGCGCGTGCTTTCCGGGCGGCGCTTGAAAATTAGTTACATATCACTTGGCATCGCGCCAACAAAATGACTCAGGCAGATTAATACTATTTCGAAAAGCCGCGCATGACACCAACACCAGAGAATGCAAAATGATTGATTTGGTCAGTAAAGTTACATTATGTCCATCATCGTTGCACTAACAAAAATAGACACAAAACAAAGAGGCAAATTGGGTGACTATATTTTCCGCCGCAAGCCCCAGAGCGAGCACTACTGTCGTATACGAATGTGAAGCTTCTCAGCCAACGCTGTAAACATGTAAGCATTTTGAGCTTCTTTAAAGGATTTTTGATTTGTTAAAAAGGCATAAAGGTCTAGTTGTTTTCATATGATATACAAGATCTTCAACTTGTACGTATGTTGGGATATAAGATTTTATGAAACTAGTTTGATAAATTTTATTCATACTCGTCTACGGCTCGTTGTGAATCAAATTTATCAAACTCGTTTCATAAAATCTTATATCCCAGCATAACTCAATTTGTAGATACTCTATATACATCTAGTGGAATACAAGTAGGGACTATTATTATTGCCGTTGTCGAAAAGAAAGATGACGTATTTATTAACAAATATAGTTCCGGCTTGTATTCCACTAGAGGTATACCATAATATAGGTCAAAGTCCAACAAGATATCAAAGTTTAATTGAAACTTGACGGCTAACATTGGAAAATGTCGAAGCATTGAAAACTATTCTGAAAAAATATATTCAGACCAAAATATTTGTATTTTCTCCACGATTAGCGATGTAATTTGACAAATCACTGTCACAGTTTTGTTTAGATAACAATGGTTTCAATACGCGAAAGTTCGTTGTTGGAGAACTACAGTAATGCCCTAAATAATCGACTCCTTAGCCACAGCCGAATTATGGGTAACTTTTCAGGATTTAGTCGGAAATATGGCTTGTTGCCATTCATCGGAAAGCTCTCAGTGATTATGGGTAACTTTTCAGGATTTAGTCGGAAATATGGCTTGTTGCCATTCATCGGAAAGCTCTCAGTGATTATGGGTAACTTTTCAGGATTTAGTCGGAAATATGGCTTGTTGCCATTCATCGGAAAGCTTAGTTACCCATAATTCTGCAGTGGTTAAGGAATCGATTATTTAGGGAATTACTGTATCAATATAAAATGAATATCAGAACAGAAGTTATCTATTGATCTGTGTTTTTCTTGTGGTGATGTTTTTACAGATTTATATATTTGTTCCACATTCACCCACTGCGAGTGCCCTGGGTCCCTTAAACAGATACCCATATGATTTTACAGCATAAACTGCTAACAATAGTGTTTGGTATGTATAGGCATATAGCTTATACGCCATATTTTAGTTTAAATATGTTTTACAAGAGAACAAAGCAAAACAAAAATGATGTTAGAAATTTTTTTATGTTGTTGTTATAATTCAAAGTTGAGAATCTGGAACCCTGAATAATTCTTTAAATAATTTTTTATCATTATGTTTGACATTCTTAAAGACATTTTATGTACTTTTTCTGGTGCGTGAAACTGATCAGTTGGTATCCAGGCGCTTTGTCAACTGGAGGAATGTAGGATTCTACTGTACGCTTTGTTATGTAAACAAAAGCCAAAAACGTTACAGAACCTGGAATTTGTTTCACAACATACTATTTACGCGATATTTATGATTGGTATAAGAACAAAATGTCTATATTTTAATATTATTTCTGCTTGTGGCAGTTTGAACGGGTGTGCCTATGTTAACAGCATACCCACCATGAAGGCCATCCATGCCTTTAAATTATATATATATATACCATTCTAGTAGATATATCCAACTCGTCGCGTGGTGTGCGCGCACATGAAACTGGCTAGATTTGCCAAGGTGTAACTTGTAACGTGTGTTTGTTTTGATAATGATATGGAGATGACACTGGTTAAAGGCACGGGCGGCGTTCGTTGCAGAAATACTCATATCTGTCAAATCGCTACCAACAGAAGGAATATTAAAAAATATATAGTTTTGTTCATATGCAAACACATAATCAGCGCGTAAATAGTATAATATTATTGTCGTCAAGACGTACGATGGTGTACGTAAACAAGAGCCTGCTGGTGTTACGGAAGTTTTGCTTCTGTTTACATAACACAGCGCAATTATATTGGTTAATCACACACACACCCCCCCCCCCCCCCCCCACACACACACATGGTATAAACGCTCTTTAATATTTCCATATCAGGAAAACAGTAATACATAACGCTCTTTATGTTTACCATATCCGGATCTAAACAAAAGCCAGGTTCTGTAACGTTTTTTACTTTTGTTTACATAACAAAGGAAAAACATTTGACAATAACATACTGTTTATGCCATATTTCTGATTGGTATAAGAACAACGTCTGGCGCCCGTGTCTTTAAACCTGGCTAATACCGAACACGTGTGGAAATTAACATCTGTCTATATCTTTCAGGGAGAAAGAATATCGCAAGACTTCATCAGGGAGGAAGTGGCCGACCGCACATTATATGGTGAGTTCTGATGCAAATAATGTATACTATATATATGAAATAAACTCTATTGGCATTTGGCCATGTCCATATATTGTAAATTGTAATGGCTCGATGACATGCATACGCCGTCAATCGTTTAGCTATCGAAAAGACACAACCGTTATTCCGTTAACCCTTCCAACGGGAACTGCGCTGGTGCAGTATTAAATATCATATGTCAATGCATCCTCTCATATATGAGAGTTCCCCACGTGGAGCATCGCATATATAAGAGAATGCACTGGCTTACAAGGTCAATGTAAATATTGGCATATGCTAATGTATTATCTTGTATATATAATGTATTCCCGGGTATCATTACCACAATGGATAAGCGGACATCTCGAAAACCAGGAAATGGGGGAATGCGAGGCAATGAAATTATATTTGTTCTCAATATTGATGATTTTGAAAACTATTTTCTTTTAACGAAAACTCAGATCAAAGATTCAAATCCCACAAAAAAAAACCCCTCAGAATGTAATTTTAAACTCATTACCTACGGGCGGTCGCTCAGTTTGTAAGGTGCATGGTGCATTACGCCAGTCACGCTGGTGAAGCTGGTTCGATTCCCGATATGCGCGGAATTGTGATCCACACAAAGGGATCGAGGGTAGCTCAATTCGTGTATCTGGGCAAGTCTGTAAGTTGCTTTGCGGGTGCGGTTGTTTATATGGGTACTTGAGTGATTTTCTGATGACATATTAAAACCCTAAATTTCTGGTGACATATTAAAACCCTAAATTTTCTGGTGACATATTAAAACCCTAAATTTCACAACATCGTGATATTGCCTAACATCTGAAACAACAATAAACCCCAAGTAAATCACCAATTCAAAGGGACCCAAGGTAGTCTCAGTGGGTTAATGTTATTTTTTTTTTTAAGTCTGTAAAACATCACCACAAATTTGTAGAACATGAAGAAATAGATAACATTTGTACTTATGTTAAATATTGATAACTCTCCAATAACGAAATTTAGCGCGTTGAAACCATTGTTATTTAAACAAAAGTGTTATGGTGATTGTTAATCACTTATTAAGTTCGAATTAAAGTATTTTAGTCTAAATATGATTTTTTCAATTTTTCATTTTTTTTCAATGCTTTGACCTTTTCCAATGTTTTACCTTTTCAATGTTGGCTGTCATATTTTGATTATAATTTCACAATTCAATTATAATGTGTCAATTCACGAAATACTGTCAAACAATTGGTTGCCACTTAATTATCCGTTAACACCCTATAGTTCCCACTTCCGGGGAAATTGGGCTATAACCTGGAAATTGGCCGATATGATTTAGCACATATTGTAAATTTGTTTTCTCCATACCTTTATTTATAAGGTGACGACAATAAACTGACATTTTATCCACATATGGCAGTTATCGTTACATTGCAATCTAATTCTCTATACCTAGTTATTTTTATATCTAGCATACATTTGACGGCGGCATTGATTCTTCAAATAACCAACTAGTGCACGTTATGTTCTCTTGATAAACTTTGCAGTTCGTGCCATACCCAATCTTTATGCAGATCACAAATCCGCAGTTATTGGAAACATAATCATTTTCGCCATCCAGGTATTAAAGGCCCATTTAATTTTCGAGTCACCGATTATTTGTTATATTGCCTTGATGTACTGTTTTTATAACAATATATGACATAACCTATGATTACAATACTATAATTCATAAACATTTGGAACGTCTGTGTCTCAGAAGGTACCCATAGAGTAATAGAATATAACTAAAATCATAGAAATATTTCCCCCGTCTCGCTCCTAGAATGCAACAGAATACAAACTAAGATATAGAGTTATTCCCCATCCATTGAAAATAATACACTTTGCAGTACAACCCAGATGAAACTTAAGCACAACAAACACGTCGGTATCTCAATAAAAAAAACAGCATGTTCACAGTTTATTACAACGGATTATGTCTTGGAGCTTCCTCTTTCAAATCGTACATAATATGGTATATATATTATATAATGTGATCTGGGGGTTCGAAAATTATGTCGGCCTTTAAACCTCCATGTGGGGACAAATGCGAGCCTCGGGGTTTAAAATCGATATCCAGGAATAGTTTTACATCTCCATGTGCCCCAAGCCCCCGATGTTGCCGGAGATAGCTTATATAATGTTGGCATACTGCGTTATTTGACTTATACCCACTGAATCACCGCTCCCCTGATAAGACCCGTGACATTGGAATCGAAGTCAACACAACTTCCAAACAAATTAAATTCCGAAATATTCTTGGCGGTATCGAAGTTTATTTTAGACAGTGGCCGTTTCTCATAGATCACTTTAGGTGAAGCGGCTAGATTCCATTTGCATGAACCGCCTTTTCTCCTCCGTGGTCGTGACGCATTCGTGCAAGTGATGTCCCCACTGAACGGATGTTGTTGTGTTGTTTTGTATCGAATGTATGTTGTGTAAAAACCTCTCTCTTCCCCCCTCTCTCTCTCTCTCTTCCTCTCTCTCTCTCGCTCTCGCTCTCGCTCTCTCTCTCTCTCTCTCTCTCTCTCTCTCTCTCTCTCTCTCTCTCTCTCTCTCTCTCTCTCTCTCTCTCTCTCTCTCTCTCCCTATCTCTCTCCCTCACCCTTAACCCCCTTATTACAATGTTAAACCCATATCTCAATCCGAAACATGTAATAACATTCCAATCAAACAAAACTATATATCCCGTTTGCTTTACCTCAAGTGATATTTCTGTCACACGAGGTAACATTTGTTCCACGAGGAGAGGACTTTAAAAAAGCACTTGCTTGTTGTCCAATCCTCTTCCTAAATCTCTATGTATCTACATGTGTATTGTGTTTGTTTGATATGTTTGATGTTTGAAATAAATATTGTTTACACCAAGTGAACATAATACCGACCGTATATCACGTGGCTGCAGTATATATCCCCTATATTTCATTTCAATTTCAGAAAAAATTAGGAAATGTAACGTGCTCAAACAAAACCGACGAAGATGGCAAATGCAACGGCACCATTTCTATGGATACATCAAATATTAAAGATCGGTAAGTGTGTGTTTATCTCCCTTATCCCGATGAGGAACAACGTCGTTGTCATGCATACACCCAATGTGAGAGTCAATATCTTTCCCTAAATTGTATAATGTATATAAAGAACCAGTGAATGTATTAAACATGCTACAATTAGAACCCATGTTCACCCAGCCCATTACTGAATTGGTCACATGCATGCATTCATCGGTTTTTGTGATAAAGTAATACAGGTTCCTGAAATTGTGTAGTTCCCAATATTGTCCGCCTCTCACTGCAATATAAGTCATAAAGTTGTCTCCGATCAAGCGAGGAGACATGAATATTTCTCTTTTATCACAAGAATGTATGGTGGTATACTGTGAGCGTAATTTATCAAAACACAAATGAGTATATACCATATACTATTTTCAATAAATTATGGACCAAATTGCCTATGTACTCTGTGGCAGTCTCTAATTTTACCTGGAAATTATATTTGGGTATATTCACCAATATAAGCGAACGGTTTTCTACAACCGCGTCAACGTGTTTACCCCTCCCTAATGTTACACACACATGCACGCACACACACACACACACACACACACGCGCATCTCTACTGTTCATACAACCATACATATAGCAACATTGGGTGAATGGGCAAAGAACAAATAAGAACTTTAAACGCCAATTGTGGCATACATGTTTGGTTGTTATCACGGAAAGTGTTGAAAACACCGGATATGTAACTACATGTAGTATTTATACCTCACGGGCATGCACTTCAAATTCTGCGTTACATTCAATAATTAATCATTATGCCGAATGATACTGCCCGGAATTATAGTTTTTGGCCTGACTGTTTGGGGTATTCCAAGCAAAAAAAAAAAAACTTTAAAGACGTAAATCATTTTGGTTTGTCTTGGGTTGCAGTGACCGATAATCCTTCAGATGGACCTGTTTAGTGGTATGTGTACCTTTAAATTACATTCCAAACTCTGATAAAAATGTACCAGGCAGATATAGTATGAAACAATATTCATGTCATTTCATGAAATGCCTGAACAGTTTTGTCAGTTCTATGAAAAGGCTCACCCCCACAATTATTTCAGGAAATGGCT
Source organism: Siphonodentalium dalli (assembly GCA_032622095.1). Classification (NCBI taxonomy): domain Eukaryota; kingdom Metazoa; phylum Mollusca; class Scaphopoda; order Gadilida; family Siphonodentaliidae; genus Siphonodentalium; species Siphonodentalium dalli. The sequence continues at coordinate 165,685,266 of CP136065.1, read as the reverse complement.
GATTTCACAAGTTGACACCAAATATTTCCTGTACGTATATCGTAGGCCAAACATATTTTCAATCTTTGAAATTTATTTCCAGATTCGGAAACTCTTTCCTGAAAATAAGAATTTACTTTGAAGACCTAAATTACCAGGAAATCATCGAGGAACCATTATACGAAGTGAGTAAAAACCTCAACCTCCTTATTTCTTAAACCTTTCGTGACGGGAGCTGCGCTGGTTGGTGCATTGGATATCCTGTGCCAGTGCATTCTCTTATATATGCGAGGCTCCACATAGGGAGCATCGCATATATAAGAAAATGCACTGGCTTACAAGGTCAATGTAAATATACGATGGGCGACTCGCATGTATAAGAGAATGCATTGGCACAGGGTTTTCGCAAAACATTCAGGAAGCTCCAGTCATGAAAGGGTTAATTTCGAGAAAAAAAACTGTTATGTTATAATATTAAATTTACACCAAAGAAGTAAAATTATAGCCAAACAATACATACTGTCTAACAGAACACTTATTACCCAAATTGATAGAGAACAAAAGGTATGATATGTATACGTTAGTTATTCATATCTTGGCAACATTTGCTCAATTCAACTGAGAGGATTACCTGTACCCCACATACGGGTGCTCAGAACTGACGTTTCAAACGGTACAAATGGATGTTTCCGCGGCTGTCAATCAAATAATTATTATCAGATTCTACCAATCACGTCTGGGCTGGTCGTTTGCTGCACTAATTTGGATGCGCGTACTTATTTTCAGTGGTAAAGTCACTGTGTACATTCGATAGCCGGAAGTGGAATCGGAAAAGTGGAATATACGCTTCAGAATCAACACCAGGGTAAGTGTTTTGGCTTCTATTTACTCTCTCAGTGTCATGGACATGTTATGTAATGGTATTTTCCTTAGACGATATATCTCCAATTACATACAGCAGACGAGTTGTATCGGCTTATTTGCTGTTATCGAGAAAAATCGAACGAAAGTATAAAACTCACATGTAAATAATTCCGCCTTCCACTTCAAAGTGTAATTTTCGCAGCAACTAGCTGATATCTACGTACATCGTGTTCATCTTGGATTTTCCTGCCGCTCTTGTGGTTCTATACGTACAGTATGTTGTCACTATTGCAACACTTGTCATTTAAAATCTGTTTTGCAGAATGTTAGTGTACGGCAGTATGCTGATAACTGTATACAATTCCCAGCATACTGCTTACACTAACATGCTACAAACACAGATTATAACTGACAAATGTCGCAATAATGACAACATGTTACATGTACGCATATAACCGAAAGAGCGGCAGGAAAATGCAACATGAAAACAATGTACGTAGATATAAGCTAGTTGCTGCGAAAATACACATTGAAGTGGAAGGCGGCATTATTTACATGTGAGTTTTCTACTTTCGTTTTATTTTTCTCGATAACAGCAAATAAGCCGATACAACTCGGCTGCTGTATGTAATAGGAGATATATCGTCTAAGGAAAACACAATTACATAACATGTCCATGGTACCGAGGGAGTAACTAGAAGCCAAAACACCTACCCTAGTGTTGATTCCGAGGCGTATATTCCACTTTTCCGATTCCACTTCCGGCTATCGAATGTACACAGTGAAAGTAGTTGTGTTCAAGAGCAACAATTTTGTTGACAAATCATAATGTACTGACCTTGCGATTTGTGCAATGACGTTTGAAAATTTTATTATACATTATTATAGCAGTCTCTTTCATTCAGCTTGATGCTAATTAATTGTTTCACATATAAGACGAGAACAAAAGGTATGATATTGTGTATGTAAACCAGCATAAACAAAGGTAGTATAACTGATTAATGTATTTGAGGACACGACTGCGTCCCCTATCAACCGCTGTGCGGATTTCAAGTTATACACCAATGAGGATTAGATAGATATTGACTCTTTTCAGAGTACAATCTATACAATTGTTTTCAGTGTTAATATTTTACGCACAGTCCTTTCATTGTTGTGATTGTGATTTTTTTGGCAAGTTGATATGTTTGCTTTTGGTATCTGCGGTACTCCCGGAGCTTTCCATCGCTGTATATGTTTTTTGCAGGTTGATAGGTTTGCTTTAATTCGCACCTGTGGTACTCTCGGAGCTTTCCATCGTTGTAATGTTTTTGCAGATTGATATGTTTGCTACTGACATCGGATCTATACTCTCGTGCCTTTCATCATTGTGTTTTTTTTTCAACGTTTGGACTTTTTGGCTGGTTGACATGTGGGTTTGCTTCTGGCATTGTAGGTAATATCGGGGTTTTCATTGTTATGACTGTTTTGCAGGTTGACAAATTCGCGTCCGATATTGCGGGCATACTCTCCGGATTTTCTGGCATTGGATGTACTCTCGGAACTTTAATCGTTTTGACGTTTTGCAGGTTGGTAGGTTTGCTTCTGAAATTGGAGGTCCTCTCTTGTGTTTTTATCGTTGTGACTGTTGGGCAGGTTGATAAATTGGCATCGGCTATCGGGGTATACGCTCAGGATTTTCAACGTTGTGACGTTTTTGCAGGTTGATAGGCTTGCTTCTAACATTGGATGTACTCTCGGGCTTTTCAACGTTGTGACTATATTTTGCAGGTTGATAGGGTTGCTTCTGAAATCAGAGCTGCAACTCTCGTGTCATTCAACGTTGTGGCGTTTTGTAGGTTGATATGTTTGCTCAGACATCGGAGTTGCTACTCGCGTGTCATTCAACATTGTGATGTTATCATCCTTGTGACTTTTTGCAGGTTGATAGGTTTACTTCTGACATTAGTGTTACTACTCTCGCTCATTTCATCGTTGTGACTTTTTGCAAGATAATAGGTTTTGCTTCTGACATCGGAGCTATACACTCGTGCCTTTCATAGTTGTGACTGTTTTTGCAGATTGATATGCTTACTTCTTACATCGAGCTATATACACTCGTGCCTTTTATCGTTGTGACTTTCTTTTTGCAGGCTGATAGTTTATTTTCTGACACCAGAGCTGCTACTTTCGTGCCTTTCATTGCTTTGACGTTTTGCAGGTTAATATGTTTGCTACTGACATTGGAGGTACTCTCTGACCTGTCATCGTTGCGACTTTATTTTACATGTGTATTGGTTTGCTTCTGGCATTGGAGGTATTCTCGGGGTTTCAACGTTGTGACTTTTTTTGCAGGTTGATAGGTTTGTTTCTGACATGGAGTACGTACTCGCGCGTCTTTCATCCTTGTGACTTTTTTGCAGGTTGATAGGTTTGCTTCTGACATCGGAGGTACTCTCGGGCTTTTCATTGGAGGCTCTGTGCTGAGTATGGTGGAAGTAGCTTGTCTCGTCGTCTCGGTGATAACCCACTGTGCACAGCAAGCGCTCAATAAGAGGAAAGTTGGTGACTCTTCGGCGCTAGGAAAAAAGGCTACAGAGAAAGCTGTAGTTTCTATGCATAACGCTGAGTGATAATTGGTTGAGCGGATTGTATTCAGCGGTTGAGTAACAGGTACTCAACAATGACACATCAGGATATCTGTTTCTGATTTAATTAAAGGTACTCAATCCGATCAGACGCTCCTAAATTACTCTTTCTTTGGCTTCGGGGGTAAACAATATTTAATTCAAGTCGAGGAACACACACATCAAAGCTCAGAGTGATCAGCTATCGATTTCTGAATTTTGTTGTTTCTCGAGATGTTTAATAATAAGTGGCCCAGAAACACGCGGTCAAACGGATGGTCTTGCGAATGAAGATGGATAACTCTAAAATCAAGTGGTTACTATTACTTTTTACCCCAGAAGCTAAAGAAATAATAATTTATATAGGAGCGTCTGATCGGATTGACTACCTTTAACAGTAATGTTCTAGGAACAATAACTCAATTAAAACACTGTGCATCTGTAAAGATAGTCATTTAGAGATGTTTATTCAACCTTTCCACACTGTTTTAGATCTATAAATGCAACAGCAATGACAAACAAGGATATATATATATATTTGGGATTTAATCAACACGTCGATTTCAAGTTCTATGAACAATAACTGAATTTAAAAGACTGTGCATCTATAATGGTAGTCATTTCGAGATGTTTAATCTACGTTTCAACATGTTTGGATCAATAAATGCAACACTGGGATGGGATGAGATGATTGATTGAACATATTTATTGTGACCCACAAATGTATATACAAATTACACATATTATTATAGACATAGATAGTTGTGTGGGCACAGAGGACCGGAGCACAAGTTGCGGAACTTATCAGAGCCCCTCTCCTCTGGCATTCGGCTGCTAATAAAAGTATTTAGAGATAGGTTCAAAATTTGTGTTTAAAGTGGATGCTGCATGCTGTAGCTGCTTGGATTGGCTATGGTCTCGCGGTAGGGGGTAGGATAACATTTATGAGAAGCGGTCTGTCGAGGAAATAAATGAATGGACTGTCTCGAAAATGCGCGTATTTATTGCTTCACTATAGTGCGGGATGGGATGAGATGGCCGATTGGTATATCAGAACTTCATAAGCTCATCACTTCATTAACATTTCTAAGACGAGGTTCTAATTTCATGGACACCACAGACAATCCAGACATGAATACAATTATATCAGAGAATAATTTAAGATCTTCCAACAGACAATTACACTGTTGCTCATCTGTTCCCTGAAAATCATTCCTGTCCCGCTTTATGTTCCACTTCGATGATGATCATGTCCCACTTCGATTATGTTTTTTTATGATTATGCTCGTGCCGAACTGTTCATACGATACAAATCTATAATCGCCAAAGAAGTTCAAAAGTACATAATGAATACCAAACGTTTCTCTTAACTGACAATCCCACACAAGAGTCTATCTGGGGGAAAAAAAACAAAAAAAAACAAAAAAACAAACAAACAAATGTGACTGATGATTGATAAGCCGCGAAGAAGAAAACACCACCAGGGTTGACCGTGCATTGGGGTGACCTCATCAGCAGCAAACCATACCATTCCAAATTCTATACTTTCTTTTTCTCCATAAAATCTACAATCTAATTTGATACATCCGTCATACGATTCATACCTCTTTTCTCTCTTAAACAAATCGCATTTCATCTGTATCCTCACTGACACATTCAAGTTAATATTACTTTCATGCTAACACCACCATCCTCTATAGTTCTACGTTTATACAAGAAAACTGAGATATCCTATCGTCACCCCCTTCCCACCACGCGTGCATATCATGTAATATCTTCCTCAACGTGCTCGTTATCAACACCTGATAACACAAAACACCAACAAAGACTCATCCTTTGACATTGGCTACTGCCGCGTGGTGAGAGGGGGAAATCATCCACGAAAATGACTCATATAAGCACATACGCTTGCTGTCGGATCCGATCCATGAAATCTTGATTCATCCTATATTTGTAACTGTATATATAATGAAATTACATGGAATAAATACTGTTTAAACTAACTGTTATCTCACTCTTATTTGCCTTCAAATAGCATTTCAACTAATTCAAGTGTTAATGCAATGCAAAAATGTCGAGTTGATTTCTTGCGAACCAGCCGACATATCATCATAGAATCTTCAGATTTATAATAACTGGTTACCATTACTTATACATGCAGCAAATCAGCAAGTTCATATAACCGCGTCTATGTGAAATATGCAGGGAAAGTTCACCCGAAAATGTTCCACTTCTTAGACGATTTTGTTTCCCTGATCACCTCTTTGCGGCTCCACTTCTTTGGCGATTAATCAAATTTTTAGGGCTCAAAACTAATCGAATTCAGGCCATATTCCCTACTTTAATGACAACCCGTTTTATTGGGATTTCCGGTATACACATGATGAGCTTGATTCGCGAGATAACGGAATATTTGACGCAACAAACTCAAATTCTGATATAACATGCATATCCAAAAAAATATTCAGGCCTACATGTATTATGTTTTCTGTCAAACCGCTATAGAAATTAAAGGGGCTTTAAAATTGGATCTGCGGGAAAACTATTCACGAAGAAGTGGTTGGTTCAAGTTTTGCAAAAGTGGGCTATCCCTGAGTAGGGATGCATGGGGGGGGGGGGGGGGGGGGTTCAAAACCGACAAGATTGTTTTCGTCGCCGATTTCTATCAAACTCATTTGAAAGCATTACCGTGATACGGATAATATAGCTATGTTATTATGTTATTTGGAATTGCCTATATACGTGGCTTCGCCAGATTCAGTGCATGGTAAGGTTGGGAGGGACACCGCGTGTGTGAGCGATAGTTAAGAAAATAAAATGGTTTTGTTACTGATTTCGATCAAATCTCCATCTCCGCAGTATACGGAGAATCTGATAGTGTGATTCAAAACTGCTAAATATTTAGTGCTTTTAATTGTATTAACTCCTTTGATCTTATACTTTATGACATAGTTATATCTACCAGATCCAGAATATATTATTTGCACACAGTTATCAAACCTTTGATTGAACATATATATAAAGTACTAGTCCAAGTCTTCTCGTACTAAAACCGGCTAAGATATTGGGATGGAGGTGCCGGTCTTTAGTCCAAGCCCGCTTCTATACCAATCCTATCACACGAGTTACGCCCACGATCTGTGGCGGGAATCTGTAGTGTATTTTACTCGATTTACCTAATGAATCAATACATGATGCTATATACATCGGAAAGAGAGACATCTTATGGTCATAATGGTGTATAATAATCTAACTTTCATGTTAAATTACGCATAGAATATTCCGGTTGATTGTCACCAACATCGCTGTTTTTTCTGTTTGTTTACTTAACTGAAAGCCGAACTCAGGTTCCGAAGAACTTCGGCATTGTCCGGTGTTTGTTCTGAGTATTCTAGTTTCCGTTTCTATATATAGCGCGGGGTTTTCCGAACAAAATAGCGAAAACCGATCGCCGCAAAGTCCAGTTTCCAATGTGCTTTGAGAACAATTCCCGCACTAAAAACTTAATGACATAATGGAGGATCAGAAAGGTAGTTTTGTTGACAATTTTCGCAAGCAACTTGTCAAAATTGGAGTAAATTAGAACTCTTGTGTCTGACTTGCCATGCGTGTGATTTTCATCCATGTGCATTTTGACTTTTGTGTTGATAAAATAATCGGAGAACCGAATCACACAGTTTCGAAATATAGTTCTTCCGTTTTAGTGGGACTTTTCAAACTTAAGGTTAAAAATTTATACAAATTTTGTTTGATTTTTTGTGTGCTTAAAGGCACGTGAGGCCTTAGTTGTCGAAAATATTCATATTTGTTCTAACCACCGTAAACAGAAAAACATTAAAACGCACACAGTTTCGTTCATATATACCATGACCATCACGTTAACAGCATGTTATCATAAAGACCTACTATATTTTACCTAAACAAGAGCCTGATTGTGTTACAGAAGACAGCACAGTGCTACTGGCTAATCACACACAAATGGCATAAACGCTCTTTATTAGTTCCATATCAGGAATTCGCCAACAAAGAACGCTCTTTGTGTTTACCATCATAATATAAACAAACACCAGAAAAGTAACTTTTTATGCTTTTGTTTACAAAACAATTGTCAAACATTTGACAATAACATACTGTTTATGCGACATTTCTTATTTGTATAAGGACAAAGTCTGTCTACATTTTGATGTTCTTTCTGTTTGCGGCGGTTTTTGACGGGTGGAAATATTTTCACAGGATACCCACCGCCAAGGCCAACCGTACCTTTAACAAGAGCAGTATATATATTGCTCTGTTCGCTTAGTATATATCTTTATTTCGCTGAAGTCCACCAAATGTGGGAAATGTAGCACCATATTATTTATTCTAATGGTCGTTGTGTTTACACTGTTTTAAACTTTGAGAGGGTTGCAATTCCCCGTAATTTATTTAATGTATTACATTTATATCTTCAATGTTTAATTAATATATTTATTTTTTATTTATTGACACACATAATTACGATTACAATGGAGAATTCATCGTAATTTGCGTTGTCAGTCGAAAATCTACGGAATATTTTCAACGGAAAATGCCGAAAACAGTTCGCGAGGTCAACTGAGTTCGCATACTTTAAAAAATTTGTAAACATTGCGGTAAATGTCTCTTTTCGCATTAAATTACCGCTTTCAATTCACAACTGATGTGGGTTTCAGATCAAATAGCATGTCTTCTGCGGAAAATCTCCGTTTATTGTCGCAATTGTGATATTTTATTTCATATAATTGTGGTTTTATTTGAGCGGGTCACTAACGCTTAAGTCGTGTCATAAGAATGCATGGGCCTGGAACTCGGACTAATGACCGGCACCTCCATCCCAATATCTTAGCCGGTTTTAGTACGAGAAGACTTGGACTAATAAAGTACATGCTCGCTCTAGTCTTGTGGTCAAATTAGATCGATGCACCATGGAAAGATAAAGTAATTCAGAGTTATAAGCCATCTATGTATATATAAAAGTAATTAAGGACAAGCTTAGGACAAGCATAGGAAAAGCTTAGGAGAAGGTATGTCTGCCTGTCTGTCCGGATTTTTCTCCCAGAATGTTGGTCAGATTTCAACAAAATTTGGTGTGGTGACTCGGGCGGAATTAGCAGACAGACGACTAATCTAAAAAACGTTTGGTAGATTCTTGGTGTCTTTTTGCACGTTTGAGAGATCGTGTGGCATTATATATACTAAATGATATATATTCATAACAAGACATGTATTGTTGTGATTATATATCAGATAGTATGTATGTTCACATATGAATTTGAGTGCTTATAGGTGTGGGATATATGGAGAATGTTGAGTGATATATGGGTCATTTTCCCAATATTTACTACCATTTTGTCACTGTCAAAATTAGAAATTACTCACAATAACTAAAACAGTCATTTCTAAAGGATTTCATGTACAAACTCAATAATTTTTTGTCTTATAAGTGGATTACTTATAATTGACAAGAAGGGGAACGTGATGGATTTCTGGAGCTTAGCAGGGGAGCATCTGTTAACTAAGAAGTGGAAAAGTACTCTCTGTAGCCCATACATGTAATACTTGAAACAACACAGGTCGTGAATCGTTTGTAAAGGTGTATGTTTTCGTAATTGACAATCGCAGGTTTGTAGAAATATCTTATGCTTGCGAAATTTCCAATATTTTGTGGGTCACTGAAGAAAAATGTGAGATTTGTTAGTGATCAGTGTAAATTTCGGTATGACTATAAGAATATGCAACCAAATAATTTCCATACATAGACGTTGTGTATTATCTACCGAGCCTCGATGCGAACGGCGACAAATCTAAATGCGATAAATAATTGTCCCGCTCATCTTTTTCTATGCGGGTTCTTCCAACTTGTCAAAAAATCGCTAAGAAGGTAAACAAAAATCAATTTCGAAGAGGAACATAAAACGGGACGGGAATGATTTGCGGGGAACAGATGAGCAACAGTGAATTATCGGATACTATATAGAGAATATAATTAATTTTGCGATATTTCCAATTCTTCTTCGGTCCGTGATTCTGGATATATCATCCAGTTCAGTTTCGCGAATACTTGCAACAAATATTCCTGGCCAACTCCTTTTCTTAACTATAAGAAAACTTATTATTGCTCAACGTTGATTAAATCTTCACACAACTGTTGGGCAAAAACAATCGGTTATTGAGCGACTTCACATTCAGTGTTATTAAGATTTGTACTCAACTCGTTGAGTAGAAATAGTTTACTAAACACAGTCAACGTTACTTGGTGGTATACAAGCCTTGAAATAGGGTGTCTGTCATTTGCAGAATGAGGTCCCCAGAGGGTGAATTTAGTGATGCTACCCCGCATAGCATCACCAAATTCACGCTCTGTGGACCTCATTCTGCTTACACCTCAGCAGAATAAGGTTCACAGAGGGTGAATTTGGTGATGCTATGCGCGCGGGGGTAGCATCACTAAATTCACCCTCTGGGGACCTCATTCTGCAAATGACAGACACCCTTGTTTCAAGGCTTGGTGGTATACTTATACTAGTGTAGAGTATTTGTTGAGTAAAATCTTAGTCAACGAGATTTTCAGTGCGGGGCATGGGATGACTGCACATGTGATAAGGGGCTCAAGCCACACAATTGAAGCGACTCATTAATCTAATATAATGTCGTCCTTTTATTATTATGTGGCATATACTCCAAAACAACCCCAAACCTGTTTGCCACCAGACTATAATGGGAAATTGTTCATTAACGTTTGCAGTGCATTTTTTAGCCAGATAAAGCTATGGTATTGCCTGGATATGTTAAGAAATTAAATTGATAAAATAGACCCTAAACATTTATAAGAAATAAATCAACATAGCTCCCAAATGACTGCAATCGACAGGGGCTGATTTAAATACTTGTAAATCGTGTTTATATGTTAAAGATTGCGTATATGTGTGCGAGGGAGAATATGGGGGGAGTGTGCGCACGAGAGAGAGAGAGAGAGAGAGAGAGAGAGAGAGATAGAGTGAGAGAGAGAGAGAGAGAGAAAGAGAGAGAGAGAGAGAGAGAGAGAGAGAGAGAGAGAGAGAGAGAGAGAGAGAGAGACGGAGATAAATAGTTCGAAATAGAGAGAGAGAGAGAGGGATATATATATATATATATATATATATATATATATGTGTGTGTGTGTGTGTGAGGGTGTGTGTGTGGGTGTGTTTGTTGGGGTGTGTGTGTGAGGGTGTGTGAGTGTGTGTGTGTGTGTGTATAAGGGAGCGTGTGTGTGTATACGAGTGAATGGCGACTATATATAATTTATTTCTTGTACATGTATATTTGTTGACCTATATGTGTCCACGTTTCTTGTTTATATGTTTTGTATTCAACATATCTTCACATATGGAGGACAATTAAAGATATATAATGTGACTTTCACAATAAATTCATCTTTGTCGAATTCGTATTTTAGCAATCAATCCAATCACGTTCTAACTATATATATGACGGCCTGGCTATATATATAAGTACATATGGTAGAAAAATTCAGTTGAGTTGCAGAGAAGGAATACATTGTTGGACTGTTATATATGCCCCATCTATTATTGTTAGGTGCAAACCGCAATTCTGCGTAAAGTTGCATCGAGCTTTGGATTTACTCTCTTAATTGGAAACAAATTGCGAAGATGATCCACATTTTCCGATAAAAGACCAAATAAGTCCAGGCACAAGTATCACTTGGGTGGTTTTACTATTTTGTTATTTTTAATATAGTTTCTTCATAAAACTAGTTTAATCACCAACCAATTTATGCGGATTGTCGTAATTATAAGCAAGCAACGTCGTTTTCGATGCATCTATCGGCGTATATAAGTGTCTGATGCCGAACTATACATACTTATAGTATAATTTCGCTTCGCGAAATTGTACAGTATGTAATTCGGCATCAGACACTTCTATACGACGGCAGATGCATCGAAAACGACGTTGATTTTATATATAAAGGTCGTTCCACACCGGGCGCGAGCGATTATAACGGCCGTTTTCTGACGTCCGTAGCAGTTCAAAGCGCGCGATTTGTATGTTCACACCGCAAGCGACCGACTCGCTGACCACGAGGCGATTATAGCAGTGATTTTATGCTTCGTCGATTCTCGCTTTGTTGCAAACCAGCGAGATAATTGGACGGCTCTCAAATAGGGTGTTTATACGACCGTATTTTTTCTATTTGATGACTGCACACTGATTTGTCGCCGCGATAATGGAGGACTTTAGCGAGAGGCTAAAGGTCGTTCCACACTGGGCGCGAGCGAGCGATTATAACGGCCGTTTTCTAACGTCCGTAGCAGTTCAAAGCGCGCGATTTTTATGTTCACACCGCAAGCGACCGACTCGCTGATCACGAGGCGATTGTAGCAGTGATTTTATGCTTCGCCGAATTCTCGCTTTGTTGAAAACCAGCGATATAATTGGACCGCTCTCAAATAGGGTGTTTATCCGACCATATTTTTTCTATATGAGGACGGCACACTGATTTGTCGTCGCGATAATGGAGGACTTTGGCGAGAGGCTAATTATCGAAGTACAACGCCATGTGTGTCTGTATGACTATGCATGTATGTATGGCATGTGTGTCTGTATGACTGTGTGTCTCTATGACCAAATAATTAAACCATTTATTTTTGTGATTTTTCGTGACTGAAATTCCACCTTAGATTACTATACTCAGTTTATTCCTTGTAAAGAACTAAAATAATGGACCGTATAATCTGCTCCATTGGCTGGTGAATTATATTTTGGTATAATCAGGGGAAATGATAAAGAATATAACGAGGCTAGTTCATTCCAAAAGACGTTGTGTTAAACATGAGACAATGCATTCATCAACTAATAATAATCGGTTATTACCGGGTGGTGCACTCTTATAACTATAAAATGTTTAGAAACGATTACACATCAAATGTGTAAACCCGGTTAATACACATATCAATGTGTAGTTTTACATACAAATACATTGACCAAGTGCCGTTCTTCACATAATATGTACATTTTATTACACACAATTATGTAAGAACGTAGACCATGCGCATTGCGTGCCTTCAGTTCCATAGTCTGCTACATGACGGTGATATTGTTTGAGTACATTTTTAGAATACAATCTACAGCGATCGTAGACAAGGAATGTAATTCATAATTCCGACTTGTGAGTATTGTATTAATGATATATGAGGACATATTTGTTAACACTTTCATGAAGAATACTGCTCTTACTCTTGTTTATATGATTGTTGTAATACGTTAATACTAATCACGTGCAACCACGCCACGACCATGGTTTGTTCATTTAAAACGAAAACTCACACATGACAGAGCAAAATATTACGTACCATTGTACGCCATGAAAGTTTTAACATATAAATCTCCATTTGCCATGAATACTATATACCCACAGTTCGGAATACTGAACTTTACATTCTTGTCTACGATATATACGTGTAAGAATTTACACAAAATGTGTAAGGCATAGGTGTTGATTTTATGCACACCAGTGTGTATAAATTGACCAATTTATTGTGTAAATATGCTTAAGATAAAAATGAATAATGGTTGTGTAGCAGGGCTACACGTTGTGTGTAGAAACCCTACACATTAGTCATAAGTGTGTGGGTGGGGGTATCCCCATGCAGCCACCTGACTCCCCTGATATTAGCGTACACATAGAATAATAACCTGACTATCGCACGCGACGAAGCGTTTCAGTCGCTCGCGGTGTGAACATAAAAATCGCGCGCTTTGAACTGCTACGGACGTTAGAAAACGGCCGTTATAATCGCTCGCTCGCGCCCGGTGTGGAACGACCTTTATAATCGAAGTACAACGCCATGTGTGTCTGTATGGCACATGTGTGTCTGTATGACTGTGTGTGTCTGTATGACTGTATGTATGTATGTATGCATGCAATGTGTGTCTGTATGACTGTATGTCTCTATGACCAAATAATTAAACATTTATTTTTGTGATTTTTCGTGACTGAAATTCCACCTTAGATTACTATATTCAGTGTATTCCTTGTAAAGAACTAAAATCATGGACCGTATAATCTGGTGAATTATATTTTGGTATAATCAGGGGAAATGATAAAGAATATAACGAGGCTAGTTCATCCCAAAAAACGTTGTGGTAAACATGAGACAATGCATTCATCAACTAATAATAATCGCGTATTACCGGGTGGGTGCACTATTATAACTAATGTGCAGAAACGATTACACATCAAATGTGTAAACCCGGTTAGCAATGTGTAGTTTTACATACAAATACATTGACCAAGTGCCGTTCTACACATAATGTGTACATTTTATTACACACACTTGTGTAAGAACGTAGAGCGTGCGCATTGCGTGCCTTCAGTTTCATAGTCTGCTACATGACGACGATATTGTTTGAGTATATGTTTTGGAATACAATTTACTACTGTCTCAATACCCATGTAATTTTGAGTGACGAGAATAAACAAATTGTAGACAAGGAATCTAATTCAGAATTCGACTTGTGAGTATTGTATTAATGATATATGAGGATATATTTGTTAAAACTTTCATGAAGAATACTGCTCTTACTCTTGTTTATGTGATTGTTGTAATACGTTAATACTAATCACGTGCAACCACGCCACGACCATGGTTTGTTCATTTAAAACGAAAACTCACACATGACAGAGCAAAATATTACGTACCATTGTACGCCATGAAAGTTTTAACATATAAATCTCCATTTGCCATGAATACTATATACCCACAGTTCGGAATACTGAACTTTACATTCTTGTCTACGATATATATGTGTAAGAATTTACACAAAATGTGCAAGGCATAGGTGTTGATTTTATGCACACCAGTGTGTATAAATGTGTATAAATTGACCCATTTATTGTGTAAAATATGTTTAAGATAAAAAATGAATAATGGTTGTGTAGCAGGGCTACACGTTGTGTGTAGAAACCCTACACATTAGTCATAGGTGTGTGGTGTGGGGGTATCTCCCATGCAGCCACCTGACTCCCCTGATATTAGCGTACACACAGAATAATAACCTGACTATCGCGCGCGACGAAGCGTTTCAGTCGCTTGCGGTGTGAACATAAAAATCGCGCGCTTTAAACTGCTACGGGCGTTAGAAAACGGCCGTTATAATCACTCGCTCGCGCCCGGTGTGGAACGACCTTTAGAATGACTTTGTATGCTGCCAATTTTGATATCAAATTTATGAGAATAATAAGTTTGAGCAAAATTGCACTCTATTGTCATTTAATCATCAATCATTCCAGTGTTCCATATCACTTTAAACGTACCACCCCTGGTCAAGTGGTCCTGCTAATGTGCTATGATGCGGTTGGGTCCTGCTGAAATGCTATGATAGTGTTTGGACAAATTGATGCTGTTAACAAAAAGTACTGCTATGTTTTTTTTAATTTGTCTTTTTCTTGGGGTTCCGACAATCTGAACATATACAGAAAAACCATTATGCGTATCAAACATTCAAAAAAACGTTTTTATTTGCGTAATAATTTCAATACTGGTTATATCAGTAACTGTTGTTGACAATTGACTATAATCAAGATGGTTATTCGCGTCGTTTTAGAAACACCAGCGCAGGTATTACTATATTTTTCAAAAAATATATATGTTCTTGAACGTTTCATACACACGCTGTTTTTTCTCAAATCGCTTGGATTAGCCAAACACCGCGAAAATGACAACTTTAGACAAAATAACGGTACTTTTCGTAACGGCATAAGTTTTCCCTACACGCATCACAGCAATTCAGCAGGACTACCAGCATCATATCATATTAGCAGGACCACTCGACCAGGGATGAGTACACACGACCACTAAATTCGCCCGTTGATTGAAGTTCAATTATCCATGTCTGGAAAAGTTCCACAATCAATTGTTTATTCTCGTCACTCAAAATTACATGGGTATTGAGACCCCCTATAGTCCAAATATGACACAATGACCGGACTGTCGATAACCACAGTTCTTGTGTGATTGAATCCAATGCTGACAAATTAACGGGGATGCACCTGTCATACGGATCAAACAGGGTGTGACTGGACAAATGAGTATGCGCTGACAGGTTCCGGTTATTATGTCAATTAAATTTTAAATAGAACAATAAAACAACCATTGGCAGTGGCCTAATATCGATAATAAATCAGTTCCACATATGGACAGTTTATTTATTGACCTCCAAGTTTGGAGAGCGACTGGTAATATTTACAAATCAGACAACACGAAGTATGACAGTTACATAACAAATACATGCATACAAAAATAATAATAATAATAATAAAATAAATATATATATATAAAAAAAATAAAATAAAAAAAAACCACACACACCCTCACAAATAAATGACATATTGATATTAACAGAGAGAGTCATATGTCACATGCATACGGCTCAACGAGCGCTTCATTGTCCCAGACATACATCGCACTAATGCGGTCCTAGTCATATACAGTGGAAGAGCGATCAATAATCAAATAAAATATCACTATATACAGAGAGTCATATGTCGCATGCATACGGTTATACGACATATCGATGTGCTCTATTGTCCCTGGCAATTGTCACACGCATGTGTTCGTATTTATATATAGGCTGGCTAAAGTATTGCGAAGTCCATAGTGGTGTCAGAGCTTCAATGGCGCACTAGAACATAGATCTTACACGAATTAGTCTACACGCTATTAGAAGAAATGTAGCAGCGTCCAGAAGTAAGTCTTCCAAGCAATCCAGGAACTTCTCGGTGAGTGTTTGAAGTGTGCTACCAAGAAATAGAGCGAACAGATGAATTTCGTCAAGAGCAAGCAGCTCCATCAAAGTGACCACGCCATAGCGTGTCAGTATTCCGTCCCAGAATTGGTTCCGAAGAAAAAGCAGAGGTATTGACTGGCAAGTGAATAATATGTGCTGAATTTCATTGTTATATTTTGATTGGCAAAGACGGCACTGAAGGTTGTTCGGGTATGTGGTTCTGTGCAGTAGGAAGGCAAGATTTTTTATCGCTGAACTATGACGATCATTACCATGCAGTCGTTTCCAAAAAGACCAACATGTCAAAGGATACGGATGTGTTTTCCAGAGAACAGCTAGAGCAGGATCACTAGCGACAGATGACTGCCAAGAAGATACATATGTGTGATGAACAGCAGTCTTGACAATGTTTTTCCACGCGGATTTTACTGGAAATATCCCTTCATCCAAGAATTTATCCAAATAGTGACGCAATTTATATTTGTCCATAATGGCGAATATATCTGAAACAGAGCCAGTAGCTTGGCGATTGAACAGTCTATATATGTGGCAATTCGTTACAAAGATCCGGAGCGGTAACTGATGTGACTCTGGCAGGCGAATGAGTTGCCCGACAAAGCACAATTTTCGAATGTGTATCTCACTCTCAACTGGCAGAAGTCCTAATAAACCGAGTGACAATTTAGTGGATGTTCGCTTTGGAAATGACTGTACATATTTTACACAAGTTCTTAGCGATTTGTCCATGATGCTTAATGCTGTTGATTGTTGAATTGGTATGAGATCTGTTCAGTACAATGCTTTGGGAAGAACTATGGTTTTAATGATCGTGCACATAGTTATCGGCGTGATCGTTTGGAGGGTTTTGCTTCCCATGATTCCAAAGAATGATTTTCTCAATTTTTCAGAGACGAGCGACGCGACAGAAGACGATGTGGCAGATTTATTCTGTGTCACACCCAAATGGACGTAGTCAGCCACCTCGTCGATAACCTGGCTTCCAAGCATCCACGTCCTATGTCCACCAACCGGAGCCTTTCTGTGTTCGTTGAATACAATTACTTTTGATTTGATGTGTGAAAAATTAAATCTCCATTTCAAACTGTATGTGTGACATATTTGTAAAAGTTTGTCGAGTCCGGACTTTGATAGGGATAATAATGTTATATCATCTGCTGTTGTGGGAGCAGAAAACGAAACTCCGTTAATCTGCAGGCCAACTGTTGAATCTTTTAAAGCCACAAGAAGGTCATTAATGTAGATTAAGTAGCAAAAAGGGGATAACACACCCCCCTGCCTTGTTCCTTGTTTCACCGCGAAACTGTCCGAGATGCGGCCACCGTACTGCACTTTACTAGTCACATCCGTGTGGACACTTGAGAGGAGACGAATAAGCTTGCTTGAGAATCCGAGTTTTATGAATTTATATAAAAGGCCTGCATGCCAGACCTTGTCGAAAGCTTTTTGCGAGTCTAGGAAGCCCACAAACAATTTTGAACCATTGTCTCGGGCATAGTGAATTGATTCCGTTAGTATGAAAGAATGCATGGAACAACTGATACCTTCCTGAAATCCATGTTGGAGATCGTCGGGGAAACTATGGATTTGATGACTTTTGAGAATTCTCTGAAGGAGTATGCTTTCGAACAGTTTGTAAACCACAGGAAGCAACGTTATAGCCCTGTAACTGTCCGGCAAAGATGCAGGTTTGGGATAGCCTTTATACAAAGGGATCACAATGCCAGCTTTCATTTTTGGAGGGATCCAGACCATTTCAAACATACAATCGAACAACTTTCTGACACAAACCAGTAACGAATCAGGGGCATGTTTTAAATGTTCGCCGACTATATCATCGTGTCCCGCAGATTTTCCTGGTTTGAGTTTTCGAACCAGTAAGCGAAGTTCGTTCGTTGTAACATGTGAGCATTGAGGACATTCGTCGCCTGAATTCATGACCTCCTCTTTGGCGAGCACCGAGGCAACTTCGCGTTCAACAAAAATCTCAAACAATTCATCCGAGTGTCGGAGTGGTGTATAGAGATCGCTGAAATAATTACACCATCCAGACAATATATCATTCGGATCTCGATAAGTCGCCCCACCAAATTCCATTGAATAACCGACCTTCGAAGTCGGTGAACGCTTATTATTGAGGAGCCTCCAGAACTTATTTTGGTTATGTACAGAACTTCTCTCGACTTCCATTTGTTGGTTGTGAAGATAACCTTTCACTGATTTACGGTGCTCACGTCTGAAGTCCCGTTTAGATCGTTTATATAAAACATATGAAGAATGATGTAAATTTCGTGGTCGTCCTTCAGCTGCCCAACATTCGTGTAATTTCTTGGTTTCTGTTTTTAGTTTATCAAGATCAGAATTCCAATAAGGTCGTAAGTGAGGGCGATACTTTATCTGGGGAACAGAATAATCTGCAGCTAAAATAATGGCAGCCACTAAGCGATCGTAGAACGTACACAGGTCCTGCTTCGTACATAAAACACTTTCGCATAACGTCGCACACTCATGGTCTATCAAAGAACAGTATAGTTCCAAATTTGCGCGTTCCCATGCATAACGCTTTCTAGTGGTATGTTGTTGGCGAGTTTCGCATGGGATGGACAATGCACATACGACAGGGAGATGATTCGAGGTGTTGAGTGCATCGTCGTTCAGAATCTCAGAAGAATATACCATACGAGTGTGAGACTTTGATACAATAATATGGTCTATCAATGACGGCTCGTTCACTGTATAGTACGGAAAGAAAGAAAAATCACAGCCTTTGCAGTTCTTCGAAGCGGTAACGGACACAAGTCCAACGCGGTTGAGAAAAGAACAGAAAGTTTTAGCCCTTTCGCTTGTGATATATGAGTTGTGATGATCGTATGTTTTAGGTATATGCACATTCACATCCCCCATTATTATAACAGGTCCATTGGGCACCAGCATAGCGTGTACATTGTCCAAGTTGTCCAGGCATTCTTTGAAATATGAGTGGTCGTGGTTAGAACTTGGCATATATACTTGTAATACAGAAAGAAAAGAGTTTCTATCAATTTTCATCTGAATTCCAATACTTCTGTCGTCACTCGTTTCAATTTGAGTGCAGTGGTTCATTATACGTTTGTGTATTAAAATTGCCACCCCATCTCGATAGAAGCCTCCGCCATTCGCTGTGGAAATGAATCTCCCTGGCTTCGATAAACTAGTATAATTGTCTGACAAAATATTAAAAAGTTTTAGTTCATGATCACCTTGCCAGTGTTCCGAAACACCAACAACATCATATATGTTCTTTTGGAGAATACTTGATAAATATGAGCTACTGCTGGCTAGACCAGTAGCGTTCCATGAAAACAACTTAAGTTGATGTATTCTTGCCATTAGAAGTTGAAGAAGGGGCGTTATTCGACCATCGTCTGCAATAGACTCCCACTGGCCAAAATCCTTTGTCTAGAAGTGGAACACCCTGCTGACACATTCAAACGGGCGCTTATCGTACCCTGTCTAGAACTAGACATAAGTTTTATAAATGTTGGCACAATACCCTTTTCCACAAGGAATTGTTTAATTCCATGTGGTGTCGAGGAAGGATCAATTCCACCACGGTAGAAGCGTTCATTTTTCTCACGTACTACTCCAATGAATTTACTTGAGACTTCTGAATTGGGTCGGGACCGCGTAGGAACGTCATTGAATCCACTTGCTTGCGACTGTGCGTTTAACGTGGCGGCACATTTGTCTCTCCGTATGATAGTGTCTATAGATTTTGGGGGTGAACTCTCGTCTCTCGATGATGAACTGCATGTAGTATGACTCGTTGACGGCAATGGATATAAATATCTGGTGCGTTCACCGGGTTTGGTACAATTTTTATCTGTATTCACAGATTCGCCTGCAGTACGCAATGTGTCATTCTCCTCATGCTCATAGTATCTATGGTGTGGATTGTCTTGTGAATTATTTACAGGGGCTGAGAGAGAACAAGACGATGATACAGACACTGACTGTATCTTATCGCACTCGGGTATGTGTCGAGGGAAATTGTCCCGCATCGAATCACTCGCTACCAAAGTAGTTTTTAATTCAGTGTCGTTTTTATGCTGAGTGTTCTGCGTATTGTACCTCGCATACTGAATATCACCCACATCGGAACTAGTATTGGACACGTTTAATTTGACACTGCTTTCACTATACGTATTATCTGGCGTGGATTGTCGAAAGATGTGATTTGTAATCGGTGTTGAGGCAGAAGTTCGAGATGTGCCCACATGGGTGTGAGCTACATAAATTGGCATCGGATGTGTGCGTGTTTGGTAACTTTTACCAGCAGTACACATAGGCGGCAAGTTATACACATGTGGATCAGTTGGGGCGAATGAGTTTCTTGTTGGAACAGGCATCTTGTTCATTGTGAATATTGGAGCAAAATCATCACTATTTATGGAAAAATTCTCAACAATTGGTTGACTGCTGCAATCATCATCGTCAACAGATGCGATTGTCTGCGAAAGATTATCGACTGACTGGTGCTCATTGGGAATGTTGGAGGGTTCCATGCTATCATATAAGGCATCAGAGTTCACGTTTTCATTACGACTGGATAAATTATTGTCTACTCCAATTGGTGAGCTTTGTTTGCTGCTATATTTGTCTCTGTCCGGAAGCGTGCGACTCGTTCCAGTTGACGAATTTCCGCTCGGATAATCGTGAAGACTGTGAGCAGTGGCTGTGTCTGTCTTCGGCACTTTATCATTCAAAACAAAACTATTTACAGCTTTTTCCAAATTGTCATACTTATCGGCAGTATATTTGGCGTGCAGCTCAAAAATTTCGGCCATTTTTTTAAAGGTTGTATCAACATAGCCAGTAGAAGATTTTGATGCAGATTTACATTTTTGACTTATTTGAGACAGTTTTATCTCAAAACTTTTTGCTCTGTTGATAGATTTGTTGAACTTAGATATCCGTGATTCTATGTTTGACACATGGGTATCGAGAGCATCAGAGTTCGATTTAATGTTTTCTTCGACTACCTTCACAGTTGATCTAAGACTTGAAATTCCAGTACACTTTTCGTCGTTTAAACGTTCGAAGTCGAGGGCCAGTTTACCCTGATCTGTTTTCAAGTCATTGATGTCAGATACTAGCGACTGGATCGAATCACCCAAACTTTTTACAGTAGTCTGGAAATTGGCTTTTATCATAGTTAATTCTGTGAGAACCTCTGCCATTTTGTTCTGCAGACACAGAGTATTACATGCACACGGTGCGTCCTTTTGCGTGCTACCACGCTTTGCTGGCTGTTCTCCATCGACATTAGACCTGGACCTTTGTGTCGATTTGCTTATTACGTCTCGCATGTCGTCAAAAGAACCTCCTTGTAGAAACTGAACAAGGCAGAATATGTCTCTTGCTAGCTTTTTAGGTACCGGCACACCCTGGTCCCTTTTAATTCGATTCTTCAATTCATAGTCAGTTAAATCGACACACGCGTATCGCGCTTCAATAAACATGTTCCGTCTCAGCGTTTCCAAGTTGAATCTGTCATGCATATCTTTTAGGAGAGATGAAACGAACAATTCTTTTGGAAGATGGCACATAGCTTTAATGTCTGCCATCGACGTGTATGCGATGCGACCAGACTGACTGTCAGTCGCGTCGTCATTGCAAGCGTCATGTTGGGAATCCATGTCGTCTCCCGGTGCGTCAGAAGACAATACTTGTCTAAGCTCGACTCTGTCCATAACAGGAGCATTCGGATTATCATTGTTTGCCCCTTGACTCTGTGACTCGGCCCATACGTATGTGAATTGTCCAGAACAGTGTATGACCGCCCGTCAATATAAGTTACTTGTTCACTCATAATGACTATAGCGTCTATGTAATTAGTTCAATTAAACAGTTAGCGCTTGGTGTTTATCACACCTCTTGATTGGCGACTGCTGTGTCCGCAGTAATGGCCGATACATAATATAATAAATCATAAAGGCAACAACAAAATGGCCACATAGACAATGGGTTGAGTCACATGACAATGTCGATCAGTACATTCACAAAACATAAGAAATCTCTACGTCCATCGTTGTGAATCTGCACACAGCGACCACCAAAGTGATCAGAAAAGTTTTACGAAACAGACTGTCACATTTTGAGCAAGAATATATCCAAAGAGAAGAAGATTTTGTACGAAATATATAGAGCGATGTGAATGTGATTTGTAAACAAAGGAACGATAACTATATCTCTAACACAAGATTAAGTTTTTACGGCCTGCTATCTATTCATCTGCTCCTGAAACGGGTGAGTATATTACTGAATATCCTTCATAAAGTTTCGATAGCATACTATAACTGGCGAGAAGGAACATAGATATAGCGAGAGAGAGAGATGCCGCGCGGGTCCCGTCTCTGTACGACTCGACTCAGCAGTTTGCGTTCCAGTTCAGCCGACTTTCTTTGACTCTGCTCAGAACCATGGACCCACCGAAGCTTTGCAATGGTGCCCGTCTTACTATAACGAGAGGCCGATCACGATCGGCAGATTTTTAACCCATCCCTTGGCGATAGTAAATTGCTATGATAAGTATACTGTTATATACTAAAGCAGTACACGCAAATGCACACAATGACGCAACTTATTTAAATTTATGGGTCAAAAGAGAAGGGTTAATATAACATATATAAAGCCTGTCACCACTACCATAGTGTAGTCAGTTCTATTTATGTTGTTGCAAATGGATATATGACATATAAAAAATAATATAGTTTCTTAATAATGGAAAAGGTTAAAAGACATGGAATGTATAAAAGGGGTTAAATCTCTTGGCTCTCTTTGAACCAATACAAGTCTAAGCATCATAAAGGACATACAAGCTACAGTAGAGATCCATTGATCTAGTTAAATAAATTCACCTGGTTAAGTGGTGGAGGTGTTAACAGAACACTCGTAGACAAACAATAGTATCCATGCTCTGTGGAACCTTTGTTTATTCAGTTGTCAGATAACATCAAATCTGACATAAGATTTGGTCAGGTAATTAATTGTCAAATCAAGAAGTAAGTATAACGTTGACAAGGATTTGTTGTGGCGGTAGGATGATGGGGTACAGTAGGGAGGAGGTGAGGGCATGGGAACGGGGTGGGTGGAAGGTGGTACACTGTCTGGTATCAGTACGGCTGACTCATGTTTAGACGTTTCCGGTTTCGTCGCAAAGACAGAAACTCGACGGTATACAACCGACTAAAATGCTTGATTTTAGATGTTCAGACTCTCGTACCATAATGGAATCTTGGTCGGATATGTTCAGGATATGTTAACAGTGCACAGGAAACTAACCAGAGTTATATAATGTCATACTTTGTTAGATCATAGCACAATTGAATCGAGAATTTTGCATATTTTTGTGCAAAAATTCGCTTTCAAATCCGTTTTACAAGTGTTTTATCCTTTTAAAATTATAATCTTGCAGGTCATATATAAATCGTAATGTTTATCAAACAATAATCCGTAACCATTTGTCCATTCGGATGTATTGTATAGTAGAAAAAAAAGTATATTTTGGATGGTCATCGACGAATTTTTGTGTACGGTTTAGAATGCAGCTAGTGTACGGTTGATCAGCATTTTTGAACATTCTCATCTATTGCAATCTCAATGGGCTATTCCGCACGATTAAGGGGCCGGTAGAATAAATCTTGTGAAATCAGGTAGACAATTCCAATCTTTCGTCAATATTGTTTTGCGTTTGGGTGTAAGTGGCATGATTACCCACTGGCAGACTTTCAGAAACGGTTCCACGGAGGAGTTGTGTATTCCAAATGTTAACATGCTCACAATTGAACTACATATATATAGATTAAGTATCATGTTCAGGTATAGTAAGATTCATTGCCAAATTGTGCAAGTATATACAGTCTGTGAAAACTCAACTGTTCACGTTCACTATTCACACATGCGCTATTTATATAGTCAGAGTCTTATCTATTTATG
The DNA here is from genome assembly GCA_032622095.1 of Siphonodentalium dalli. Classification (NCBI taxonomy): domain Eukaryota; kingdom Metazoa; phylum Mollusca; class Scaphopoda; order Gadilida; family Siphonodentaliidae; genus Siphonodentalium; species Siphonodentalium dalli. Next base: position 165,661,015 of record CP136065.1, on the reverse strand, counting down.
TATTTATTTATTCTGTGTGCGCGTTTGTGGCAACCACAAATAATCAATCATATATTTTTCTTACCTGTGAACAAAACGAAAACAAACAGAACATGCGTGGACCAAAAATCCGAAAACATGAAACAGAACTGTATAAAGATAAAACATAAACTGCACGATATAGTGTTCTCTTAATCTGCAAAGCCACGACAGGACCATACAATATGCTATTTTTTTCTAGTAGAAAACAAAACGTAGACAATTAAATAATGAGTTCAATTCATATTTGAAAACAATTGCTTGGTCAGATATATAGTTTTAGTGTTCAAGATATTTTTAAACGTGTATAGTAAATTTAAACATGCAGCATGTTCGGCTTTGTATTGGAGCCATATAGTGGTCAGATACGACCGTAAGGATGGGGAGAACACTATACTCGTAAACAAACCGAAGATAAAAATCATAATAATCAACTATTGGTCGCCCAGTAATGGCTCGTCCACAGATCTTCGTAATGCATGCGTGTACACGTAAGGGTGCGTATATAATGGCTGATCGATGGGTCTATATACGGAGGGATCATCTAAGTGGTTAGCACTTGTCCTCCGATCCCTTTAAAATAGCCTATATATGTATTACATGTATTTTATATAAATGTACTATTTAGAGCAAATACAATATGTTTAAACTACAGACGATGTCCGTCAAGTGTGTCATGATTTTGTCAAACAATCAAATACTTTATTCTTTCACCCATTAAACAAATTGCAGAAATAAGGAAGATGTTATATAAATAGTCAAGCGGATAGTTAACTCATGTCTGTGAACGGTCTTGACGCCGTTCGTAATGCGTAATGCGTATAGACCCATCAGCCATACGCACCCTTACGCACGCACGCTTTACGCAGGTATGTGGACGAGCCTTGAGATATGCCTACATAATTATACATATATAATTATGTAGTAGATAAGCAATTTTATTGTTGCCGGACTCCAAATCACGAACAAAACAATTAAATTTAGATTTGTCACATTTATTATTTATCCAACATCACGTGGTATATCTCCCAGAGAACGATTTAAAAAGAAAATTGGGTTAGTATTTATCCACACGATTTTGAGATAAACCGTACACACAATCACAATCTTTGACATCTAAACCGTACACTTTTTAACTTGACAACACCACCTGTTGAAAAACAGGCACTATATCACGAAAAATGTATATTAAAGACAAGTGAAACTTCGTATGTGTCAGAGAAGGTTCCTAGTTCGCGATGGATGTTTTATTTGGTGAATTGCTTTGCTGAAACATTGTGAATACATTCCTAGATGATTTATTTTTCTCGATTTTTTCCACTTTTTACTTGGCATAATCCACGGTCGTATCGCCGTATGAAATCATTTTGCGAGCGACTTTCAGTGTACATAGAAACAAAATAATACAGAAACAACAACTGACTACATTGTCAATCAAAAACATCCGCGCATAATGTATTTATTAAGCAAAAAAGTGTGCCTACCGCGACAAAATAAATTCGAGATCCGACGAAACCGGAAACGTCTAAACACGAGTCAGCCGTACTGATACCAGACAGTGGGTGGTACCCCCCCCCAGATTAATCAGATTGGTGGTTCATGATAAGTTTAAATGAGTCTCAGTAATTTCTGGATTTTTATTTTTAAAGATCGATTTTTTTTTTAAGTTTAAAAAAATAAATACATTTTTTTGTTAACTTGAGGAAGAATTTCAATCTAAAAGGGCCATAACTCCTTTAAAATAAATCGGATCAAACCCATATTCGAACTCGATCTGTATTTTGGGCCGGGAAACTAATATACAAAATTGTGTTCCGATCGAATAGAAATGTTTGAGTAATCGCACCATGTGTAAATTGTCTACGGGCGGACATACGGACGGACCGACAAACAGACGAACGAACGACGAGTGATCGATCCGGACGTCGACACAATGTGTACCATACTATGGCATGGGTACATATAAAAACCATGCGCGATAATATCATCGAGGCAACCATAAAGATTGGAACTCACAGAGGAGGAGAAGTGGTCATTCCCAGGATACCTCTCGTGCATTCCAACAGCAGATACATACATGTATACAGATACAATCCAATTCAAAATAATTCAGTTTCCAGTGAAATTGAGCTTTGCTATGGCCATCAATAAAGCGCAAGGACAAACGCTCAAAGTTGTTGGTCTTCATCTGGAATCGCCCTGCTTTGCACATGTCCAGTTGTATGTGGGATGTTCAAGAGTCGGCTCTGAAGAAGGAATTTTCGTATACGCTCAGCCGAATGACCAAACCATAATGCGTGTCTCTCTCTCTCTCTGACTCTGTCACTTTACTTCGTCATATATAGCCATCCAATTGTTCGCTATATATCACCCATTCAGTGATTGCTATATCGTTCGTTCTGCGAATACTATTTACCGTTCTTGTCACTTTTTTCATTTATGCTACACACCAACAATATACAGTACTCTGAACAATTACAATTTTCGCACTAATATTTCGGTGAGAACCGAGTTTGCCATATGTCACTACGAATCATCTCAGACGACAATGATCTAAACACATTCAACGAGTTGCTAAATGTATGTGGGAAAACACATTTGAAATAAATTTAGCTATGCGCATTTCCCCATTTGAATTTATGTATACGAACTAGTGCGGGTTATTACACTGTCACCTATATACAAGAAAACTAAGATGCATGCATCAGGTCGGCCGTGAACTATCTACCATAGAATTGTTGTAGCTATCGATTATACATTTTGGAACACCTGTCTGTATGTATGTGTGTATGCATGAATGCATGTGTGTATGTGTTATAGACTCTAACACTGCTCGACTGATCCGACTCGGATTTGGTATTTAACGTGTCAACTTGACCTCGCTCATAGGCATGTTTCTGGACCTTGACCGATCCGACTAAAAAATTGTGTGTAGGACTACTTCGATCCCGGGAGCAATATGGACGGGTCCAATTTCACGTGGGACCATGTTCTCGAACGTGCTGATGTAGGCATGTTTCTGGACTATTTGGACGGGTCAAATCTTGATCCCGACCTGACTTTGACATTCAAAAAGATCAATTCAAGGTCAAATCTGGTAAAACGGAAGTATTTCAACGAAATATAATACCTACTGTTACTTTTGTCCCAGGAGTGTTTCGGGTGGGTCAAATTATGACCCTGACCTGATCTTGACATTCAAAATTGTCAATTCAAGGTCAAATCGGGTAAAGCCGGGCGGATTTCGACGGGTATTTTTGTCGTGACTTTTGTCTGGGGAGTGTTTTGGACGGGTCAAATCGTGACCCGACATGGCGTTCACCTTTAAAATGGTCAATTCAAGGTTAAATCGCGCAATTCTCCGAAAATCAGAGGGGAACATCCCGGACGAAGTAGGGTCCACCAGCTACTATTATATATTTCTAGATTTAGTTACAAACTAAATACCTGTATATTGTACAAAGAAATGTTTGACAAATATATCTGTATCAATATTACCATACGGGTCATTAAAATAGATACGACGAAACAAATTTTGAAGGGTGCATGGTATCAGGTAAATTTTTATATTTCAAATGATGACAGGAATGCGGAAAGTTGAAGTACCTACGTAATACTGACTATCCGAATGAAGAGATATACATGTATATAAAAACCAAAATAGAAGATGACTGCTGGCGACAATGTTTTCCAAAACAATTCAAAACATTCGATAGCTCCCATCTAGTTGTCAGCCCGAAGATCAATATAAAGTGTGGTGACTATCAGATGAGGGACATGACTGTACAGTTGCTAAACAATTCAGTCACGCAAAAGAGGATCAAACAGTAAGATACCAAATTGCTGCCTGTGGTAATGTTTTTTAAGGAAATTCGGGAAAATTAGATTACTCTCACCCTGGTTATCCAGAAGATCATTGTGGAATCTGGTGACGATCGGACAAGGGGTGTCGTCTGTAGGATCAACCAAATTATTTAGCCATAAAACTAGTAAAATTCCAGATCACCGCTGGCAGTGATGTCTTCACAAGGACAGCTTGAGAACAAAACATGGCTCACATCTAGCGGTGACCCAAACTATCCACGTGAGAAAAAGTTCTCCAATAAAAGCTGGCTGCAGGGTGCGCCAATTGATTCAAATTCGAAATTTAACAGGGTGTACTGCTTGTGGCCATGTTTTCCCCGCATATTTGATAGACTTATGGACAAAACCACTGAATCCGTTGAATCAATATACATGTATACATGGATTAATTTATATGCATTGTTATACACAGTACTGGTATATAAAGGTACTGAAAATAACAATATTACTAGTATACACAAAATAAACCATATATCATGGCTATGGGTTCTAATATCCGAATATGACAGCTGATAACTTGGTGTAAATTGAAGAGTGGTGGTGTCTCAAGCATATCTAACCCTCCACGTTAGAAACATGCCATTAAATGTCATAAGTATAATCTAGCTTGAGGACAGAAGTTATCCATAAAACCCCCCTTAATTCAACCAGGTCCTCGTGCGATGTATGGTCGATCACATGATGATCTAGGGGGGATTAGAATTGTTGTATAAAAACAGCACTGCATGTAAATATAAAATAAAATAGTGCTACATCTTATTACAGATTATTGCCATATATAATCAGTGACTATACAGACAGTCTGACAAAATAAAGTTTCAGTGACACTCTATCCGAAGAGGGGAATAATTCCATCTGTTACAGTCAATGGAGCAATTATGAATCTGGAAAGGTGAAATTTCTAACTAATACTAGATATCGACATGACGCGATAACATATAACGTAAATGCAATATGGCCGCTGGCGACCATTTTTTCCCTATAAAATTAAAAAAATATTTGATAGCTCTCATCTGATAGATCAATATCAAGATAAATATGAAGTTTAGTGATGATCGGATGAGTGAAGTGGACTGTGCTAAACGGTTTAGTAATGCTTAAAAAGATTTTGACTTTAATATTTTGATGTTCACTTTATAAACTTCACTGAGTCATCATTGTCATGTATTGAGTTTGATATCTTTTGTTAACAGTTTATAAATCATGTATGTCTCATGTTTGTTATTTTAATTTATGTGTTTATTATCATTAAATAAAGTTGCATTCCTTAAAAAGATTCTTACCTCAATGTTTTTATGTTCACTTTATAAACTCCACTGAGTCATCTTTGTCATGTATTGAATTTGATATCTTTTGTTAACAGTTTATAAATTATGTATGTCTCGTGTTCGTTATTATATTATATACACTTTATAGTGTGTTTCAGAACGAAAACAAAATGAATAAAATCAACAAATTTGTAAATTTAAAAACAATTCAAACGTTGTTGTATTCCATGTCCCAGCCCGGACATATACACCAAATTTCAATAATATTCATTGAGAAACAACGGACCAAACGCCATATAACACCCCGTATGCATCTTTTATTCCGAGTTGGCCTTTTATTCCGAGTTGGCACTCGCCGATTGGGGCGAGTTAGCCCTGAGGCGAGTACGCCGATTCCGACACCTTTTCTATTTGCAGCAGGTTAAAGTTTACGCGTAATTTAATTCACAAAGTTCTCCAATTGGTATCGTAAATAGAGCGACCTTATTTGACAGAGAATGCCTCTGTTATTGATTATAAAGTTGCTATACATTAAAAACGACAATTCACATGCTCGTTCAAGCGCAGTAGTCTATTTTCCCCATGTTAAAGGACATCCACAAATACTAAATAACGCTAACTTACTGCCGAATGTTTTACACGACAACTGTTAACATATTTGGGCTGAATTCATCTGACGCGGTATTATTCCTCAAAATAAACAACAAAACCACCGTTACTTGGAAATGTAGTTTGGGCTAACATTTACATAAATCCTCCACATCATTATTCCGACACACACGTCAGATGAAAAACTCACATGAAGTAACCGGCCAAATTGGCCGAAATAACTGAACCACGGCCCAGATATTAAGCACAAAATATCCCTTTTGACAACGTCAATTTGTTTTCCTTATTTCTTCTTCGACATATTTGCGATAATGACCGCGAAAACTACAGATCCATACCTAGCCACCTGGGTAAAACTTTTTGGGTTAAACACTTTTGTGTCCAAATTCAAAACTTTAAAGTGTGTCAAAAAGTTGGTTCTTTCTTGGCCATCTGCACCAAACATCTTGGGCACGAAGACATTTGGGTTGAGTTTAAAAAGTGTCGAAAACTGGTCCGAACGATAATCAGTCGGGAAAATGTTAGGAGTTGGTGAAATGAAGTCAAATTCGTTCATAGCCACATGGGCCAAACTGTTTGGGATGAAAATAATTCGGGTCAGCTGTCAAAAAAATGGGTCGGAAAGTGGTACGATGTAGGAACTGTACTCGGGTCTCTCCCGTCCAGTCTCAAGTATTAAAGTGTGTCCAGCTAACCACTGCTGTGTATACATATGTTGTTTACCGCCTGTTTTATGAGCGTTCGAGCAGTTTAAACTTTAAAGGCCCATTTAATTTTCGAGTCACCGATTATTTTTTTTACAGTGCCTTGATATACGGTTTTAATAACAATCTATGACATAAAATATGATTAAAATACTATATTTCATCACCATTTGGAACGTCTGTGTCTCAGAGGGTGCCCACAGAGTAACAGAAAATAGCTGAACTCATAGAAACGTTTCCCAGTTTCTCTCACAGAATGCAACAGCATTCAAACTAAGATATAGAGTTATTCCCCTTCCATTGAAAATAATAGACTGAAGTGCAGTCCATATGACACTTACGCATAGATAACACGTCGGGACCTCGACAACAACAACATGTTCACAGTTTATTACACTGGATAAGTTGATAATATAATGTTATGGAGCTTCCTCTTTCAAATGGTATATAATATGGCATATATTTTATATAATGCGATCTGGGGGGTTCGAAAATTAAGTTGGCCTTTAAACTGAAATTGTTCACCAAAATTGTGAAATATAGCTTTTACTCGAGCGATTAGCGTTTGATTTACAGGAATCCAAAGCGTTTGGGAATTATATTCGTCAGAAGTGAGGACGTATTCGAGTATTTCGAGATAGTGACACCCCTTGTTAAATATTATGTTAATAGTGATGCGTTTGTTAAAGTGTCGGGACTCGTTTCTAATCGGTATTTTTTTAAATTATATTTTTACTCATTTTCTTAACAAGCCCCTGTGAATTATTATATCAACAGCGAAATATGTCAAAATTGTGCACTCGTTTTTAATTTTAATTTCTCTTAACAATCAAGTTTCTGAGGATTTGATACACATGATCGCTATAATTATGTTCTCGTATATCGATGACGATAGATCATATTTATCCGCACACAAAAACCTGGCGATGAAGTCAATCTGTTCTCCATATGTCTATACCCAGCTAACGGTGGTTTGTGGTTGAAGGTATAGAAGCTCTCGATCTAAACAGGTCTATTTATAAGGGATGTGGGTGTTATAGTGATTTGTTTGCTATTTTGTATTTGATAACTATGGTAATTAAAGGGGTACAGTACGTTTAAAATAAATTCCCGGTGATAACAACAATCTAATATCGATAATATATAGAAAACTAAGTAATTTGGGTCGAATGTGTATTCTGTAAACATTCAGGTTAATAGGTTAATTTTTTTTTAAATCAAAGTTAATAATTTTATATAAATTTAATTTATGGCTGAAGCCATAAATTAAATTACGAATTTCCCTGTACAAGATGTAATCAAAATAATTCACGGATAGTGGATTTGGGTAATGCGTGGCACACATGATCGTATACAAAATTATGTTGATACAGGGCGTAAACTCAAGCCACTCACTGACTAGTGACTATACACTGACTTAAATGGGTATATGGGACTAGTATGCATATAATATAACATTTATTGATACATTTGCTTGAAAATTGTAAAATAAATTGACAATTGGTATTTTCGCATTCCGGCTAATCTGTCATCCTTAACATTACTTCGTACTCAACAGACTTTCAAATAATGGAAATCTGGTTACCTTAGTTTACGGCTCGGAGACTGTAGAAACCAACAACATTTTTTTTAGTACAGTATTCCTTTAAACGATAAATTGAGTTCTATAGAACATTGTTGATTGTCATCAGACTTGCTGGTGTCCTGAAACTATTTTTCGATTTTAGAAAGATCATGGCAGAAAAAACGGAGAATAAAACAGTGGCATCGATGGTGAAGAATTTCAGTGATAACACATCATTCCACGGACTGGGAAACATATCGTCTGCGCAAAGTAAAGTATGGAGGTTAATTTGGATTGCACTAACGCTGTGTACGACGGGGTATCTCGGATATCAACTTTTGGGCCTGTTCAAGACATACTTTTCTTATCCAATAAAAACGACTGTTTCTTTGGGCTTCAGTCCACAGTCGTTACCAGCTGTGAGCATATGTAACATGAATGCTGTCAAAAGGAGTCTGCTGAAGACGGCTCCGAAAGCGATGCAAGACATTGTGAAACAGGGTCAAAATCTTAAGGTAAATTTTAGATGTGGAATACCATCATGCAGGGTCATGATTATATAGGGTCTCCATGTGGATGTTTAACTAAATTTAGACTTCCCAACTTCACACCATGATTAACCCAACCCCAAATTACAAGTCAGGGAATTTCCATTTCCATGCACCTCATTGGGTTGTAATATTTCAACTGGTAATTCAAGATTTCCAAATGCAGGAAGTTTCCAATCTGACATCCTCTATCGTTGGAAGTTTTCCAACTGCATTATGGTCATTTCAGTCTAAAATAAAGTCCAGAAGGTTGGAAAATATTTGACTTTTGTGTTAAAACAACACATTTCATACTAAATACTTGTTTGGAATGTGACTATCAGAACAATGACAACAATAGTTAAGTAGTGAGGTGATTATAGCTTGTGGGCAACTTAGTCTTTGTCTTAATGAAAGAAAATTTAGTTGTTACAATAACAACCAATTAAAGGGACTGTGATATTTGGATTTACCACACAAGATGTAATTTGAAATAGTACTAATTATTCATGTAATAAAATAATTGAAAAATAAGTCCACATAATTAACTCATAAACACATACAAATAAACTTCCTTTATTATAAACAAAATAATCTCATAAAATATGTCTATAAAACGACAATACATCACACATGTAATAATTTCGATTTATTGATGTTAAATATAATTTTAAAATATGTCCAAATAACTCATAAAAACATAAGAAATATACAAATAAGCTTCCTTTATTATCAAATGTATGAGATAATCTAAAAATAATTACTCACAAGCTGTTAAAATTCTTCCCCAAAATAGTCTAAACATATGAAGATTCGGTCAAAAAACTGCCGAATCTTCTCTCGGCCGAATCTTCCCTCGGCCGAATCTTCCCTCGCCTGAATCTTCACGGACCCGTACGTTCTGTCAACATTTTTGACTGAGATGTGACCATCAGTTTGAAATTTTCCAACCATGAGGTTGTCAGATCGGAATTTCCAAAAGTTGGAAAGTTCGAGATACCAGTTGAAAAATTCCAACCCGGGTACATAATGTTGAGATTCTTGAAGCAGTATGAACTCAATTAAATTGTCAACCCACCCTTTTACTAGTTCAGTTCATGTACTTTTTATATCAGTTATTAATTTCCACTCAATTTGTGTACTAAGCATCAAGGGGACCTAAATATCTCAAAGACCTTCCTAATAAATACTGACAAGTTTTTAACTGTCTTATGATTTCGGGAGTTAAATAGAGCGGCTAATTTATAAGTGTTCGGTCTATGATAGAAGTAGGGTTTTATATATTTTATTCTTAATTCGCTAAGTTCCCTACACTTCAGTACCATGTGATATTCATCGCCGATTTCGAGATTACATAGAGTGCAGATTCTGTCGGAATAATCGGTATTCGTCCAAGCACCGAGTTCTATAGGGAGTTTGTGGTTTCTAGTGCGGAAAGCTAAAGTGTTTTGAACTGCTCTATTGTCATCAAGTGATAGATAATTCTCTCGTTCAAAATTTGACTTTATAATCCGATAACATGCGAATTTGCTTGATTTCGATATTGTTGCCACGACGCACAATCCGTGCGCTGGCCGCGATTGGACACAATAGCCGGTTAGCCACGCACAGCAACGTGATTATCATGTACTGATCGCCGTTGAATGTGAATAGATATGTCCGAAACAACGCGGACTGTTCCAACTTGAAAGCACCCGTGCGATTTGTCTGCTATGAGTGGCGTGTGTCAAACAATGGGATAATCACTGAACTATTCCTTCGCCAGCCTTGGGAATTTTGTGCTTTACCAAGAATCAGGGAACGATTGGAACAATCCCATTGTTGCAATCGTTCCCTGATTTTTGGTAAAGTACACCAATTCACATATATTTTCAAAGGTATGTACCATTCCAGCTTCGGTAAGAATGTCAGATGAATTGGTGCTCCAACCATCTGGTATTTCCACGAGATCACAACAGATAACATTTTTGTACAAGTCGTTCATCAGACAGTTTAAAGGTACTCATTCCGATTCCAACAACACAACTAACACAATTGATTTCGCCATCGAGAGTGAATACATTTACTTAATATATAAGAATGACGACATGTGTTGTCAATTTGGATTAATATTCGTAAAAAAAATCAATACTTTCAGCAAGATTATTCTCAAGTTATATTTGATCACCCTACCAGAGTGTTTCACATCACTTTAATTTATTAGCAACAACGTGGATGCACCCGAGTCGTTTTAAGTTATTTACTTGGTATTAAATCAAAAGAAAACATGTAATATTTATAGGTACATGCAATACATGTAGCTGCCCTGTAATCATGTGTGATAGGAAGACAGTCAGTCATGACTATATCACCCATAACAATATACATGTACAGTCTATTAAAATATATTTATTTGTAATTGTACTTTCCATGTGTGTATATTGTAAATAAAATTATCCTATCTTATCCTATCAAAATTTTCGTCAAGAGTCCTTTCTCGGTGATCATACAATATACACATTCCGTCATAACTCTACAATTTATAATTAATTATAAATTTATAATCTTGGTCATGATGTATTCTTAAATTGATTATGTTAGAAAAGAAAAACACTTTGCATATGATTTCTGAAAACTATATCATAATGCGTAACATTTTGACATTTTGAGAATCAAATACGTTTCAGGTGATATACGGTATTATTATATGCTAAGCTATCAAATAGTACTATTTTTGCGTCAGATACAAACCGTTATCCGTCCAGTTATATATCGACATCCCACTCCTATTCATCCGCGCTAAACTTAAAAGTGATTCGGTACTAGATGAGTTAATATCGCTTCGCCACATTGAACTAGAGTTACCTGAACGTGTATTATGTGATCAATTAAATTTTGTGTTTGTTAAACATTCTGTGATGTTAGCCCCTTTATTTCTCGATCAATATGTCGGAAAAAATGGAACTATTTCTATATGCACAATCTCATCATTGCCTGGCTATGCTTGGGTATACACATTAGCACTTTTTACTCTTCTGTCGACTTGAGCCACATGGGCCAACTGAGCGGAGCATATAATAAACAGAACATCTATACACGTTTTGGTTGGATATGGTAATTATCTAATTCGCGATGACCAAAAAAGAAAATGAAGTGGAAATTAATTTTTTTTGTCATCACTCATAAGATAATTCCCAAAGTGTAGTGGTCCTCTGTATGCCGCGGCATTCTGACATGTTGATATTTATTATTTGATCGGCGGAGTTTCAATAACTTTAAATTCACATACAGCGAGTACCTTGAGGATCTTTAATCCCAATTTTATTTTCAGAGAATCAAGACAGAAATTGGGCCACAAGATAGATGACATGCTCATACAATGCTCGTTTTCAGGCAGACTGTGCTCCAAATCGTTAGTATTTCAGTCGTTAATTTTGTGGCACAAAAAAAAAGGAAAAAAAAAAACACCGCAACACAGCTCTGTACTTCCCTCTTCCACAATTGAGAACCACGAAGGGCTGCGCTATATATTAGATATAGAAACGGGTTATAATCTACAGAAAATTACTTTTCAACATCGCAGAACGGTGTAGTATATTTCGATTTGTACCATGCGTTATATGTTGTAGCTGTTGGACAATGCCAATTCAATTAGCAACATGCCAATTCAATTTGCAACATGCCAATTCAAGTTGCAGATTTTGTCCAACTTTAGTATCGGAGGTTTGTATGTAGATTGTTGGATGAAAAGCAGTTGTCAATACTATAATTTGCAACTATTCAGGCATAATCTTCAACCACAATTCGGGCACATCAGCTACTATCTATCATGGTTGGGGTAATCGTAATCAGTAATCGTAATCATAGTAATCGATTACAAAATTTGGAGTAATCGCCTGTAATCAGTAATCATGACATTTTTTTATTACAAGTAATCGTAATCGATTACTTTCCAATGTACATGTAATCATGATTACATTTTGATTACTTTTTGATTACTTTTACTAAAATATCCACATGGATGGCTATAAGTGAGATCACTAACTCGCGGTGAATCCGCCATTTGGTCTCCGAGGTCAAAGTTAAGAAGTAGCATCTATTTTTAGCATATGGCTCCAGTCTGGGAATTCTCAAAATAAAATGGCAACAGTTCGTTACCGAATCGCAGGTGCGACAACTTCATAAAACTAATTAAACAATCAAACTGGATACATACAATACGTATGTTTCACGCAGTAGATGGATTGAGTGTATCACGTATATGTGTTTGCGTTATTTTTTTTGGTCGCAAATACTCGCTATTTATCAGTAAATTATGGCAAGTTCGTTGACACAGAGGGCGTCCATCGCTTAAACGTCTGAATGTCCGCATCGTCACCAGATCCTAACTCTGTAGACATGGCCACAAAACAATTCTTAAACCCGTAGTTGCACTCAGAATAATTGAAATTAAGCCATAAAATGCTGATAATAAAATGCTCGCACTCAGCTGTCGAATGTTTACAAATGGATGCTACTTCTTAACTTTGACCTTTTACCGGTGGGTTGGGTAAAATGCTAGGAATCGGACCATATGGAACCATCGGCCATCTTGAAAATCGCGAACCAGTGACAAGGCTTATTGGATACACATAGGCTCACACTGTAATACTGTGTGCACAGATACAAACAACATATAAGAAAGTCAATACAATGTCTTCATGCTAGTGATACATTGAACATTCTGGCAGTGGGCACAGATAACAGCATGTATGCACGACAATAAACTTACAGACAACGAAATGTTCTAATATGAATAAAATAAGCTAGCCAACTTCAATTAGGATTAAATATTATTGGGACTGCTGCAGACAATATATACTATCTATATATTTATATAACCGTAAATGCTATTTTTGTTTTAAAGAAGTTTTCGCAGCTGTGGCGTGTGGACTGTCAGTGTCATTTCAGTCGTCACTCAGCGGTCCGAAGTTAAACGGCAAATGATAAAAAGATGAAAATTGGTAATTGATCAATATTGGTGGTTATTCCACCCTGATCAAGAGTATATGTATAGGACATGTGGAAGAGATAAAAACAAAAACATACCTTGCTAAGATGTATAAGCCTTTAACTTTAAACAGTGGCGGTCAAAACAAAGTTTTACTCCGCATAGATAATTCCACAACGAGGCACCAATCAAATGACGTGCCGTATAAACGTCATATACTAATTTGCATGCAGGCAAACTCGTGCAGGGCTTACATCCCTTTGTGACTCGGTAAGACCGCTGCTATCGGCGACATTTTACCCACATTTGGTGGACTTCCGCGATATTAAAATATATACTAATCAAGCAGTGCGAATTGCTGCCCGTATTAAGCACACAAAATATCGAACAAAATTTGTGTGGTTTCGTACTTTAAGTTTGGAAAGTCCCACTAGAATCAAAGAACTATATTACGAAACGGTGTGATTTGGTTCTCCGATTATTTTATCAGAACAAAAGTCTGAACGCACATGGACGACAATGTCCCGACAACACGCATGTAAGCCAGACACAAGAGCTCTAATTTGCTCCAATTTGGACGAGTTGTTTGCGAAAATCGTCAACAAATTACCGCTCTTATCCTCCATTCTGTGATTAAGTTTTTAGTGCGGGAATTGTTCTCAAAGTACATAGGAAATTTGACTTTGGGGCGATCGGTTTTCGCCATTTTGTTTGGAAAACCCCGCGCTAAATATAGAAACGGTAGACTGGTACCCAGCCTGTGACAGAGTCAGAAAGGAAGTATGACTGGTGCGCTCTGGTAGAGATTAGCATACAGGTGCAATTTCAAGTGTCCCTAATCATCGTAGTTCAATGCTAATATTAAAGGGTGGTATTCCGATTTCAGAACTCTTCGAATGTGTTACTGGAAGTCAAAGTGTAATATACAGCACTGTAAGGGTTGTAATGGGGGAAATTGTTACATTTGGTTGGTGTATCAATTTTAACACTTGAGTTTTTAGTCATTTAGAGAGGACTTTGGAGGGTTAAAAACAACAAATTAATCACGGGTCCCGGTTGGTCATAACATCACGAAAATGCATTTCCGTGCAAGAGCAAACAGACAAAGGTAAAGTAATTACAAATAACGACACTAACAATAAATATATTTGATGGACTGATAAACATATGTTAGACTAATTATTACAAAATATGAAATGCATTTTATCATTGAATGTAACGCATACGATGATTTAAGATCTAATTTATTCAGCGAAATTGAGAAACACGAGAGTGAATTCAATAATATGAATGACGCAGATAAATTTGCACTGATTATGAGAAATGATAATATTAAATTAATTAACAAGTTTTGCAACATAGTCCGGCTATTCTTCCTTCGGCGGAATAATAAAACTTGAAGAAATTGTTGAGGGAATGTTGACAAGAAATGTGTTTGTTATAATAATTATGTTATGTATTGCTTATTTATTTATGTGTATGATATTCATCAGTATCTTGCAACTGCCCATTGAGGTGTTTTGCAATAAATTCTTGTATCTTGTATCTTGTATCGTGCAAATAGGTTCATATTGGACTTAAATATTCACATTGGACATATTATATTCTGATAATAAGCCCATCATATTGAGCTTATACTATGCCCGTTATTCCGTTGAACGGCGGGGCCGCAGTGAAAACAGATTATAAAGAGCGTGAATCTGGTAAGTCGTGTCGATGAAAAAAAGTAGATTAATTAATGCCAATATGGGCTTATTTCGTATGAAAATAGTCCCATATTGGACTGTTTAAAAAAACCGCGTTTTATGTCCTTTTTCGGCTTACATTCAGGTTCAATAATGCCAACATGAGGTTATTGTGTTCATTAAATTAAGCACGTTATGTGCCTATTTTCACGAGAACAGACTGGAATATTCGATGGTTACACGCGTAACAGCGATTGTCTACTTGTTTTTAGTGGTAATTCATTTACAAACTTTCTTGATTTGTCAAATTTAATCACTGCGATTGCTTTAAATAGTTCATTTAAGGCATGATTATAAAGCACCGATATTTTCTTGCAGGGATTTCAAGCAGTTTCTCAGTAGAGATTACGGCAATTGCTACACACTCAACATGCGGAATCCAGTCCAAATCAGCGGAGAGACCAGAGGTATGTGGAAATGTTTTTCATATGTGCTCTGAGAAAAACTTGAGTCAACTTAGGTTAGTCACAATTATTTTGAGTCACGTTGACTAACCCACATGTTTCAGCGAGTCAATATGACCAACTCTTGCCTTATATAGAGGATCTCTAAAGGAGTGGCAATTATAACTACGAGACTTATTGACTGAGTGCAGTAAATTTGATTCGGGCCGAGCTTTAGCCAGGCTCGAATCGAATTTAGTGAACGAGGTTAAGGGTGGATACACACATGCATGTAATGTCTGTATGTCAAATACATGTATTTTACATGGCCACACCCAATAATTGACAAAATTAATCACCTGCGCGCGAGAGGGTCAGTTTCACCAGTGAGTAGTTATAAGCCATTATCAAACAAACTGCCATCAAGAAATTTCAGGCCAGTCATAAACATGTCTTCTTTCATGGATGCCGAAATGAGTAATTCTTGTCTGATATATGTCGAAAAGTGGATTAGAGCCGGTCGATTTTATACTTGATTTGTTTCTGTCATTTCTTGGAAACAGGGTCATCCAAAACAAAAATAAAATATGCAGAATTCTTTTATTGGATGATACCGGCTTGTTGAAATTTCTCTGATAATTTGAGAGCGAGCTCATGTGATAACATTAATTCAATTGGGATTGCAAATATTCATTATAGCGCCAAAAAATAATGCAGGTACAGCGTTGAAGTTAAAAAGGGTGACACCCCCCCCCCATTTATATATATGTTTCTCAAGCCAAAGGTTGAACAAGCTCCTAGCTGTCACAAGCTTGAATTATAACATTTTCGACCATAATCCATGATTGGGGGAGGGCTGGTTATCGAAAGCTTCCAATTAATAAGGGAGTTAATTAAATGTATCAACCGGGATTATCTGGGCAAGAATTACAATATAATGTTTTACTTAAATATTCCATAGTTGTAAATTTTGCGTATACATGTATAACTGTATAACACAAGAGAGGAAAGGTGACGTAGTTGGGAACTCGTAGCTAGGCAACCCTTTCGCCGAATGAAGACAAACAGCAACACATGCATTCAAATTTAAAGCTGTATAATATGTTCATAATTATATGAATAGCATAAATTGCTGCATATTAGATTAATCACTCGTAGAAAACAGACACGACAGACATGACTACGATATTTATAAAGCAGGGTGTCAGGACTCAGGGTGCTGCATGCACACCCCCCCCCCCGTCGAGGAAATATGCAATGGTGAATTCGGTAGCTTCTGGGATAATATAGCTCCCCGTGCATGTTGGGGGTCATAACCCCCTGCGTTGGGGAAGAGGCCATCACTGGTATTAACATCAATAGAAGACTGACAATGATTTAAACAGAACGTCGACCATTGAGTTATCATCAACAACACCAACCAAGCGGGATCCGACTTGAAAACCGACCCAGCACTAGCTTGGGGTGGGGTGCAGGAAATACAGACCCATAAGTGGTCATAGCTCTCAACGAGTTAGGAACGACATATACCAAAATATGATCGTCCCGCTTGCCGCTCTGACATTTCTTCGGGAGCAGGACGGCTCACGGCCCAAGAACACACTGACATGAACTAAATGTATACATAATTTTAACAAAATAAGAAATTACCAAAAAAAAAATATAAAACCAAAAAAATCTATTGAATGTAATCATGTAATCATATATATATCTGTACAAAACCATTCACATCGTCAACAATTAAAGTCTATCTTGTACATAATCTTCAGATTTACTTCACTTATCGGAACCCAAACAACTCTGCACACAAAATTATCAGAGTCTTCACCTACGCCCGTGCCATGGAATGTAGGGCGGCCCATCCAGAAACAACGAAATTAACAAAACATACTGTCTCCGCGCATTTGGCTATAGCAGAATGGCGGTATGATGGCGCATTGAATCACATTGAATCACACGCTCTGCCTTGCGGTTGTTTTTTTTTTTTAAACAACTAACAAACTAACACTATTTCAAAATTATAACACGGGCCCGCTCCTTTTTCAACGCACCAGATGACACGCTCAGCTCAACCATATATTAAAGGGACCCACCGGGTCACCCCTCACACCCCATATTAAAGCTCGTGGGCTCTTCCCAAATAATCCATCCATTCAATTAAATCACAGAGATAACATTAATCCAATTGTGTCCGCTTTTGCCGTGTTCAGACATGACTATTTTCTGTGTGCCACATCTCCAACAACAACAAACCGTGGGGTGAAGGAGAAGATCACTCGATCTTTTCGACCATCCCGGGCGCTTCGCGCCCATCTACTCACTTTATTTATAATATATGAGTTATCGCGCGAATAATTATTTTAAGCGCCTGACGACTTTGTCCCAGTCAACGGCTCTCCAGCGGTTCAGAGTTTAACTCACTGTGGTCAAACACAGTCGCAATGATTGGGTTGTCAGCGGACACATATTACACGGTGTGTATGATCCATGTAAAACGTCAAATACACGATATTTACAGAGATTACATGCATGTGTGTATCCACCCTAATACATTCGTATATAATTGCGACGAATTTGAGATCCTTTTTATGACATTTTAAATTTTAAAAAGGATTAACGATTTCGAAACCGATGGAGTTAAAGGGGTACTGTACACAGGGATAGACAATTTTTTTTTTTTACTCCCATTGAAATTACTTTCAAGTTAGATTGTGTTCGTGTTATATGAGTTTCGTGTAAACCTAATTAAGCGAAGAAAATATTGATCTTGGAAACAAAAATATTACGATTTCAAACTACGCGCCATGTTTTTGACCTTCACCGGAGAAGACTCATGTCGCAGGAAGAACCGGAAGTTCATTGTTCACAGCTTCAATTGATGCATCCAATCTCTTCCATCGAACAATCTCACTCCGTATAAAATTATTGACGCTTCAGGACTCTTGTTTCTTTCTCCTTTTTTCCGATTCGGTTATAGCGGGCCTTTCTTTGGAGGTAACATGTTATGTGTGCAACTCAATAATGTTCGCGAACGGCCGTCGATAAAAGACACGCAACAGATACTATTTCAAGAACGGTAACTCGTACTGGCATAATTCTCCATTTTATGACTCCAGCCATAAATGAATTTATATTAAATAATTCAATTTTACCTTTGTGATAGCCTGTTAACCGGAACGTTTTCAGTAGACATCGTCGACTCAAATTAGTTATTTTAAAATATAATATTGATATTAGATCGTTATTGTCACCGGGAATTTATTGAAATTGGGGTACAGTACCCCTTTAACCAAATATTAATATTTATTTCCTAATCACAATCAAAGGGGAAGTAAATACAAGCTTCAAGAAAACTATAGTTCCACGCTCATCACACATGTTTATCTCAATGGCAATACTAAATAACCTAACATAAATTGAATATCACCCTTATATTATAATTAACATAATACTAAAGTTCCGTTATTGCGCTAAGCTCTTACGTCACCGCGTATATATATATAGTTATATACTAGCAGGGTGACCCGACTTAGTCCGGGCTGTTTCCCCTCTGCTTTCATCCGGGCTTACCGTCGAAAGGCGCGATTTGACCTTGAATTGACCATTTTGAAGACCAAGGTCAGGTTGGTGTCACGATTTGACCAGTCCAAACACTCCCCGGACAAAAGTATCCCTAGTATCAAATTTCGTCGAAATCCGCCCGGCAGGCGCGATTTGACCATGAATTGACCATTTTGAAGGTCAAGATCAGGTCGGGGTCACGATTTGACAAGTCCAAAACACATCCGGACAAAAGTACCCATAGGTATCAAATTTCGTCGAAATCCGTCAAGCAGTTTTCCCGGTCATTGCTAATAAACAGACAGACAGACAGAAGTCCCAAAATATATAGCGTCTTAGGTTACACGAAAATAACTTTTAATTGCAACACTGCCTTAAATTGTGACTTATTTTGTTTAATATTCTTTGATAAATGTTCAATTTCCATTGCATCGGAATTGCGTTAGATCTCTAATGGAACGAATGTGATTTGAGGGGGGCGACGACGAATAAAGCTCCTTAAATTCCATGGCTTTGATGTTCCGTTTGATGTAAATGTTTTAGTCTCGTATAGTGTCTACCTAATTACTTTCAACCCGACTTTTTTTTTTTTAAACATATTTTATTTGCATTAATAATATAAAAGATATCGGGGTACAAGTTATTTCAACTTATTAAGCCCCTCTCCAATACAAACAATTAAGTAAGTGTACACAATGTTGACAAGATGACTTTTTAATTTTATGACTTGAATTCTTTCGGTGGCATGTATATTATCGTATCTATCGACCTATTTTGAGTCCACGAACCGGACCGGAATGCATCAAAAGCGAGAAAAAATCCGATATTAATTATAAAACTGGGTGGATCTACTCAATCCTGGCTTATACTATAATCGGTAATTGACTACTATCTTTACAATCGAATGACCGAAGGAGAAGAGACCAATCAGGGGCGTGACAAGAGGAGCTCCGTTGGTATGGGGGGGGGGGGGTAAATTTGGTACCGGAACGGGGAATACAATTTAAATTGCAAGCACCCCCTTGGTTTAGAATTTGCCAACCTGTACTCAAGTTATTCAACTGTTGGAAATTCCAACCTAAAACGCCTATTTGGTTGGAATTTTAAACTGATCGCCATATCAGTCCCAGTATAATTGGCCAATACTTTCTAATTTTAGGTCTAAAAACAATCATTTTCACACTAAGTACTGATTAGAATATCAAGCTATCAGAATAAAATTAAAGATGCATTATCCGAATAAACGCTCCTAAATTACTATTTCTTTGGCTTCTGGGGGTAAAAAATGTTTGATTCGAGTCGAGGAACCCACCCATCAAAGCTCAAAGTGATCAGATATCGATTTTTGAAGTTTGTTATTTATCGAGATGTGCAATTGTTTGTGGCCCAGAAAAACTTCGTCAAACGGACGGTCTCTGACAAAATTGCGAATGGAGATGGATAACTCTAAAATCAAGTGGAAATACGGACAAATTTCGTGATACTCAAGTGATAATACGGCAATATTTCTTTGAACAAAATGTTGATAAATAACACGTTTTGGGAAATTTGATTCCATAGTTGACAGTGGTTAGCATTATTTTGCTGCAATTAATCGATTCTGATAACTAAAGCGTATGTTGAAGAAATGTCGTTGTTGTTGTTGTTGTATTTTGAAGAAATGTCGTTGTTGTATTTTGATGATATGGGGACCGTCTGATCAGATTGAGTACCTTTAACATACTTTTGGTATGAATCTTCCGACTAATGAAATTGTGTCAGGCTCACTGTTGGGGAATCACGTGATTTCGAGGTTGGTGTGTACCACGCATTCAAAATGTGCAAACGCACAAAAACACATGATATACTACACGAGGAACAGACACCAAATTTAGCAGTTTGACGAGCATATGCTAGTTTATTGTTGAAAACAAGTTGATATCTTATTTGTTCGGAAACACTTAGTGGTTTTCTATAACATTCTGACCAAAGTTGCCAGACCAAAGTTGCCAGTCGGAGGTGCGTGGAACACACCAGTCCATACATCTTGGAGAATCCTTGGACTGACAACTTTGGGCAGAATGTTAGAGCAAACAAATGTGAATTTGGACATAAGTGAGGTATCAGCTTGTTTGAAAAATAGTACAGCATTTGCTCATCGCTGTCAAAATAATATAATATGTATATATATATATAGGCCTACACAAGTTTGAGAGAAAGGTCAATCCAATTAATTAACTTCTTTGTGCGTCAATCGCGGTGCGATTCCAACTATATATT
Source organism: Siphonodentalium dalli (assembly GCA_032622095.1). NCBI lineage: Eukaryota > Metazoa > Mollusca > Scaphopoda > Gadilida > Siphonodentaliidae > Siphonodentalium > Siphonodentalium dalli. Next base: position 165,639,544 of record CP136065.1, on the reverse strand, counting down.
CATCTACACGTGTCCTTAGATTTGTCTCCGATGACCTCCTGGATTTACTCCTAGATTTACACCAGAAATGGTTTATACGCATGATATCAAAAATATTTGCTACACTGTTTGGAATATTCAAGGACTCGCTAGAAAATGAACTGACTCTGATTTTATTAAGCTTGTAAATCGTTATGATATTATTACTTTAACAGAAACTTGGCATACTGATATCGCAAACATCCAAATTCCAGAGTATCATTGTGTTGATCTTTGTAGAAAAGAAAAGACGGCGCGGGGAGGAATTGCGTTTTACTGTAAATCTATATATAAAAGCTATATTAAATCCGTTAAGCGAATTGACGATACGACATTGTGGGTTGAGTTTGAAGGTAAAATGTTGGGATTGAAGAAAAACATCGTTTTCATTTCTGTTTATATATCCCCGATAAATTCTAGCTATTGGAAAATATGCGACAAACGAGAAAGGGTTTATAGTGATCTCGCAAACAAACTTACGAATTTGAAATCTGATCAATTGGTTATTCTTGGGGGAAATTTCAATGCTAGAACCGGAGGGAAGCCAGATTATGTTGCACACGATGATGACAAGCACGTTGTATTGTACGATAACTATACGATTGATTCGGTGAAAGAAAGGGCTAGTCTTGATAAAACTTGCAGTGATTTTGGGACACAACTCTTGAATATATGTAAGTCCAGTGGATTGAGAATAGTGAACGGCAGAAAGTTTGGAGATTCTCTTGGCAACTTCACCAGCTACCAATACAACGGAGCCAGCATAGTAGATTATATAATAACAAATGAGAAATATTTATCTGACGTTACCTACTTTTGTGTAAAACCCCCAACATAATTTTCAGATCACAGTCAACTCTCGGTGCATTTAAACTTTAGAGTTTGTAAATTCGAAACACAAAAACTAAAATATAAATACACCGATCGAACTGTTAGTGTGCACTGGTGCGACGATAGTTCTGACAAAGCAAAGATGGCTTTATATGAGCCACATGTACAGAGACGTCTGATGAATTTCAGACTACGAACCTATCCGGAGAATTTGAACGGAACTGATAATGCAACTCATGATATGTGTGAAATATTCAAATTTATCAATCAGACTGCGACAAAAGTTGTAAAAATAAAACATCGGAAGCAACAACGAAAACGAATATGGTTTGATCAACGTTGTAAAGATTGAAAAGAATTATGGAGAATATAGTCAGCGAAATGAAAAAGAATTCTCTAGACAAAAGTCTACAATTAAAGTTTTTCAATGCCAAGAAATTATATAAAAGAGAAACGAAGCATAAGACTAAATTATTTCGGCTACAAATGTCTGAAAAAATAGATAAGCTCGAAAGTTGTGACCCATCTACTGGAATATAATCAAAACTTTACGTATTAACAAAGCACAAGAAAAGTCCGATGACCTTCACCCTGATGATGCGGTCGATTTCTTTGAGCAATTACTTTGCTGCGATACCCGTGAAACGAACTTTGAATAGCAAGCGTCGAAAGACAATGATCATCTGATAGTTATAAACAATAGTGACATAACTGCAACAGAAGTACGTGATGCAATCAGGCAATTTCAAAATAGAAAAGCGACGGGTTTAGATAACATTCCAAACGAATTACTAAAAACAGTTAGCCTATTCTATTGGTAGTAGATGATGTGACAAAACTTTTTAACCATTCATTTATTAAAACATTGTACAAAAAAGGAAACAGACATGATCCAAACAATTACAGACCAATCGCTCTGAGTAGTAATTTTGGAAAACTGTTCAATAAAATTATTAATTCTAGAATAGACAATTATTTAGAAAAAAACGAACTAATAAGCGATAATCAATTCGGATTTAGAAAAAATCGCAGTACAGTCGACAGTGCATTCGTCCTGCGTACGTTAGTGAATAAGTACAAAGATATGAAAAAACCTCTGTATACGGCCTTTGTAGACTTCAAGAAAGCGTTCGACTCTGTAGATAGATCTATTTTATTTAGAAAACTTCGAGGTATTGGCATTAACGGGTCGACACTCGCGATTTTACAGTCTATTTGTAAGTCAAGTATTGTTGAAAATAGGAGTAAGGCAGGGGTACTCCTTACGACCCACTCTTTTCAAAATATTCATAGACGATATTGGCGGCAAATTAACTAACATGTTTAACCCGTGCTATTTGAACAATCGTCCGATTACGCATTTACTTTTCGCTGATGATCTCATTTTACTATCTGAAACGCCTGACGGTTTGCAGAATTCTTTGCATGAATTGGAAAAATATAGTTTTCAAAATAATCTAACAGTTAATGCAGACAAAAAAAATGAGTTGTTAGAAAGAGTTGACGAATATAAATACTTAGGTCTCGTCTTCACTTCTGACGGTAAAATGTCGAAAGCTTGTGAAATTTTAAGTGGGAGAACTTCTAAGGCTATGTTTTTCATGACGAGCTCACTGAATTCACATATAGAATTGTCTCTCAATACTAAATGTAAGTTGTTTGACAAATTAATAATGCCTATATTGCTGTACGGTTCTGAAATATGGGCATCCGAGTTAAAAATTCCATTTATTGGCACTAACCCACTTGAGCAAACACACTTGAAATTTTGTAAGAGTATACTCAGGTTGAATAAAAAGGCATCAAATCATGCTTCGAGGGCTGAACTGGGTCGATATCCCATAGCAATTAATGCTATTGGTAATATGTATAAATATCTAACTAAACTGCATGCAGTAAAATTAAGAACTTTAATGCATGATTCTTTTAGGGAATCCCTCATGTCTAATCAATCAACTTGGGATGCACAATTAGTCAAAGGTGGTATCTTTATGACAATCTAATACAACAGTATAAGAGTGACAGACAAACTAATAATTGAAAGGTTAAAATTAGAACATATAAATCAGTTCAAAAAAGACATTTTCGATGACGACAGACCATGCAGGTGGTGCTAATAAATTGCGAACTTACAGAACTTTTAAAGACAATTATGACATAGAACCGTACATGAGGCACGTTCGATCGTCCGCGGCAAGAGAGATGTTCACTCGACTACGTGTTAGCATGCAATCATATTTTAGCTATAGAAAAGGGTCGACACACGCAACCGAAGACGCCATTAAAAGACCGAATTTGTCACATGTGTGATGAATGTAAAGTTGAAACAGAAAAATATTTTATTATGGAATGCAGTGCGTACGCTGACTCTAGAAAAGACTTGTTTAATATTGCTCAAAAGTATAGCATAGATTTCATAAACATGAGTGATGATAATAAGTTCATCTTTATAATGAAAAACAAAGACAAACAAATAATCAATTCTGTGTGCAACATACATGATCCGGTTATTCTTTCTAAAAAGACAGAATGTCAATATGGGGAAATAAAAGTTGAAAGTATTAATTTATAATACTAATGATCATTTATCGTACATATGCATAATTACATGTATTTTATTTTAATGTGTAACTTTTCATGTATTAACTGTTATTTGCAACTGCCTCCATTTGGTATATTGCAATAAGTCATCTTATCTTAGTTTATTACCTTTATTCCTCGCTTCTGGTCGCATTTTAGATCGCCTCGGTCATTTTTAATGCGTGATACTCATCAACTCGAAACCACGTGATTCCCCACCGCGAGGCTGCACATGCAGGGCTTCACGCAGGCTATATTTTCCAACGGTAAAAAGTTTAGCTACAGTTGGAGTGAGACAACATGCATTCCACCCCATGTCGCCACTTCCCTGATTACATATATATAGCAGTCAAATCTTCTTTCAGGTATCAGCCTCATTTTAAATATCGAAGAACACGAATATATAGAAGCATATCAACAAGGATACGGTGTGAGACTGACGTTACACGAGCATGATGCCGTGGCCTTCCCGAAAGACGAAGGGATGACGATATCCGTCGGATACGAAACCTTCATAGGATTGAAAAGTGTGAGTCTCCTAAATAAAACTATGACACTTTCATGACGAGAGCTGTGTTGGTGCAGCATTAAAGTTCATATATAGAGGATCTCACATGAGTTTCTATTTTATACGGAATTTATCAACCGAGTTCACTAAATTCGATTTGAGCCGAGGCTCAAATATAATTTAGAGGACGAGGTTGATAAATTACGTATAAAATAGGACGAGTGTGAGATACCTTTTATCACATGATCAAATAAACCCGAAGCAACGCGAAATATTCATCGAAAACAACAATCATAAACTACAGCGATCGCAAGTTATTTGAATATGTGATAAATATATATATATATATATATATATATATATGCTGGTCTCCCATGGGCACTGGGAGCCTCGTGCATATAAGAGAATGCTCTGACTTGAAAGGTCAATGTAAATATTGTTTGGCCAATGCATTCTCCTATGTATGCGAGACTCCCAATGGAAGATTATATTAGCATATATAAGAGAATGCATTGGCACAGGGTGTTCGCAAAATTTCAGGATTTCAAAATTTCCAGTCATGGAAGGGTTAAGGATGCCCTGTTCGACTTGACACATTAAATGCACGGGCGGCGTTCGTTGCAGAAATATTCATATTTGTTCAAATCGCCATCAACAGAAGGAATATTAAAATATATATAGTTTTGTTCATATGCCAAACATAATCAGCGCGTAAATAGTATATTGTTGTCAAGGCGTACGATGGTGTACGTAAACAAGAGCCTGCTCGTGTTACAGAAGTTGTGCTTCTGTTTACATAACACAGCGCAATTATATTGGTTAATCACACACAAATGATATAAACGCTCTTTATTATTTCCATATCAGGAAAACAGTGACAAATAACCCTCAGTGTGTTTATCATATCCGGATCTAAACAAAAGCCAGGTTCTGTAAGGTTTTTTGCTTATGTTTACATAACAAATGAAAAACATTTGACAATAACATACTGTTTATGCCATATTTCTGATTGGTATAAGAACAAGGTCTGTCTATATTTTACTATTATTTTTTGAATATTTGTCAGGCTATCAGAGGGGGGGGGGGGGGGGGTGTCAAACTAATTTTTCCGGGCACGTATAGGTGGATCATCAAGAGGACTCCAAAGTAATTTTTTCCAGAACTCAAACAAAAATTTCAAACTAGTTTTGGCGTTTAAACTTTGAGATGACGTAATTTTAACATCAAAACTGCATTTAGACAGTCAGTACAGCTTGCTTCTTGTTGTAAAATTACTAAATAACTGATATATATATCAGTCAATGTCGCTCTGAACATAAAATACATGGACACATTGCATAAGCAATCACTAATCACATAAACCAACATGTAATATAGGTAGTTGATATAGGAAACAGACAATAAGTGGTGAATATTCTTTAGATTTTTTTTATTTTGTGTTTCTCGGGGGTGGGTATCGAAAAATGGTTGGAAAAAACTTGCTAAAATGGAAAAAATATTAGTGTCGGCGTCACAAAAATCATCATAAGATAAGATAAGATTTAATGCAAAATACACCCAATGGGCAGTTGCACATGGGATATAATAAATACAACATGTATTTCTCGTGAATTTACGGTAAAAAAATCTCACGTATACTTGCTAGCTTTTGTGAGATATATGTATATTTTCTCGAATGGTGAAGAAAGACCGGATCATGTCGCATATAACGTTAACGGTTGCAATTTGTTCATTCTGCTTAATAAATATGAACTTCTCATAATTTATCATTCTCGTGAATTTACGGTAAAAAAATCTCACGTATACTTGCTAGCTTTTGTTAGATATATGTATATTGTCTCGAATGGTGAAGAAAGACCGGATCATGTCGCATAATATTATAACGTTAAAGGTTGCAATTTGTTCATTCTGCATAATAAATATGAACTTCTCATAATTTATCATTTCTAAGAAATGAGGGAACGTTGCAATTATGTCCTTCACATAAGTTTCACGAATACTTTCGTAGGCCTGACATTCTAAGATGGAATGATATTCTGACTCAATTTGTTTTGAATTACACGCAGAACACAATATCTGATTTTTGCAACACCCCCAACCCGATGTAAACATGCCAATGCTCGTCTCTTATGAAGAACGTCTGTGATACTTCAGTCACCAAAGAGTGGTAGATTATAAAGAGCGTTCTAAATTAAATGAGCTTTCATGATCGTTGCGACCTATTGCTTATGGAATATTTTGTGGAGTTTTTGCGATGCCAGTGCAATATGAATGATGCTATTGGATCTCAGCCGTTTGCTCAAACTCACGTCTCACAGTGCTCGCCCATGTTCAATAGCGCGCACTGTAATCGACTTCCGACAGTCCGGAGGATAAACTCAGTTCGGAGGAGAAAAAGTGTCAACATTGAATTCAGCCACCTGATATAATCGCTATTTTTGTTATCAAAAGTTCCTGCCCCGCGAAGGATGCTTACTCTGTCGAACAGGCATATATTCGAAGACACAACAGCAGTTCTACTTCTAATTATTATTTATATTTTCTTCTATTTTAACCATTGTTATGATCATGACGTCGTGTTTTGTCATATTACCAGTTTAACGAGCAAATTTATATGTGGTGTTTCGCTTGTTTACCACTTCCAACGCTTTGGTTCTTTTTAATTTTGCTCCCATATACATGTGATTTCAGATGAACATCAAGCGTGTGGGTGACCCCTATGGAAAATGCACTGATAGGAATGAGTTTCGTGTGGATTACAAAATGGGTTATTCATTAACGGTAAGTGTAGCTATATTACGCTATATTACAACGTGTAACAACGTGTATAGGATCTCCCAGAGGCCTTATTTCGTGGTGTGATTATGACTCATTACACTTCGTACACAAGGGTTCGTCCATAGAGTGTATATAAACCATAAACGTATGCATTTCGTGGTAATTAGAAAGTCAATAGTGCATCTAGGTAACTCACAAATCCAACATTCATAATGTAAACAAACTACGGGGTCTGCCGACGGATTCAAATTTGAAATCCACGATGGCTGCTGACGACTTTTTTTTAACGAATTTCGGAAATAATCGATGGCTATCGACGGTCTAGAGGTCACCGAAGATCATTATGAAGTTTGATGACGATTGGAAAAAAGGGATGTGGCCTGTAGGGTGTGCCGAAAGATTTATTCCTGCAAAGAGTAAAATCCAAGATGGCGCTGGCAACCATGTTTTTTAAACGAATTTAGGAAACACTCGATGGCCCCATCTAGAGGTCACCCTGAAGATCCATATAAAGTTTGGTGACGATTGGATGAGATATGTGACCTGTAAGGTATGACCCAGAAACAGTGGCCATGTTTTTAAACACAATTCGGAAAATGTTGATGGCTCCCATCAATAGTGGTAACCCCCGAAAATCCATGTGCAGATTGTAATAAATGCGGGCTGCATGGTCTGCCAATGGATTCAAATTGGAAACTTAAGATGGCTGCTGGCGGCCATGTGTTTTAACGAATTTCGGGGTAAAAATAATGCACTCTCTATTGGTATTACATCGGAAGAAGTCAAATAAGCTTAATAAAAATTGACATGGATCTAGCCTTGAATACATCTTTAATATAACCAATACAAATTGTCCCATAATTAACGACATATTTTTGTTTTTGGAGCAGGTATGTCGTATGATCTGTCTAAGAGAACACTTGATCAACGTTTGCAAATGCAATTCACAATCTCTTCTGCCGGACCTTGATGACGTACTGTATGCGAAGAATATCAATGTTAGCACAGACGGGCTTCCTGGATGCCTCTCAAATGAGAGTGAGTATATCTCCTGGTTAAATGTACTCAAACCAATTCGATGGTCCCCATATCATCAGATTCCAACAACAACAACAACAACAACAACAACAACAACAACAACAACAACAACAACAGCAACAACAACATTTTTTGAAATGCCGCTTCAGTTATCAGAATCGATTAATTTCCCAAAAATAACGCTAAGGCCAAAACAAAAAAAGGTTTTGGTTCTCAGGCCCCGCCGCATTGAATAAAAAGGGCCGCATTAGGCCTTTTTATTGCAATGCCTGATGTTATGATAAAAAAAACTTACCAAAAAAAAAACAAACAAACAAATTTTATTTTTTTATTTTATCAACATGTCCATAGCAGATATGTGTTGAATATTAGTGTGGATTGAGCTCTAACGTGTAATGTGTTAAACAGTGACTTGCAGGCTTACAATATGAAGTGGATTACTACAGTTAAGAAAATGATTAACTGATCCTCATGCTCTTCTTACAATTAGTCATTGTGAACAAGTTGCACTATACAATTGAAAGGCACAGAACTAAATTCAGGATCACATTTTAGAATGGGGAGGTATCATTTTTTAGACAACAATAACAGTAGTTAATGTCAGGGGCATTATAAATTGTTAGGTAATCCCAGTCATATACTGGTAGTACAATGTCATTTTTTATATAAGACTAAATGCGTTTATATGATCTACCCTCTACCTTTCTGGTTATTACTAGACAGAGGAAGGTATCTTTGTCCATGCTTACTATGTGCAGAAAAAAATTAAAAATAAAAATAAAACCCTCCCTCCCTCATTGATTTGAAAAAAAAATTGCCCGAGAACCAAAACACTTTTTTTTTTGGCCTAACCATGCAGTCAATTATAGTATAAAATTGCCCAAAACGGGTACGGATTGTCAAATATGTAATACTCAAACCAATTCGATGGTCCCCATATCATCAGATTCCAACAACAACAACAACAACAACAACAACAGCAACAACAGCAACAACAACATTTTTTGAAATGCCGCTTCAGTTATCAGAATCGATTAATTTCCCAAAAATAATGCTAACCGTGCAGTCAACTATAGTATAAAATTGCCCAAAACTTGTCCGGATTGTCAAATATGTAATACCCAAAGCCACTTGATTTTAGAGTTATTCATCTTCATCCGCAATTTTGTCCGAGAGACGGTCGCCTTGAATTTTGGTGCAGGTCACCAAAAAGTACATATGTCGAGAAATAACTAATTTCATAAATCGATATCTGATCACTCTGAGCTTTGATGTGTGGATTCCTCGACTAGAATAAAATATTTTTTACCCCCGAGGCGTTAATTCGGATTATGCTGCCCTGTTATAATTTCGTCATGTTGGTGGGCCGTCTAATTGAGCAATACTATTGGTGATGCAATGCGATGCCGTTAGCACTATGGATAATACTGTGGTTATATGGTGGGGGACAACACCCATTCACCAGGTAAATAGTTTATGAAGTTAAAACAACAACGTCATGCAGATTACATAATTATTCAACATCTATGCGTCACCGGTGATAAATAATTGTAATTCAATTGAGTATATGTCACCAAAAACAAGCATTCTGATTGGCCCAGAGCGGCTAACTTTAGTTTTCGATCCACCGACATCGGCCGCTTCAGCGTACATCAAATCTGAATGTAGCACGGTAAAATTTCATCGGCGCAGAACGGAGTAGCGAAACGAGCCAAACCGCCCCACAGGAAATTGTTACGAAGCAGTGTTCCGAGTAACGGAATGAACAAACCCAACGATTTGTGATTGGTGACAACGGCAAACTGAAAATCTCGATTCGTGTCATGAAAATGACTAAATGATACTTTTTATACAGTTTTTTTTGGTGCAAATTCCTTGCTAGAATGAATTACAATGGAGATAAGCCGGCGAGATCACAAACTGTTTTCATGCTCGAATCCCAGATTGTACAACTCAACAGGGTACGTTTATCTCCAAAATGTATAATAGACACATTTCGCGTAATGAACGACGACATAACATTATTACGAATAGCTATTTGTAGTCGTATTTTTTTTTCGAGCGGCCCATAAAACCTTTTCGCAGAATTTGACGACAACGAGTCAGTTTGTGAGAAAATCATTCTTCCCCCGCTCTCGGTACTACTAAAAGCCGACCGCACCCGACCGCACCCGTCCGCACCAGACCGCACCCGACCGCACCTCAACCAGGGGTCCGAGCGTGATGGGGTTTCCACTATCGTGCAGAATAGACCTGTATATACCAAAGTTCCAATCCCCAAGTCGATAGCTTGAGCGGACACGGCACTGTTAACCCCTAACTTGCGGCCGATTCCGCCAGGTACGCAAAATCCAAAAAGGCACCGACCACACCTCCCCTGGCTGATTGACCACGGAAATGGACATTATATCATGCAGCGAATACCCATATGCATACATGGGCGATCGGACAAGTCGCTAGCTGCAGCGGAAGTGAATAAACCAACCCATACGCTGCTGTCAACTTCGCTATGAATGTACGCAAAAACGACGAAAATACCACCCGCCGACCGCACCGCCACCCGGAAACCGACCGAGATGGGGCATGTCCTATCGTGCAGAATAGACCTGAATGTACCAATGTTTCAACCCCAAGTCGATAGCTCGAACGGACACGCCACTGTTAACCCCTAACTTGCGGCCGGTTCCATCAGGTACGCAAAATCAAAAAAGGCAACGACCGCACCTCCCCTGGCTGCCTGGCCGCGGGCATGGACATTATATCATGCAGCGCATACCCCTATGCATCCATGGGCGATCGGACAAGTAGCTAGCTGCAGCGGAAGTGAATAAATTAACCCATACGCTGCTGTCGAATTCGCTATGAATGTACGCACAAACGACGAAAATAACACACGCCGACCGCACCGCCCCCAGGGGACCGACCAAGATGGGGCATGTCCTATCGTGCAGAATAGACCTGAATGTACCAAAGTTTCAAACAATTGAATTTCACAAATAATGTCATAGACTAATCGAGTGTTGACTTTGCAGTTGGAATTTCCAGACTGAGAAAATAGGTTATGATAGCTCGAACATGCAATTCCGTTAGTTACTTTGTCCAACCAATATTCGACTCGCTCAAAATCAATCGTACAAAAATATTTTTGGTGACATGCTTTACAATGAGAATAATCAGATAATACCAAACACCATAACTATAAATTCGCGAATAACGGAGAAACAAACAGTAATTATCTGAACTGCATTCGCATCTTTCCGTTATATATAAAAATTAAAAATATAAATGAATTTGTTCTCCTGTATACCTTTGGCTTCACCGTCGCAAACAGAACATGGATATATAACCATAACTGGTAGAACTCATGGTGGTCGCATTATCATATGATCTAGATGTCGATTTGACACAATTTAGAAAGTAACCATGCAGTTTATTCCCGGTCATGGAACGGAACTACAACTGATAGAAATTATTTATAATATAGTAGAAGTGCTTGATAAAGGCAATACGACATATTCTCAATTGATTTGTGGATCAAACTGTATGATAAACTCATTAAACCCATTACACTATATGGTTGCGAAATATGGGCCTCTGATATCAACCTCAACAATATAGATACTGCGCCATGTGAATCGTCTCATCTCAATTTTTGCAAACTTGGAGAACTTGGAGTAAACAGGAAAGCATCAAATCACGCGGTACGTGCTGAGCTTGGTAGATACCCCGTTGTTTCAAATCGAGTTTCATTCCGTCCATGATCGATGAATGGAATTTATCATGCAAAACCACTACCGACAACAAAAAACTTACGGACCCCTCATCAGAACCAACCAAAGATGAAATAATAAGTAACATGTATAAAACCTTTTGCAAACAAGAAATTACTATAAAACCTCCATCATACTATAACGCTGGTCAGAGGAAATTAAACATACTGCACTCTAGACTCAGAAATCACTGCAGTGATCTAAACTTCGACAAACATGAAAATTACATCTCGGCTCAACCATCATGTAGTTCTGGTCATCCATATGAAGACGCTAACCATTTTTTCTTCAGTTGTCCTTGGTACGCAGACTCCAGAAAACTTATGTGGGCAAGGTTGGATGAACTTAATGTATCTATCGTCTCTGAAAAAGATCTCCTGTTCGGCATCCCGCACTATAGTGAAGCAATACATACGCGCATTTTCGAGACAGTCCATTCATTTATTTCCTCGACAGACCGCTTCTCATAAATGTTATCCTACCCCCTACCGCGAGACCATAGCCAATCCAAGCAGCTACAGCATGCAGCATCCACTTTAAACACAAATTTTGAACCTATCTCTAAATACTTTTATTAGCAGCCGAATGCCAGAGGAGAGGGGCTCTGATAAGTTCCGCAACTTGTGCTCCGATCCTCTGTGCCCACACAACTATCTATGTCTATAATAATATGTGTAATTTGTATATACATTTGTGGGTCACAATAAATATGTTCAATCATACCCCGTTGTTTATGAAGCATTATCTCGTGCTACTAAATATGCGTTAAAAATATCGACTGCAGAAAAACATTCCCTCGTTCACAAATCAGCCACAATGTCCGATGACCGCATAATCCCAAATAAATGGTCTTTTAACTTTGACATTCCAAAACTCACGGAAACTATTGATAAAACTGATCAGTATTTGAAGAAAATTCAACACACTATTTGTGATAGTTTCAAGGTTGACCATGTGTCGTTTTTCAGAAGAGATATATATAACGATGAAAAACCACCAGGTAAGAACAAATTGAGGGTGTATAGAGAAATAATAAGTGATTACCGATTAGAGCCATATTTGGACATAGTAACAAATATCGAAGTAAGAAAGATCTTCATCAAATTGCGGATTAGCAATCATACTCTAGAAATTGAAAAAGGGCGCCACAAACAACCGAAGATTCCTGTAGACAAGAGAATATGCAGAAAGTGTGGATTGGAAACGGAAACCGAGGGACATTTTATTTTAAAACGTCCTATTTACAAAAGCATTCGTCTCCGTTTCTTTGACGAAATAAATAAAGTAAATCACAAGTTTATTAATATGACTGATGCCCAAAAATTCATTTTCATACTGCGAAATGACAAAACAGAAACGTGCAATATCATCTGTAACATGGTCCGTCTCTTTTTCCACAAAAGGTCTGAAACACCAGATTTTCAACAACAAACATGAAATTTGTTCCATCTTAATTCTGATTACAATTGTGTATATTTATGGTATCATATATATATTTATTGTTATTTATGTTGTGACATCGGCCCCGTGTGGGTGTAATTGTCAATAAACTTATCTTATCTGTGCAGTATTCTGTGATATTTCCAAAGCCTTTGACAAAGTGTGGCATCGTGGTCTTACACATAAGCTCGATAAATATGGTATTAAAGGAGATATTCTTTAACGGTCTGTAAACTACCTTGAAAATCGCAAACAACGAGTACGAATTAACGCCAGCTTTTTCCAAATTCGCACCTATAACAACAGGAGTCCCACAAGGATCGGCAATCGGGCCTCTTGTGTTTCTCATATATTTAAATGATATTGCGGACAATTTAGAGTCCCGAGCTCAGACTATTTGCCGACGATACATGTCTCACGAATGCAAACTCTGATCTACAAACTTTAGAATCGTCGATAAATAATGACATGCGGAAAATCAGTAAATGGGCTGAAAAGTGGATAGTCAAATTAAATAGTGCCAAAACGAAAGTACTGCTGTTTACATTAACAAGTATAGAAAATAATATAAAACCAGATATAGTTTTCAATGGAGCTACCCTAGATTGTATACGTACAGTCACACACACCTGGGTATTGAAATCTCAGAAGAATTATCATGGAATATTAATGTAGAAAATATATGTACTAAAGCCTATGCAAGACTTTCCCAAATAAAATGAGAAAACTGAAATATCTTCTCAACCGTCAGACTCTCGAAATATTATATTTATCTCACGTCCGTCCAGTAATGGAGTATGCTAGTTGTGTGTGGTTTGGAGCACCTGACTATCTATTAAAAAGACTAGATGATATACAGATCGAAGCTGCGCGTATAGTTACAGGATGTACACAATCGGTCCCCCATGCTCGGTTGCTGGAAAGTAGGCGATATGTTAAACGAATGAGTATATTTTACAACATTGCAAACGGTAAAGCCCCCGCCTACTTAACTCAGCTTCTTCCATCAAAAGTTAAGGATTACGAACTGAGAAATACATCGAATTTAAATCGTCCCATTCCTAATGGCAAAATAACAGATAAAACTTTCTTCCCCACATGCGTCATGGATTGGAACAAATTGGTTGAAAAAAAAGTAAGAAACATTCCACTCGATAGGTTCAAGAAAGCACTATTAACTAAGCCATTAAACCACCAACATATTTTTCATATGGTAAACGGCTATTAAACATCCGTCATTGTAAACTGAGGTGTGAATGTAGTAATTTTGCAAGCAGATAAACTTCAAAATTATATATAGCAATCTCTTCTACATGTAGGTGTGGACATTCTGTAGAAAATGCTTTCCACTATTGGTTTGAATGCCAAATACACTTTGAAGAAAGAATTACACTTCGTAATAATCTTCTGCGTTTTAATATACATTCAGTTAAGGGGGAGACGCACGTTTTGCATACATCACAGTAAATCCAGCCAGAAATGCAAGTGATTTTCAACAAAGAATTTCTCTGGATCTATCTGGTGAAAAATCTTGAATTTTACATATGATGATTTTCATTATATATAGAATCAGAGCAATTATAAAGAGACAATAACAATAATGGATTTTAATACATTTGAGAGGTTGAAAATATTTGTTTCGTTTCTGTACCTTTAGGTAACGAGAACTGCCAGAAAAATTTATAATTTCAAACAACATGTCAACCATCAAATAGCTTATTGTCTTGACTCCATGAGAGGAGGCTTCATTTGTATCATAATGTTGAGTTAGCTTTTTAATTGCATATTATATCATCATACCCCAAGTATTATAATGAAGAATAAAGCACAAATATGCCAGCCCAATGAAAACAAATGTTCAAATATGGTGCTGTCCACTCAAGCAGGGAGAAATCAACAGAAATTAGGCCACAGTGTTAAGAGATATGGTGATCAGATTTAACTTGGTTATGAACCCATGACCCAGAACTCAACTGAGCCCAATTTTTCAATGACCATCAAGCATGGCATGAAAATTCTCAATAATAAAAAATTATTTATGGTAGTTGTCTTTCTGAATGAAAATAATCATTTAATATCATGAATCAAGAAAAATTATGTCTCCTCTCATGATCTTCAGATATGTTATCATGTATATATGAAATGCACTTTCGAAAAAAACTGTTTTACAGTAGTTCTCGGTACCTGAACACAGTGAAATTTTAAAGATTTTTCATGCCATAAAAGTAATGTAAATGAGATTATAATAACCAAATGTCCAATGGTTCTTATGTATGGTACCACAATAATCTCTTGTACAAAATTTCACAAAGATATTCCTGATAGATTTAGAGAAAATACATTTTGAAATACCAGGAAATTTTGGCAAAACGTGCGTCTGACCCTTAAGACATTACTATTTGGGGACCCGAACTTAAAACAATTAGAAAATGAAAATATCTTTAAAGCAGTGCAAAATTACTTACGAGATACAACGCAAGAGGAAAATCCGACAAAGTTCTATTAAGACGCTCGCATCAAGATGCAAATTGTAAAATGCTATCAATGCACAACGAAGAACATGTATCCCATTTAAAACAGCTACTCGATAATCTTATTGAAATTATGTAGAATTGGTGGGGTGGTGAGACTATATGCAAACTATACTTCAAATAATATACAATAATATATGTATACACTTGTAAATATGTCATACCTATTGTGTTGACAACCCAAATTATTATATATCAGTGTTATAACGGCAATTGGGAGAGGGGGTTATGCATAAGTGGATCGCACTTGTCCTCCAATGCCAATGCCAATCTGTATTGTAATATACTTATTGGTAATAAATATGTTTAAACCAACCATTTTATATATCAATGGAACTATATTATTGGTTCATTCCATTGGTTGCAATTTAAATTCGAATGGGTTTCTTGTCACGTACACGAAGCCATGCATCGCAAACGTCCCACGGATGAGGCCATGGGTCATAATCAGATTTTAAAATCCCTTAATCTGATCATGTTTTAAATCCCAATTAATTCGCATGATCGCATAACTAGGGTATTGGTTGCATGATATAATGTCCATTTCCGTGGTCAGGCAGCCAGGGGAGGTGCGGGAGGTGCCTTTTTGGATTTTGCGTACCTGGCGGAACTGACCAAAAGTTAGGGGTTAACAGTGCCGTGTCCGCTCGAGCTATCGACTTGGGGATTGAAACTTTGATACATTCAGGTCTATTCTGCACGATATGACATGCCCCATCTCGGTATGTCCCCTGGGGGCGGTGCGATCGGCGGGTGTTATTTTCGTCGTTTTTTCGTACATTCATAGCGAAGTTGGCAGCAGCGTATTGGTTAATTTATTCACTTCCGCTGCAGCTAGCTACTTGTCCGATCGTCAATGGATGCATATGGGTATTGGCTGCATGATATAATGTCCATTTCCGTGGTCAGGCAGCCAGGGGAGGTGCGGTCGGTGCCATTTTAGATTTTGCGTACCTGACGGAATCGGCCGCATGCAAGTTATGGGTTAACAGTGCCGTGTCCGCTCAAGTTATCGATTTTGGGATTGGAACTTTGGTATATACAGGTCTACTCTGCACAGTAGTGGAAACCCCATCACGCTCGGATCCCTGGTTGAGGTGCGGTCGGGTGCTGACGGGTGCGGACGGGTGCGGTCGGCGTTTAGTAGGACCCTTGCCACTCGCAGTAAGCGGATTATAGTTCTGTGTACGGTGATTATTTTGTACATAATTATATTGTTATCAGATAATAGCTTAACGTATTCTGTTTCCCAATATACTCGTGTTTCACGACGGCGAATGATTTGATTGTCACTAATACGTGTGGAATTTCGATAACCGGAAGTGGAAACGGAACAGTAGAATATACGCATCGGAATCAAAACCAGGGTAAGTGATTTGGCTTCTAATTACTCTCTCAGTATCATGGACATGTTATGTAATGGTATTTTCCTTAGACGGTATAATTCCAATTACATACATCAAACGAGTTGTATCGGCTCCGTTGCGGTTATCGAGAAAATTAAAACGAAAGTATAAAACTCACATGTAAATAATTCCGTCTTCCACTTCAATGTGTATGTTCGCAAATAATAACTGATGTTTACGTACACTGTGGCCATTGTGCATTTTCCTGCCGCTCTTACGGTTCTATACCTATATAACATGTTGCATCTATTACGACATTTGTCATTTAATATATGGAGGATCTACAACTCGTCCCCAGTTTATAGCGGAATTTACAAAACGAGTCCAGTAAATTAGGTCTGGACGGAGCCTTTTGCGAGGTCCAGAGCTAATTTACTGGACGAGTTTTGTAATTTCCGCTATAAACTGGGGACGAGTTGTAGATTCTATTTATTACGTGATCCAAAAACATCGACAAAACATACTTAAATCAACAAATGGGACGCGAAACTAACATCGGCTTCTATAAGGCATGCGATGACGTTTCACGTAACTATTCGTTGTTTGCCCGCGTAATGACATAGTCCCATGTAAATAAAGACTCTTTTGCGCATTTAATGGAGTATATTTAATGACATAACTTTTCAAACTCTTCATTCATGAAAGTTTGTTGGAAAAATATAGTATTTTGAGAAGTAGCGTACTGAATGTTAACAGACGACAAACCGGAAGTCAAAGGTCACCTGGCACTATTTCCTGTTATTAAACGAACGTTTAATATCACAATTTATAGAATGGCTTTAATGAATGGAATAAGGGTAGGATCATGTAATAAATGTTTATATACTTTCGTATTACTTTTCTCGATAACAGCAAATGAGCCTATACTAATCATCTGCTGTGTGTAACTGGAAATATATTGTCTAAGGATAATACCATTCATAACATGCCCATGGTACTGAAGGAGTAATTGGAAGCCAAAGCGCTTACCCTGGTGTTGATTCCGATGCGTACATTCCACTTTTCCTGTTCTCGAATGTACAAGTGCAATATATAATGAAAGTGTCAATGAAACTGTAGCTCAACTTTGTAAAGAAGGTAATTTTTTAGGAGTGTAAAAAATGAGCAGTAAAGGATTTAGTCTGACATACACAAAGTAAAATCCAAGATGGCTGCTGGTGGCTATGTTTTTTGGCTGAATGACCCAAAAATGACTCATTCCCATCTACATGTCATTGTTAACATCCATGACAAATTTTATGATGATCAGACTAAAGGTACGACCTGTAGCCCGTGCTAAAGGATTTAGTCATACAAAGAGTAAAACCCAAGATGGCTGCTGGTGGCCATGTTTTTTACCCGAATGACACAAAAATGACTTGTTTCCATCTACATGTCATTGTTAACATCCATGACAAATTTCATGATGATCAGACTAAAGGTACGACCTGTAACCCGTACTAAAGGATTTAGTCATACAAAGACTAAAACCCAATATGGCTGCTGGCGGGCATGTTTTTTTCCTGAATGACCCCAAAATGACTCGTTCCCATCTACATTCAAATTTCAACAGCCATGACAAATTTCATGATGATCAGACTAAAGGTACGACCTGTAGCCCGTGCTAAAGGATTTTGTCATACAAAGAGTAAAATCCAAGATGGCTGCTGGCGGCCATGTTTTTTGCCCTAATGACCCAAAAATGACTCGTTCCCATCTACATGTCATTGTTAACATCCATGACAAATTTTATGATGATCAGACTAAAGGTACGACCTGTAACCCGTACTAAAGGATTTAGTCATACAAAGACTAAAACCCAATATGGCTGCTGGCGGGCATGTTTTTTTCCTGAATGACCCAAAAATGACTCGTTCCCATCTACATTCAAATTTCAACAGCCATGACAAATTTTATGATGATCAGACTAAAGGTACGACCTGTAGCCAGTGCTAAAGGATTTAGTCATACAAAGAGTAAAATACAAGATGGCTGCTGGCGGCCATGTTTTTGGGCCGAATGAACCCAAAATTACTCGTTCCCATCTACATGTTAATATTAACATCCATGACAAATTTCATGATGATCAGACTAAAGGTACGACCTGTAACCCGTACTAAAGGATTTAGTCATACAAAGACTAAAACCCAATATGGCTGCTGGCGGGCATGTTTTTTTCCTGAATGACCCCAAAATGACTCGTTCCCATCTACATTCAAATTTCAACAGCCATGACAAATTTCATGATGATCAGACTAAAGGTACGACCTGTAGCCCGTGCTAAAGGATTTTGTCATACAAAGAGTAAAATCCAAGATGGCTGCTGGCGGCCATGTTTTTTGCCCTAATGACCCAAAAATGACTCGTTCCCATCTACATGTCATTGTTAACATCCATGACAAATTTTATGATGATCAGACTAAAGGTACGACCTGTAACCCGTACTAAAGGATTTAGTCATACAAAGACTAAAACCCAATATGGCTGCTGGCGGGCATGTTTTTTTCCTGAATGACCCAAAAATGACTCGTTCCCATCTACATTCAAATTTCAACAGCCATGACAAATTTTATGATGATCAGACTAAAGGTACGACCTGTAGCCAGTGCTAAAGGATTTAGTCATACAAAGAGTAAAATACAAGATGGCTGCTGGCGGCCATGTTTTTGGGCCGAATGAACCCAAAATTACTCGTTCCCATCTACATGTCAATATTAACATCCATGACAAATTTCATGATGATCAGACGAACAATTTGACCTGTGGCCCGTGCTAATGGATTGAATTTTTAAAACAAAGATGGCCACTGGTGGCCATGTTTTTTGTCTGAATGACCCCAAAATAACTCGTTTCCATCTACAGTCCAATTTCAACAGCCATGACAAATTTCATGATGATCAGACGAAAGGTACGACCTGTAGCCCGTGCTAAAAGAATAGGATTTAGTCATACAAAGAGTATAATTCAAGATGGCTGCTGGCGCCATGTTTTTGGGCCGAATGAACCCAAAATTACTCGTTCCCATCTACATGTCAATATTAACATCCATGACGAATTTCATGATGATCAGACGAACAATTTGACCTGTGGCCCGTGCTAATGGATTGAATTTTGAAAACAAAGATGGCTGCTGGCGGCCATGTTTTTTGTCCGATTGACCCAAAAATGACTCGTTCCCATCTACATTCCAATTTCAACAGCCATGACAAATTTCATGATGATCAGACTAAAGGTACGACCTGTAGCCCGTGCTAAAGGATTTAGTCATACAAAGAGTAAAATCCAAGATGGCTGCTGACGGCCATGTGTTTTGGCCGAATGACCCAAAAATTACTCGTTCCCATCTACATGTCATTATTAACATCCATGACAAATGTTATGATGATACGATCAAAGGTACGATCTGTAGCCCGTGCTAAAGGATTTAGTCATACAAAGAGTAAAATCCAAGATGGCTGCTGACGGCCATGTGTTTTGGCCGAATGACCCAAAAATTACCCGTTCCCATCTACATGTCATTATTAACATCCATGACAAATGTTATGATGATACGATCAAAGGTACGATCTGTAGCCCGTGCTAAAGGATTTAGTCATTCAAAGAGTAAAATCCAAGATGGCTGCTGGCGGCCATGTTTTTTGGCCGAATGACCCCAAAATTACTCGTTCCCATCTACATGTCAATATTAACATCCATGACAAATTTCATGATGATCAGACGAACAGTACTGCCTGTAGCCCGTGCTAATGGATTGAATTTTGAAATCCAAAATGGCCGATGGCGGCCATGTTTTTTGTCCGAATGACCCCAAAATGACTCGTTCCCATCTACATGTCAATGTCAAAGAGCTATGACAAATTTTATAATGATCCGATTAAAGATACGACCTGTAGCCCGTGCTAAAGGAAATTGTTGACGCATCACACACGCACACACACCCTCTCTCTCTCTCACACACACACACACACACACACACACCCACACCCACACCCACACCCTCACACACACACACACGCACACACGGACGACGGATACCAAGCCATGGCAATAGCTCAAAGTTTACAAAGTAAAGTTGAGCTAAAAATTAAGGCCACAATCATGGCGATCACAATTTAAGGAAATAATCTCAGAGTCGTCTCCAACATTGCTGAACGGAGAAACAGCCGCGAACTTATTCTTTCTGATTTATTTGTGAGTATTGTTAACCCGTATTGTAAATTACACGTGCAGACGTTTTTTATAGTATTGACCCCGGGTCTCGTTTTAACCCTTTCTATAATAAATTGATTATCTTATTCAGTTTTAAAAGTATACATTGGAATGGCCTATTATTCATCTGGGTTTGGGGGTGGGGGATTTAGGTTGGACAATTTAAGCAGACGACAGTTAGACGAAAATATGAAGTGGTTTCCTGTTGAGTTTTGGGACATGTTGAGATAATCAGTTAAAATAAATGGTGTATAATCTTTGTTGATGTTCAGATAATAAGTTCAGCAAACGACCTTATTATCTGAACATTTCTTACCAATAAATATCAATCATTCTGTCCTGTCTGTCCGGTGCTTTTATTACCTTAACACCAACTAAACGAACACTAGACCGTTGCAATGTATGCTTTTATATATGGGTGGAAGAATCCATTTAGTAAAGAAACATAAACGGTACAGTGTATAAATGGTCCATATTGTGCACTTAATTCTCTGTCTAACTTTTCAGCTAAGGAGTGCGCGAGGTCAGCACAAAACCTTTATTCTCGAGGTGGTTCTGACCTGACTTGCTCACATAAATGCCACAATTCTTGTCGGTGAGTATCACTAATATGATTGCATTTGTTATAAACCATAATTAGTCACGCGTATGTGTAACTTGTAACATGTGTTACTATAGCTGAAAGGGTCACTCTCACCAAAAAAAGTGCTGAAGGGTACACATGATAATACCATCTTCATGGTTGACCGATTATGGAACAAATGACGGTAACAGTATTGAAAATCTTACCGATTATAATCGGTATACCGAAATACCGCCCAGCACTATTTCAGAGAGAGAGGTAATAATAGTAATAACATATTTTTGTCGGGCGTTAGGTTTATTAACGGCCCTCCAGAAATGATTAACAGCCCTCGGGCCATTAACGGCCCTCGACTTCGTCTCGGGCCTTTAATGAACCCCTCCGGTTGTTAATCATTTCTGTTGGACCATTAATAAACCATAACGTCATCCAAAATCAAGTTATTGGTATATTACCACTCCTCGTGTGATCTAGTGATCGGCGATTTAACCGGAAGCGGGAGTTAATAAAACAAAACTTCATTAATGCCCACGCCCGCTTCCGGTCAACTTCACCTCAAAATTACAGAATCTTATTGTGGGTAAAATACTGTTAATCTGCTAGAGAACGCCCTCTAAAGTGGTAATAATAAACCATAACACCCCAAAAAAAATCATGTTATTGGTATATTTACTTGAAGGTGGTTTAATAATATTACTCAATGTGAATTTGGCCTCCCATAGAAAGATAGAAGCCTCGAAGGCTTAGTAATAGTAGACATATTTTATGTAACTGAATTAAAAAAAAAATTAAAAAAAAACCCTGAAATTTTGATGCCATTATATGATTATTGGCATTTAAAATTAAATAATGATTAATCAATGACATTGTCATTGATAATCAATGTAATTGTAACAGTGAATGTATCACCACTATCAGACAACACACTGTCCACAGATGGCACAGTTACTGAGGCTGAAGGGGTCACTGTCACCAAAAAAGTGCTGACGGGTACACAGGATTTTCAAAATGTGCTGAAGGGTACACAGGGTTTGAAATTTCGTTCTAAAGGACATTCAGTTTTCTTATCGGCCATGATTTCTGTTAGAGAATAATTGCTTACGTTCAAATGAATATTAAAATGTACTGAAAACAAACTGCTAATGGGCGCCAGCCTTTCATAAACACAATTTAAGTAATGGTGTTCGTGCCGATCACAAAGCATGTGTACCCTTCAGCACATTTTCAAACCCTGTGTACCCTTCAGCCCTTTTTTTTGTGAGAGTGACCCCTTCAGCGTTACTATGGTATTGATATGGAGATGAACTATAGGCGGGAAAAGTCACGCGAGTTTACGGCGTCAAACCTACACGTTTATAGGTAACGTTTTCCAAACGTGTAGGTTTTCCAAACGTGTAGGAAAACGTATAAACAGTAGTCGGTTGTGAAGAAAAGCTGCGACCACCGATAGACTTAAAGGTACTCAATCCGATTAAGCACCCCATAATTACTATTTCTTTGGCTTTGGGGGTAAAAAATATTTTATTCGAGTCCAGGAACCCACCCTTCAAAGCTCAGAATGATCAGATATCGATTTTTGAAGTTTGATAAATTTTGGAGATGTGGTCCACTTGCTCGAGCTCAAACAGACAAATTACGGGTGTAAGATGGATAACTATAAAATCAAGTGGTTATTATGGTGACACACGTTCACGAATCTAAAACATAACCAAAGGAGGGCGGTGCAGTCATGTCCCATTTCATTTCCACTACCATGACACATGCCCACAAACTAGCACCGCGTTTATTGATATTATCCGCTTGGATCTGTTCGGTGAGACGATTGCTGGAGGCCACCAAGATTGTTCTTAGGATCATGGTCAAGAAGTGTAGGTATATTATGCATTATGGTCTTCAACGTCTTAGCAGAGAGGCATCCGTCAAATGTTTGCCTTTCAACATTCGAAGCCATATACCTAGTTGTCAAGATAAGTCAGTGCCTTAGACGACTTAGTGGCTGGCTGGGAAAATCACCAGGTGTACATGTTGTTATCCCCATCAGGTCACCAAAGCTGAGAAATATACGTAGATAGAGAGGTCCTTCTAGTATACGCCTCTCCGCATACCTTTCTATAGTTTATCGCGAAATATGACGCTCAAATCCCATTTGTAGCAGCTGAATTGTACCATATGCTAACAAGAATGAAACTCGCCAAGAATAAGGATAACAATTCCCAGCTTTCGAGACAAAAACGTGAGCTGGTCTCCGGCATCTGTATTGTTTGAAATATTCCGATTAGTGTGACCCTTCTCCCAAGAAGTAAAGAAAGACTGTGTTGGTGTGAGCTAGCGAGATAGGTTAATTCGACGAAGAGACGGAAGCGCGGATCCGGATAATCCTGAATGTGGCAGATCAGAATCAGCTCAGGTACTGTTGTTTTGAATCTTTGAAGTCATAACATGACTATTCGGTGCACCTATATGCGGTTACGGCCATTTTGGGCGGTTAGTGGAGACTGGATTTCGAAATGCCACATCGCGATTATTAATTGTTGGTTTTCACCCTTCCAGAGGCTACGATCTATGTTATGAGTTTTGAGACGTTTTAAGTTGGAACTAATAGATGGCTTATGTACCGTTCGTCCATACATATCGATATTATGACAAAAAGTTGAAATTAGTATGTGAAAATATCGACCTTTTTTCAATTTCCGGCAGCCAGTTTGGTCGCCATTTTGACTGTGAGTATCAATTGTCAAACTCAAATGAATACTTCATATCAATGTTACATATCAACATGTAATTGTGGGTAGAATTCGCATACCAATAACGCCTATCGCAAGAAAGTAAAGGAATGTATAGGCGTGTTTTCAAATATTCGATTTGGAAAACCATTTCTTGCATGAAATGTAAGGTAATTACTTCGCCTCAGTATTTCCAACTCAACTGTAAGCATGTGTGTATGGAAGGCCATTTGTGTCAAAAATCAAAGTGCCAGTTTTCAAATTCTAAACTTCAATTTATTTTTTTTAAGTGCTCCAACGCTCATTTTATAAACCAATTGGGCTTATTCTTTATATACACGGATGCTATTTACTGATTCTAGCAGGGGGGGGGGGGGTCGGAAAAAAATTTCAGGCACGTATGGCATTTTTTCCCTTTCGATCATTTTTTGTACCCACCCACCCCCCGCCAATTATTTTTCCGTTTTCGGCAGTTTTTTCCGACCATTTTTTTACACCCACCCCCCTTTTAACACTAAAACAGAGATTTGCGGGGGGAAATTCACTGTAAACAGCTGTATATGAATTTCTGTGCATACTATTTATCATGGATGTTAACATGGACATGTAAATAGGAATGAGTCATTTTGAGGTCATTCGGCCAAAAAAACATGGCTGCCAGCGGCCATCTTGGATTTCCAAATTTGCAACAAAATACAACACGATAACTGCCTGCAGTCAGTTTACCAGTTAGATTTACATTATTTCTCTAATTCAAAGTGGTTTTAAAGCCCAACTCATTGCCAAAACACTAAAAAAACAGCAGGAATGTTTTTTTTTAGTTGCGGAAAAAATTGCTTGTTGGTGGCTTTGACCACCCACCCACCCCGGCATATGTGCCAGAATTTTTTTTTTCACCCCCCCCCCCTGATTCTAGAAGGAAAAATCTTTATTTCAGGAAGGCCATTTGTGTCAAAAATCAAAGTGCCAATTTTCAAATTCTAAACTTTTTTTAAGTGTCCCAACGCTCATTTTATAAACCAATTGGGCTTATTCTTTATATACACTGGCGCTAGTTACTGATTCTAGAAGGCAAAATCTTCATTCCAGGAAGGCCATTTGTGTCAAAAATAAATCAAAGTGCCAATTTTCAAATTCTAAAATTCAATTTATTTTTGTTAAGTGTCCCAATGCTCATTTTATAAACCAATTGGGCTTAATCTTTAGCCTATAATAATCGGTGCTATTTACTGATTCTAAACTTCAATTTATTTTTTTAAGTGTCCCAACGCTCATTTTATAAACCAACTGGGCTTATTCTTTATATACAGGGTGCAATGATTTACTGATTCTAGAAGGCAAAATCTTCATTTCAGGTTCTAATTAACTCACACAAATGTAAGTTAATTTAAAGTTAAAATGGTTATATCCATAACGCAAACGGGCTATTCCCTGATTCTAGAATCTATATATATATGTGTCTTGCATTTTAGGCGAGTTAAAATTAGAATGTTGAAATAAGCTTGGTAGTCCTAAGAATCCATAACGCGAAAGGAGGTTACGTCAATCCATGTTCGATAACGTACCCAAACTTAAGCTTTTCAGAGTGAAGGTTATAAAATCTTACAATCTACAATCAACGTTTAAGCGAAGCACGGCCTTGACCCTTAAATTTCAAGGTTGTTGTTAATGAAGGATCCCCCGCTTTGCTTTTCGGCAATATTTTTTGCGACTTATTGACAATGTTGTAAGCAGGATCTTGCCACACTACTATAAGCCAAAGAGGATCTGGTCACCGCTCATCACCACGGCTGCCAAACACACCTTCTGGCTCTGGAAGCAAGCAGGACGGTCAGATGGAAACAACCGGCTTACCTCAACGTCAAATCAAAGAAAAAACAGCTATGAAGTCTAAAAAAGAAGACAGCAAGCTAACACCCGAACCAACAAACTGTCAGAGATCATGGAACTGCGAGAAACTGACGTAAATGCCTTTTAACGTCTCATTAAAACTCAGAGCGACCCGCAGTACTACTCTCCTAACAGTAAAAGAAGAAATCCTAAAGACAGACAAAGAAATCACTAACGGATGGTTCTCCTATGTTGAGGACCTATCAACGCCGCTCGAATCCACTAACTTCAACGACCAATTACATATTCTCGTGGAAGAAGACATTGATGTTTTTACCAAGACACTAACCAAAAATCGAAGGCACATTCACCCAACAACTCCGGATGAAGTAGCATTGTGTATCAAGTCCTTCAAATCTGACAAGGCACCTGATGAAGATGGAATCACAATGGAACACCTAAAATATGGAGGAGAAATACTAAACTCACATTTATGCAATATTATCAATAAAATATTTCTGGAAGCCCAGATCCCAGACTGTATGAAAGGTGGAACAGTTTGCCCAATATACAAAAAAGGAGGGAAACCAAAAGACGACCCCAACTCATATAGGAAGATCACCATCACCAACACAATTGAAAAACTCCATCTGAAAAGAAACAATGAGGCAGTAAAATCCCTACAGTCACCCCGACAGAAGGGATTCACAGAGGGGAAATCTCCTACCACCGCAGCCTTATCATAACTGAGTTAATATACGAAGCAAAAGAACTAAAGAAACCACTATACATGGCCTATATGGATGCCAAAAAACATTCGATGTCGTCTGGCACACCGGATTACTGAGAGAACTTCACAAATATGACAGAATACTGATTATTTATACAAGAATAATTTAAACCCAGAAGAGTGATCGAAATGGTGTCTTTTTACAATCCTGCAAACCGCTCAACAATGTATAGCGTTACGCGAATCGCTTCAAATAATGTACGTTTGTTGAAATCTGCGCTATGCGCATATTTTCCAACCACAACTAGTCGGCAACAAACCCATACAAATGCAACCATAGCACTGCTGAAGTTCCTGGGAATCATTTACATAGATATAAGTGGATATACCAATGGTTATAACACATATTTAATATGATAATATGCAAGGCATATAAAGAACGATCCCGACATAATAGTAAGAAGATGGACAATGCAAAGGATCGTGCAAATAGTCGTGTAACTATATGCATATATAGGCCTATATATTAGGCATATACGCATGTCAGCGACGCGAATGCTTGATTGTTAGTGCAGATCGTTTTGGATGCCACTGGACTTCGATGAGTACATGATGCCTTAATATACCCTATCGGCCTTTGATAATAAAAGCTTCTATATTGTAATGTATATAGTTAATGCTATAGACTACAATGTACGTCGCTGCGAAGACGACACAATGCGTCCAGTCATGTCTGGATTCTGGCCTGCAGAGACAAATAACGTTTTGACATCACGACGCCGTAACTGCCTTCAATTAGCTAACACATGAAACTGATCAAATATTAACCTTTGCATGACATATTCATAACAACTTACTGTTTATAAATAAATACTTCAGTTGTCCATTGCCACATATCGGAAGTTTTGAAGTAGTAAATTCGTTTCATTGCTGATTCCGCGATTTTGTGAAACCACTGCCGGAAGTCACGTGATTTTTCCACGAAAATGTTGTGTGAATAAATATTTCTCCTTCACGGTATACTGTAATTTATGTGTGACGTCACAAGTACGCGCGCCCATCTGTTACCCATACACGACCCGAGCTCGGGCGCGCAAGCGCGCCGAGCGGGGTCGTTATAAACATGCTACATATGTTTATGACGTCACCGAATGCTATTGGCCGCAAAATCGGTCAGTCGGGTATATGATCGTTTTCTGGGTTCAAAGGGTTAACAAGAAGGAGATGCATCAACTGGAAATATTTTATATACAGACAGCAAAGCGTCTACAACATTTACCTACAAGAACAGCCAACTGTGCAGCTCTACTCACAGTGGGTCTTATTCCACTAGAGGCAGAAGTACACAAGAGCACCCTGAAAACCTATGGGAATGTAGTACGGAATCAAGGATCTATCGAACTTCAATTTGCCGCCAGACAACTTGCAATCAAATCTGGAAAATCCAACAGCTGGTTTATTAAAGTCACCAATCTCACCGAAATGTATTATCTACCATCAACACACGACACAGTAACACTACCTCCTCCAAAACGTTTATGGAAAACCATGGTGGACACTGCAGTAGATTCCCACAGGAAGCCATGGAAAAATCAACTCTATCGCTCAACCTCCAAGGCGCCACCCCTGCATGGCTCCGTACATCAAATCTGGGACGTCTGCGGGTCTGAACCATTCGCCACTACCAAGGCAACATACAAAATGAAAATGGCTACAGGCACCTGTATTCTCCAACGGCAGAAAGCTAAATATTTCTCTACCAACTACTGACATTAATACTCGACTGCTCAATATACAATATCCCAAATGACTGCATGCAAAATATAGAAGCTATATCAAGAGGTCTGTGCTACCAACTTCACCAAGCTCGACTCCGTATCCTGGCTGCAAAGAAACATGGTCTCAAAGTTCCGCATGTGGACCCCAGCAGTTAGTGACGGTCTCAACCCCGACTTGACACTTACCCAACCAATCTAAATATATTTACATGTATATATATCAGAAGAACGTGAGAAATACTTCAAGTTAGACTGTGCTTAGGAAGAAGTGGTCACGTCCACCCTAAGGACGGTTGTCCTGACATAGGAGGAATTTACAGAGAATGGTAAAGGAAGGTAAAGGTAACAACTGTGTCAACTTTCAAACATGCAAGATAGAGTTTCTCCTCTTGGTACAGTATAATGATCGAAAGATCAGCCCATCTATTACTGATCTATAAGGTTTTTTTCAATGTTTGTCTGTGCGTTTGAAGCATGGTATATGAAGGTATATTTGGTAAAACTGTTTGCAAACATTAAATGTAATATGCGACATATAATGTGTGCAAATGCAATAGAATCACAATATGTTAAAGAGCGTACGTGTATTTAAAATTAGACTCGGTGGACTACAAAACTGACATTTATAATAAAGAGCGTTTTGTTCCATGATGTGAGAACTGAGAACTTGTAGTAAGAAGCAGTTTAATGAAACAATAAATTATAATCTGCTTTATATTTATATATTAAAGTCACACTGATCAGTGTTACACATTTCAGAAAATCAATTAGACTGTATAGCGTAATTCAACGTCCTATTTTGATGCTAGCGGAAGAATAGACTTTCTCTATATCATAACAATTTTAAAAATAACCTCTGAATTAATATAGTTATACAATGACCAAATTTAATAATTGGCGAGTTTACATAGAGTTTTTTTTGTTAATCATTGAAAGCCCTTTATTATTGTAGCAATCAGTTTAGTTGACATAGCACACACTTACATTTATATGCCAAACCCGGAACTAATTGCAACAATTTTTTTTGCTGGAATAAGTACATAAACCCTCCATAAACAACATACTAAAAATCGGCAAAAATCGGATAAAGGGAAATTGGTGAATTTCGTAAAATAAATTTGGGGAAATTTGGTCAAATCATCAATTTATGGATTTTCATGGATGTATATAAAACAATCAAATTCACAAATCCTACAAATAGCATGTGTATTTTGTCGACCTCAATTTCCTGAACCCAGTACTGAAAATCAATCCCAGATTCATTAAGTATTTTTTGAGTTGTGTGCCTTCAACTACGCGAGTTTACCTGATTTCGGCCCATTTTCGGGGCCTCAATTTCGCAGAATGAGCCGAAATGCCTTATATTATGGTTAATTATTAAAAAACTAGAGCAACCTGTTGGGATTTTTCAGTGTTTTAGTCATTTCCTCACTAGATTAAACACAAAAAATTATTAATATGTGCATCTGTAATTAAGAAGAAGATTATATTCTCAAACAAAATGTGTGTTCCATTGTATGGACAGCCAAATTTGCCTCTGACACTGAACTTGTGTGATGAAATGCAATATTTGAGGTCATATAACTTAATAATTTAATATCAGTATGCCATGCTTTTCTTATAACATTTCAAGTATGTTGGATTGAACAAATTGTAAAGGTATTAATAGAACATTTTTAAAGAAAATCAACTTATGGCCCTTTGAATACTTAGTCTTAGCTTGTTTCCAAAGATGCCAGTTTAAGGCATTTTTGTCCATTACAAAAGGTTTTGGGCCATATACACAAAAAACAATGGGTGTTTTAATGTGTAAAATTATTTGAACTTTCCTCCCACAACACTTGATGTTTAAAAATTAGCCTTACATTTGTTATGCCATCGTATGTCACTTGATTTCTTTCATTTTTCAGGAAACTTACTCCAAATTTTAGCGTTGGTATAGGGGTGGGAAAAATCACAAAATGCAATCTTATCACCAAATAACAGCCATTTCAGACACAGTGTTGATTTCTTCCAGTTTGTGTACATTCCTGTTGCATTATAAAACTGATTAATATGCTATCGGACGTTGATTTAGAATTGTATGGCTTATGTTGTATAAAAACAATCTCAAAATGCCAATTTGACATTTCACTGCCAAATTATGACATAAAATATTATAGCTCTGTCAATAAACATAAACCAAGGAAATATGAAATTATTATGAAAGAAAAATGTAAACAGAAGCTGTTAATATAAAGTTTTATGCTTCAAGGTGCATAATTTTGATGTTTTTGTTGATATGCTTTCCCCTACCCCATTTTTCTGCCGTTCAAATTTGGAGTAAGTTTCCACAATGATGAGTGAAATCCAGTGACATTCATTGGTATAACCATTGAAATGCTATTTTCTCAACAAAAAAATTATCTAAGAGGACAGATCAAATAATTTTACACAATAAACTTTCGTTAATGTTTCTGAATATACCTAAAAACCTTTACAAAATTTACAAAAACGCCCCACAATAGCATTTTCGGAAAAGAGGCTAGACTAAGAGTTCATAGGACTATAATTTAATTTTCTTCACCAATGTATTTGGAAAGTCCTTCACAATTTGTTCAATCTAGTATTCTCAAAATGTTATGAGAAAAGCAGAGCATATGGATATTAATTTATTGAGTTACATGACCTCAAATATGGCATTTCATCACACGAGTTCTGTGTCAAGGCAAATTTGGTCCATACAATGGAACACACATTTTGTTTGAGAATAATTTATTCTCCTTATTCATAGATGCACATATTAAACGTAATTTGTGTTTTATCTAGTGAGAAAATTACTAAAACAGTGAAAAATTCATTAATTTTATTCCAGTTTTTAAATAATTAACCATATTATGCGGCATTTGGCTCATTCTGCGAAATTAAGGCTCCGAAATCAGGTAAACTCGCGTTTGTGAATACACACAACTCGAAAAATACTTAAGGAATCTGGGAATGGTTTCCAGTTCTGGATTCAGGAAAATCTGGTCGATACAATACACATGATATTTGTAGGATTTGTGAATTTGATTGTTTTATATACATCCATGAAAATCCATAAATTGATGATTTGACCAAATTTTCCCATTTTTTTCCCACGAAATTCACCAATTACCCTTTTTCCCATTTTTGCTGATTTTTATTATGTTGTTTATGGAGGGTATATGTACCAATTCCAGCAAAAAAAATTATGATGCAATTAGTTCTGGGTGAAACCATAAATTCACTGGACTAATTCAGCAGTGCCCAAGTGAGAGCAGAACTTTTTTGGATTTTCATGGATGTATATAAAAGCCAAGGTCGTTGGCATAGTAGTATGGCATGATCAGACTTAAGTCAAACCCAGGGAGCGCTCACTATTTCTGTATTCAAGAATATGGGTGACCTTCACCTTCATAAATGTAAAATTGTAGTGGTTATTTCACATCTGTTCCTTTTAGAATGCAGTTTCTTTATTTTAAAATCTTTTTTTCTCACTACAGTTCTCATGAATCCGGATTCTTTATTTTGAAATATTGTTTTCTTTTGCAATTCCCACCTTACATCTTCTTAGACTTTTGTCTTTCCGACCTGCTTCGGACAACCCCGAATATTTAGTCGATTTGCATTTTCGAAATTCGCCATAGAATTAACAATCCACAAGTTAATTATTAGAACAGAACATCTTAAATTCCAACTCCCGCATACTTTCGTTATAAATACTGGAAAATGGAGGCTGTGGACGGGGATATTTTATTTTAAATTTGTGGGCTTTTTTCATCTGAAAATACGTTTTTGCAATGTAAAAACGTTCTACCCATCCGCCGTATCATATCCAGAATATAGATTTAGGAAATAAAACCATTGCAACAGATTTAACAATATGTTTATTATAAATCTTAAGTTTGGCCACTAACAAAAGAAAGTTGAATTCTTAAATTTAAGCATGACACAAATATATAAACTTTTGCGTTTAACAACTGAAAACGGAATTTGTATTTCTAGATTTAGGCATGCAATATAGCCCTTTGGCCCTGATACCATTTTAACGTTATATTTGATTTTGTGTGTGATGGAACCTGAAACGAAGATTTTGTCTTCTAGAATCAGTAAATAGCACCCGTGTATATAAAGAATAAGCCCAATTGGTTTATAAAATGAGCGTTGGGACACCTAAAAAATAAACTGAAGTTTAGAATTTGAAAATTGGCACTTTGATTTTTGACACAAATGGCCTTCCTGAAATGAAGATTTTTCCTTCTAGAATCAGTAAATAGCACCCGTGTATAAGAATAAGTCCAATTGGTTTATAAAATGAGCGTTGGGACACTTAAAAAAAAAAATTGAAGTTTAAAATTTGAAAACTGGCACTTTGATTTTTGACACAAAAAAATGGCCTCCATATGTGTGGATATGTCTCGACAATAATTTCCAATGTGAATATGAGGGATTTTCGGTGATTTTTCAAAATCTGTCCACCATTGGTGGCGCCATTTGGATGTGATATAAGGACAGTTCTTTGCCTCAGTGCATGTTCCCAACTCACAATATTTAGCATTTATGGAGTTGTCGTGACAATAACGCTCACTGATGTTAAAATCAGTGATTTTCGGCAATTTTTCAATTCCTAGTGGCCATTTTGGTCGCCATCTTGGATTTTGGTGAATATTTCTCAACTCGGGTATAAGAGGATTCCTAGCTCGGGTATCTCCTTCACATATACATGCATGGGTGTTGTTGTGATAGCAATAACACTCATTTATTCGAAACGGACATTGCTTTATTATCGTCGATTCGGCTTTAACCGGATTGTACCGGCATTTAGGAAAACGTGATATAGGACAGAAATATCCATCAAGGAATGTATATTATGGTCCCATGACTCCCCTATATGCTAAATGTATAAAATCACGCCAAGATGCCCATCTTTTCCCACACATACAAACGAAAGGTAGTGAAATGTCCAACTTTGAAAACAATAGCAAATTGTCACATTTCGGCGGCCATCTTGACCGCTATATAGGATTTTTGGCTAATTTGTAAGGGTTGTATATTGGCATAACGAATCGAGCGGAAACAAGACCGCATGTGATACCATCTTTACTATAACGGCGATCAAAGAGACCTGGTGCAATAAGAAAGAAAATTAGAGGGGTGAAGTTGAGTCCTGATGGTGTGCAGAGGTCGACCAATATCTCATGGAC
Source organism: Siphonodentalium dalli (assembly GCA_032622095.1). Lineage (NCBI taxonomy): Eukaryota > Metazoa > Mollusca > Scaphopoda > Gadilida > Siphonodentaliidae > Siphonodentalium > Siphonodentalium dalli. The sequence continues at coordinate 165,605,608 of CP136065.1, read as the reverse complement.
TAGGTCAGGTGACTTTAGTTTACCAGGCTAACACAGTCACGATACCAGTTAGGCGTAAGTGAGTCTAAACTTGGCTAAATCGAACGTGAGTGAAAATATATTTGGCTATATCTTTCAGAGAGAAAGTATATGTCAAGACTACATCTGGGAGGCTGTGCCCAACCGCACATTATATGGTGAGTTCTGATGCATATAATTCATATGAAATAAACTCTATTGGTATTTGACTATGCAAATATAATGTGGATCTCTGACAGGGATGGGGAATTTGTAATTGTAATTGACTGTAGTTATTTCTTTTTTCTCAAGTAATTGAGAGTACTTTGTAATTGGACAATACTTAATTACAATTAATTGAAAATAATTAATTACTTGGATTAATAGACATGTAATTCAATTACTTTTTTAACTGCATCCAATCATTTTCCAAAATGATCATGGTTCTAATTTATAGAGGACATAAACTTTTTTTTTTACATTTATTGGTGGAGCTTTACCATGCAGTTGTGGACCAAAAATATTGGTAATAGACCCTTTTTATGTGTATCTATTTAATGATATATAGTATTAATTTTCTTTTAAATGCATGCATAATATATATGAAAAAAAATCATTAAAACAAATATGTGTGTTGCTATTTGTGTTCACAGCCACATGATCAACATTGGAACACATGTGCCGTATACATGTAATCTCATCTGATTATAATACATATTTTGTTTACATAACCGTTCACATGGAAACATACGAGAAAGTTGAAAGTCCCATTAAAGGGGTATTGTACACTGAATCCGGCCATTTATGGGACCATCTCATTTTATACTCAACAGAATATATGCAACAAATGAATGGATTTGACCCATGGATTATTGCCCATAATTCCAGTCATAAATTTATTTTCATTATAATTACCATGTCATTTACATAGTTCATAGAGCACATTATTGTATTTTGCACTAATTTATGACTCAAATTCATTCATTTGTTACATATATTCACTTGAGTATAAATTTAAAGGAGATGGTCCCATAAATGATCGGCTTTAGTGTACAGTACCCCTTTAACTTAATTTGGAAAATAATCATTAAATTGTCGAAGTAATTGTAATTAATTAGTTTTGAAAGTAATTGTATTTGCAACTGAGAGTTTTGAAAGTAATTGTGATAGTAATTAATTACTTTGGGTAAGTAACTGACCCATCACTGGAACGCGTTAGGTGATTTGTGATTTATGTGATCCACGCCAAGGAAGGGTAACCCAATTCGCGCAGTGTACATGGGCAAGTTTGTCAGTTGCTTTCCGGGGTTTTGTGGTTTCTACCCGCAGTAGAGTGATTTACCGGTGAAATTAACCCCGGATCTGCGCGGCCTTTCCTACACCTATACATATGGCCCAGCTGCTGAAACAACGATAAACCGCAAAACAAAACAACAATCATTTGCTAATCATAGCTTACACAGCTGCCTTAAATTTATTGTTTAAATGACGATATACGTCCATTGATTATATTGACAAAGTCGGAAAATGACAAACGATAAAGATCGTTAATTCTGACGACAAAGATCGGTAAATATAAACCTGTCTGACATCTGCTCATTTTTTCTGAACACCCTTCAAACGAATAATATGCCATTCCAATATATGCTTCTATAACTAGTGGAATAATCCATTGAGTAAAGTTAATGTTAATTTGAGGCTCGCGCCATTGCACGTATAGAAACTATCTACACAATCAGGCACGTGGCTAGAGAGGGTGTCGACCTTAGAATTTCCAACAGCACCCCCTTGAAACACTCCCAAATTCGATAGATTGCATTGCCCCTCCCTATTGGGCTAGAAGTTTCCAACTGTTGCCTTCCAATTGTTCGAATTTCCAACCTAGCTGACATCCTCTAGACCGAGTCACGGTGGCATTTGAGAATCGAACCGGGACACCAACAGCATGTCACGTGGCTACGGTATCCTATATAGTGAAATGCATTTAGTTTCAGTGTTAAATTTCAGAAAAAATTAAGAAATGTAACGTGTACGGGGAACAAAACCGACGATGTTAGCAGGTGCAACAGCAGTGTTTATTTGGATGAAGACAGCATAAAGAAGCAGTACGTATATGGTTACCCATCTCCCGATGATAAAATCAGCGTTTCCATGGATACATCCAATGCAAGAGGCAATATCTGTCCATAAATTGCATAATGTACACAAATACTAATGTTCAAGAACATTTTATACCGATCATTATTGCAGAATAATGTAAATAAGGTTAATATACCCTTTGACAAACTACATGAAGGAAATAAGGACAATGTAATTAGCCCTTTAATGACTGGAGTTGCGCTGGTGCACAATTAAATACCCTGTGCCAGTGCATTCTCGTGTATATTCGAGTCTCCCACAGGGATCATCGTATATATAAGAGAATGCAATGGCTTAGAAGGTCAGTTAATATTATAAGGCCAATGCATTGTCTCATATATGTGAGTGAGGCTCCCTTTGTAATTGTACTTTCTATGTGTGCATATTGTAAATAAAATTATCCTATCCTATCCTAAGAGAGTGCATTGGCACAGGGTGTTCGCAACATTTCAGGAAGCTCTCGTCGTGGAAGGGTGAACTCAACTGCATGCAGTACGTAGTTATATGTCAACTGCATTGAACATATATTGGCCGTGGCCGACAGTTCATTGCAAGAGTTTAATGTTTACGTTTACCTATCGACGTATGGCAACCAAACTTCTGAAATATATTTCATTAGTCAGCGCTATTGTTGACTTAAATCTCAAAAACCGTTTGCATCCATCCTAGCGGAATCATTTTTAAACTAATGCGGCTACATCCATGAAAATTAATCTGTTTTATGGCTTATCGTATCATTCCTTGAAAATATTCACTCTCCAGATCCTTATTTCTTGTGATATCGCCCAAGAAACGTTCAGACTACAGTATATGCAGTACTGTTCGCGACCACAATAAGCAAGCAGCTACATCTAAGCAATTTAAACATTAAACTTTTCTTTGGTTAATGAGTCAGGCCGTGGACATTTGAACCCCCCCCCCCCCCAGACTTGCATATTTATCCATCCAGCTAACCTTATCCTTTAAACTTGTAAGTATATCCTTGTACGTTGAGCTTGGTGTTCAATTTGGTTAGTGCGTTCGGGTTAAGGAGAATAGCCAGTTTTTGTTTGACACACAAAAAACGAGCCCTCTATGTGGGATATTCTTCGAGAAATGGACAAATCCACGCTATTCCAAATCCTGTTCAGCGCTTTGTCACTTTGGTCCATGTCCCATTCCATTCAGCGCGAAACATGGTTACGTTTTATACGATCTACAATTCAAGACTCAATTCAATATTCAATCCAATGCCACCAAAATACATGTGGATTATAGCTGGTGCGACGTTCTATATAGCTCCATAGGTCGCGGTAATTTCCTATCCCAACCGATCCCCAAATATTATACTTATGCATAAGCAATAATAATGTATAGTACACATGCTACAGCAAGGGCCAACGTGCACCCACGCTATTGGTACATTAATAATGTGTATATATCAGGGGGGGGGGGGTCAGAAAATTGTTCAGGCAAGTATGCTTATTTTTACCTTTCGACCCTTGTTGGGACCCACCCACCCCCGCGGCGCGTCCTAATTTTTTTCCGTTTTCGGCAGTTTTTTTTACATCCACCCCCTTTTAACACTAAAACAGAGATTTGCGGGGGGAAATTCATGAATTTATGTGCATACTATTTGTCATGGATGTTAGCATTGACATGTAAATAGGAACGAGTCATTTTGGGGGTCATTCGGCCAAAAACAAGGCTTCCAGCGGCCATCTTGGATTTCAAAATTTGCAACAAAATACAACACGATAACTGCCTGCAGTCAGTTTAGCAGTTAGAATTACATTATTTCTCTTATTCTAAGGTGTTAACCCATTGCAAAAACAAAAACAAAAACTTGCAGGAAATTGTTTTTTGAGTTGCAGAAAAAATTGATTGTTGGTCCCATCGACCACCCACCCACCCCGGCATAAGTGCCCGGAAAAAAATCCCCCTGTATATATACGTTCAATCTTTGTCTTTTCATTCCAGCTTCGGGGAATCTTTCCTGAGAATAAGAATTTACTTTGAAGACCTAAACTACCAGGAAATCATCGAGGAGCCTTTATATGAAGTGAGCAGAACGATAACCTCCTTACTTCTTAATTTCGCTAAAACTGTTATGTAATACTAGTCCATTTACGAAAAATACATACTGTTCGACTGAACAATTATTATCCAAATAGATAGTTGTGTACGCCAATGATTCATATCTTAGCAGCATCACCTCAATTCAACGGATATGATTACATCCAATGGATCATTTCACGACTGTCAACAAATATTTATTAGCTGATATAGTCTATCAATTATATGCTGCGTTTATAGTGCTATCATGGTCTTTGACCGCACTAATTTGGATATACGTTCAGTGTTAAAGGCACGTGAGGCCTTAGTTGTCGAAAATATTCCTATTTGTTCCAATCACCGTGAACAGAAAAACATTAAAATGCATACAGTTTCGTTCATATATTCCATGACTATCGCGTAAACAGCATGTTATCATAAAGACCTACTATATTTTACCTAAGCAAGAGCCTGATTGTGTTACAGAAGGCAGCACAATGCTACTGGCTAATCACACACAAATGGCATAAACGCTCTTTATTAGTGCCATATTAGGAATTCACCAACAAGAACGCTCTTTATGTTTACCATCATAATATAAACAAACACCATAAAAGTAACTTTCTATGCTTTTGTTTACATAACAATGGTAAAAATTATGACAATAACATACTGTTTATGCGATATTTCTTGTTTGTATACGGACAAAGTCTGTCTACATTTTGATGTTCTTTCTGTTTGTGGCGGTTTTTGACGGGTGGAAATATTTTCACAGGATACCCACCGCCAAGGCCAACCGTACCTGTAAAGTGTAATTATCAAACAACGATTTTGGTGTCAAATCATATTGCACAGAATTTGCGAGCTATATCAGCCTCTTTAATTTGGCATCACGCTGATTTAATGCTTCACAAAGAGACGAGAACAAATTATGTTTTCGTGTGTAAACCAGCATAAACACAGGTAGAATAACTAAATACGTTATTTGAGGAGACCAATGCGTCTGATAGCAAACGCTATTCGGATTTCAAGTTCTACAACAATGCAGGAGGATTGGATAAATATTGACTCTTTTCAGAGTAGAATGCACCACACAACTGTTTTCATTATTCTCACGGGCCTTCATGGTTCACGCTGTCATAGGCGAAATTGAACAATGGCCATTGGGGGGGGGGGGGGGGGGGGGGGGGGTGGGTAGTTGGCCAAACTTTATTTTTACCCCAAAATCGGAAATCTAAATAAAAAACCCAAATAGATTTTGTAACCGGAGCGACATGGGAATCAAATCTAATTGATTGGGCGATCAAACAATGTAATAAAAAAGTAATGAGGATTAACACTAATGAATAGTTTGTCTGTAATAAGGCTGAATGGTAGTTGGTGAGTAGTGGTATATTGTCAAGTAACACAGTGGGATTAAAGAAGTCTAGACACCATATTTGAAGGTATGCACATTATTATAAAGAATGATCGATTTTAAATAAAACGAAAATATTCATTGTGAGACCAAAAACTGAGGATTGGCCAAAAAATTGGCCAAAATATTTTTCGTGCCAGAGTGAACACTGCAGGTCTTTCGATCGTTTTGATGTGATTGTGATTTGTTTGCAGGTTGATATGTTTGCTTCTGTCTTTCATCGTTGTGACTTTTTTTGCAGATGGAAAGGTTTGCTGCTGACGTCGGAGGTACTCTCGGGCTTTTCATCGGGGGATCTCTGCTGAGTATTATTGAAGTAGCTTGTCTCGTCGTCTCCGTGGTAACTCATTGTGTGCACGAATCTCTCCGTAAAAAGAAAGTTGGTGACACATCGGTGCTAGGAAACAAGGCTACAGAGACGTAACAACAGTCCTGGGACAAAGGATGACTCCATATGTCGTAACGGTCTCGAGCCGCACAGTTGTCTCATAAATCTAATGAGGTCCTGTTATTATCATGTGGCATAACGTGACCATCACAACAAATGCATTCTAAATATAGCGATGGCGGCTTGGTTATAGAAGTAAATATGGCTGAAGGGGTCACTCTCACAAAAAAAAAGTGCTGAAGGGTACACAGGGTTTGAAAATGTGCTGAAGGGTACACAGGATTTGTGATCGGCACGAACACCATTACTTAAATTGTGTTTATGAAAGTATGGCACCCATTAGCAGTTTGTTTTCAGTACATTTTAATATTCATTGGAACGTAAACAATTATTCTCTAACAGAAATCATGGGAGATACGAAAACTGAATGCCTTTAGAACGACATTTCAAACCCTGTGTCCCCTTCAGCACATTTTGAAAATCCTGTGTACCCTTCAGCACTTTTTTTGGTGAGAGTGACCCCTTCAGCGTAAATATGGCAGAAAAATATTCAACCGAGTTGCAGAGGAGGAATTAATACATTGTTTTGACTGTTACGCCGCATCTATTAGCGAGATCACAGAGTAGCTACCATATTGGATCCATCCAGCCCCCATTCCGCAGTTTAAGTGTTACAGGTCGAAGTTCTGGAGATCATTCCATATATTGAGTTTTTTTGAATATTCACGAATTCTATCGTGTGGAGATATTCACCGATGCCCAGGCCCAAGAAACTTATGCAAAAGATGTCCAAATCAGTTACAACTAAATCAAAAGCTATATCATGTGATGGATGCTCAGGATGGCCACATCTGGAATGTACAGAAACGGTGGAAGATGTTTGTGACTCTTACTTGAAAGCTGAAATTTACTTTCCCTTTTTGTGTCATAAATGTACATGGCCTTGTGTACCTGGTCATTTGTGGAGTAAATCCGATATAGGAACACGTGCACACACCAGTAACATCAAATAATCCTATCATTAGCCATGCACCTTTATCTAAAGACGAAGCTATTTTTAACAAAGACACAGGATTTAATAATGTACTACAGCATCTTAAAGCCAAAGGGCTGAAATGTTTGCACATAAACTGTCGAAGTTTGATTTCAAAGTTGGAGCAACTGAAATTACTAACAAATGAGATCCAACCATCTGTATCAGCTACAGTAATGCTCTAAGTAATCGACTTCTTAACCACAACAGAATTATGGGTAACTTTTCAGGATTTAGTCGGAAATATGGCTTGTTGCTATTCATGAATGGCAACAAGTCATATTTTCGACCAAATCCTGAAAAGTTACCCATAATTCTGCTGTGGTTAATAAGTCGATTACTTAGAGCATTACTGAAATTTGGCTTGATCCTAACATCGAAAATGAGGAAGTGAATTTACCTAATTATTCAATCTGTCGACAAAATCGAAGTAGAACATGGAGGGTGCTTATTTATTCAAAACACATTGTCATATAATCCTAGATGTGATATCGATAACAATGAATTAAAATTTATATGGATTGATCATATGCTTCCCAAGAATAAGCCCATATTAATTGGAGCCGAGTACAACGCTCAACAAAGAAAGCATATATATATATTGTTTTAGTAAACTGGAATCATACTGCGAACAGAAACAATTTATACGAGAAGAAACTGTTATATTAGGTGACTTTAACACTGACTTGTCCAAAAGAAGGACCAACAAACTAATTACCAAATACAATTCTTTTAGAGTAATTAATCAAGGACAACACAAGGGTAACTGACAACTCATCAACTCTAATTGATTTGATCATGGTATCGGATAATCCAAAGTTCTCCATCATTGGAATTCTCGAATTTGGTATTAGCGACCACAGTATGGTCTATACAATTAGGAAGAGTAAGCGGAAGTATATTGGAGGAGATAATAATTTAAATCTATGAAAGATTACTCAAGCGAAAGTTTTGTAACATTTTATCACAGAAAGACTGTATGCATGTTCTGAAATGTGATAACATCGGCGAAGCATGGGAAGCTTTTCATAACTTCTTTATTTCAGCTCTTGATAGTGTTGCATCCTATAAATCTGTGAAGACAAGGGTAAGGTCCGAGCAATGGATGGATAGTGAGATTCTGAACTGAATTAGAGAAAGGGATAATACACTTTCCGTTTTTCGTTGTAGCCAAAGTAAAGCTTTTTAAAAGTTTAAAATCCTCAGAAACAAAGCACAGCACTCAGTGAAAAAAGCAAAAGCAACGAGCAGCTTGATCTCCACAAAAAAAGAGATTCTAAAACTGTGTGGAAAACTCTCAAATTCATTGGAATGCCATCAAAAAATTCAAAAAGTAACAGTTCCAGAGTTACACTTAAGATTGGTGAAGAATTACATGCGGAGAAGGATGTTGTGGCTAACGAATTCAATACATTTGTTTGTAATGTGGCCGCCGACTTGGTCAGAAATTACCATCAGCCTCTTGTCTTTTTTGGTGAAAAACTTTGTTGAACACTATTAAAAGTAAAAGCGTAAAACCAAACAGCTTCAAATTAGAACCAATGTCAGAGCAAGAAATATGTGATACTCTACAATCTACGGGTCTGGACTCTATCCCGGCCAGATGCTTAAGGGATTGGGCTTCAATTGTCTCATCCACATTAGTACATATCATCAATCTATCATTACATCACGACCAAATACCACAAGAACTGAAAACCGCGAGGGTTATACCCACGCGGGTACCTTGACATGCTTCAATGAGACCACAAGTACATGATCTTAGATTTGTGAATTTCCACATATACCCAAAACGAGTCCAGAAATGCAATACTAGACCATAACATAAAATAAAATGGTAGATAATGGTATTCCGATGATATATGAATGAACCATGTGTGGTCTGCGGCAGCGGATATGTATCTTCTCTGAAAACAATCAAAGACATGTGGGCGAAAAAGTTGGTCGAACAAGACTCTCGGGCAACTTTTTGTTTTCGCATATTGTTGTATTTCTGGCCAAGGTTTTGGAGATATTTAGGGAGTTAGGAAACTTGTCTTATCTATATATACCTTTAGGGTTATATCTAATTTTGTATCAGGGACCTGTGCATTAGAAATAAAATTTAAAGACTCAGGGTGAAATCCAAGAAAGAATATGTTTCTGGAATCATCTCACACAAAATGTGCCCCAACAGCCAGTGTGTCGTACTTCTAAATAGAACACAGCCATGATCCACCGTGACGTAATTAAAGGCACGTGAGGCCTTAGTTGTCGAAAATATTCATATTTGTTCCAATCACCGTAAACAGAAAAACATTAAAATGCATACAGTTTCGTTCATATATACCATGGCTATCGCGTAAACAGCATGTTATCATAAAGACCTACTACATTTTACCTAAGCAAGAGCCTGATTGTGTTTCAGAAGACAGCACAATGCTACTGGCTAATCACACAAAAATGGCATAAACGCTCTTTATTAGTTCCATATCGGGAATTCACCAACAAAGAACGCTCTTTATGTTTACCATCATAATATAAACAAACACCAGAAAAGTAACTTTTTATGCTTTTGTTTACATACCAATGGTAAAATATTTGACAATAACATACTGTTTATGCGATATTTCTTATTTGTATACGGACAAAGTCTGTCTACATTTTGATGTTCTTTCTGTTTGTGGCGGTTTTTGACGGGTGGAAATATTTTTACAGGATACCCACCGCCAAGGCCAACCGTGTCTTTAAGCTCTTATATTTATATAGTTTTTTGTTAATTAATTCAACTGAAATGATTGTTATTGATATAAATATTCATACAGTATATGATTTTTAATGTCTGTTTGTTTTAGTGTGTATTTTAATAAAATTGCATCTTTATTTTTCTCGCTCATTTCCCTCAATTCTTATTTCACAAGACCTATATAACAAAGACTTATAGTTACTTGTCACCTACCCTTTCTCAGTGAATTGAAAGTGTTCTCTTCAAAGTAAAAATTGATTTTAATAATAAAAGATTGCTAAACAATAATGTATCTCCAAATAACATGGCTGTGATGATAATTGCCTTCACATGTAATACTTGTATGGTAAATAGCCTACTGCATGCGAATCGGCAAACAATTTCAAAGACATTATTTAAAATTCGTGATATAATTGCAGAATGTAAATTCACCAGGTGGATCCACGTCAAATTCATATAGTATCTAATTTGTATTTTCCAATTGCAAAAGTCATTGTTAATGACACAATAATGTTCAGTCTTTGTAAACATACACTCAGATTCATACGGATTGCCTGTTTTTTTTACCTTAAAAGCTGGCGATTTTACTTAAGAAATGGTGAACTTATTTTACATCAAAGGCTGGCGAATTTTAATCAGATCTCGTTAGTTCCATCAAAGGTCGTCAGCTTCATCAAAACATGGTGTAACAACACATAGATCCGACCACTTTTCGACCCACTTTTTCAAACTCGACCCAACTTTTTTCGGCTCAAAATGTTTGGCCGATGTGGCTATGAATGATGCTGGAGTTCAATCTCTACCAGAGCGCACCAGTCGTACTTCCTTTCTGACTCTGTCACCGGCTGGGTACTGATGAAGATGTCACCAAACGCCGACCATCTGTGCAGTAAATATGCGTATCACTTAAGGAGTTTTAATGAGTTTTCGAGTGTTTTTATGTGCATCTGAGACTGATCAATTAGACTGCGAATGTCATCTGAAATATGAATCTTAACATATTCGAAATATTGTGTACATATCTATTATGAATGTATTTCAATTGAAATTAATTGAACATCCATCTCAGCATTCAGATTTGCGATCTCAAAAAGGTGAATGAATGATAACGCGATGCCTTGATCACACGCACGTGAATGCTGTCGTTCGTATGCATGCAGCTAACCGGATATTCGTTTGGTATTAACATGCTTGGAGTTTGCATATAGACCACACATGCAGGACGACCCGCTATATTTATAATGCTTCTTCTGTTGAAAAATACTGGGTGCACACCGAACATTTCGGGGATTCGTTACCTACATGTATTTTAAGGTGCCGCTTTAGGTTGTATTTCGTAGAAAAACATTTCCCGCACAAGTCACATCTGACTTTTGCTAACGATTCCTCTATGGGCACAATTTACAATGACGCGTCTGATTCAGACATGGTGTTTCATAATACCAAATTCGGGGGGGGGGGGGCAATTGTTGTCAAACTGCACGAACAGCTCACTAGACGAGATGTCACGAAATGTCCGCGCAACATATAAAGGACCGGATGAATTAACTGATTAAGGGATTAATTATAATATAATTAAGCCTTCCGCGCCCGGTGATTTCATGCGGACTGGCTGTTTTTGCTTTGTTCGCAGAACTTTGTGATTTTGCTCCACTCGTGCAAAACAATCACGAGACCTGATGATGAGTATAACGTGTCATGCATCGTAAATTTATTTGTCTTAAGTGTCCGTATTTGTTTTGTTGGGGGGTGTCTCTCAACCTCGGTCAAACCATTCAACAGAAAAAAATGTATAGAATAGTACATGGTGGCAATCAGGCGAGCAATTTCCATTGATAATTCTTATACAAAACATCGCAAGAAAAGATAAATAATTATGCGTGCTCTCTATCCGCGAACATACTATAGGCTACATCCGAAGATCACATGTTCTGTTCTCTTAGTCGGGTAATTCATCCACTCGGTTATAGGGATGTGGCAGCGGGCTGTTGGTGTAACATAACACCTCCCCCAGACGCCGGGCAACATTTTCAACAGTTGGAAATGTCTTGCCCGACACAACCAAAGTTGGAAATTTCATTCTAAAAATTGGTTCAATTGTTTTGTAAATTGTTTTCAGGCAAAAACCTGCATATTTAGATAATTAAAATAATTTCGGCAAAATTTGTTAACTGAAATGATCACCAGATGAAACAATCCAAACTTGAACCTAACACGGGGTGCACATAGAAGTTCCTGAAAGGGAGTGTATTACGAAACTATAGATGATCACCCACAACAGGGACCCTCTAGTCACGTCCCTGCTAACTCATGATTTACACTGATTTAATGTTTCCATTCGTTGCCCAGTTCCGGGCCTATAATGTCGAATAAAACATAATAGCCTATACTATTAATATGACATTATATAGAACATAAAAACACAAACAAACATACACATTTCCACCCCCCCCTTGTACATGCACCCTCACCCTAAGGATGATCCATGTGCCGGCCTATCCGAATGATATTTGGAATATTTTCAAACAGAAACGGTCAAAATGTGAAGTATATAATCTGCATCTTGACATCCCAGCTCTAGTTTGTCGACATCTCATCGCATGATCGATCTGCAGCTTTGATACCAATCAATATGTTTATTCAGAATCACACATGTAACATGAGAATCATAAATGCGGTATACAAATTTCAAAATGATACCCGAAATTGTGGTGAGTACCCACACTTGGACGCATATATAGCATTTTTTCGAACCTTGCTGCAGGTCAGACAATATTATGGTTAATTAAACATATATTTTTCTATTGATACACGCATTATCTACCAACTATGACTGATAATTATGTTTCAAACGAACTCCCTAACGTCAAAAAGTGTCTACTATTTATGATAAAATCGGAAATGAGTAGGAATTTCTATTAAATTTATCAGGGTGAGAGCAAGCTATGTTCGCTATTCCATTGAGGGAACATTCCGTTTTGCGAAATTATGTTTTGAATAGTGGATATCACCATTTAACTGGGAGATATATAGCTTAATTCATCTGAGGAAGATACGTTCGTTTATCAAAACCGCATGGTCTGGTTTGATTTTGTTTAACCATGGTGTTGTAGTTTGGTAAGCTGACTACATGTGCTACATAGACACAATAAAGAGGCCCACCGACCTCCAGATGAGAAGGCACACACGTGTTCCACACATAGCACATTGTGATCATGTGTACGGATGTTTAGGGTTAACATAGAATCGTTACATTATTATCTGATGACTCTTAAAAAAGTCATAATTGCATAATTTGTATATATACGATATATGTATATTATAAGATTATTCGGTTTCATTGTCGCTTAACGGTCTACACGAGTGGGAACGAGTCATAAAGTCTGTAAAATAAACATGATTATAACAAATCGTTGATATAGCGGGTCGTCCTGCTTGTGTGGTCTATATACAAACTCCAAGCATGTTAATACCAAACGAATATCCGATTAGCTGCATGCATACGAACGACAGCATTCACGTGCAAGTGAGCAAGGCATCGCGTTACAATTCATTCACCTTTTTGAGATCGCAAATCTGAATGCTGAGATGGATGTTCAATTAATTTCAATTGAAATACATTCATAATAGATATGTACTCAATATTTCGAATATATTATGGATTCATATTTCATATGACATTCGCAGTCCAATTGATCAGTCTCAGCTGCACATAAAAACACTCGAAAACTCATAAAAACTCCTATAAAAAAAGTGATAGGCATATTTACTGCACAGATGGTCGGCGTTTGGTGACATCTCCATCAGTACCCAGCCGGTGACAGAGTCAGAAAGGAAGTACGACTGGTGCGCTCTGGTAGAGATTGAACTCCAGCATAATTCATAGCCACATCGGCCAAACATTTTTGAGCCAAATAAAAACACTCGAAAACTCATCAAAACTCTTAAGTGATGCGCATGATTTACTGCACAGATGATCGGCGTTTGGTGACATCTTCATCTGCGGCGTTAACATCTTTCTGGGCCGACAGTGGTCCATCCATATTGCGCGGATTTTGAGAACGACACTGATTTTCAAAATTCTGTTCAATCCTATAGTTCATTGACAGATTCAACTATATACCGGCATTTGTTTTGGCATGCAACGTGGAAGTCCAGGAATTATACTAGTGGGTGGATGTTCTCGAAAATTTGAGTGAGCAAAAGCAAAAACACTATTGAAAAAATTCGCCAAAAAATATTAAATGGTTTGATCTGGGAAAACTGATTGACAGCGGGTGGATAAATACTCCTGCTTCATGTGGACATACACATACATTGTTCGTTGTCTGTTTTACGATGAGAAACAAACATATCCCCATATCATATACGTGAAAATGACTTTCCCATGTTCTCGGGTTTGGCGATACCCTCGGGTTTGGCGATATCATGCACGTACACGGGGGTGATGTATATACTTCAAAATATATTTAACGCGAATGCCATTATATTTATATGTCTCTGCTACGATTTGAACCCTGGATGACAGCCCATGAAGAAACACACACGGCAATTTAATTTAGTTTAAAGCGCCTTCTACGTTTATGTGTGGCCAGTTTCATATAAATTTAATTGCCTTACTGGACACATTTTGTTGATTGTATCCAGTGTCAAGTTGTCAACGATGCATGGAGTGGGCGCACTATACACGATGACTGTTCAAGTGGGCTCTTTCTCGATGGCATTTATATTTGCGACATGCGCTCCTAATTTATTAATTATTTGTGGATTCTACTGCATCATCTAAATGAAATGGATATAGGTTATGCATTTATTCTTTAATTAAACACTGTTTGTCGTTTTATCCCAACCAGATCCATTTATTAATGTTCTGGGACAATAATAGTAACATGCAGTCTGCAGACTCCCCGTAATATGCAAAGGTTGTGACACGTACTTCATATATATAATCGCATATTAATACAATGGTCAATGTAATACTAGCTCGCGCCTACTCATTATATCTATCCAACGATATGCTATATATGGATGTGATATATAGTACTAGCTGGGGTACCCGGCGTTGGTCGGGTAAAGATAGATCATCTACTCTGGCTAACGCACGTAGAAATCATATTACACCAGTACAAAACCTTGGAACTTTTTGAAGTTTTGGCAGGGAACCTTATAAAGTCGAAAAATAATGCGGGGAATAGATGTCTTAGTTATTATCTGTTCGTTAATAATATACTTCGCTGTAGGCGAAGGTCCCAACTGGAAATTTCACGATTTAAGTGAATTTGTGGGCAATTGCTCTGCGTCGCTTACAATTATGGCAATTCACCTGGGTAATTAATTCAATGTTTATTGCGAAATCGGCTCACAAAATCACAGAAAAGCATGCAATTTTGAGTAGGCACATTCACCTAAAGTGAAATACATTATTTTTTACCAATTTGCCACAGAGTCTCTTTTTCCGGACAAAAACTCGTGGAAACATATTTTTAACACAGGAATGGAAACATCACACGCGGATGCATGGAAATCAAGAACAAATTCTGACCCAAGTTTTTCTCTCTTCAATAGAATACACACATAATTATGTATGTCCTATGTTTGGCGCCTATGCAAATTATATCCAGAAGACAAGACCATGTATCTCACAATTGGCAAATTGATAAGCCAAATAGGAATCAACAGAGAAATTTCATGTACGAACTGTGATTCTACAACGACCGACATTTTGTCTCATATATTCATTGATTGTACGGCCATGTTTTCGTTTAGAAATGAGATGGAATATTGTATTATGGATGCACTTGGGATTAATGCCTACATCAAATACGAATCGCTCTCAGGAGAAGCCAAATTAAGTGTGCTCCTTGGCAACTTATCAGAAATTGAGAGCGATATAATGATTGAAGATGACGACATTCCAATTATAATTTTCAAAAATGTTGTCAAAATGTGGCAAGCTTATTACCTATATGCTGGTATGACCGGTGTTACTTAATATAGTGCACACTTGACCTTCTTTTTATTCATACATATATTGCCCACTATAATATTGTCATCGAAATGAATATGTCACATATAATTATATATATATACCTCACTATACTTCACTTTAACTATATACGTGACACGTGATATCCAGGTTATAATATGTCTCCAATTCTCACACGAATTATATTATATTGAAAACGCACTTGCTTTATAAAACCATTCAAGTATACAAATAAATCGTGTAAGTTGCGTGTACACGTGTGCCTGTGCGTGTTGGTGCGTGCGTCCCATTCGGTTGGGATCAGCAGTAGGATGACAATCCAATGCTTCAGTATATCCTGCGCGTCCGGGTGCACGTGTGTGCGTTTGGCATACACCTATGTATGCCGTTGTGGCTGCGCCCCTATGTGTGCGTACCATACGGCAACGAAATGGCGTTCGGATGCATTACTACCGCGTGTAGTCATGCCGAACAGTACGTGACGGTACGTGTACGTAGGCGCGCAGACCCAACTCCATGCATAATGATATATATATATATATATATATATAGATATATATAGCTATATATATATATGTATATTTGTATATACTTTTGATTGTTCATATGCTTATGTATAAGCGTTTGTATCATGTTCTTTATTTGCCATTTGTTCATATATAATCTTCAGTAATGGAGGATAATTAAAGATATATATAAAGTTACCTCTATCGTTTTAAAGTTGACTATAGACGCTTTGTATTGTTCATTATTAGTGCCTTGTTAAGGCATTTGATGTCAACGCGCGGCACATATCCCACGACTCCCCTGTGTCAAATTACTTATATGTGTGGCAATTTTCACACATATTTTCTGAGCTGATAATAAATGCTCTCCATTGATAATCTATATTAATATAATTTATCAGTCCCCATTTCAGTCACATGAGGTCAAATGCGCCTATCCCATGATATTCCCCTCGTCAGGTGACCCATGTGTACCAATGTTCCTACACATCGTCTAAGCTGATAAGGAACACTCTTTATTGCTCACATGTTAGTCCCCGCTTAAAGACACGGTTGGCCTTGGCGGTGGGTATCCTGTGAAAATATCTCCACCCGTCAAAAACCGCCACAAACAGAAAGAACATCAAAATGTAGATAGACTTTGTCCGTATACAAATCAGATATATCGCATAAACAGTATGTTATGGTCATATGTTTGACAATTGTTATGTAAACAAAAGCGTAAAAAGTTACTTTTCTGGTGTTTGTTTATATTATGATGGTAAACATAAAGAGCGTTCTTTGTTGGTGAATACCTGATATGGAACTAATAAAGAGCGTTTATGCCATTTGTGTGTGATTAGCCAGTAGCATTGTGCTGTCTTCTGTAACACAATCAGGCTCTTGCTTATGTAAAACATAGTAGGTCTTTATGATAACATGCTGTTTACGCGATGGTCATGGTATATATGAACGGAACTGTATGCGTTTTAATGTTTTCCTGTTTACGGTGTTTGGAACAAATATGAATATTTTCGACAATTAAGGCCGCACGTGCCTTTAAGTCATCTGAGGTCAAAGACGCATATATCATGACACTCCCCTTGTTGTGCGACACCTGCTAAGCTAATAAGGAACATGCACTCTTCGTTGCTCACACATTGGGCCCCGTTTAAGTCACCTGATGTCAAATGCGCCTATCCAATGATTTGTCGCTGGTCAGGTGACCCTTGTGTATCGTCGTACATAGCGTCTAATCTGATAAGGAACGCTCTTTATTGCTCATATATGATCTACCATATATTTTGGGACTTCCGTATATATATATCCTTTATAGACCCGAAAACGGCTCGACCGATTAAGCCCAAACTTGCCACGAGAAGTGCCATCGCACCGCTTCTTAGCACGCCAACCACCCTTCGCCCTGCCATCATCGTTGGAATTGATGGGTTAATGATTAAGGAGATTTCGTATCTGCGGTGTCGTTGTCAAAGAGCGTTTATATACACGAGTATAAATACGGCTCAAGCGACCGTCTCGGAAACTGGGGATATTGAGACGAAATTTCCTACTTATGGCTTCCAAGCGACGGGGGAGATTTTCGTCGGGTCAGTTTGCCCGCCTGAGGTGACCTTGATCTTGTCGCGTTATTTTGTCCACCCAACATGACCCTGAAACGGGTACCAGCAAATGATAGCATGCTGTAGGCGTGCCTGTACGGGGTTACCTTGAAAAACAAAAAATTAATGGATCTACCAAAGCCATGGGACCAATCCCGCCAGTGGCGGGCTAATCTGCTAGTCTAATATATATTTTGGGACTTCTGTCTGTCTGTTTGTCTGTTAGCTATGGCTGGGGAAACTACCGGAGGGATTGAGCCCAAACTTCCTATCTATGGGTAAAATCCCAGATGGAATGTCATCGCACCGTTTCTGAGAACGTCAGAGCACTCATTCTCCAATCCCCCCGCCACCGCAATAGGTAATTCGTGGGTTAATCACGTGATAGTTAAAGAGCGTTCGTATCCGCAGTGTCGTTGATAAAGAGCGTGTGTGTGTCCAGACATGAGCGTGTTGTGTCTGTGTACAGAAATGAGCGTGTTGTTTTATTCTTTGTTCGTACTTAGGGGTACCTGGGAATGGGGGAGATTTTCATCGGGTCAGTTTTTCCACCCGATGTGACCTTCACCTTGAAACGGGTACCCACAAATGATCTAATATATATTTTGGGACTTCTGTCTGTGTGTTTGTCTGTTAGCTATGGCCGGGAAAACTGCTGGACGGATTTCGAGGAAATTTGATACCTACGGATAATTTTGTCCGGGGAGTGTTTTGGACGGGTCAAATCGTTACTCCGACCTGACATTGACCTTCAAAATGGACGAAGTCGGGTCACCTGCTAGTAATATATATTTTGACTAGTCAAATTAGTTATTAGTGCCCCTTTAATACATATGATGTCAACGGCGCCTATCAAATGACACTCCCGGGTCAATTGAGGCATAATTACACATTTTATTAGTATAGGTAAATAAATATTAATATAAGCTCGCTCTCTCTCGCCCTCTCTCTCTCTCCCTCTCTCGCGCTCTCTCTTGCTCTCTTGCTCTCTATCTCGTTCTCTCTCACTCTCTCTCTCTCTCTCTCTCTCTCTATATATATATATATATATATATAATATATAAATATATATATAAATATACATATCCCCGGATCAATTGACCCATTTGTACAAACGTTCAGCTCCGATGGTCCAGCCGGTTAGTCACCCAGATATCGCAGATATGCTTTATTCTCTCATCCAAATAAACACATGGAAATTACATGTAACTGATATTGAGAAACAGAGTTATATAGCCCGACAGACAAACAAACTAAACTGAGTTTTATTAGTCAACACATCTTATAGTTCACATTTTACACATTGTTTTCTCCGTTACTGTATACACATTACTGTTTCATATCATGCGGCCATGACTTGTGTACAGTGTACTGTTAATGTACGGTATACGTAAATGGTATGTGGTCACGTTTCGTGCAGAACAGTCCAAGTGGGGTTGTATATAAGCTGCATGGAGAAACTATCCCATTTACAGGAACACATATTATCGAATTTTAAAACGAGACCCGTTCATTTAAAGAATTTCAGGCCATATCAATATATATATATGGACTGCACCTTTGAAACAAATCTAATTAACAGAAGTTCTTGGTACCTGACAACGGTGAAACTTTAAATATTTTCCATGCCATACAAGTGAAGAAAATGAGTTTATAATATCCAATTGTTCGATGGTTCTTAAATATTGTATCACAACAATCGCTTTTACCAAATTTCACAATAAATTACTGACAGATTTTGAGAAAATCCATTTAGAGATACCAGGAAATGTTGGCCAAACGTGCATCTGACCCTTAATTTCCACTAATGGGGTACGAGGCCAAAGATTCAATTTTGACGCCATCTTTCTCTGCACTACAAACGACGACTAATAACTGATTGTAACTTGAATGGTGTAATTGAGGAAACACACGTGACTGAAATGAACAAGACTGTGATTGTACGATTGGCCGCAAGCTATTCTCGATCTTTATTTTGCGTTCCACTTTCGGATAATTGTTGGTGCGTTTAAATGGCCATTGTTATTTTTCGAGTGCATACCTTTGGTATATACCTCTCTATATAGCTCACATCCCCTCAGTTAAACCGAATATGTTATCAGATTTCACATCGGACAAAGTGTTCGGCGTGTTCTGGCTTGCTTCTTCGTTGAAACTCGTGCGCGGTAGAATGTTTCTAATGTCAGATAAAATTGTCGACATGGTAAATACGTTGTCTCCAGTTGTATGGTATATCGTGGCAACATGCTCAGGGGGACCAATACCACCCATGCTTCGCGACTTGTGCATGGTATTGGTCCCACCTCGCCTGGTACCACGCTACACCACACTCAGGTCTCCAAAAAAAAACAATTGACCCCACACCCAATAATACATAATCCTTTAGAAAGGTGGCCAATTTGGCCTGGCCTAATCTTTTATAATTTTTTAACACCCACAAACTGGTTCAAAATCACACAAAAATCATATTTGTTACATATACATATTTTATTACTCCTCAGTTTGATGTATCCCATGTAAAAATTGGTTCAGAAGATCTCCGGTTATGAGCACAGGTCTGACGCAAACCGGCTGCTTTTTTCATTTTTCGTTCGACATTATATGTCGGCTCCTGCTTTATCAAAGACTCGGTTTTTATATAGACTCGCCCATCAAAGACATTATTGATGGTAAATACCATATACGCTTTATCAAAGACTCGGTTTTTATATAGACTCGCCCATCAAAGACATTATTGATGGTAAATACCATATACGTTTATACGTATATTATACATCATTCGATGCGGAATTGTTTACAGACCCATCCAAACCAATCACGTCACATAACGGCCCACACCTCTCGTAATTATTGAAAAATTCAATTTCACAACCCGGAAGTATTGCAAAATTCTCGACATTCACTATTTTAGAATGATAACGCACAACATTAATTGTTACGTTTGATTGGCTGTTCTATTCTGCGGGGATTTCCCAATTATTTTTATCGGTCGCCATTTTCAATTTCCGTGTATGAGAATATAATACATCATGCTATTTGTCATATATACTGCATCTTGACTTTAGTACTAAACATGATAATTATGTTATGATAAAATGCAACGCTCTTTATCTGACAGTGGCATGACACTTACTAGTATGCCATTGTGTGGAATGGAAGGGTGCATGAACACACCCTTTGCCATACTTCATACATATGTTTGAGATAGTGTATATCGCTCTTTATATGAGAGTTGCATCTTGCATTATACTTACTAGTATATGTGGAATGGAATGTTGAACACGCTCTTTGTCAGACCGCATATATTTTCGCTCTTTATCTGCAAGTTGCATGTTGCTTACAAATATAATGTGGAATGGAAAGATGACCACCTCTTTGCACTGCAGCATCTATATTGTGTGTAACGCTGTTAAGCCGACAGTTGCATGGTTCTTACCAGTATTACGTGGAATGGAATGGTGAAAACATGGTCTTTGTCAGACTACAGTACTGGCATCTATTTTGAGAGAGTGTATCGCTCTTTAGCTAGTAGTTGCATGTTTTATGATCTGACCCATTATTGCGGAATACATGAATGGGTGAGTTTATTGGCTGTGTAATAAAATGTCATCAAACTTTTTGTTTTAAATAAACTTCTAAATTCGAGTTTATTGACTCTGCATGCATAAATCACAGGATTACGCGTGGAAGTTTATTCTTCAGAAAATTCAATATATACTAGATGAAAATTTCCAAGTTAATGGCTACCGTAAATTTCATAAATCTCGGAAATAACATCTAATTTTAATTTACTTTATGGGAAAAATAAACGCGACTTCTCGTGCAGTAACGGTTTTATGTGGTGCATGTCTGTTTCATGTGGTGCATGTCTGTGTGTTTGTCTGTTAGCTATGGCCGGGAAAACTGCTGGACGGATTTCGAGGAAATTTGATACCTACGTTGCACCACATGGATAGCATTTACGTACCAATTACGAGTCCCGTGTTAGTCCACATGTGCATAGGCGGAGATGGAAGATTGACAGGTATGCTGGCTTTAACTAAACAATAATTCAAGGAAAGACTGGACCAGATTCTATCAGCAGATGTCCTGACTTTAGATGGGGTGTCAATGTTGTGCCAAATCATTTGAAACACTTGAGCAGGGTTTTCGCCAAAAATAAGAGTTTGCTATTTGGTGGGCTGCAAGTGATATTTTGTGGAGACATGGCACAGTTACCTCCTGTACGAAAACATTGTACGATGATGACGGTAGATATTGTTTGGAGTCGCAGATTTTCGACAAAGTGTTCACGCATAATGTATTCTTGGCTGACATCGTTCGACATTCTGAGCCAGAATTGGTTGATTTTTTTCGCGATCAGTTTTGAGTGAGCCGTGATGACGTTCTATTAAAGCGGTCATCGTTGGAGTTTTTGAAGAAGTTAGAGCGACCTCTTGCCCTAGACGATCATTCAATTGTTAAATTGTTTGCTACTAATCAACTGTTTGTGTATAAGGCTTCTAATAAGCCAATGGCTGCGGACACACGTATCACAGTAGCGATGGCATAGTAGGTGTGACAATTAATTATGGTGCAATTTGGTGACAATTGGTCGTCATATTCCTGTGCCATAGCGAGACATGTCGCCCGCCGCACATTCACACAATGAGTCTTTTCAAAGCTCTATCAGCGTCGAGATCGACATCTCAATGATTTATCAAACCGAATGCCTTGTCGCTGTTGATCGTTACTCAACACGCAATGTTATATTTTTAATGCTAACACACAAGACAATTCTGGACGATCGGTCGTGCAATTTTATGTATCGTAGAGAATACAATGTGGCTAAACGTATTGAGTAGAGATCAACCTTGGTGAAACTCAATGGGTTAATTGGTCAGTCGACTCACTGTGCAAATATGCGGCGCGCGACACGACTCCCTATGGCACATACATTATGTTGACCAATCATCACACCTACTATGCCATCGCTACTGCGGTGCGTGTGTCCGCAGCCATTGATATGGAATATGTGTTGATCACAGTGGGTGTGACTAATTACCGCCCGGGACCGCCCGGGCGACCCCATGGACCCGTGGACACTATATCTCGACGTTATAACATAGCGACATACCCCACGAGGTCAACCTAGAAAATCTTACTCGCTCGCTCGACCCCGGCCGGTGTTATTAACCCCTCAAAATCCGACAAAATGGTATATAAACAAAAAGCACATTGGGACCGCCCGGGACCGCCCGGGTGGCCCCACGTGCCCGTGGACACAATAGCTCGACATTATAACGTAGCGACATACCACACGAGGTCAACCTAGAAAATGTTACTCGCTCGCTCGACCCCGGCCGGTGTTATTAACCCCTCAAAATCCGACAAAATGGTATATAAACAAAAAGAACATTGGGACCGCCCGGGTGGCCCCACGTGCCCGTGGACACAATATCTCGACATTATAACGTAGCGACATACCACACGAGGTCAACCTAGAAAATGTTACTCGCTCGCTCGACCCCGGCCGGTGTTATTAACCCCTCAAAATCCGACAAAATGGTATATAAACAAAAAGAACATTGGGACCGCCCGGGTGGCCCCACGTGCCCGTGGACACAATATCTCGACATTATAACATAGCGACATACCACACGAGGTCAACCTAGAAAATGTTACTCGCTCGCTCGACCCCGGCCGGTGTTATTAACCCCTCAAAATCCGACAAAATGGTATATAAACAAAAAGAACATTGGGACCGCCCGGGTGGCCCCACGTGCCCGTGGACACAATATCTCGACGTTATAACATAGCGACATACCCCACGAGGTCAACCTAGAAAATGTTACTCGCTCGCTCGACCCCGGCCGGTGTTGTTAACCCCTCAAAAT
Organism: Siphonodentalium dalli; assembly: GCA_032622095.1. Lineage (NCBI taxonomy): Eukaryota > Metazoa > Mollusca > Scaphopoda > Gadilida > Siphonodentaliidae > Siphonodentalium > Siphonodentalium dalli. The sequence goes on along the minus strand of CP136065.1, from coordinate 165,581,909 downwards.
CCGACAAAATGGTATATAAACAAAAAGAACATTGGGACCGCCCGGGTGGCCCCACGTGCCCGTGGACACAATATCTCGACGTTATAATGTAGCGACATACCCCACGAGGTCAACCTAGAAAATGTTACTCGCTCGCTCGACCGATGTTATTAACCCCTCAAATTCAGGTAAAATAGTGTATAAACAAAAGAACCTTGGAATCGCCCGGGACCGCCCGGGCGGCCCCATGGACCCGTGGACACTATATCTCGACGTTATAACATAGCGACATACCCCACGAGGTCAACCTAGAAAATATTACTCGTTCGCTCGACCCCGGCCGGTGTTATTAACCCCTCAAAATTCGACAAAATGGTATATAAACAAAAAGAACATTGGGACCGCCCGGGTGGCCCCACGTGCCCGTGGACACAATATCTCGACGTTATAACATAGCGACATACCCCACGAGGTCAACCTAGAAAATGTTACTCGCTCGCTCGACCCCGGCCGGTGTTATTAACCCCTCAAAATCCGACAAAATGGTATATAAACAAAAAGTACATTGGGATCGCCCGGGACTGCCCGGGTGGCCCCACGTGCCCGTGGACACAATATCTCGACGTTATGACGTAGCGACATACCACACGAGGTCAACCTAGAAAAAGTTACTCGCTCGTTCGACTCCGGCCGGTGTTATTAACCCCTCAAAATCCGATAAAATGGTATATAAACAAAAAGATCATTGGGACCTCCGGGACCGCCCGGGAGGCCCCATGGGCCCGTGGACACTATATCTCGACGTTATAACGTAGCGACATACCACACGAGGTCAACCTACAAAATGGTACTCGCTCGCTCGACATCGGCCGGCGTTATTAACCCCTCAAAATCCGATAAAAAATGGTATATAGACAAAAAGAACACTGGGACCGCCCGGGACCACCCGGGTTGCCCCACGTGCCCGTGGACACAATATCTCGACGTTATAACGTAGCGACATGCCACCTGAGGGCAACATAGAAAAATTTACTCGCTCGCTCGTCTCCGGCCTGTCATATTAACCCAACAAATGCCGATATTGGCTAAAAGAGTCTGGATGATTACGGGTGTCTTCCTGTGTTTTCAGACATATTATTTGGTGATTCGCGGTAGTGCAATACACCTGAGTGTTAAAACATTCAAGAAAATTGCGATATTTACGATCATGTAGTGCCGAATATTTATGGTGATACGGTATTTTGCGGGATTTTGTGTTGACGCGTCAGCGAGTCAATATCTGGAAGTCACTATCAGGTGGTATTGCACTACCATGCATCATCAAAATATGCTGTCCGAAATCAAAAGAAGACACCGAGCTGTCCGTGCCCTCTTAGCCAATATTGGATTTTTAGAGGTTAATAATACCGACCGGAGTCGAGTGAGCGAGTAAGATTTTCTAGGTTGACCTCGTGGGGTATGTCGCCACGTTATAACGTCGATGCATAGTGTCCACGGGCCCATGGGGCCGCCCGGCCGATCCCAATTTGTTTTGTTTAGATACCATTTTATCGGATTTTGAGGGGTTAATAACACCGGCCGGAGACGAGCTAGCGAGTAACATTTTCTAGGTTGACCTCGTGGGGTATGTCGCTAAGTTATAACGTCGAGATATTGTGTCCACGGGCACGTGTGGCCACCCGGGCGGTCCCGGGCGGTCCCAATGTTCTTTTTGTTTATATACCATTTTGTCGGATTTTGAGGGGTTAATAACACCGGCCGGGGTCGAGCGAGCGAGTAAGATTTTCTAGGTTGACCTCGTGGGGTATGTCGCTATGTTATAACGTCGAGATGTTGTGTCCACGGGCACGTGGGGCTGCCCGGGCGGTCCCGGGCGGTTCCAAGGTTCTTTTGTTTATACACTATTTTACCTGAATTTGAGGGGTTAATAACATCGGCCGTGGACACGTCAACGAGTCAATACATGGAATTAACACTCAGTTGTATTGCACTACCGAGAATCACCAAAATAATCTGTCTGAAAACACACGAAGACATCCGTAATCATCCAGACTCTTTTAGCCAATATCGGCATTTGTTGGGTTAATATGACCGGCCGGACACGAGCGAGCGAGTAAATATTTCTATGTTGACCTCAGGTGGCATGTCGCTACGTTATAACGTCGAGATATTGTGTCCACGGGCACGTGGGGCCACCCGGGTGGTCCCGGGCGGTCCCAATGTTCTTTTTGTCTATATACCATTTTATCGGATTTTGAGGGGTTAATAACGCCGGCCGGAGTCGAGCGAGCGAGTACCATTTTGTAGGTTGACCTCGTGGGGTATGTCGCTACGTTATAACGTTGAGATATAGTGTCCACGGGCCCATGGGGCCTCCCGGGCGGTCCCGGGAGGTCCAAATGTGCTTTTTGTTTATATACCATTTTATCGGATTTTGAGGGGTTAATAACACCGGCCGGAGTCGAGCGAGTAACATTTTCTAGGTTGACCTCAAGGGGTATGTCGCTACGTTATAACGTCGAGATATTGTGTCCACGGGCACGTGGGGCCACCCGGGCGGTCCCGGGCGGTCCCAATGTTCTTTTTGTTTATATACCATTTTGTCGGATTTTGAGGGGTTAATAAAACCGGCCGGGGTCGAGCGAACGAGTAACATTTTCTAGGTTGACCTCGTGGGGTATGTCGCTACGTTATAACGTCGAGATATTGTGTCCACGGGCACGTGGGGCCACCCGGGCGGTCCCGGGCGGTCCCAATGTTATTTTTGTTTATATACCATTTTGTCGGATTTTGAGGGGTTAATAACATCGGCCGGGGTCGAGCGAGCGAGTAACATTTTCTAGGTTGACCTCGTGGGGTATGTCGCTATGTTATAACGTCGAGATATTGTGTCCACGGGCACGTGTGGCCACCCGGGCGGTCCCGGGCGGTCCCAATGTGCTTTTTGTTTATATACCATTTTGTCGGGTTAATAACACCGGCCGGGGTCGAGCGAGCGAGTAACATTTTCTAGGTTGACCTCGTGGGGTATGTCGCTATGTTATAACGTCGAGATATAGTGTCCACGGGCCCATGGGGCCGCCCGGGCGGTCCCGGGCGGTTCCAAGGTTCTTTTGTTTATACACTATTTTACATGAATTTGAGGGGTTAATAACAGCGGCCGTGGGCGCGTCAACGAGTCAATACATGGAATTAACACTCAGGTGTATTGCACTACCGAGAATCACCAAAATAATCTGTCTGAAAACACACGAAGACACCAGTAATCACCCAGGATCTTTTAGCCAATATCGGCATTTGTGGGGTTAATATGACCGGCCGGAGACGAGCGAGCGAGTAAATTTTGCTATGTTGCCCTCAGGTGGCATGTCGCTACGTTATACCGTCGAAATATTGTGTCCACGGGCCCGTGGGGCCGCCCGGGCGGTCCCGGGCGGTCCCCGGGCGGTCCCGGGCGGTAATTAGTCACACCGATCACGGTTGGTCGACATATTTTCAAGGCGAAGATTTTGATGGATGATAATCATTAGTAATGAGGTCAAGAAAATCAAACTAAACATATTCGTGGCATTATATATTTGTGCACGTAGTATATTCTACTACTAAAATGCGGTGTTAGTTTCTTTATTCTCTTCTGGAATAACAAATGCGAAGTCACTATCGAGTTTATCCATTTAAATAATTATTCAAGAACCATGCGAGATGGAGTTAAGTGATGTGATAAAGTCAAAGGTCGTCGATAGGGAATATGCATTTCAAACAGCGATCGATCTGAGCCACAGCGAATTAGGGTAATTTCTTTTAATATGGGTTTTGAAGTGATCACAATAAATTAAATGAAAGTGTCAATGACACTTTAGCTCAATTTGGATAGGGGGTAATTTCACGTGTTACAGTCAATGGAGCGATTAGGAAAGTTAATCATCTAAGTAATACTAGATTTGAACATGAAGTGATATATATAAATTAAAATCCAATATGGCATCAGACGGTCATTAAAAACACATTTTAGTAAGGTTTGCGGCCGCTCTTTAAAAACACTTTTTAGTATGTGACTTGTGAGTTGCACCCCAAAAATCAGAGAAAAATAGAAGAAAAAAAACACAAGTCGCTCTCGTCTGTACAGACTCACACACATGCGGACGGGCGACGGACGCCAACCAATGGCAATAGCTCAAACTTGACTTCGTCACGTTGAGCTAAAAATGAATACGGCGAAATAAGATGAAGAAATTAATTGCACAAATGTGCGCATCATAGAAGATGAAGCGCAATTTGACTAGTAAATTGGCTGATCAAACAGTGGATAAAAGATCATTTATTTAAAACGAACTAAACTGACGGTTGGCATTGTGTGTGTTTTAATTATAGAGCTAAACGGAGTGTGTGTACTGAATGGATAGTCACACCCATGGCTCAACTGAAGAGTATTTATATTTAAGATTAATAAAAAACGTATAATATGTATGCCACAATTGCCAGTATATAGAAAGTAATTATGTAGGGTATATGGAACTGGTATGTGAATTAAGTATTGTATCAGTTGAACGTACACTAAGCTTTAGCAATTAACAATCAATCAATAGTTTATTTCTCATAAATCATACATCGTATGATATAAAGAAAATACATATATTTATAGACAGACCTACCCCTGGATCACATTAAACTAAACACTTATTGAATTATTACAAGCATTACATCGAGATCTGAAGGATGACGATCACGTGTACACAAGTATATGTAAATAACAACAACCTTGCAATTAATACTGAAAAAAAAAGAAGTAAATGCATGGTATTTCGAAAAAGAAAACTCTAAAATTTCCCTCGTTCAAGATTGGCAATCTTCCCATTGCACTTGTTGATGAGTACACATATTTAGGCATTAGCTTCTGTGCTAATGGGTCATTGAGAAAAGCACAAACTGAAGTAACCAACAAGGGCACGAAGGCACTCTATTCGCTTGTTAGGTCACTACAACAACACGATATATTCTCAATTAATTTGTGGATCAAACTGTATGATAAACTCATTAAACCCATTACACTATATGGTTGCGAAATATGGGCCTCTGATATCAACCTCAACAATATAGATACTGCGCCATGTGAATCGTCTCATCTCCAGGGCGTAAGGGCGACCTCCGGGTGAGCTCACACCGTCCTCGTGCCGCCCTTCGGGCGGGCACGCAAATCCTGTTCCTGCTCGTCTCATCTCAATTTTTGCAAACGAGCACTTGGAGTAAACAGGAGAGCATCAAATCACGCGGTACGTGCTGAGCTTGGTAGATACCCCGTTGTTTATGAAGCATTATCTCGTGCTACTAAATATGCGTTAAAAATATCGACTGCAGAAAAGCATTCCCTCGTTCATAAATCAGCCACAATGTCCGATGACCGCATAATCCCAAATAAGTGGTCCTTTAACTTTGACATTCCAAAAACTCACGGAAATTATTGATAAAACTGATCAGTATTTGAAGAAAATTCAACACACTATTTGTGATAGTTTCGAGGTTGACCATGTGTCGTGTTTCAGAAGAGATATATATAACGATGAAAAACCATCAGGTAAGAACAAATTGAGGGTGTATAGAGAAATAATAAGTGATTACCGATTGGAGCCATATTTGGACATAGTAAAAAATATCGAAGTAAGAAAGATCTTCAGCAAATTGCGGATTAGCAAAATTGAAAAAGGGCGCCATAAACAACCGAAGATTCCTGTAGACAAGAGAATATGCAGAAAGTGTGGATTGGAAACGGAAACCGAGGAACATTTTATTTTAAAATGTCCTATTTACAAAAGCATTCGTCTCCGTTTCTTTGACGAAATAAATAAAGTAAATCACAAGTTTATTAATATGACTGATGCCCAAAAATTCATTTTCATACTGCGAAATGACAAAACAGAAACGTGCAATATCATCTGTAACATGGTCCGTCTCTTTTTCCACAAAAGGTCTGAAACACCAGATTTTCAACAACAAACATGAAATTTTTTCCATTTTAATTCTGATTACAATTGTGTATACTTATTGTATCATATATATATTTATTGTTATTTATGTTGTGACATCGGCCCCGTGTGGGTGTAATTGTCAATAAACTTATCTTATCTTATCAATAAAGAATAACATAAAAAGGTAGGGGGTCGGTCCAAATATAAACAATAACGCGATGTTTCAAATGTCACGTGTCTCGTGCAAGGCGATCATCGCACAATGAACATGTATGGCTGATCGTAATTGTTTTACAGCAACTCCATGCACGTCATTGTGAAAACATGATGCAATTAGAGATCAAATTTGGGAATTGACGAGCAGTTTAATTCTTGGAATCAATAAATACAAATAAATAACGGAAAAACTAAAGTGCCATAATTCAGCCATCAGCAAAACAATTTTTTTTTATAGTAATGTACATGTATAATGATAATATGTGCAGATTTGTCTAATTACACGTCATAAAGGGGATTGTGCCTTTCTTGTTATATTTCAGACAAGAGCAATAAGGGACTCCCAAGGGAGTGGGTGATCTTTCGGCATGTGGGCCTGAATTCGGCTCATGGTGCCTCAAAAGACAATCCCTGGCCAGTGGGTGATAATTTCGGATTTCGGTTAGTAGCCGCAGTTTGTTCTGTTAAAAAATCGCCTTCATTAATATAATCAAAGCCCTGAATCTTCTGTGTTCTGACCGAATCTCACGATTTAGTAACTCAGAATTTTTTTTGATCAACTAAGATTAGATATATAGGCCTACTGGGTGTGTTTGTTTAGAGATTTAGTTGCAATACACCGGAACAAAATTACTTCTTCACGCTGCCTAGACTTCTCAATGTGCCGTTTAATAGACCGAGTTTTACAGCAAAACATTAAGGTTGGAGAGAGATGACGCATTTCAGCATTGAGAGCCATGGAAAAGTTTTCAAAAACTTATTCATCTGAGCTTCAAATGCACCGGAAAAAAATTACTTCTTCACGCTGTCAAGACTTCTCATTGTGCGGTTTAATAGACCGAGTTTTATAGTGTACGTTAAGGTTGGACAGATATGACGCATTTCAGTATTTAGAGCCATGCCCAACTTAATATTTAACAAATAATCACACACTCTCTATATTCACACAATTAGCATCCGCAATAATCTGTACACATCGCCACACGGTCTACGCGTTTATGACGTTCATCAACCAAGAACTGCGTCACTTCTAGCCGATCGTGCATGTGCACGCGTTCGCTGCATGTTGTTATTGGGGGGACTACGTTGGAACAATATGTCACTTCCAATTCTTTTTAGTTTTGAAAACTTGTTAATGTATTAATGTTTTTTTAAATTGTACTGGTATACATACGATTATAAGAGATGACTTGAAGATTGATTTTGGTGTCATTGGTTTTGACCGGCAGAGTATAATTAAACAAAGTTCGTGTAAATCCCTTCGGATTCACCACTTTGTTTAAATGCTCTAGCTGTCGGTCAAAGTCCAATGATACCAATCGATCTTCAAGTCATTCCTTGAAAATGCAGAGCAGTTAACTGGTGTATACATATACTGACAGAACTATAGCAACCGCGCTTCTTTCAAAGCGACATGCACGTTCTGGTTTTAAAGAAAATATTTCATCGCCTTATATTTAAACGTCGTAAAGGTATATATATTCGGTTTTGGGGGAAATCGAATTTACACTAGAAAACACCACCCCAAACTCTCAGATCAAACAGACAGGTTCACTGCATCGCTATATAATTATATGACGGGAATTACCCCCATACTTCATTGATCTGTTTGTTTATCTGGGGCATGTTTGACCGGTATACGGCTTCAGCTTCTGTCAACGCATGCAACTCTGGCTCAACGTGAGCAATGTCACTGTTTTGTCGTATCGTGATGCGAAATTTTGCTTTGACTTTCTTGCTTACCTACGAATGGAACTATATTTTTTCTTGAACATGTGTTTACTTCCTCTTTGGTTGTGATAAGGAAATCAATTTTAATTTTGTTTAACCCCTGCCTTTTCGAGATCGTTTTTACTTGCTAAACTGTGATTACGTGATCAAATGGTTCTCAAATTCGTCGGACTCGGTTAATACATTTCATATAGAATTGCGACTCATTAGAGATCCTCTATATCCTCTATATCTTGAAGGAAAATTCAACAAAATAGCTCTGCCAATTTTACGCGATTACTCGCGCCTATATATATAGGTCGGGCCTGGTCGGCTAAGGATGACATTATAGATTCTCAAGTGTGTACGTTTCTTTATCTTCAGATCTTAGTTACAATTTATAAACAACAGCCAAATTAATACAAATAAGTTTTTCTGTCTCTCTTGAAAAATGACCGGATTTGACTTTCAGTCCACGGATTGACTATATATAATCGCCGATTTTTGTTTCCAACCAAAAAAAATAAAAAATTTAAACTAATGAGTGTGTATATAAATATTTTAGTTTCCCAAATCTGTGATTTAATTAAAGTTATGATTAATGTAGTTTTTAGTAATATTTTTTTCTGTTAAAAAGAAGTCACCCAATTCCCGCTCTTCCGATGTATGAATCATCTCCATTTGAAATCTATAATTATAGCATTCTGAACTCCTCGACCTTTGCCCATATACGGCTTCGGATTTAATTTTGTTTTGTAATTCGCTCACTTAATTTCAGATGAACAGACCACGGTGACTGATATAGCTAGAATGCGTGTACTCACGTCACAATAGCTAATTGACGAATTAATGCAATGATTAAAATTTCGATGGTGTTTGTCGGCCGTCATATTCAGGTCGCGCTCTGTCATGTTGTACCCACTTACCGGACTATTTACATTACTTCAGGGCATATGGGAAGCAGTGAATATACAGGTGACAAAATATAAACCAAGTGTCAATTATAAATGTAATGTATAATGGAAAATTTCAAAAAGTTTCAGTTTATGTTATATCTCCACAGTCACTGATCATGAAAAAGCATAAACCTTACCACAACATTATTTTATGAGTGTTTTGAACTCTGAAGTTCCTCTAAAATCCGAAGATATACAACACAAAAGTCCTAAGTCAAGTCAACAGGAAATGGAGCATCAAATCTGAAAGTAAACACCACTGGCAGGGTTCGCGCTGCCACTTGCCACATTTGCCAACGCAAATATAATTAACATTTGGCAAAAAATATTTTCATTTGGCAAGTCACTTTTCAAGTCAACTGCCATTAACTCCAATCTTCAAAGCAGGTCGAGCACGATATATATTTCGCGAGAAGTAATGAGAACATGTTGAAAATGGGCATCAAACATTTGTTCAGATTGACTAAATTTCTGCTGACTGGAACTACATCAGCAATGATTAAAACATTTGTATGGAAGCCAAACTCTTCATTTGCATGTAATCTTTCCATAGGTATGGATGTGTTTTTATCATGGCTTTTTATACGCCCTTTTGAAAAAAAGGCCGTATTATAGTATTGGTCCGTCCGTCCGGGCGTCCGGGCGTCCGGGCGGGCGTCAGGGCGGGCGTCCGGGCGTCCGTTAACCTGTTGTCCGGATGATAACTTTAGTTAGAGTGAACCAAATTTAATAAAATTTGGTATGTGGGTTTATTACCCGAAAAGTAAGTTCAAGTTCGAATTTGGGTTCCGCCCGCCAATTTTCACCGGAGTTATGCCCCTTATTTGACGTTTTTTGACTTAGAAAATCCTTGAAATTTGTTGTCCGGATGATAACTTTAGTATAGTTTATCGGAATGAATCCAAATTTGGTATATTACTTTCTCCCACCAAAACACAGGTCGAGTTAGAACTTGGGTTCTGTCCGACCATTTTTGGCAGAGTTATGCCCCTTTTTCGACTCAGAAAATTCAGTTTTTCTTATGTTTTTTGGTTTCCGGATGATAACTCGATTTTGGAATGTTTATACGCAAAACCCGTTTTTTTATGGATTACATATATCGAAATACAGCTCAAGTCCGAATTTTGTTTTAATCCGATAATTTTTGCGAGAGTTATGGCCCCTTTTTTACGTAATTTGACTTAGAAAATCCCTGAAATTATTTGTTGTCCGGATGATAACTTTAGTTAGAGTGAACCGATTTCAATCAAATTTGGGTTCCATACGCCAATTTTCACCGGAGTTATGCCCCTTATTTGACGTAATTTTACTTAGAAAATCCCTGAAATTTGTATAACTTTACTAGAGCTTATCGGATTCAATGATAATTTGGTATATTACTTTCTCCCACCAAAACACAGGTCAAGTTCAAATTTGAGTTCCGTCCGCCAATTTTTACCAGTTTCCGCCGACCCAAGAGAGGGCGTATATTGCACGCACAGCGTAGCTCTTGTTTTCGATTTCCATCTTCGAATTATAAGTTTACAAGGCCATAGCAGAGACCACATCAACACATTGTTCGTGCAGCTACTCTGTGCATGTTATGATAATACATATCTCACTTAAATCTTATAAAATCATGCTTTGCAAGCAATTGTTTACATTTGCGGTCCATGTGGTAAATTGGGGTTATAATAATTCTAAACCCAAATCGGTGCACTGTCGTCAATAATCGTTCAAATTGAAAAATGAAATCAATCGTCACCCGGATCGGAGAAGCAAACTATTTCTGGTGACATAATTATATGTGACTATTTCACATTTAGGAATACATTTTATGCTTGGTCGCGGTTGATTAAGTCTTTTAACCTTTTCATGGCGGGAGCTGCGCTGGCGCAACATTAAAAGACCATGTGCCAATGCATATATGAGAAAATGCATTGGCCTAACAATTTTTTATATTGTTTTTATAAATTGTTCTTACATTCTTTACCCTTTGAACCCTGGCTCCCTACAACGATCGACACCATGCCCCTGGGCTCTGTGTTAATTTATTGTAGACTGTGTTTAGGCGCAATGTATTGGTTATGATAAAGCAGTGTCACATGTCACATGTATGTTCCCCATGGACCACTGAGTATTTTACGATCGGGATACATTGTCACACGATCAGTCCCTGGCAACGGTTGCTATGCAACTACCCGGAATTGAAATTAAAATGCAATTATAGCTTTTATCGACGTATTTCAGCACTAGTAAATGGTGTTTTCGATGCCGCCAATACCCCATTGTGAAATTTGATATATATCTGGTCAGATGAGTGAACCTAACTTTTGTTTAAGGGTAAGAACGGTTTTCTAAGCTAATACACCAAATGATCCAATGACACCATTGCACTGAGCATTCAATTGTATTATGCCCCATATTTGACATTTCCTAGGCGCAGGTGTTGGTTATGTTTAAGTGGTGCCACGGGTCTGAAACTTTACAGGTATGTTCCACATGTACCACTGAGTATTATAAATATAATAAATTTAAGTAATCAAGGAGTGAACTGTCCACACTTATTGAAGTTGGTACATTCTTATGTCCCAGATTATGAACGGCAACATCCGTATAAATGCAACTTTACCAAAGCTAACGAAATGATAAGTATAACATAGCTGAAATTCCACATGTAGCGATGCTAATAACATTTGAACATTTTGCCTTAAAATACCTGTATATGATTGATTCTTACGAGATAATTGCATGTTATTTATAGGAACATTTCGGTAGCGTCGCTACATGTGGATCTATATATACATGGAGGATTTACTTCTCACATAGTTAGATTTGGAACAGATGCATTGTAAACACATATATAGAGGATCTCTATGAGTCTCAATTATAAAGCTCGGCTCGAATCGAATTTAGTACAATCGGTTAATAAATTTCGAAAAGAATTGTGACGAATTTGAGATCCATTTTTATCTCATGGTCACATTTTAGCAAGGAAAAACGCCCTCGAAACGGCTGGGGTTAAACAAAATTAATAATGATTTCCTTATCACAACCATTTGAAGAGGAAGTAAAGACAACTTCAAGAAAAAAATACAGTTTCATTTTAAATGTGTCTTTTCGTGTTGACACAATTGTCCAACCACCTTTATCACCCATTTTTATCTCACAGTCAACATTAAATAACTCAACACAAATCGAATATCATAATTGTATTCTAACTAGCTGATGTGCCCGACTTCGTCCGGACTATTTAAGGATTTCTTTGTGATCGCCTCCGTCTGGGCAGAAATACAGCGTCTGGACAAACTATTGTTCGATCGGTCCAGAAACATGCCTATATGAGCGTATATGAGCGAGATCAAGGTCAAGACACGGTCGCACGCGAAACTGGACCCATATTGTTCCCGGAATCAAAGTAGACCCACATACCAAATTTGAGTCGGATCGGTCGAGGTCCAGAATCATGCCTATATGAGCGTATATGGGCGAGGTCAAGGTAAAGGTCAACGACACGGTCGCACGTGAAATTGGACCTGCCCATATTGTTCCCGGGATCAAAGTATGCCTACATACCATATTTGAGTCGGATCGGTCGATCAGTTTTCGAGTCTATAACACATAGACAGACAGAGTTCCAAAAATATATAATAGACAAGAAAACCATATTCAGAAATGGTAACGCCGTCAAGGTCATATTATTAAAGTGGTGATTGTTAGAAATCTGTATATAGGTAATGCCTATGTAGTTGGTTATATGTGATATTTTTTTTCTAATTTAATTTGAAATAGTGGCCTGAATAGCGCATGAAATAGCATGCATAATAATAATCTTCCTGACATGGTTCAAGTACGCAAACACCGAGCACGATCCTAATCCCATTTAGTATCCAATTACGCAAATACCGGGTATGTTTTAATCACACTTAGTCCATCACCTCCTGCGACAGGGTCAGATATACTTGCCAATATACACCCTAGGAGGGCGTAATGCTGATCTAAGAATGGCCTCGGGTAATGCACTCCTGATATGACCTCTCATAAGGATTAATTAAAATACATGTATGGTTCCATGAGGGTAAATTAAAATATGGTCACACCCAGAGAGCGTTAATTGAAATATGGTCCGATGAGAATAAATTAAAATATGGTGACATCAGGGTTAAATAAAATATGGTCCCATGAGGGTTAAATAAAATATGGTCCCATGAGGGTTAATTAATATATGGTCCAATTATAAAGAGGGTTAATAAAAAATATGGTCCCATGATGGTTAGTTAAAATTATACCTTGATTGTTAATTAAAATATGGTCCCATGAGGGCTAATAAAAATATGGACCCATGGGGGTTAATTGAAATATGGTCCCATTAAGGTCAATTAAAATATGGTAACGTGACTTAATTAAAGAATAAATATATGGTCCCATTATGCGGGTTAATTACAATTAAAGTATGGTGTCACCAGTGTTGATTAAACTACGGTCCCACCGGGGTGAAATACAATATAGTCCCATGAGGGTCAATTAAAATATGGTCCAATGAGGACTAATTATAATATTCCCCCTCCCCCATGAAGATAAATTAAAACATGGCCACAAGAAGGGGGGTAATTTCTGAACATTCTTCAGTTCATATAGCATTCTGATATATCCTCGGTACACATACATAAAAATCATGTTTAGAGTTAGGCCACATTGTATGTTAAACTTAACAACCAATGTGAAGGGTTATAGTGTTGGAACTTTTCTTAATAACATCTCTATTCATAGCTGCGATATATTCCGCATACAAAGATATGAAAAGTCAATATTTACAAACAGCACGAAGGAGTAACGTGGGAATTGGTTAATAATTACCATCCCAATTCATTTAAAATATAACATGCCGATATTTGTTGCGTATAACTAAATGGAAAAGTTCACTACACGGTAATAAATAACATGTTAAACACCGATATAGACAAACAGCTCATAGGATTCATGTTCGAATTAAATTTCTTATACAATCGTGCAGTGTAATAGTATATAGCATTCCGATGTGTGTCATGTGAAAATAAACGAATGATGTTCAAATAACAATGCAACAAAGCAGGTTAAAGAACAATAGAAACACATAACTAATGGTTAACGTGCGAATTTCCGTTAGAATTAATCTTATTCTAATTAATAATTAAATAATTAATTTCTTAGAATGCGAATAACAAACCATGTGTCAATCAAGCATGTCTCTGTAGACGCCCGCGGCATGAAAAAGCGGCTGATAAAACATCCACCGGGCGTAATAAACAGTACTTTGAGTATAATTCACTAAATGTAACATACACTTACGTCGGAACAAAAAAGTCCATTGATTTGAGCCGTCAACATACTCCTAACAATAACAATCAACACTAATTAACGAACCGGTGGCTGACTCGGCTGTATCCGACTACAACTCTTAGTGGGCTGCGGAACGAAAACTGTCGATAAAAATTGAAATATAAGACATACAAATTATCTTTTTCATTTCTTCTATTTGTAATTGGCATAGCTTATCACAAACCAAAAAACAACATATTGTAAACGACAATAAGGGCGCGTACACATGGCGGGCAAGAACATATCAGGTATGCCCCATGTGACTTACTTGACCAATGAAATAAATAATACCGGAAAATATCCGACGAAGGCAGCGCGCTGATATTTTATCGCCAGTTGGTGATATGTGTTCACCTTGATTGGTGGCCATCGGTATCCATTAACTAATCTCTATAAGTTCAAAGTTCAAATGTTTATTTCTCAAGTAAATCATGTTACATGATATTATGAGAAGATAATACATAATTATACAATAAAATACATGGTGTGCAACAGTGGAAAAGGGTTTTTCAGTGTGGGGGGGGGGGGCTATTAAATATTTATATTATATTATAGGGCATCACACTGTTGTTTGAGGACACGCATCACTAAATCGCGCTATCTCCTCGAAACTGTTGGATATATCGTGACGATGATGATGATTTAACATCATAATTCGCATGAACATCGAGAAGTACAGAGAAAGAGTGCAGATATCATGCATTATTCGTAATTAACACTTGCGTTTTGTATAAATGTGGAGAGTTTAATCAATATAATCTTGTTTTTGGAGTTAAACAATTTAGTAAAATTAACTAAATTCAGATAATTTCGAAAGAATTTGGGAATATATTTTTTTCTCAGATAATCAAGCGAAGAGCATTGTAAAATACAATGATATTCATCTCCTGTATTACATCTCGTACATACTCTATCTTTCCGATTGGTATCATTCCATGATCCAGTTTCAATGGGAAGTCTGTGATTGGACATTCGAAATCTAGTAAGGATAATTGCATCCTTGCGATTCAAAATTTTCAGATAGTCTTCAAGGCCAAATATTGTTTTCAATTTTTTGTATGTGGTACATTTACTTGATTGTTCCATATTAATTTTCCATTGCAGTACGTATTGGTCCTTCAGTGTTTGTTGGACAATATTATTCATATTTACAACATCAATGGTAATATTATCCTGGTCCCACCATAGAGATGGTAGCCCCGATTCAATTAGAATTTTATGGATATATGATAGCCATGGATGCTTATATTCACCATTTCTATACCATTTTAACAGAAGGGAGTACGTCATCCTACTCATTCTGCTATCATTACAATTAACTAATTTTGCCCAGTATGATACCATTCGACATTTTACATCCAGCTCTAATGGGAACATTCCTGTCTCGCCATATACCATTAGCGATGTTGTACTTGTTTTTACATTTAGGATAAATTTAAAAAAATTTAATTGTAATTTTTCTAGGGATTCTAGACATCCATAACCCCATGTTTCTGTGCCATATAGTAGGATAGGTTTGACAGTTTTATTGAACATGTCTAACTGACATTCGATGGCAAGGACAATTGGGGAATTTTATGGATAAGACCATACATAGATCGGGTAGCTTTTGTAATCAGGTCATTTTTTTGCTTTGGAAAACGTGTTTAATTTAGTAAAAATAATTCCAAGATATTTGTAATGAGTGACATATTCAATATGTGTTCCATTAATGTATAACTTACGTCTTGTGGTACGCCCTTTTCCGAATACCATAATCTTTGTTTTCGACGTATTGACATTTAATTTACAAAATGAACAATAGTCGTCAAAAATGCTCAAATATTTTTTCATATCATTTGTACTTTCTGCAAATATTACAGTATCATCAGCATAAAGCATTAAATAAAGTTTTACATACGTTTTAAGTTCATCAGTAATTATCGTTTGCAATCGGTGTAGGCCTGGGACATTATTAGTTTCAAAGATATATTATAAGGGACACGCTGGAACCGTTCACGCACTCGAGTTATGATCCGTCAATATTATCGCCTGTTTCAATAATTAACTTCGTAATTCCATTTTGGATTGTTTGACATAATCGCTGAGCTATTATATGGATATGTGTGGGGACGTATATCTTTTGAGGGTTTCCGCTGACGGAGGATGTCCATGGATTTTCAACTGCACCCCCTCTTGAACCGGGCCAAAGACCCAAGATCACATAATTTAATTTGCGCACCTCCCATCGTCTTTGAATTTCCCATCTGGTACCTCACATGCCTTGAATTTTGACTGGACACCGGGGAGGGAGGGGCCTAGAAGAAATTCCAAACCAATATTTTGACCAAAGTAGAAAGAAATGCAAATGTTGGTCTAAAACCACTAATTCCACATACACTAATGGTTGAAAAATCAGACTACCAGAACAATTTCAAAATATTGTTGGTGTGAAATTTCCAACTAATATTGTTTCCAACTGGTGAAAACTTTGACCATAGTTGGCGGGGGTCTCATGTCCCCACATGCACCCATGTAATTTCGGTAACGTATAATATACACCACAGCCCCATGAACCAAGCAACATTCTCTTGAAAACTTCATATGGGGTCTCAATAGGGGTGGGGTCATCCGATTTGCCACAAAACCATAATAACTTTTGTCACCCCACATATGCATGCACTATGAAATTATAACATTTCCAAATTTCCAAATAACGTGACCACTTTCTCGTTATGCAGACGGTCTTTATGCATGAGATCAGCAACGTTGCTACAGGTCGACGGGTGCCTCACCACACCGACTTCGGTAATACATGTCAACAGTTGGAAATTTCACAAAGCTATGAATTGCCAAAATGGACTATAGGTTATTTACCGGACGCAATTCACTTGAACAAGCACGACCAATACTGTTCTGATTGAGCTCAATCAACGCCGTCTAAACCGCCGCGTTCTCACGTGCGTAATCTTTGCAGCAAGAAAATATCAGTGTGTAATTTTACCTGATATTTTCTTGCAGATATTTTCTTGCAGCTTCATGTGTACGCGCCCTAAATGAAATTGAAAATCCCAACTAGACCTTTTACCGGCCTCGGCCTCGGGGTCGCACTTCAACTTTTAATGAGTCCCAAAACTCCCAATTTCTATAAATAAAACGTTCATGCGCCCATTGAATACCAAGAAACAGTATAGCTGATAATACACCCGGAGGGCGATACTATAGCTGATGTGCCCGACTTCGTCCGTGTTATTTAAAGATTTCTTTGTGATCGCCTCCGTCTGGGCAGAATTAAAAATCGCTTCAGAAACATGCCTATATGTGAGCGTAAAGAGCGATGTAAAGGTCAAGGTCAAAAGCACGGTTGCAAGTGAAATTGGACCCGCCCATATTGTTCCAGGGGTCAAAGTAGGCCTACATACCAAATTTGAGTCTGATCGGTCGAGGTCCAGAAACATGCCTACACGAGAGAACAGTTTTCGAGACTATAACACACATACACACACAGACAGACAGACAGACAGATAGACAGACAGAAGTTCCAAAATATTATAATATATTAACATTATAATAAAGTTCCGGCATTGACATCGACATCATTGCGCTAAGCTCTTACGTCACTGTACGTGCCAATAATACACAATGTGTCTTACTTAAACAAATATGAGGCCGGATTTAGGGGCTAATTATGTGATAACAGAATTTTTGCGTCCGTTTTCAGGCACATTATAGCCTTCTGTATCGAAACGCCTGCAATAAAATGCCAGGCAAATTTGCGAGTACACGTGTACGTACCCTTCTTACTAGACATTATATGCATTACACATTTTTAAGTACTTTCCCAGTATGATACACATGCGCACCATAAAACACAACGATGCACAGCCAGTACGTGGATTGTTAGGTCACCCGATTAATATTTGTGAAACAGAATATTCAGATATTGCTTTTATATTCTGCCTAGGCGTGTGCACAATTGACTCATTGAGGATTCTCGTTAAATGTACGTCAGCAGGTATATAATCTAACATCTTTTGAGATACAGTCTGGTCGCGGAGACTCGATTTTGAGGTGAACCTAGAACAAATTGTTAATAAGCTCATTTTAGTGTCATTTTATCAGGCAGAATCTGGGGAACAACATATCCAAAATCTGCTAAAACACACTTTGAGGAAAACTTCCTACAGCTCTTTTAAATATTGTTCTAGTTATGACTTTTTGTATCCCTTATTAGTCAAGTCAATCTGATGGAAAGAAACACCTAACCGCGAACAAATTGCTATGCAATGTCTTTTGGTGTGTCTATACCCATATACTAACATATCCAAAATACCCATAAAACCCAAGATGGGAAAGTCGTCATTTTTGAGTCAAAAGACAGGAATATGTAAAACAAAAATTGTGAAAATTGGAATTTTGTAGTTGAGACTCGGATTGTAAGGTGAACCTAGAACAAATTGATAACAGGCTGTTTTTATGTCATTTTGTCGGGTAGAATCTGGAGAACAATATCTCCAAAATCCTCTTTGGGGAAAACTTTGAAATAGGGTTTTATTTATGTTTTTGTTTGTTTTGCAGTTCCGTATTCGTGCAGTCAAACTGATAGAGAGAAAAGAAACACCCGACTGTAAACAAATCGCTATGCAATGACTTTTGGTGTTTAAAAAAAAAATGTGACTATACCCATATAAAAAATCCCCATGAAATGAATTCCAGGAGAGGAAAAATCGTCATTTGTGGGTCAAAAGACAGGAATATGTAAAAAAAATGGTGAAATTTGGAATTTTGTTAACAAAACAAATCTGCCGACCACAAACTCTCAGTCGAGTTCCCTAACTGACCAAATAATAACATACCCCTAATGTCCATGCGTTTGTTAACAAAACAAATCTGCCGACCACAAACTCTCAGTCGAGTTCCCTGATTGATAAATGTGACCAAATAATAACATATCCCAAGTTCCATGTGTTTCATTTGAGTAAACAATGAAGTAAACATGTAAGAAAATGATGAAAATTGGAATTTTAGTCCGGAAACCAGGTCGACCAACGTGCATCCGTCGACATAATCAGAAAATGCTGTCCCCAAAACCGAAGGATATAAATAAACCATAGCATTATATTAATTATTTGTATTTTGCATGTATAATATATCTGTGGAATGTTCGGAGGAGATGAGTTCATAGGTCGTTCATGATTGAGGTTCAAAATGAGATGAAATGGAATAAAATTGTAGGAAATGGGAGATGGTAATTATTTTTTCATTTTTTTTTTGGAATCGAAAGTATGCAATGCATATAGCAAGCTATGACGAAGTTCTTGAAAGTTTCCCTGGTAATCTGGTATATACACGAAAATACGTTTACACGTGTACTGGGAAGTTTGTAAATATGCCTAGTAATTTTGTGCAGACACATTGTCATAGAAAACCTAATGGTCCCAGAACATGAACGGCAACATGCGTATACAAAAATGCATCTTTACAAAAGTTAACGACATGTATAATGTGACGGTGTTATTAACATTTACCTTCAAATAGCTGTGTGATTGATTCTTGCAATATAATTGCACGATGTTTACAGGCAAATTGCGGTAGCATCGTTAAAGTTGGTGGAATTGTTTTTACCTCTCACGTATAGTTATATAGCTGTGATATGCATATTCATTTTATGAAAAAAAATTCGATCGTTTTCTGAAACATTATTAGACACCTTTTGCATAATGAACGACAACGGATAATTATTACGAATAGGGTACTACGTCACTAGAATTTGTGTTCTTTCTATTCGTTGTCGTTTTTCCCTATCCGGTGTTACGATTACGTTTTTGGATTTTCAGCAAAACTCAAAAATACACAAAGTATTTTATTTCGCGATCGTTTCTCAGCTCCTCAATGTGGGAGATGACTTTGAGATTATGTCATTAAATTGTGATCGCCATGTGGTCTTAATTTTGATCTATAGTGGCAATCAAATTATTCGTCGTCGTTAAACACTAGAATCTTGTGAAACACATCGCGCTAAGCTATGACCTGATAAAAGCATAATTAAGTACAGAATAACCACGACACGTAGACCCGTAATCCCTTTACTGCGATGACAAGCACGATTGTCTCACAAACGGACTCGTTGCCGTCAATAATGCGAAAAGGTTTTATGGACCGTCCGAAAAAAATACGACAACAAATAGCCATTCGTAATAATTATCTGTCGTAGTTCAAAATGCTTGTCTGATATTATTGCTTTCTGGGATTAAATACGACAAGTGATTTTTTGGGCTGACTTTTTGTTCAGTGCCATCCGCCTCCCCCCAAGCCTACCCAACAGAGAGAGAGAGAGAGAGAGAGAGAGAGAGAGAGAGAGAGAGAGAGAGAGAGAGAGAGAGAGAGAGAGAGAGAGAGAGAGAGAGAGTGTTGGGGGTGGGATAACCCCGGGATTCTCGAAAGGGTCCTTTCCCTATCCCCTCATTAGCAGGAGACCGGCAAAGATTCCAGCGAAGTACTGCGCACTCCATTATGCCAACAAAGCCGACCCGACAACCAAAATCTGAGATCAAAGCGGGAGCAGACAATGGCTGTCGAGTCATCCAGGCTAATCCGCGGCATACACCACAGCCGAGTAGACACTGTGGTCCAGCGTTAAACAAGAAAACCATAGTCAGAAATGGTAACGCCACCAAGATTATAGTATTACATATAAATAGAAATTATAAAAAATACATAAAATATTTTGATAACAATTGCGTTTAAACAAGTAATCCTTCAAATTATTACTAACAAAGCAAGTAAACGACTGTGGGGTCACTCAACAGATTATAAAGACTTGGACTTTAAATTTAAATGAAAGATAAAATTTAGCAAGTAGTAAAAGTTAATTTTCTCATTTAATTTTTTTTTTTGGTTAAATAAAGCAATAATTTAATGTAACATTTGTTTTTTTTTAAAATGATTGACCGTGGCTCTTCCAATAATTGCGCGACTGACCTGGTCAATTGTTCTTAAGAATTTGTTTTGAGAATTACTATGGAGGGAAATAGTTATGGCTGTGGCTTCGCAAGTAATTAACTTGGTGACGTGATGTTAACAAATCTGAACTCCAGTAAACCAAGGACGCTCCATACCAAATATAAGGTAAATTAATAATTCTTTAGAAGTTGTTTTAAGATTTACTATGGAGGGAAAGAATTGTGGTGCTGGTTTCGCAACTATTTGACCTCATTGTAACAAATATAAATATTAGTCACTCAGGCAATAATTGAAATAATCGGTTTCCCTCCAATAAACATCCATATATTCAATATACATGTTTTGGAGCAGAATTAGGCAGTCCATATTGGACGCCATCATGGAATTTATTTTGTTTTGTTTTAATTTTCACACATATTTATTAGTTATGTGGATGGAGTTCTCATTAAACCTCACATCCTTATATTGGTCACAGTAATGCCCAAAGTAATTGACCACTTAACCACATCAGAATTATTGGTAATTTTTCAGGATTTAAAATCCTGAAAAATTACCAATAATTCTGCTGTGGTTAAGTGGTCAATTACTTTGAACATTACTGTATGAGGATTGAGTTATCATTAAACCTCAAATCCTTATATTGGTTACAGTAATGCCCAAAGTAATTGACCACTTAACCACAGCATAATTATGGGTAATTTTTCAGGATTTAAAATCATGAAAAAATACCCATAATTTTGCTGTGGTTAAGTGATCAATTACTTTGGACATTACTGTATGTAGATGGAGTTAAACCTCACAACAGTGTGTTGGGGATTTGGACCTTGACTTGGGACCTTTGGTATTTAACGCAACAAATGCGCGTACACCTTATACACAAATTTCTTATGTAACCAGAGTTGTTCTGGGATAAGCCTGCTTACATTTCAAAATGTTGTCAGTTTTGTATTCTCTGCAGCGGAACTCGACGCATTGAAGCAAAAGTTACAAGAGATAAAATGTGTACGTAACGAGACTATAATACAAATGAAAAAATAAATTCAGGGAGGCCGGGTGGGCGATACCGGGAACTAAGGGTTGAACCGATATACAAGGCTATAAAATAGGGGGTGTCAGAATCTTAGTCATCTCTATATAGTGCCAGACTAGTCATTTATGGACTTCTATAAGATGTTGGGTTGGTACGTTATATGGACTCGGAGAAAAAGGGGTTCGTACCGATGAACTGACATAAATTAGTGAAGCGATGTTGCCATGTAATGTATCGCGACTGTACTAAAGCAGCATTGACATAAAATGGGGGGGGGGGGGGTATGAAATTATCTCTATCTCTATAGATGGCACCAGGATTATATAGAAAGGAATAGCAATTGATATACGTATACGGTATACTATAGTAATACCATAGACATATAAGTACAAGTATCACGCGATAAAATATTAAGTAACGTGACTATATAGCGATGAAAAAATTAAATAAATTGGACCGGGATTAGAGGTTGGGTTGGTTATATGTGGATAATTGGAAATGGAATTCATACCGATGAAACGATACAAATTAGTGGAGCGATAAAGACCAATGTTGACACTTAGTCAGGCTACGCGGGAGAAAATAGGGGTTGATACGATAGGCCGAAATAAATTTGTCGGGTGATAATGACCAATGTTGACGTATAAAGTAACGCGACTGTACTGTCGCACAATTATCAGATATAACGGTCAAATGTGGACTCTAGTGCCCAATATGGAACAGCTCAGAAAACATTTGCAGGGCCCTAAAATTTATTTAACAAGGCAATTGGCATCTGCCATATACAAATCGATTAATGTCGATAAATCTCTTATTTTTGAATTTTTTTAGCTCACACTTGGTGTGTGTGCGTGGGATACTTATATATTCCTAAAATGACAGACAGGGTACAGCACGTAAATATTTTTTAGATCGAAGAAATAATTTGTTTTCGATGATAAAATTTAACACAGGATTTCCCATTAAAATCGATTTATGTCTATAAAACTGTCATTTTTCAAAATTTTTAGCTGAAATGTGTATGTGTGTAATACTTATATATTCTTAAAATGACAGAGTTCAGCGCGTAATTATGTTTTAGATGGAAGAAATTGAATTTGTTTTCGATAATAAATTTACACTACAGCGTGGACCGTGGACGGGTCATCGAGTAGACAGACGCATTTTGTAAACAGGCTTTTGTCAATTGCCATTTTGGTCAAACTAAACCCTTTTCGACCGGGACAGCAGATCCGAATAGTAGCTAAGATGTATTTAGATAGAATTATCAAAAGAATTTGACCGATTCGGGTGCATTTTAAGAGAATCGAGTGGATAAATTTTTGTGATAATTCCAGAAAATAAAGATGGCGGAGAATCACAATGAAACTACCCACAATTCACTTCACTGCACCAGGGGTTCCCAATGGGTTACACACTATTTTCAGTCTATCAAATTATTTATATTTTCAACAACAAGTGACTTTAAGTTTACAATTTCAGCCTGTCCTGACTCTATCGATACGATGTATCACATTTTCAAAAACATATTATACACCGGTGACGTTAACTTTACAATTTAAGCATCTACGTGATTCTATCGGTATGATTGAGTAAGGTACAAATAAAAATCTCCAAGAATACACCAGGGGCTCCCAATGGGTGATATATTATTTTCAGGCTATCAGATTATTTATATTTTCAACAACATATTATTACACCGGTGACTTTAAGTTTACAATTTCAGCCTGTCCTGACCCTATGGATACGATTTATCATATTTTCAAAAACATATTATACACCGGTGCCGTTAACTTTACAATTTCAGCATATACGTGATTCTATTGGTACGATTGAGTAAGGTACCAAAAAAAATCTCCAAGAACACATTCGTCCAGTCCACCACACAATATCAAAATCACCGAAACTAGATACACCACCATGTGGCGTAACAAAGCCGGTCCGTGCTGGCTATTCCAGAAGATAAGCTGGTGAGTGCATGATCCGTGTTGGGTCGTCGACCCTCTCCCGCCGGCGACTCCGGCACGAATAAATCTGCACACGGTTTGGAGTTTGTGATGATTTCCGGGAAGATTTGAAAGGGTCGTCGGCCCTCTCCTATATACAACCCACGTTTGAATGCTGTAATTCCGCCGAAGAGCGTTTGTAGGGTTTGTGAGTTTGTAAGAAGAGATATATACCCATGCACAGTAGGTGTTTGCCTACTGTGCATGGGGTGGATGCAACCAAAACAAGAAGCAAAGCCCCACCCCCAGTCCGAACCAGGACCGGCGGAGAAGACTTACATTGTTTCTGTGTGTGAGTTTTGTGCGTTGATATATATGTCATTTTGAGTTGGGAATAGTTGTAATTTATTGTCCTATTTAGCGCTTGCGTGGACTCCAGTTGCCTAAGTTAGTCTGTTGTATTCCGGGCTTGTACTACTGGCTCAACGCTAGGAAGGGGTGCAATGCCAGCCGGTTGACTTAAGGTCGGTTGGGGCTCCTCAACTCTTGATGGTGCAATGCCCGCCTTTCACTCATGTACGAGTGCCAGAACCCATTGACCCGGTTGTGTAATGCAGTCGCGGACTGAATCTACACAGTTTAGCATTTCTTATACGTTTTGCGAAGTTTGTGTCTTTGTGGTGTAAATCTTTAGACGTGCCCGTTATTTCCTAAAAGTAAAATTTAACGAAATAACGGGCATCGCAGAGTTAGCTCACATATTGAAAACATAAACATTGGGCGTTGTCGTATCTAATCCCATAACCATGCGGCTTTCTGTATCGAAATGCCTGAAAATAAATACCAGGAAAATGTGCGAGTATATGCATATATATGGAAACGAGATCCGACTGCTTGTGTAATAAACAGTGATTAACCTATACATGAAAATGTTTTGCGTTGGCGTCCAAAAAGCACAATGTATATAATCGTACAATATAAAGTTCCGACACGAAATATTACACTTATTGAACAAGTTAACTACAGTTATTATTTAATATGATATTCCATTTCTATAACTTGTACCAGGATTGTGGTTTATGTGAATAAATTATTTTAATTTGAAATTAGCTGTATAACGGCAAATTTTCCCAATTATTTTTTCAGGTAATTCATCGCAAAGGGCGAATAATAGGGTACGCTGGAAAGTTTGCACGGTATGGTTTCCCAGGCATTTCGTCATAGAAAACCACATGGTGCCATAATATGAACAGAAACATGCATATAACATGCATCCTTAACAAAGCGAACGACATGAGTAGTAATATTTCTATAGTTCCACTTGTAATAGTGCTACTGGTATTTTCCTTCAAATACCTGTATGATTGATTCTTGCGAGACAATTGCATGCTATTTACAGGCAAATTTCTGTACATCGCTACAGGTGGTACTACAAATATTTTACTTCGCACGTATACGTAGTTAGCTGTGGTACAGATGCATTTTATATTTTTGTTTCCGTTCATATTCTGGCACCATATCTTTTTAGACGCCAAAATGCCAGCATACCATACCGTGCAGACTTGCCAGTGTATAGGGTACGTTCATACACTGGCAAATTAGTGGCAATATTGCACTGCAAACTGCAAAAATGCCAGCTGCAAAATTGCCAAAACGGATTAATTTCTGCCCGCTGTCAACAAATCAGCGTTAGTAGTGATCAATGAACGACAGCCGTTTTGTGTGATTGATGAGCTGTTTGCAATATATTAGAACACGATGCGTGTTGGTATTCTTAGGCCAGTCAACATAATGTCACTTGACATGTTGGAATGTGATATCGCCAAGGCCAGCTCTCTGGCGGGGATGCTGCTATATGAGTACAACAAACGTCACATAGACAAAAATGATGGGTCCACACTTGGCTCAACGAAGATAACCAACGAATTAAAATCTTCCCGGGTATCATCCCAAACTCCAAACTTGTCATTCCAATAATTTTAGTCAAAAACTCGTTGGTCTTCATGTTAAGCAAAACAATAAGTTAAGAAAAACTGGGTGGTGTGATGCGGTGCAGATGTTAAACAAAACAAAGAAATCAAATAAATAGTAACACAAGATAATCAAAAGCACACAATATATTGTTATTCAAACGGCATGAATAATTATATAGACCCACATATGCTTTATCAATGCCAAAGACTAACATCCCACTATCCCTACTGTTAGACCCCGCCCCACCACCACGACACAAGCACTCACTTTAAAACCACTACAATTACATCGATATCGCAGTCTGGGTAGATGGTGTTGGCACGTATTCGAACCCCAGCTTGATCTGAATTGAGTGATATCTCAATGTGCCATTCTGATCGAAACATGACCATTTCGATAACAATTGAAAATTTGTACACGCTCACTGAAGTAAGCACATTTGAAGCAATGCATGGATACTCATAGTGAGTCCTACCACCAACTTCCCTATAGCTCCCACATTTATGACTTGTGAAGCGTCACTTTTGGTATTCTTTGTATCAACCTATATCATCATATTCTCATATAATGGAGATCCTCCGTACACATGAATAATTAAGTGTGTATGAGAATCACAGAGAACACACCCGATCCCATTCGATCGTATCAAGGACGGTACAGACACAATCAATTATTGTTAGTGGCCTTGTATTGTGGCCACCGGCAGAGAGGTGTAGCCGTTATCATATATCACCGCTGATTGTTGACGACCAGCCACGACCCAGCACGAGCTTGTCGGTAGCTGGTAAAAATGCCAGCTAACAAAACAAAACAACCTTTGCAGCTGGCATTTTTGCAGTTTGCAGTGCAATATTGCCAGCGTATGAACGTATCCTTAGTAGTGCACGATCATGTACAACATAGGTTGTTTGCGTGATTACTGATATCGCTGAGCTGTTAACAAAAAATAAGAACACAGTGCGTGTTGATATTCTTATGCCAGTAAAAATAATGTTACTTGGTATGTTGGAATGTGAGATCGCCACGGCCAGCTCCATCTGTGGGATATATATGAGTACCATATACGCCACATACAGACGAGATTGTGGGTCCGCACTTGGCTCAAGAAAGAAATTTAAACGACTTCCCGCCGTGTGTTGGTGTTTTTCAAATTGTACCACAATTTCCTAACACAACGTCCATGATTGGTAATTCACTCCAAAAAAATACTACAGCATACGTGCACCCCCCTTGTAACATACATACATTATTTAATCTGAATATGCATGTATTATCAAACTGTACAACTATTGGAATTTCCCATGGCAACAACCCCTATGGTTGATCATTCTCAACTGATAGCTACATTTCAGTAACAAATATTGGTCTTTCGGTCTAAAAACAAAAAATTTCACACAATACTGTTTGGCTTATCAGCATAAAATTCAAACTATTTTGGTCGGAAATTTCCAACTAATGTTGTGTCAGGCATGAAATGTCCAACTGTTGTACTTTCGGGATCCACACATGACACATGTCCATGGTGGTAAAGTGTTGCCTTGATTGAAATAGGTTTATGAAAATACCTGAGAATGTTCATATATATTAACTAGCCGATGAGCCCGACGTTGTCCGGGCTATTCAAAAACAAATTTCAAGTTGATAGCTCTACCCGTTTCCGAGATCTGGTCTGCGCATGCGCGAAGCTGGCGTCGCACGGGCTCGGCGACCCGATAAAATTCGTATCCGGGGCAAGAAACATTCACATAGCAAATTTCAAGTCGATAGCTCCACCCGTTTCCGAGATCTCGTCTGCGCATGCGCGAAGCTGGCGTCACACGGGCTCGGCGACCCGATAAAATTCGTATCCGGGGCAAGATACATTCACATACCAAATTTCAAGTCGATCGCTCCACCGGTTTCCGAGATCTCGTCTGCGCATGCGCTGCACGGGCGTCGCACGGGCTCGCCAATACGACAACGACCACCGCCTGGTCAAACTACACACACGTACCAAGTTTCGTCCCGATCGGTCGAGAATCGTAGATTTGTATTAATGACAGACAGACAAACAAACAGACAGACAGACAGACAGACAGACAGAGGTCTTCAAAATATATATGAGACTAACTGGGCTATCCGGCGTTGTCCATGCGAGAAATAATGTACTTTATATGCTTTATGTCAGAACTAAATTTCATAATAACAGCATATTCATATATACATACTAATTGACTGAATAGTTGTATACATATATGCTTTATCAACGCCAAAGACTAACCATTATCACTATTGTCCATACCCCACCACGACACATCACTTTCAAAACATTTATGTTCCATCAATATACAGTGGATACGATCATCGCAGTCTGGGCTAGACGATGTTGGCACGGATTCCAACCTCGACATGGGCGAAAATTGGGACCTCTCATTGTGCCATTCCAATCGATAAGTGACAATTTCGATAATAAGTGACACACTATGCAAGCTCGCTGAAAAAACACATATATTTACATACTAAGTGTGATTATCACTAAACCCAGCATTCCGATTGGTCGGCGCCCACGTGACTTGTTGCAGTTATTTCTCGGTGAACGCACAACAGCCCATAACTGCAACCCCATAATTACGTCATCGATACCGGAAAGAAAATCGCGTAATGTTTTGAGCTCATTTGGACTCGCGCAGGATTGACTTAAATTAAATCACCAGGTTTCAATATAAAGAAATTGTTCCTGTTAACTTTTGCCAAGGGTGATATGGGATATTTTGGGCTGGTTTTGTCACGATACACTTTTCGATTTAAATACATTTACAAAAGTGGCTTTTTCGCTAAATGTATATAAATAATATGATCATGTACGTAAACGTAATTTGCGCCCGCTTGTTACTGTTCATGGGATTTTCTGATGAATTGTTATCTTTATAGAAGGATTTGATGATAAACCCTAAGGGTTGATACACACATGCATGTAATCTCTGTAAGTATCGTGTATTTGGCGTTTACATGGATCATACAGACGATGTAATATGTGTCCACTGACAACCCAATCATTGCCTACGTGTTGAACGCACTGAGTTCTAGTTCCAATTAAGTCGGAATGTAGATAAGTCGTTATCTTGGACCGAGTCGCCAGGCCACTTAAAATAATTGTTCGTGAGATAACCCATATGGTAGACGTTCTATTTAAATAATTACCAGTCCTCTCTTATTTATAGCAGTGGTGGATCAGGATTTCCCCGACGCATGCAGGGGCTATATATGACCCAGAAAGCTACCAGGCGGGGGTGGCTAACTCTGAGCTATTTAAGAAAAACATATCATATTGTACCTTATTCCGACCGATACATTCAACTATGTCCCTTAGCTATTTGAATTTTTGAGACCCCACCCAAACAAGCATCATGGTTGAAAATGTTCTACATCAAGCCTGTATATATGCCAGACGTATGGCTTCTGGTGGTCGTGCATTAATAAAATGCCAGATATCACACAGACTTGACTAATTTCCGCATCCGTGAGAGAAGACATGTTTTGGACTGGCCTTAAATGTACTGATGGAAGACAATTTGACTTCGCGTGTCTGGCCTGTTAACAATGAACCGCTCGCGCGCAGGTGATTAATGTTGTCAATTATTGGTGTGGCCATGTAAAATACATGTATTTTACATACAGAAATTACATGCATGTGTGTATCCACCCTAATTATAATGGGACACAAGAAAATGATATATACAATGTATGTAAATAATCACATATAACGTAAATGTGGATATTTAGCCAGCCATGTAATACGAATCTCAGCTGTCTGGCCATCGACGCAGTCCTGTCTGGAATTTTGCCCGCCGGTGTAGGTAGTGACGTCATGATGTACGTCTTGATGTCATGACGCCTTTACTGGTTTCCCAAGAAGCAATCTTAAAATGACTCTGCGATCTTTCATTCGGAACTTAAAGTTTCCGTTTGTCGGCCTTGCACTTTGAGAATATTTCATAATTTTTTTAGGCAGAAATACCGTTAGAAAATTGAAGATAACATGTAAACGACGAGCACGGTCGCTAGATTCCTCTTTCGGGGTAAATATTTTTAATAATTTTATGAAATATGTAAACAAAACTTTTTCATGCAATTTAACTTTTTTGTTAACCAGAGCTTTTGTTCAATTTACATTCACTTTTTGAAAATATATTTGGCTTTAGGAGCATGATGTTCCTACATATGATGAAGTATAGCTAACAGTTGCTAGATCAAAGTTTTTTTTAATTTTTGCCCTGGAGCATTTTGCCCAATAACACATTTCGAGGTGGCATTAATCAATACAAAATGGCGACCGTTTGCCAACAATAGAATTTTGGACTCCGCTGACCCTGGCTGACCCTTCAGTTATGAATAAATTATCCTATTTTAGGTGATTTCAATTTATTTTTAGATTGGGCCGAAAAAGTCTATTAGTATATATCTCATATTCGCATACGTATACCCTGGTCGCTTCGCTTCCGTGGCTTCGCCGCGGGAGAGCGGGCGCTAATATGATCATGTACGTAAACGTAATTTGCGCCCGCTTGTTTCTGTTTATGGAATTATCGGATGAATTGTTATCTGTATAGAAGGATTTGATGATAAACCCTAAGGGTGGATACACACATGCATGTAATCTCTGTAATTATCGTGTATTTGGCGTTTTACATGGATCATACAGACGATGTAATATGTGTCCACTGACAACCCAATCATTGCCTACGTGTTGAACGCACTGATTTCTAGTTATAATTAAGTCGGAATGTAGATAAGCCTTTATCTTGGACCGAGTCGCCAGTCCACTTAAAATAATTGTTCGTGTGATAACACATGTGGTAGACTTTCTATTTAAATAATTACCAGTCCTCTCTTATTTATAGCAGTGGTGGATTAGGATTTCCCCGACGCATGCAGGGGCTATATATGACCCCGAAAGCTACCAGGCGGGGGTGGCTAACTCTGAGCTATTTAAGTAAAACATATCATATTGTACATTCTTGCCCAGATTATTCCGACCGATACATTCAACTAAGTCCCTTAGCGATTTGAAGCTTTCGAGACCCCACACAAACAAGCATCATGGTTGAAAATGTTCTAAGTCAAGCCTGTATATGCCAGACGTAGGCTATGGCTTCTGGTGTTCGTGCATTAATAAAATGCCAGATATCACACAGACTTGACTAATTTCCGCATCCGTAAGAGAAGACATGTTTTGCACTGGCCTTAAATGTACTGATAGAAGACAATTTGACTTCGCTTAGCACTACTCACTTGTCTGGCCTGTTAACAATGAACCGCTCGCGCGCAGGTGATATATGTTGTCAATTATTGGAAATTACATGCATGTGTGTATCCACCCTTATAATGGGACACAAGTAAATGATATATACAATGTATGTAAATAATCACATATAACGTAAATGTGGATATTTAGCCTGCCATGTAATACGAGTCTCAGCTGTCTGGCCATCGACGCAGTCCTGTCTGGAATTTTGCGCGCCGGTGTAGGTAGTGACGTCACGATGTACGTCTTGATGTCATGACGCCTGTACTGGTTTCCCAAGAAGCAATCTTAAAATGACTCTGCGATCTTTCAATCGGAACTTAAAGTTTCCGTTTGTCGGCCTTGAACTTTGAGAATATTTCATCAATCTTTTAGGTGGAAATACCGTTAGAAAATTGAAGATAATATGTAAACAGCCAGCAAGGTTGCTAGATTCCTCTTTCGGGGTAAATATTTTTAATAATTTTATGAAATATGTAAACAAAACTTTTTCATGCAATTTAACTTTTATGTTAACCAGAGCTTTTGTTCAATTTACATTCACTTTTTGAAAATATATTTGGCTTTAGGAGCATGATGTTCCTACATATGATGAAGTATAGCTAACAGTTGCTAGATCAAAGTTTTTAATTTTTGCCCTGGAGCATTTTGCCCAATTACACATTTCGAGGTGGCATTAATCAAAACAAAATGGCGGCCGTCGCCAAAAAAATTTTTGGGCTCCGCTGACCTTTGAATTATGAATAAATTATTCTACTTTAGGTAATTTAATCTACTTTTAGAGTGGCTGAAAAAGTCGATTAGTATATCTCATATTCGCATACGTATACCCTAGGTCGCTTCGCTTCCGCGGCTTCGCCGCGGGAGAGCGGGCGCTATAAGGATTAACTGTCATGTGGACTGTTTTTATGGAGATGTAACCGTGAGATAAGTGGTCATAACTTGTATGTAAATACCTGTATGATTTATTTTTGCGAGATAATTGAATGCTGTTTACAGGCAAATTCCGGTAGCATCTCTACATGTGGAACTAGAGATTTTACTTCGCATGTACAGTTAGCTGTGGTACAGATGCATCTTATATGCTTGTTTCCGTTCATATTCTGGCACCATATCGTTTTCTACGACAAAATGCCCGCAAACCATACCGTGCAAACTTGCCAGTGTATGAACGTACCCTAAGCCTATATACGATATTGATCCCAGATGTAATAATAGATTTCACATGCAGTGGATAGAGCACTCAGACTAATTCAATGACGAAGCATGTTTCTTTAGAAATATACACACTCAAACGCAAAATTAATTCCGTAGGTAAAACTATTTTTTTATACAGAAACTGGGCGGCATGAAGTAATTCCATTAAAAAGTTATTATAATTCATTAGTCGTAGTCAAACGAGTAAGTGCAATTTGTCCAATTTCATACATTTTATCACCGAGATTATCAGATTCGGTGTATAATATATTGTCCCCATTTAACCTATATTGCACCCAATTATGACACCGGGATGTTTAGCTGGAAGTTGAACTTACGGGGAATTATATACCGATAGCAGTCAACAGCGCAAATAGAAATTTTAAATTTTATCCCGAGTCCTGATTGTTGCTTGTGAACTCATGGACTAATTCGGAAGATATTATAGCCGAAAAACTGGTAAGTGCGTATACATAGAATGCAGGCATTTCTTGGCAAATAAGCAAAACTTAAAGATCCAATGTCCAATTTGACATTATAAAACCATCCGCTGTTGGTTTTCCATACCACAAAATAATTAAACCGGATACAAGATCCCATGTATGTGAGGTTTTAATAGCCATATGTCGACTTTCGAAGTTTGGATTTCTTTGTCAGTCTGGCAAAAAATTCAATGATCACCTCTTATAAAGAGCGTCCAATCTTCGCCGACCAAATGTGTTAGGTCACAAAGAGCGTTCTCAGTTATAATCTTTTGTACTTATTTTCAGCGTAAAACCTATACATTGATCATATTTAAATTCGCGCAATTTTATTTTTCACGCATTCATCGGTGTACGAATTTAAAACGGAGCGAAACATAATACGACTCCTGAGTTTATAGCGAACCACAGGGAAAAGCAGATGTATATGTTGATGAGTAACATATATACATTACGGAAGGCTGGACTGAATATAGATAACTAGACATGTTTTATACGGCTATATATTACATGCGGTGACCAACATAAAAGTCATTACTCATAATTATGCAAAGCAACAAATTATGGTAACATCGTACGCCCCCTGTTACCAACGCTGCATGCAGTGACACCATGACCAAACAGACTGAATTATTATGCCAACACAACCCTCAGCCAAGTGTTGATTTTTTTCTGAAGAGTTTATTCCAATGATGTCTTTAACTATTTCCATTGAGTATCACTGAGATAATTATTTGGAGCATATAAACATACATCTTGACAACAGATTGATGATGCAGTCATGTTTTACATACACGGTGTAAATCCGTCGTTATTGTGCTTAATATACACATGTATTTTTAGGAACGATTACAGTAGGGGGGGGGGGGGGGGGGGGTGGGTGGGTGGTCAAAGCCACCAACAAGCAATTTTTTCCGCAACTAAAAAAAATTTCCTGCTTGTTTTTTTAGTGTTTTGGCAATGAGTTGGGCTTCAAAACCACTTTGAATGAGAGAAATAATGTAATTCTAACTGGTAAACTGACTGCAGGCAGTTATCGTGTTGTATTTTGTTGCAAATTTTGAAATCCAAGATGGCCGCTGGCAGCCATGTTTTTTTGGCCGAATGACCTCAAAATGACTCATTCCTATTTACATGTCCATGTTAATATCCATGATAAATAGTATGCACATAAATTCATATACAGCTGTTTACAGTGAATTTCCCCCCACAAATCTCTGTTTTAGTGTTAAAAGGGTGGGTGTCAAAAAATGGTCGGAAAAAAACTGCCGAAAACGGAAAAAAATTTGGCGGTGGGGGTTTTTTGGTACAAAAAATGATCGAAAAGGGAAAAAATGCCATACGTGCCTGATATTTTTTTCCGACCCCCCCCCCCCCCCCCCCCCCCCCCCGGACGATTAAGGAAAAAAAAACTTTTAGGAAAATATTGTTGTCAGTTTTGAAGTCGCGCAGTTGAGCGATTTCAAAGTGCGCGAATTCAAAACTGAGCGAAATATAGTACTGCGCGAATTTAAATACGAGTAAGGTAGATGTTTTTGTTTATTTTCGCGATGCCTGTGCCGTGTGGATGGTGGTGATTGGCTGATTGCAGGTGAAAAAAAATCAGTTTTAGTTCGCATGGTAAAATTCTCGAATATATAGTACTTGTATGGTATTAAGCAGATAGTAATAAAGATAACTTAACCAGGTTTGAAACTAATAGTTCGGATTTAGAGAGCGTATAGTGAATAAGCATGTCCCCACTATTTGCTGGTACACGTTACTCTGGATCATAAATGCATAATTTCACAGAAAATATATAGATGATCTGTAATTCGAGAAATATATTCAGCTGAAATCTAGTTTCGTGTAGTCTGTCCGTTGATGTAAAGAGTGCGTTGTGGCCAACAAATGTGGTCCTGGGCCCAGTTTCATGAAAGCAACTTATGACATAGTTGGGACCTAAGATGGTCTTAGTTCAGACTCCAGTCATAAGTGCGTTTCACAAACAAGATCCTAACTTAATATGGTCTTAACTTTAAGTCTGATGTGAGACGTCTTAAAGGGATACTGTACGCAAATGTTGTTGTTGGTTTCTATAGTCTCTGAGTCGTAGACTAAGGTAACCAGATTTCCATTATTTGAAAGTCTGTTGAGTACGAAGCCGGAATACGAAAATACCAATTGTCGTAGTCGAGTAATCTTTGGACAGTTTTTCAAGCAAATGTATAAAATAAATGTTATATTATACATATACTATAGTCCCATATACTCTTTTAAGCCATTGTATAGTCACTTGTCAGTGAGTGGCTTGAGTTTACGCCCCGAATCAACAATGTTTTTACACGATCATGTGTGCCACTGGTTGCCCAATCCACTATCCGTGAATTATTTTGATTACGTCTTGTACACTGAAATTCGTAATTTAATTTATGGCTCCAGCCATGAATTAAATTTATATCAAATTATTAACTTTGGTTTTAAGATAACCTATTAACCTGAATGTTTACAGAATACATATTCGACTCAAATTACTTAGTTTTAAATATATTACTGATATCACTGATCGTTGTAATTATCGTGAATTTATCGAAAATGGCGTACAGTATACCCCTTTAAGACCTAAGTTATGAACCGCCTTTGGTCGGAAATATGGATGAGATCTAGTTCGTGTATATTATTATAAATAAGTTTAAATGAATAACATCTTGCAAACACGAAGGGATATGTTTCCAAAAAGGTAGTAATCAATAACCAACTGGCACGCTCTATATAGCAGGGGCGTTGCCAGTGATTGACGGGGTGTGACCAGGTGTTCACTGTATATACTAACTGTAAACAGCCAACATCGGACTATAAATTTCTAATTGCTGTAACAAAAAGAATATATGCGACCCGCCATATCAAATCCAGTCGTAAGTCGGGATTTTTTTACCCTGTGCCAATGCATTCTCTTATATATCCGAGTCGACCATAGGTCGCCTCGCATATATAAGAGAATGCATTGGCCTAACAATTTTTTACAATTTTAATAATTATTTCTTGTAATCTTTAACAATTTTATAATTTCACCCATACAGAGCCCCAGACAAACATGAGCAGACGACACTCTTCTATATTATTTTATATATGTGTGGGGCTCCCTGCAGGGTAATGGATGTTTTTTATTTTATGTCCTAAAAATTGTAAGAAACATTTATTTAAAAAAAAAATGATAAACAATTGTTAGGCCAATGCATTCTCTTATATATGCGAGGCGACATATGGTCGACTCGCATATATAAGAGAATGCATTGGCACAGGGTAAAAAAAATCCCGACTTACGACTGGATTTGATATGGCGGGTCACATATTTCCATAGATTAGGACATAATTTCCGATTCAAATCACACAATTGTACCGTAGACAGTAATCATGTTTGACAATTGGTCCGACCATTTTCACATCGAGGATAATAGTGAATAATTTGTACTCAGCTGTTTGATAAATGCTGATGTTGGCTATTATTATTATTTACTATACCTGCTTTCTATATTATTATGTTATAATGTTATTGTAAAAGTGTATTTTGTAAACCATACTCTTCTAACTAGAGGGAATAAAGATATATATACAAATGTATCGATTGTATGCCATATTTTGGAAATAATAACGTACGCATGTATATATATATGCATCACAATTTTGAGAATAGACCATGTTTGATGCGTATATATATATATTTTATTTTCCTACATGCATAATATATATGAATAATATCATTGGAAACAGTTACAAATTATGTGCATGTTCAGCGGGGTTATGTACTGTGACCAGATTTTGTTTACATAACCGTTCACAATGAAACATATGAGAACGTTGAAAGCACCATTACTATAATTGAAAAGTAATTCATTGCTTTGTCAAGTAATTGTAATTAATTACTTTGTGTTTTGAATGTAATTGTATTTGTAATGGAGCTTTTTGAATGTGATTGCAATTGTAATTAATTACTTTGGGTAAGTAATTGTCCCATACTTGATCGGAGGATTATAGACATAGAGTAATGCCCTAAATAAGCGACTCCTTAACCACATCAGAATTATGGGTAATTTTTCAGGGTTTAGTCGGAAATATGGCTTGTTGCCATTCATCGGAAAGCTCTTCATTGAGAGCTTTCAGATTAATGGCAACAAGCCATATTTCCGACTAATCCTGAAAAATTACCCATAATTCAGCTGTGGTTAAGGAGTCAATTATTTAGGGCATTGCTGTATATATTCGGATGAGGTCAAATTAGTTGATTGAGTGAGGACACCGTTATCACTGTATTGGTCGTGATAGGATTATCCGTTTTTTTTGACAAACCACTTTACTGGACCACGATTAATATGTTCAGAAAGAACAGCACCAATACGGTATTAATTGGACATAACACTCGAAGCTCTGGTGCCATTTACAGGTTTTCTATTGATACAGTACGGAAAGTATAACCAACTAGCCGGTACATGTATACTATATATATTTGTCGAATGATTAATTCTTTCATTTAAACGGACATGACTCGTTCGAGCTTCCGAATTTGTCTACGTAATTTGGAAGGAAGTATAAGCTAGGTTGACAGATACACGATATACTGATATACCATCTTAACATGCACTGAAAAAGTATTGACATGTTCACAGCCATTTTAAAGGCACGGGCGTCGTTCGTTGCAGAAATATTCATATTTGTTCAAATCGCCATCAACATAGGGAATATTCAAATATATATATAGTTTTGTTCATATGCCAAACATAATCAGCGCGTAAATAGTATATTGACGCCAAGACGTACGATGGTGTACGTAAAAAAGAACCTGCTCGCGTTACAGAAGTTTTGCTTATGTTTACATAACACAGCGCAATTATATTGGTTAATCACACACAAATGATATAAACGCTCTTTATTATTTCCATATCAGGAAAAGTGTAACAAATAACGCTCTTTATGTTTACCATATCCGGATCCAAACAAGAGCCAGGTTCTGTAACGTGTTTTGCTTTTATTTACATAACAAAGGAAAAACATTTGACAATAACATACTGTTTATACCATATTTCTGATTGGTATAAGAACAAGGACTGTCTATATTTTACTATTCTTTCTGTTTATGGCGGTTTTTGACGGAGCTGAATATTTTAACAGCATACCCACCGCCAACACGTCCGTATCTTTAAAACTGTTTTCAATTTTTCGCATCGAAGTGAAACAAACGCTATTTTTTCAACCATGTTAGGAATACACTAACACAAAATGCTCTTTTCTGTTCCTCTCGTGTAAATGGCTGTTTTTGCATGGGACCGAAACATCATGATCAAAGTTGTATTTGTCATGACTTCAATGCGTTTTTTGTGATACATAATGCTCATAGCAGGGTTGTTCAGGTATTTATCGACCTATTTCGATACCTGGATAAATTCAAAAGCAGATATTATTAGTTGTATTTTGGAACGCAAACCGCCGTGTGCGGTTTATTAAAAAAATTAGTGCGTTTTAAGTCGAAATATCAAATCGACTGACTGTTGTTTTGATTTTAGACTTCGGGGCACTTGGCTCTGTTAACAATTAGTTCTGGTTGTAGATTTTGCAGGTAGATAACCAAGCGATATCTCCAGGCTACAACTATATCTATTTTTCTCCTCAGAAAATGGCTGCGGAATTCTTAGCTTTGCTACTGATATCCTTGTTCCTAGGATCTGGTGAGTATGCTCTATATATATACGACTATTATGGGCTATAAACAAATGATAGACCTACATGTACATCCATGCACATCCATACAATTTGCCGCCGCTCTGGTCGACAAGTCTGCTCTCTGACATGCAGTACAGTCCGGGTAAAAATTAAGCACAGAGCACACCTCGGTACCTCGACAAAAACAACATGTTCCCAGTTTATTCGACCGGATCAGTTGATAATACAACGTTTTGGAGCTTCCTCTTTCAAATGATATATAGTATGGAATGTATTGCATATAATGTGATCTGGTGATTCGAAAATTAAGTGGGCCTTTAAGATCGAAAAAAAAGGGTCACATAGCTAGTTCTCTTATGCCATGCAATGACACATTTCGCCCCTTTCATGGCGGGAGCTGCGCTTGCGCAACATTAAAGACCATGTGCCAATGCATTATCTTATATATGGCGTCGGAGGGGCATGCGACCCCTACACAAATGCCGCCCCCATTTGTGCGTTAGCAGCCTGTAGCACCTACAGATCATATTCTTTCATATATATAATATTTATTACGCTACATTAATATACCTCGTGCATATAGGTTCATATTGATCCTAAATATTGAAATTGGTTCATATGGGACTTATATGATTCTAGAATATTATAAGTCCATAGTGGACTTATATCAGTTAGATGGCGCGGGCCACAATAAAACACACATATAAAGAGCGTATGTTCTGGTGCTGCAGCATATCCTCGTGCAAATAGGTTCATACTGGAGCTAAATATTCACATAGGATCATATTGGACTTATTTGATTCTGAAATAGGCCCATTAAAAAAAAATCAAACTTTTGCAAAACTAACGCCGTTATAACCTCCGCAAGGGTACTCGCCACACCAAATTTGGTTGAAATCGGACCAGCAGTCTGGGAGAAAAATCCGGACAGACAGACAGACTGACATACAAAGGCAGATAACTAAAACGGATACATACGCATTATATATCGTTGGAAAGAGGAAACACGAAAGATTCTCACAGTGTCATTATTATGACTGGCATTTTATTATTCGCGCTGTTTCGAATCGATTTGTAAGCACCGAACTCAAATGAAAGTCCCGTAACACAGCGTAAAAACAGATTTGACCTCGGCACGTGAAAAGTTGACCTCGGATCTGAAAATCAATAGGCCCATGTTCGTTCCCGGGTCGAATTACGTGTCCGTACCAAGTTTGGTCGAAATCGGTCCAGCCGTGTTCGAGTCCATCGCGAACACACACACACACACACACACACAGATCTTCCAAAATATATAATAGACTAGAAGGTGACCCGACTTCGTCCGGGGTTTGACCTTGAATTGTCTATTTTGAAGGCCAAGGTCAAGTGGGGTCACGATTTGACCCGTCCAAAACACTGCCCGAACAAAAGTACCCGACAAAAGTACCCGTCGAAATCCATCCGGTTTTACCCGATTTGACCTTTTAACCCGATTTGATTTCCACTCAAGTATATAAACGCGCCTCATATACACACGCTCATTAATTATCAAGTTTCAACGTAAAGATAAATTACCATCGGTGCCCGAGATATCGCCAAGACAGTCAAATGCATCGGCCGGTTAAGCGTTAACGTGATCTAACGTTATGAACTCTAACGACGTCATAGAAGTTACGCATTGTTTTTATCCTGATGGAAGATAGTACCACTTCTTCTTGATAATCGAGGCAGATAACTAAAACGGATACATACGCATTATATATCGTTGGAAAGAGGAAACACGAAAGATTCTCACAGTGTCATTATTATGACTGGCATTTTATTATTCGCGCTGTTTCGAATCGATTTGTAAGCACCGAACTCAAATGAAAGTCCCGTAACACAGCGTAAAAACAGATTTGACCGCGGCACGTGAAAAGTTGACCTCGGATCTGAAAATTGATAGGCCCATGCCACCCCCGGCCGAAAATACCCCCACATACCAAGTTTCATCGAAATCGGCTCGGTCGTTTTCGAGTCCATCGCGATCACACACACACACACACACACACACACAGACACACACACAGATCTTCCAAAATATATAATAGACGAGAAGGTGACGCGACTTCGTCCGGGCTATTCAAAAACCAAATTTCAAGTCGATAGCTCCACCCGTTTACGAGATCTGGTCTGCGCATGCGCGAAGCTGGTGTCGCACGGGCTCGG
Organism: Siphonodentalium dalli; assembly: GCA_032622095.1. NCBI lineage: Eukaryota > Metazoa > Mollusca > Scaphopoda > Gadilida > Siphonodentaliidae > Siphonodentalium > Siphonodentalium dalli. Next base: position 165,541,009 of record CP136065.1, on the reverse strand, counting down.
CGACCCGATAAAATTCGTATCCGGGGCAAGATACATTCACATACCAAATTTCAAGTTGATAGCTCCACCCGTATTCGAGATATATAGCCCAATGTCATTTGTGGATACCTCGGCCGGTGATGAGTTAACGCGACATCGGCCGGTCAAGAGTTAACGCGACTGTCACGATCTATTGATGGCGTAATATATTTACGCAATGTTTTTCGATGAGCGAAGCATGGTCCTGCGTTCTTCCCGATAATTAAGGTAGAAACTTTAAACGTACACAGCCGTGTGATACATCATTGGAAAGATGAAGCGCCACAGATTCTAACCGTGCAAATTATATGACTGGCAATTTATTATTCGCGCTATATCGAATCGATTTGTGAGCACCGAACTGAAATATATTAGCGCAAAACGGCGTAAAAACAGATTTGACCTCGGCACGTGAAAAGTTGAGCTCGGATCTGAAAATTAATAGGCCTATGCCACTTCCCGACAGAAAATACCCCCCACATACCAAGTTTCATCGAAATCGGCTCGGTCGTTTTCGAGTCCATCGCGATCACACACACACACACATACAGATCTTCCAAAAATATATAATAGACTAGAAGGTGACCCGACTTCGTCCGGGCTTTGACCTTGAATTGGCCATTTTGAAGGTCAAGGTCAAGTGGGGGTCACGATTTGACCAGTCCAAAAACACTGCCCGGACAAAAGTACCCGACAAACGTGCCCGTCGAAATCCATCCGGTTTTACCCGATTTGACCTTGAATTGATAATTTTGAAGGTCAAGGCCTGGTCAGGGTCACGATTGTACCCGTCCAAAACAATCAGTGGACAAAAGTAACCCCACGTATCAAATTTCGTCGAAATCCCATCAAAATTGGCGATTTGACCTTGAAGTTACCCGATTTCAAGGTCAAGGTCACGTCGCACGGGCAAATGAATATGCTTATGAGACTCGCCATAAGAAAGTACCCCCCACATACCAAGTTTCGTCGAAATCCCGTGATATTCGGGCGTTTGACCTTGAAATGACCCGATTTCAAGGTCAATGTCACGTCGCACGGACAAATTAATATGCCTATGTTCGTCCCCGGCCGAAAATACCCCCACGTACCAAGTTTCATCGAAATCGGCTGGGCCATTTTCGAGTCCATCGATTACACACACACACACAGACAGATACACACACATATCTTTCAAAATATATAATAGACTAGCAGGTTAGCCCGCCACCGGCGGCTTGTCCGAAACATGACATTTTTATATAAATTTTTTTAATTTTTAGCTCCACGCGTTTCAATAAGAAAATTTGTACCCGGTAGCTCCACCAGTTTCCGAGATCTGGTCTGCGCATGAAAATTTGTACCCGGCGCAAGATACATTCACATGCCAAATTTCAAGTCGATAGCTCCACCCGTTTCCGAGATCTCGTCTGCGCATGCGCTGCACGGGCGTCGCACGGGCTCGGCGACCCGATAAAATTTGTACCCGGCGCAAGATACATTCACATAGCAAATTTCAAGTCGATAGCTCCACCCGTTTCCGAGATCTCGTCTGCGCATGCGCTGCACGGGCGTCGCACGGGCTCGGCGACCCGATAAAATGTGTACCCGGCGCAAGATACATTCACATAGCAAATTTCAAGTCGATAGCTCCACCCGTTTCCGAGATCTCGTCTGCGCATGCGCTGCACGGGCGTCGCACGGGCTCGCCAATACGACAACGACCACCGCCTGGTCAAACTACACACACGTACCAAGTTTCGTCCCGATTGGTCGAGAATCGTAGATTTGTATGAAGTACAACACACACACAAACATAAATATATAAGAGAGATATGTAAATTAGATAGATTGTATCAAAATATATAGGAGAGATATGTAAATGATCTACACACCATTACTGGTGTTTGTCAAAGTTTAGTGGGGTATATCAATACTCATTCACGATCATATCATTGAGGTCCGGAGGGTGTGGGCTATCTCTCGAATACAAGGAGTTCTCAAAATATATAGAAGAGAAGACTAGCCGATGAGCCCGACGTTGTCCGGGCTATTCAAAAACCAAATTTCAAGTCGATATCTCCACCCGTTTCCGAGATCTGGTGTTCGCATGCATTTCAAGTCGATAGCTCCACCCGTTTCCGAGATCTCGTCTGCGCATGCGCGAAGCGGGCGCCGCACGGGCTCGGCGACCGGATAAAATTCGTATCCGGGGCCAGATACATTCACATACCAAATTTCAAGTCGATAGCTCCATCCGTTTCCGAGATCTCGTCTGCGCATGCGCGAAGCTGGCGTCGCACGGGCTCGGCGACCCGATAAAATTCGTATCCGGGGCAAGATACATTCACATACCAAATTTCAAGTCGATAGCTCCACCCGTTTCCGAGATCTCGTCTGTGCATGCGCGAAGCGGGCGCCGCACGGGCTCGCCAATACGACAACGTCTACCGCCTGGTCAAACTACACACACGCACCAAGTTTCGTCCCGATCGGTCGAGAATCGTAGATTTGTATTAATGACAAACATACAGACAAACATACAGACAGACAGACAGACAGAGGTCTTCAAAATATATATGAGATATCTGAATCAGGCTCAATTCGGGAACCTTTTTTTCAGCGTCGGAGGGGCCTGCAACACCTGTGTGTATATATTTATTTATTATGCTACTTCAATATGACCTCGTGCATATAGGTTCATATTGGACCTAAATATTGGCATTTGTTCATTTTGAACTTATTTGATTCTGGATTCTGGACTTATGTATACACGTTATTAAGTTGGAAGGCGCGGGCCATAGTGAAAACACACATATAAAGAGCGTACATATCTGCTGCAGCATTATACTTGTGCAAATAGGTTCGCATTGGACTTATTTGATTCTAAGCTTATTTAAAAAAAAAAAAATTTAATTACATTTTTTTAAATCAATCTTTTGAAAAACTAACACCTTTGTAACCTCCGCCAGGGTACCCCCAGTCACCACGCCAAATTTGGTTGAAATCGGACCAACAGTCTGGAGGGAAAATGCGAATAGACAGACGGACGGACATACATACATATCCTACTCTTTTATATGTATAGATATTACGAAAATGGTATATTTAAGGTCTTAAGATTTCTTAATCTAAGACGTTTTGTCCCACCAAATGACGACTCTGGGTCGCTGCTTGAACAGCCAGAGTCAATGAGTGGGTTCACGGCCTGGACCCTCAAACTCTGATCTCTATTGTGTACTTGCAGACCAACGCATGCCAATGTTTAAGTGACCTTTTATCTATGGTGCATGTTTTGTAGGTCTAGGCTGGGGAAGTGGGGCCATCTCGGTGGTCGTATGACCAATATGTAAATATGTTCTTTTCTACTGAACTGTTCTTTTTTCTATATGTATTTTTGTTATGTTAATTGTAACTCTTCATATGATGGAGGATAAATTCCTTGATGAAGATTACTTGCCAGTTTTGGCTGTACTTATGCAAATAGTGCGTCTGCCCGTTGGAAGTTGTCTATACATAATTGGGTAAGGTGTGTCTCAAAACAAATCTATTCACGGATAATTTCCAAACAAATTCGTCGATATACTATAGTGAAAATACATGTTTTGTTTCTTATATTTTTCAATAAAATTTAGATCGTTTCGTTTAATATTGTGCTGGTTCGAATTTTTAAATCAGTGGTCTCGCACCCATGCGCATCTGGAGGTGGGGACATACAAGTAACACATATAATCTCTCCACTGTGAACTTCTTTGATTTGTAAACTTCATGAAACGTGTGATAGATATACAACACCAACTTGAAATTCTAATCAGTTTTGTTTTTCCAGATTCACTAGCACCAGTTTCTACATTTAAATGTATCAGGGACGACATGCTCTGTTCCGGAGGAAATAGTTGGTGTAGTATTCAAACACAAGCTTGCAATTGTTTTGCACCAGCAGGTGGATACGACTGTTCTATTGCGGACGTTTCCCGTGAGTATTGTTCGTTAATCACCACAATTAAATATTCGTATATGGCCGTGGCGATGTGAACAACCATCTTATCATATACCACAAACTTTATATTATAATGACAAAGAAGATTGGCTAACATATCAAATGAGATTTGGTCATTTTGCCAATCAGGAAAACCTAAGACTAAAACAAATTTAAAAACTCGAATCAGGGCCAGCTGGGAATTTTCAAGCCAAAGGGGTTGTAATTGGTAATACATAAACTTGTGAGTTTAACCTGGTTGAAAGGGGGATGTAGTTGGAAATTCCAATGTGGACGACCCTCTAGCCATCATCGTCGTTATCGTCATTATTTAATTCTGTCACATTCTTTGTTGGTCATGTGCACACTGATCTTACATGATATTTCTCTACTCGCAGTACCATGTAATGATGGATCAATTTGTGACCAGACTGGCACGTCGATCTGCTATCAGGATGCTAGTTTGTTGGTAGACACGTGTGTCTGTAATCCAGGTTTCACCGGGGAGACTTGTGGTGATCCCGTCAGTAAGTATATTAATACTCACGAGGACCTTTGTGGGGAAATAATTCCGCATTACTATATAAAACTGGAGTTTATCCCTTCCCATAGTATACCAAATACTCATTAATGGGTAGTTAGCCCTTGGCAATGTTCAGATAATAAGTTCAACAACATTTGTTGAACTTATTATCTGAACATTTTCCTCCAATAAATAGGACCCCTTCTGCACTTGTATTATATGTCGTCTGCTTAATTTCCCCGAACACGCCTACAGATGAATAATAGACCATTCCAATATAACTCACTGGGAGCATCCATTCAATATAGAAATTAGGTTATAGCAGACATCATCCATATTAATTAGTGTATATATGTTTTCTCATATCCCATGAATTTGGCTGAAAAAATAAAGCATTGCTCGCTTGCTCGTTGGCTCGCTTAATGCCTTCACATTGTGCAAATTTGAAAAGTCATAAACATCTGTAAACAAACTATCATCGAAAAGTACATGTAAGAATAGATGCACGTGTAAATACGTTGTGTCTCAATACTCATGCATTTGTACAATATGAGTTTTAAAGGAATAAACTAATTGAATTGATCAACATCGTTCTTATTTTAATTATTAGTAATTCTCAAATAATGTGATTTCGCATGTCGAAACAATTGTTATGTATATGTTGTTAACATTACTATAGTTGAGCTACATTACCGACCAAAGACTAATATAATCCAGTAAAATACCAATGTCAAGTAAAAACGCAACTGTAGATATTGGAAAAGGTCAATGTTTTGAAAATTATTCTGAAAAGCATATTCAGACTAAAATATCTGAATTACCAGCGTGATCCGAATGTTTATTGACAAATCTCTTCCCATATATGCATAGCAAATGGTTGATCATGCTAAAATTATTGGATAATTATTTGTTGTGGAAATAAGAACAAAGTTAATCTATATCTCCGCATTCTACTTTGTGATGATGGATTTGCAGAGTCTTGTGATTTCACACATCTACTCACTGCGATCGGAGTCATCATGTCCCTTTAAAGGGGTACTGTACACAACGATAGGCGATTTTTTTATTTACTCCCATTGAAATAACTTTCAAGTTAGATTGTGTTCGTGTTATATGAGTTTCGTATAAACCTAATTTAGCGAAGAAAATATTGATCTTGGAAACAAAAATATTACGATTTCAAACTACGCGCCATGTTTTTGACCTTCACCGGAGAAGACGCGGTCGCAGGAAGAACCGGAAGTTCATTGCTCACAGCTTCGATTGATGCATTCAATCTCTTCCATCGAACAATCTCACTCCCTATAAAATACTTGACGCTTTATGACTCTTTGTTTCTTTCTCCTTTTTTTCCGAATCGGTTATAACGGGCCTTCTTTTGCAGGTAACATGTTTTGTTTGCAACTCAATAATGTTCGCGAACGGCCGTCGATAAAAGACACGCAACATATGCGATTTCAAGAACGGTAACTCGTAATGGCATAATTCTCCATTTTATGACTCCAGCCATAAATGAATTTATATTAAATAATTCAATTTAACTTTTACGATAGCCTGTTAACCGGAACGTTTTCAGTAGACATCGTCGACTCAAATTAGTTATTTTATAATATAATATTCATATTAGATCGCTATTGTCACCGGGAATTTATTGAAATTGGGGTACAGTACCCCTTTAAGAAAGCGAGCAAAAATAAAATCACAATTGAAAGCGCCCTTTTAAACCCCATCGTTATTACATAAATACACAGAACGATACGAGTGTGTTAATGGATTTGTTGATACGTTACACCAGTGTAATATTTTAATTTTATTTGTGTTACATATCATCTGGTACCCATCGAGGATAATTTCTCCCTTCGGGTGTATTATTTCGCCCAATTTGGGCGGTTCTATGATGGCTGTTTCTCATCTGACGCGTGTGTCAGGATAGAGGAGCTGGAGGATTTGTGTAAATGTTAGCCCAAACTACATTTCCAAATAACGATTGTTTGTTGTTTATTTTGAGGAATCTTACCACATCAGATTAATTCAGCCCAAATATGTTAATAGTTGTCGTGTAAAACATTTGCAGTAGGTTAGCGTTATTTGTTATTTGCGGATGTCGTTTAACATGGGGAAAATAGACTACTACGTTTGAACGGCATGTGCATTTGTCGTTTTTTAATTATAACAACATGATAATCAATAACAGAGGCAGTCTCTGCCAAATACAGTCGCTCTATTTACGATACTAATTGGGGAACTTTCTAAATTAAATTACGCGTAAACCAGCGTAAACGGATACCTGCTGCAAATTATAGAAGGTGCCGGAATCGGCCTACTCGCTCCAGGGCTAACTCGCCCCAGTCGACGTGTGCCAGCTCGAGACACACTATAAAATTTATACCGAGGCCGGCTCGGAATAAAAGGTGTATACGGGGTGTTATATGGCGTTTGGTCCGTTGTTTCTCAATGAATATTGTTGAAATTTGGTGTATATGTCCGGGCTGGGACATGGAATACAATAACGTTTGAATTGTTTTTAAATTTACAAATTTGTTTATTTCGTTCTGAAACACACTATACTCGTCATGTCGATATCTAATATTACTTAGAAATTTCAGCTTTCCAGATTCATAATCGCTCCATTGACTGTAACAGATGAAATTACCCCCTATCTTCGGATCGAGTGTCACTGAAACTTTATTTTGTTAGACTGCCTGTAGTCACTGATTATATGTGGAACTAATCTGTAATAAGATGTAGCACTGTTTTATTTTATATTTACATGTAGTGCTGTTTTTTATACAACAATTCCACCAGGCTTCTCAACGGTACGCAGTACCGGTACCGCGTACTCGGGCATTTTTTGCGGTAACGGTGCTGGTGTGCAGATCCGCCGGTACTCGGTACTGTGGTTGCATATATGCACATCCGTAGATCAGCAGGCTGTTTGGCAAAATACAGTATTATCAAGTTTCGCTCTTTAAACTACACGCGATGCACATCGATCGTGATTGTATTCATGGCGCGAGAGGTCGGTCACGGAAGGGTGGTTCCTGGTTTTTATGTGTCTATTATAACTCTTCAATGGTTGAATTCCAATTCTTTGAAAGCACGGCCTTGTGATATTGTTTTAATCTTCAAAGATTATTTTGTGTTGGGGACTTGTGATTGCAACTTATGTTTTTGCCTTTATTTTTGCCCAGTTGTGGCAATTATACACTAAACCCAGTTACAATTTCTTATCATTTATTCACCAACGACCCCACCCACAAGTATGGCCCACACGTTTTGATTAATCACATACACACGTACCCGTACACATGTCGTATCAGTTTGCATATATAAGGTAGACCATTTTTAATTTAAATGGGACTCATGGAACCTCCAGTTATATAATAAAATCGGGAACGAATATCCACGAACCGTGCACAGTGTACATGTAATTTGCTGAATAGACATGATAGTTCATATTTGGTATAGGAACTCGTGGAGAGAAATTGTTGCCTAACTTGACTCATTATTGTTTAGATTTAAAATGGCCGACCGCGCGACTTTGCAAATACATTTAATCTGATTGAATATTGTGAAGTGAAAACCACCGACGTGTGTCGCGTTACTTTCTATCAGTTTATCACACACAGAAGAACAATAAGTTAAAACCACAAAACGTGTGCAACGAATAGTTCCATTTTGGTTGATTGAATTGTTTATGTTGTCATTTGCGCATCACTACACTCTACGGGAAAGTTTGTTAGTATATTCCAAAATGGTATCTAATGTCCCGAAATAGTTTCTTTATTCTGATATCAAATTATCATTAGTTCATGTTAATAACAGAGTTCGTGGCTTGTGATTTTCAGCACTGTATTACCTCCAGATATACCTGGAACTATAAAATGGATTGCCAGTACCGGTACCGGAACCGCGGTACTAGCAAAGTATCGATACCGGTACCGGTATGTGTGGTACCGACTGTACTTTGAGAAGCCCGATTCCACCTAGATCATCATGTGATCGACCATACATGGGGTGTGATGACCTGGTTGAATTAAGAGCGGTTTGGTGGATTACTTCTGTCTTCGAGCTAGATTATACTTATGCTAGTTAATGCTAACGTGGAGGAGTAGATATTCTTGAGACCCCACTATACTCTTCAATTCACACCAAGTTCTCAGCTGTCATGTTCGGATATTAGAACCCATAGCCATAATATATGGTTTATTTTGTGTATACTAGTATAATATAGTTATTTTCAGTACCTTTATATACCAGTAGTGTGGGTAACAATGCATATATATATGTGTATATGTATATTGATTCAACGGATTCAGTGGTTTTGTTCATTAGTCTATCAAATTTGCGGGGAAAACATGGCCACCAGCAGTACACCCTGCCAAATTTCAAATTTGAATCAATTGGCGCACCCTGCAGCCAGCATTTACTGGAGAACTGTTTCTCATGTGGATATTTTGGGTCACCACTAGATGGGAGCCATATTTTTTTCTCAAAATTTCCTTGTGAAAACATCACTGCCAGCGGTGATCTTGAGTTTTACTATTTTTATGGCTAAATAATTTGGTTGATCCTACAGACGACATCCATTGTCCGATCGTCACCAGATTCCACAATTATCTTCTGGATAACCAGGATGAGAGTAATCTATTTTTTTTCGAATTTCGTTAAAAACATGCCCACAGACAGCAATTTTGTATCTTACTCTTTGTATGACTGAATTCTTTAGCACCTCTACAGACCACATCCCTCATCTGATAGTCACCAAACTTCATATTGATCTTCGGGGTGACCACTAGATGGGAGCTATCGAATGATTTGAATTTCTTTGGAAAACATGGTTCGTGCGGATAGCCAGTATTACTTGGGTAGATCAACTTTCCACATTCCTGTCATCATTTGAAATATAAAAATTTACCTGATACATGTAGTCCAATGAAAATTAACAAGCGTCCATAAATTAAATTTACCTATGATCCTATTATTCCTCACAATCACATGCACCATACAAAATTTTGTTTCGTCGTATCTAATTTTTAATGACCCCTATGGTAATATTGATATAGATACATTTGTCAAACATTTCTTTGTACAATATACAGGTATAAAGTTTGTAACTAAATCTAGAAATATATAATACTAGCTGATGTACTCGACTTCGTTCGGGCTATTTAGGGATTTTTTTGTGATCGCCTTCATCTGGGCAGTACCCGGTATATACATCATCTGGACAAACTATTTTTCAATTGGTCCAGAAGCATGCCTATAACAGCACGTTCGATGACATGGTCGCACGTGAAATTGGACCCGTCCATATTGCTCCCGGGATCGAAGTAGTCCTACACATAAATTTTAGTCGGATCGGTCAAGGTCCAGAAACATGCATATGAGCGAGGTCAGGTTGACACGTTAAATACCAAATCCGAGTCGGATCGGTCGTGCAGTATTCGAGTCTATAACACACACATACATGCATTCATACACACATACATACAGACAGATATTCCAAAATGTATAATCGATAGCTACAAGAATTCTATGATAAATAGTTCACGGGCGACCTGATGCATGCATCTTAGTTTTCTTGTAAGCTGCTGTCTCTTGGTAATCTATGGGCGCATGTGGGTTTATTTATAGAAATTGGGATTTTTGTGACGCATTTAAAGTTGCAACCCCGAGGCCGAGTCCGGTAAAAGGTGTAGTTGGGAATTTCAATTTCGTTTATTGTCATTTACATTATTATTTCATGCAGCGGGCGTCTCTCGAGACATGCTTGATTGACCCATGGTTTGTTATTCGCATGCCAAAAAGTGCAAGACGATTAATTCTAACGGGAATTCGCGCGTTAGCCATTAGCACGCTGCGCGTTATGTGTTTCTATTGTTCTTTAACATGCTTTGTTGCATTGTTATTTGAACATCTTTCGTTTATTTTCACGTGACATAAATCAGAATGCTATCTACTATTATACTGCACGGGGATTTGACGATTGTATAATAACTTTAATTCAAACATGAATCCGAGGTGTTTGTTTACATGTATATCGGTGTTTAACATGTTATTTAATATCATTTAGTGAACTTTTTGATTTAGTTATATACGCGACAAATATGGGCATGTTATATTCTAAATGAATTGGGATGGTTACTCCTTCGTGCTGTTTGTAAATATTGACTTTTCATTTGTTTGTATATATGCGGAATATATTGGAGCTATATGAATAGAGATGTTATTAAGAAAAGTTCCAACACTAACCCTTCACATTGGTTGTTTAATATACAATGTGGCCTAACGATCCAGCGGTGATGCTGGATTGCGCATTTCCACTTGGTTGTCTTGGCCCGGGACCATCCATTGAACGCTTTGGAGTGCGGGCTGCTGAGAGAGTACGGGACCATCCAGTGATTCCACTGGATTGCGTGTTCTCTTATGTTTCTGCCCGGGACGGTCCAGTACTTTTACTGGACTGCGGGATTTTTTGAAACAGAATACGGGACGGTCTAGCATTGCCTGCTGGACTGCGTATCCTAAACCCGGCACGGTCCAATAAGCATATTAGACTGCGGGTCTTTTCAGCCACAGAGAAGCTTTTTGCGGTTCCACTTCAGCGATGGTATGCAGATCTACAATACGGGTGCGAAACGGTGCTTGCAGTGCCATTCTCAGGGCCTTGTTTTGGACCAACTGAAGCATTTGGATCGCATGGTTTGATGCCAGGTTGGTGAACACCGATGCGTATTCCATGATTGGTCTTACGAACGTTTTGTAGACTCTAAGCAGCGTGGACATGCTAGCGCCCCAGGAAGTTCCTCTCAGCCGTCTGAGAAGATTAACTCGTTGCATGGCCCTCGTGGCTGTCTGCTTCATATGGGTTAGCATGGTGAGTTTGGTGTCTAAGATGACGCCTAGGAAGGTCACCTTATTAGCGGCAACCAAGTCCACGCCATAGCCCTTGAATTTGACCGCCTGATTGCGTCGTCGTTTCGAGAACACCGCAAATTGTGTTTTGTTCGCATTAAGCTTAATGCGCCATTTCGAGCACCACCTCTCTATGTCACTGAGGGCCCGCCTCAGTCTGAGCTCTACATACTTTGTACTTCCATTAGTTATCCACAGACCCAGATCATCAGCGAACTGTGACAGTTGCACCTGGTGCCGTGGGTCTATTTCAATGCCATTGACGTAGAAAATGTAGAGCAGTGGGATTAAAACTTACCCTTGTGGTGTACTGATGTCCGATGATTCTCTATCCACCCTCACCTTTATTGAGCGGTCGGTGAGGAAAGATGAGAGGAGCCTTACAAGTTTGACAGAGAGGCCATACTTGTGTAACTTGTACCGGAGGGCGTTGCGCCAGACGCTGTCGAACGCTTTTTCAACGTCAAGTAGCACTGTACCAGTTACCCAGTTTTTGTGGTAGCCACTGCGAATGTCCTCCACAAGACGGTATATGTGTTCTACCCTTCGCATCAGTTTCGATATGCCCTCTGCCACCTGTTGAAGAATGACTTCTCCAGGTGGTTTCGGAATGACGCAATGACTGCTTCAAATAGCTTGCCGATGCAGCTAAGTAGGCTGATTGGTCTGTAGTTGCCAGGGTGTTTCAGATCTTTGCCATTTTTCGGTATCATGATGCCGATTGCCTCTTTCCAGGCAATTGGAAAGTAGCCAATTTTCAGACAAGCATTGTACAGCTTGGTGATATAAGAGAATAGTTCAGCTGGGGCCTCTTTGAGTACCCTGTATGGAATACCATCGTGGCCAGCGGCCGCTCTAGATTTGCACTTGGAGAGAATCCAGATGGTTTCTTCCGAAGTGATCTCTCTAGTGAGATCGTGGTCGTCTCCCACCTCGTCACTCACGTTTTCTTGAGGTTTGAATAAGCCATCATTCTGACTAACTAGGTTGTCAACTTCCTGTTTCCAGTTGTCGTCAAATTGTGGGCCAATTTGGACTTGATGGGCTCGACTGAGTGTGTCCGAAAAAGCGTCCGCTTTTTCCTTGGTGGAGGAAGTTAACGTACCGTCAATACGATACACCGGATTCTCAACGTTACCATTGCTGGGATTTTTTGAGGTGCCAGTCAGAGTTTTGAGTTTTGTCCAGAACTCACGTGCGTTGTTCCGGTCATTTACGTTGAGTTCAGAGGTAGCGTTTTCCCACGCTTGTTTGCGATCCGCCTTGATCATTCACCTTTCGGTTTAGGGTGTTGTACCACGTCAACAAGGACGGTAATCTGTGCTCTTTCCACATCCGAAACACACGGCGCTTCTGTGTGATGAGGTCAAGAGTTTCCTTTGTCACTCTGGGTGCTCCACATTTAGCCAGCTTTTTTGGGCATGCCCTATATATATATACTATTCGGGGCCGACTGGATAGACTGCATCAGATGTTCGCTTGCTACATCTATTTCTGATAGTGAAAGTTCAGTGTTCAGATGGATACGGATATCTTCCCTGAACGCTGGCCAGTCAGCTTCTCCAAGTTGCGATTGAGCCGACTTGGATATTTGTCAATGTGGCTGAGTCTTTGATCAAATATTGCATGTATCGGTAGGTGGTCGCTACCCACTGTTTCTCACACGAAGGTGCTAACAGTCTTTCGTATGAGAGATTCACGGGCTAGAATGTAGTCAATAACATACCCACGTCCGTTTTGAAAGTGAGTTTCCTCCCCTTCGTCATTGAAGACATGGACTTCCGCCCTCTCGACTACATCAAACAGATGATCGCCCTGGGTGTCGGATTCCTTGCTGCCGTAGAACATGTGTTTGGCATTAAGGTCGCCCCCGATGAGGCATTGCTCGTGGTTTGACATCATGTAGACAATGAGGTCACTGTTGACAAGGAGCTGTGGTGGGCAGTAGTATGCCACCACCGTCAAATCCTTGCCCCCCCGAAGCTGGTTTTTAGTGCCACAACTTCAGCCCCTGCCGAGATCTTCTGGGGAATATCTATGACAGAGTGCTTGACGTCGTTTCGCACGAGAAATGCGAAGCCTCCCCCATGATTGGTACAATCAAGTCGGTGCGTCTTGTACTTGGGGATTCGAAGTTTTTGGCCATCTAGCTTGGATTCGTTCAGGAGAACGAACTCCGGGTTGTGCTCACAGAGGTATTGCTGTAGTAGCGCACGGTGGCCTCGGAGGCCGTTGATGTTAATGTGCATAACATGAAGTCATGCCATGATTAGTTTGTCAGTTCCTTACAGTATTCTGTAAGGTGTTCAGTTGAAACACGAGTTTTGTAAACTTTGCTCGCTATAGACGCTACGCGAGCAGAGATTTCCGATGGAGTAATATGAGCATCGGATGCGCCAAGTGTGACTGCAAGGCTGGCGCAGAGTACACAGGCTTGGTTGAGGGCTTCCCGGCCTGTTGGAGAGGACTGAGCTAGGCTCAGTGACTTGGCCTCCCTCTTTGTTGCCTCAGCTTTGTAGCGAGGGCACACTTTGTCCGAGCTTTTGTGCTCTCCTCCACAATTCGTGCATTTGACAGTGTCATTGGTGCATTTGTGGTGAGTATGTTCACTCCCACACTTCCGGCACTTTGTTTTTGACTGGCACCTATGGCTCGCGTGGCCATAAGACTAACAGTTGTAGCACTGCGTGGGTGATGGTTTGGCTACATATTCGCATGTCTTGAATTTAGCAAAGTCAAGTGCTAAGCCTTCTTGCAATAGTTTCTGCTTGGATTCTTTATTTGGACATGTGATCTTCACTTTCCAGGTTGGAGATCCTGTCGCGGATGTAACCAGGCGTTTGGCAGTACATCCTTCTCCTGCGCTTTTAGTACAGTATGCGTCGTCGATGCTTGTGTGTATTTTTAGTGCGACCACACATACATGTAGGTTTTCCTTGCCACCTTTCTTCTTCAAACCAGTTGCTTTAAAGTATGTGTCACCTAGGTCCTTAGCTTGTAATATCTTTTGTCTGGAAGCTTCTTCCCTGACGAATATCAGGATTTCAGCTTTGTTGCGCTAGCTGGGGCGCGTTTTCATCACGTCTGTTATGCTGCATTTCTCTCGTAGAAATGTAGCCAGTCTCCCGGGGTGGTTGCCAATTCCAGCCGGGAGGTTGACACCCAAAACAGGCGGTATGTGTACATTTTTGTGTTTTTCATCAATCTTTTCCTTTGGAGGAGGAGTCGATTGGCCGCCTTGTGTCTTCTTGCCTTTTGAGTTCTTGGGTCCCACTGTTTCTCCCATGAGCCGGAGTTTGGAGGATTGGGTTCCTCAAGAGCTCCTGGAGGGCTGATGTCAGTCACGACCTCCATTTCTTCAGTTTTCGAGGAGCCAGTGTTACCCGTGGCTGAGTGTTCAGCCACGTTCACTTCAGAGTTGGAATTAGGACCCTCTGGAGTGTGCGTAATCACTGTCTCGGTTGTCTCAGATTTAGGAGTTTGACTATCTGATTTTTCGGTGCTGTCCGGGGCTTGGACCACAGCCTCGTTAAATCCAGAGTTAGGAGTTTGACACCCTGGAGCAACACCTGTTGGTGCCTTTTGTTTATTTTCCCTTTTCTTAGGAGCTTGGTTGCCTAAGAATGGTGCCGCCGATATTTCGGGGCCCATATCATTGCCGGCAGTCGGACCATACTTGGATTGCCAATCCATTAGCGTCACGTCGCGTAAATCTTTGTCGATCTTTGCGATAACATATCCAATCGCATTGAGTGCCATTAATGAATCATGCTGAGCTTGCTCTTCAAACCACTTTCTTATGGCATGCTTTCTGTGTTGCTTTTTTGACGACTGTTTTGGGCTGATGCTTGCCATTTTTGCCACTTTCAGTTCGGATTGATTTGGCTTGTGAGGCTTCACCTATATCCGCCAAGCTACGCTTATTTTCCTCTTGGGGTCTTGGGTGGGACCCCGTTTTTCACAACCTGGGACCACCCGATATTCGTCTCGGGCTGCAGGATGTTTTTTGGGGGGGGGGGGGGGTGGGGGTACGGGACCACCCAGTGTCGTTACTGGGTTGCATACTCTCCAATGTAGGAGGGGACATCTCCTTTTTTTGCTTTGTGATTTGGAGATGTACGGGACCGTTCAGTGTTCTCGCTGAGCTGCGTACTCTCCCCTGTGCATGTGCTCGTATAGAATGCTGGAAAGCATGCTATTTCCCTTGACATCGGGCTGACCAGAGCAGGGAATGTGATTGGGGGGGGGGGGGGCTAACCCCGGGATCTTCGAAAGGGTCGAGTGACCCTTTCCCTAACCCCTCATTTTATGCCTTTAATCAGAAACAAAAAAAGGACAAGCAATTAAAGATGTTGATTATCTTTTCTTTTTTCTTTTCTTTTTGTGGGGTTTTTCTGTCGATGATGGTGGAGATGGTTGTTGTCGTTTTAGCTGTTCTACAAATCTCATGGCTCTTTGAAAATCTTCTTTCTGCTGCCTCATGCACTGTTGAAGGACAGATTCTCCATCTTCGACAGGAGCAGGGGGTGTTGATTCCTGCTCCTCTTCCGCAATGCAGTCGGGGGACACCGGTGGTCTCGGTGTCGGTGGATTGAAGTCCTCCGCTGTATCCGGGTTTGGAGACGGAGGAAGTGGTGGAAAATCCTCTGCCCTCACCACAAAGTCGGCGACAGGGACGGCAGGGGTGACATCGACGTCCCTGTCGTTTCCGCTTCCGATGGCTTCTGGTGCACCGACAGAGGGCTGCTGCTGCGAGTCCAGGTGGGGGGGGGGGGACTGGGCGTCTCTCAGTTCTTCCCTGTCTCCACCTGGCCTTCCTGTCGGCGTCCCTTCGGCGGCGAGACGGGTTCTTCTTTCTGTTCTTTTTCTTTTTCCCGTCTGTGGTGGTCTGGCCAGCCCCGGACCGGTGGATTCCGGTAGGTCCTATCGAGCCGTGGCCGGCAGAAGGTTCTGCCGGGGCGACCCGATACTCCAAAACCACATCCAGTCTGCCCGCGTTAGCATGGACATGCCAGCTAACACAATGGGCAGACTGGAAAGTATCCATGTCCAACCAAGCCCGACAAATAACTCACGGTCAATCAACGGCTCGTGCGTCAAGCACAATGCGACCGTCCCGTCGATTGACCGGAACAAGAATGATGAATTGGCTGACCAGAGCTCACTCTGGCCCGGATGTCGTTGATTCTGACGCGGATGAGTGGGACTCATCAGTTTGGGTGTAAACAAGGCTTAGGAGGGGCGAAGAGGTCGGCGGTCAATTAGACGGATCTAATTATCACGCCCACCCAGTAAATCCAGGCGGCTAATTAGCCGGAGCCAATTAGCGCACCCACACTTAGCTGAGCGGTGAAACAGTATATGACGAGGTGTTGACTGCTAGAGTCAACCCTCACTAATGAAAGTATTTAACATCGATCGATCCGGCAGCTCGCTGGGACGGTCCCAAAAGTGCTTGACGCACGAAGCCAGTGAGTTGCCGTGACTTTTTTGTCGAAGGCTCGGTGGACAATGGATTCTACTCTAATCCCCACCGAGCTTTTGCATGCGCTGAGCTGCTTTCAGTCGGCCCATTGTGTTAGCTGGACTCTCCATGCTAACAAGGGTCGGCTGGAAGTAGTTTTGGATATCCAGGTCACCCCGGTAGAACCTTCTACCGGCCGGGGCCTGGATGGACCGACTGGATTCCTCCGGTCCGGGGCTAACAGAAACAGCAGCACCGGGAAGAAAAAGAAGAAGACACCCTCAAGACGCCACAGGGTCGCCGAAAGAACGGCCAAGTGGAAACGGAGAACTGAGAGACGCCCAGTTCTCCCCCACTTGGCCTCTGGCTCAGTTCATCGACCTGTGGCGCCAGCTAGCACCACCAGCAGGGACGCCGACGCTCCTCCGGATGTCCCGGTTGTCGTCGAGGACAGCGGAAATGGGGACACCGACGTCACCCCGGACGTCCCCGCCGCTGTCTTCGCTGTGGAGATGGAATCACCACCCAGCCAATCTTCACCAGGGGCGGAATCCAACACCGACGCCGAGATACCTGGAGAGGCCGGCGTCGCCTACCGAGGATGAAGCAACTTTAGACCTGCTAAACAAGAACATCAAAGCGACACTTGAAGAACATGGTCAGTGGGAAAAACAGTACCAACAAGAACAGGCAGAACTACAACTCAAGTTGGGACAGACACAACACCCGTCACCTTCATCTTCAGGGGAGAAGCCGCCAAAGAAGAAAAAACACAAAAAGAGATAATCATAATGTTATAAAAATGCTCTTTTTTTCTTTTCTTTTTTTGAGATCTCTAAAATAAAGCTACAAAAAATGAGGGGTTAAGGAAATGGTCACCCTTTCGAAGATCCCGGGGTTAGCCCCCCTCCCATATCACTATCCCTACAGCTCGCTGGGACGGTCGCAAAAGTGCTTGACGCACGAAGCCAGTGAGTTGCCGTGACTTTTTTGTCGAAGGCTCGGTGGACAATGGATTCATCTATAATCCCCACCGAGCTTTTGCACGCGCTGAGCTGTTTCCAGTCGACTCGCTGTGTTAGCTGGTCTCTCCATGCTAACAGGGGTAGACTGGAAGTTGTTTTGGACATACAGGTCACTCCGGTAGAACCCTCTACCGGCCGTGGCCTGGAAGGACCGTCCGGACTCCACCGGACTGGGGCTAACCAAACCAACTGGAGTTCTTCGAAGACGGGGAAAAGGAAGAAGAAATCCAAGACACCATCGAGAAAAAGAAGGGACGCCGACAGGAAGGCCAGGTGGAAACAGGGAGCTGAGAGACGCCCAGCTCCCCTCCACTTGGCCTTGGGCAAAGACCAGCAGCCCACCGTCGATGCCACAGACATCACCACCACCGCCAGCGGAAACAGGGATGCCGGACCCACCCGGGGGTCCCTGCCGCCGACACAGAGGCTCGAGGAGACAGGGGGCACTGATGACATCCCAGACGCCCCTGTTCGAGCAGAAATGGAGATGGATCCACCATTCTCTACACCGGAGACGCCAACCTACATCGGACAGGTGTCCCCGGAGGAAAATCCTGGTCAGGCAGAAGCAACACTAAGTACACCTGAGCGGCTAATTATTTCACTGACAATGCATTGCAACATCTAGACACAGGACAGGGATACGACAGTACAGTCGCCTACATAGATACCTTGCGAGCAGAAAGTGCACCGGCTAAAACCGCAAACAACAGCAACAACAACACACCACTAAAGGAACAGCCACCTGCCAAAAGAAGAAAAAAGAAGAAAAAAAATCCGGTAAAATGTTATATTCCATGTTTTTTTTTACTTTTGTTTTCTTGATATCTAAATAAAGGCAAAACACATGAGGGATTAAGGAAAGGGCCTATCGGGCCTATCGGCCCTTTCGACAATCGCGGGGCCAGCCACCCCAAACCACTCACTTCACAAGTATTTAACACTTACTTGTGGAGCTAACCTGTCGCTGCCTACCAGGTTCGCGCGCTCAAACCGATTCCGCATTTTAGTATCGTTTGACTACGATTACTTAATCGTAGTCGGCATAATAAACTCCGGCTGTGTTTTTAGTTTGCTCGCCCACAACTACGTCATCCGGTTTAGTCACGGAAATCTCCGAATATCGATGGTGGTATTATTTATTCATGTTTCGGCTTATTTATTATGCGGTCGGAATGAGACTTGGAACATTTTAATCACAACAGGGAGGGATTTCCGTTTGCGTTTGGTAGTTTCTAGACCGATTAAATCCTTTAATATAATGTTACTGCTTCCTGTTTTGATGTTCATATTTAGAGCTACGATACTTTATGTTGCAAATCGATGGCGAAATGACGAACCATTATTTTGGGGGTTTTCTACATAACATGGCCATACAGTTCTAAATAAACCTCCAAAAGTACTAAACTTTTTATTATGCAAGAATGATTTTAAAAAAACTGGAATAAGACAACCCTTTGTCGCGAATGACTATAATATGGTGACAAAATCATAGCCTTTTGTGATTTCACCTACCCCATTATCAACATTCAAATTTGGAGTCAGTTTCTTGAAAAGTAGGTGAAGTCCAGTGACTATTGATTGGCATAACCCATGTAATCCAATTTTTTCCAACACTAATTAAGTGTTTTAGGTGGAACTTGCAAATAATTTTACATATTAAACGCTAAGTGTGTTCATTGTTGTTTACTATTTGTGCACACACAGAACAAAAATGATCAAAAACACCAAAAAACAGTTATTTTGGAAAAGAGTCAATATTAAGGATTCACAGGGCCATAAGATGATTTTGGCACAAATGTGTTTATCAATTCCAGCACAGTGTATTTAACCTAGTACATGTGTATACTTAAAAGGTAATGAGAAATACAGGGCATATGGATGTAAATTTATTGAGTTGTATGACCTCAAACATATGGTATTTCATCGCACCAGTTCTGTGTCACAAGGCAAATTTGGCTAAGTCACATCTTGTGTCTCCTAGATGCATATTTTTTTTGTGCACAATCTAGTGAGGAAATTAATACAACAGCAAGATATTCTTTCATTTTTCTCTACTGTTTAAAATACAAGACCATAAAATATGGATTATAGCTAATTCTTAGAAATTGATATTCCAAAATTGGAGGAACACAACTGAAAAAATATTCAACGTATTTGGAAAATGTTTTGTTTTGTAATCATAATTGTGTTTTCTACAAAATGGATATATAAAATGGAAAAACTTATGAAATGGAGTTTTTTTTTATATATTTCATTGAAAAGCCATAAATTGAATATTTTACAAAATTTTGACAAATTTATTTCACAACGTTTATCAATTTCGCATTTCTTGATTCTTTTTTATTTTTAGTATGTTGTTTATAATGGGTTAATAGACGTATTTCTGCTAAGAAACATTGTTGCAATTATTTTGAGGTTTGGTACTTATTTCTCATAAATGCACTGGAATGGAATTTGAACTAGTCACGCCCACAGAGAACATAAATTTTCACCACCGGAGCTGCCTGATGCGTCATTGGAACCGCGGCATGCTCAGCTATATCATGATGTACAAGTTGAATCGGCGCATGCGCGTATATACATAACACACCCTCGTTGAGGAATTAAACTGACATGTCTCCCAAAATGTGACTTATAGTATACATGGTTCTAATCGTGTGCACCCACATTGAAATTGCGAGTTTTGCTCAGTAGGCAGCAAGTTAATGTGGTGTGTTGGGCGACGAGTTATCTCGTCGCCGGCAAACCCATGGCGTCTTTCGCGTGCCGGCATTGAATGAGTTAACGGATAGTTCAACGCAATTGTGAAAATGGTGTACGCGCCTGGCGCGTTCGTAACCCAAATCGCATGCGTTAAACGCATTTAGATGAAAGCAGCTTTGGGTTACAATCAACTAATTATTTCCCATAGGCGACAGTGATAGGGTTAAGCCATGCCCAAGATTCATTACGATACTGAGTCAAACTTTAACTATTTTTTCGTTTAGAACTCTACGTCGGACATAAAGAAAATGGTGCCTTACCATACTTATTCCTGGAAATAAATTGGCATTTGCACAACTACCCCATTTTGTGCACAAATTTCAGTATAGAAAAATATCCCACCCCCTGCCAAATTTGGCGACCAATGTAGACGCTTGACGAACAATCCCACGCAAATGAATTAACATAGCCTATGAATTTCTTTTTTCTTTCACATTAAACAACCGAAGATATTATACACAATTCAGCTGCCGGTATTTTTGTTATGCTGACTCAAGTTTCCCTAAACAAATGCCAAGGGGCATAATTTCAATTATTTAGTTGCTTATAGCCTATAGGCTATACGCAACCAAAAATGTGTGGATTTTTGCTTATACATATATCATATTGTCAGAGAAAACATAATATTAACAAAGAAAACCATAGGCAGAAATGGTAACGCCCTCAAGATCATATTATTTGCCATATATACAACATCACAACTTTAATGTGGTGATTGTGAAAAATCTGTATATAGGTAACGCCTATGTAGTTGATTATATGTGATATTTTTTTCTAATTTCATTTGAAATAGTGGTCCGAGTAGCGCATGGAATAGCATGCAGAATAATAATCGGGCAAAAATTTGCGATCTTCGTAACATGGTTCAAGTACGAGCACGTTTCTAATCACATTCAGTATTCAATTACGCAAATACCGAGTATGTTTTAATCACATTTAGTCCACCACCTCCTGCGACAGGGTCAGATATACTTGCCAATATAGGCCTATACCCTATGAGGACGTAATGCTGATCTAAGAATGGTATCAGGTAACGCATTCCTGATATGACCTCTCATAAAGGATTAATTAAAATACATCTATGGTTCCATGAGTCCATGAGGGTAGATTAAATTATGGTCACACACGGATTCGACCGCCAGTTATTGGTTAACAGTGCGGTTTCCGCTCGAGATATCGACTTGGGGATTGGACTTTGGTATCTTTTTATTTTGACGGAATCGGTCGCGTAAATTAGGGGTTAACAGTTCCGTTTCCGCTTGAGATATCGACTGGGGGTTGGAACTTTGGTGCATACACGCAGGTCTATTATGCACGATACAATGTAGTACATGCCCCATCTCACTTGGTCCCCTGGTGGCGGTATACGGTCGACGGGTGTTGTTTTCTGTGTTTTGTATAAATAATTCTACCGCAGCGCACGGGTTAATATATTCACTTCTGGTATATATTGCTAGCAACTTGCCCGATCGCGGTGGATGCAGAGGGATATTCACTGCATGATGTGATGTCCCTTTCCGTGGTCAGAAAGTTATAGGAGGTATTTTTTTATATTTTATTAACTGACGGACTCGGCCGTAAGTTATTGGTCAACAGTGTCGTTTCCGCTCGAGCAATGGACTTGGGGATTGGACTTTGGTACATACAGGTCTATTCTGCATGATATTGCCCGTACCATACTAATCGGACCCATCTGGACGGTACGGTCGTGTGTGGTCGGGTACGGTGGTGTTTTAATATGACCCTATCATGATAACAGACTATATAGACTGACCGCTTGTCCTTGATGTCGGTTCTTCAGACATGCACGCGTTGTGGTAACTCAGCGGGAATACTATTCATCTAAATAGAGAACAGAAATAGCGCCATGGGGTAAGTAACATGGTGGTCAGTTCGCCGAACAGGTATGGCAGTTGTTGCTTTTGGTATCTGACTGCCAACTGTAGACATAAATTTACGTGACAAACATATATATAGGCCTACGCTGAATCTAATTTGGAATTTACGGATTGCGCTGGATTTCGCGTATTTTGACAAATACGTGCCATACATATCACGTATATTCGATACATGGGATATACGTGATATCGCCATACCTGAAAATGTCTATTTTCGTACAGTGTTAATTGGTTTGTTGATACGGTACGTGTGTCATCGCGCGGATGACTCGACAGCCATTGTCTGATCCCGCTTCGATCTCAGATTTTGGATGTCTGGTCGGCTCTGTTGACATAATGGATGGTGCACAACTTCGCTGGAATCTTTGCCGGTCTCGTGCTATTGGACCCACCACAGCTGTTGGAGACCTGGATTCTAGAGCCCAGCGAGTGGAAGATGATCTTCATGACGTCAACGGGGTGATGCCAGGAGAAGATAGGAGCTGCTGGATAAAAGTTACCAAGACATCCGGACGACTTCCAGTTGGCCTTCTTCTCCTTGGATTTGACTACACCATCACGTCAGCCATCCCTTTGGAGCAGCCCGGACTCCGGATACCACCTAGCAGGAGTCCACCACCACCGTCACCGACGAGGCAACAACACCTGCTGGGACACTGCAGCTACCACCAACTACTGTGTTTCAGGGGACTTAACACCCCCCTCGCCTGGATTCCAGCGACGGAAAGAAGAAGAAATTTGTATACAAAAAATGCTTCTTCCTTTTTTCTTGTTTTCTTCTTGTATTTTTAATAAAGGCTAACAAATTGAGGGGTTAAGGAATGGGCCACTTGGCCCATTCGAGAATCCCGGGGTTAGCCCCCCCCCCCCCCACCCCAAACACACACTCTCTCTCTCATCGCGCGGAAGGCTCTCTTTCATTCGCGCGAAAAACTCGAGGCTGCACCCGCGCTCAGGCTGCATGCTACTCGATCGTGCCGTATCGACAAACCTATTAAACACACTCGTGTTGTTCTGTGTAGGCCTACACGTATCTCTCTATCTCTCTCACTCTCCCTCTCTCTCTCTCTCTCTCTCTCTCTCTCTCTCTCTCTCTCTCTCTCTCTCTCTCGCTCTCTCGACCTCTCTCTCTCTATATATTTATATATTCTGGAATGCGTACACATTGCCAACACTATTTTGCAGCCTCAGCAGACTGTTCTGACGGAATTAGTTTGAAGCTAAGGTGGAACACGGGTGGCGGCTGGACTACAGATAGTATAACGTTTGCTGTATATCAGAATACAGAGCTACCAGCATCATGTGTCACCAATCCCGACACCAATGTCTATGCAGTTGAAATATCGTCTGGTTTGGCGTGTGGGGTCACAAGTGTTGTCGATGGGGTATGCATATTTGCTAAAGACTTCGGTACTATATATGGCTAGCCAAACTCCAGGCATAGTTATCTCCCATCGCTACGCTGAGATAACACTGCCATAATGACATTAATTGGGAAGGAATTCTTACGTGTTTTTAGTTCTCATGTTTTAGGATTAAAATTGTCTATGTCTGGCTCAGTTCATATTGTTCTTATCAATACCGAAAGAATTACCATTATTGCAAACTTAAAAAAAAAATTGGTGGTCAAAACAAGATAATAGGTGACATAATACAGTTCCGCGACGATATGTAAAAATAGATTTATCGTCTGCAAAGCACCATCATTGTGGTAGTGCTATATCGCAGTGATAGCGTAGAGGGCGCTGTCTGGAGTTTGATGGCTAGCTTGAAAATACATGGCGCTCAAGCAAACGACTCAGTAAACATGCCATAATATTGGCCATTGATGTAAAATTACCGGTAACAGTCTGCAACGGTTATCAGAAAATGACCATAAGTGACACATTACTGGACTACCGTACGTTACTAAACAGTAAACATGCATACTTATGTATATATAGTCCGTTATTAATTTTAGGCCTACCTAAACAATGGAACGAAAAATTAAACTCTTGTCTGCATTCAAGACCACCCCTTATTAAAGTTACTTATGGTTTACTATATATATTACATTTATATGGTAACCACGGTTTTATCGTAGTTGCCCTGGTAAACCATGTTTGGGTTTACCATATTTTTAGTGGTATAAACTACGAAGAAAGTAATAAATCACAACTATATATACTCTAGTAAAACCACGGTTTAACCACAATAACCATGGTAAGAATGGCAATACTATGGTTTTGATTTACCATGTAAAATTTAACCATGGATTTTGTGGAAAACTACATGTATGGTGTTTAGGAGATACATGTACACTGTTGAAAACAGTTTATGAAAGAGTCGGCTTGCCGGCGTATTTACAAACTGTTTCATGCTCGAATCTCCGAATATCCGATGAAGCAGGGTACGTTTATCTCCATTCTAAATTTGTAATTCAATCCACCAAAACAATTGAAAGTAAATGTACAAAATCGGTTTTTGTCGGCATTTAATAATAATTATCCTTTTCGGTGACAAATCGCTGGATCCATGTGTTTATACTCGGAACAGTACCTGAACAACTTCCTGTCAATGGTATCTATAGTAAACATATGTGAGCGGTTGACTCGATTACGAGGCTCCTGACTGCGCGATGGCGTATTTTACGCTCGTCTAGCTGGGATATCCGGCGTGGCTCGGGTAAAGCAGAAGTAGTGTTATCGTTCCTATCGAGAAGTCATGACTTTTTCGACTGTTTTGAGTTTTTCAAAGAAATGTAACTCTAACATACCCGTTATTTAGTAAAAAAAACACCTTTACTAAATAACGGGCATACCAAAAAGAATGACACCACAAAGAGACACGTTTCAAAAACACTATAGGAAAAAAACACCTGCAGGGGGGTTGGCTTGGGGAGGCAAACTTCAGCCCAAAATGTTCTTGACGGGGAAGCCGGGGGGTGGGCTTGGGGAGGCAAACTTCAGCCCAAAATGTTCTTGACGGGGAAGCCGTATGAGATTGCCCTCTTTCGGAATACATGGACTTCGTGTTAATCTCATTCCGATAATTGTGAGTTCCGAACACCCACGTACATTGCTTCTATTATGATGTACATACACTGTTCATGTCGCCATTTTATTGGCTTTACCCCCTCCTGTGCTGATAATTACGCCATATAATAAACGCCTAATCAGCTGTACAGGGGTGTGATCAACAGCACACAAGCCGCCTTAATTACTCGAGGAAAATCAACAATGGACCAGTCAGCCGCCGACCTTCCTTAACGAAGTGTGATCAACAAAGAT
Organism: Siphonodentalium dalli; assembly: GCA_032622095.1. Taxonomy (NCBI): domain Eukaryota; kingdom Metazoa; phylum Mollusca; class Scaphopoda; order Gadilida; family Siphonodentaliidae; genus Siphonodentalium; species Siphonodentalium dalli. Next base: position 165,515,170 of record CP136065.1, on the reverse strand, counting down.
TTAAACTACAGTGATCGACTGTGTGATATTCCAGGAAGCTTGAATGAGATAAGAACAATGTATAAAATAAAAAAAATATATAATTGGTTTCGACCAGGAGCCATCGATAGCTACAATGCAGTGAACTCAGTTCATTAAAATTCAGTCTGGCTATAACCCGAGACGCTGTTATCGGCAACCAAACTATCTACGCCTTTCACACATTTGTCTGTTCCGTTGGAAAAGAGACAATTATAAAATCGGTCATCGCCAGTTGCACATGTTATAAGTCATCGCAGTAAACCTCAGTCGCACTGCGTTCATCGACCGGGGTTGAGACACAAGTGACCTCAATGATCACTATGTCGAATTACGAGATAGCCACAGTCGGAGAAAAGACTTATACTGTACTATCCCAGAACAACGACTCTCGAAATGCTGAAATCTCATATACACAGCCATCACAGCCGGCTTCTAAAAACACCAGCCTACCCGACTATTTCTCTGAAAACTATTCCACAGAGCTCAGCGAAATATGGGACCATCCAAAAGACAAGTTCATCGCTGGCATACTACATGCTATGCCAAACGACACATATCACCGGACACTCAGAGAAAATGTATTCGCAAATGTACAAACTCATTGTTCTGATCTGCATCACTATAACCTGAAATGTCGTGTCCAACATTCCCAGTTAGTAGCCGACTAGCGAAAGACATCTTTGTTGTGACGGTACAACGGAATTCAAACGACAGTCTCCGCGATTTAGAAACTGACGTCATGGGTGATAATAAAAGACAGTCAGACACCCATGAATCCGACTATTCAACCCATGGTTTCACCGGTGTACCACACAACAGACACAAACGCACTAGGAAAATATTCGTTCGAGGAATTTCGTTGAGATCACAAGAATGTGACATTTGGAATTATCTGGAGGAAAAGGGGGTCACAGCCACATTCGTACGACTTTTGTGGAGCAACCGAAGAGGGACGCAGTCCGCGTGTATTCACATTCACGAGACCGACATTAACTCGATCTACAGAGACGACTGCTGACCAAAAGGCATCGAATTCAGACCTTGGTCACGGGACCCACCAAAGCGTTCAATACACAATTATGATGACAATGATGGACAATATCAGTATTTTATCCTGGAACGCTACTGCATGGGGGTAAACCCACAGTACTATATCTTTCGTCGCTCCTCAAATCTCGAATTTACGACATTGTTGGAATATCTGAGCACCCATTCGACAGTGCAAACTTGTCATTCATTCAGTCAATAGACAATTTATATGTTGCTGTGAGTAAACCAGACAGGACAATTGTAACGAGTAGTGGTGGTAGTTTCACACGCGACGGAGTTGCGATATTAATAAAGAAGTGTATCGCAGATCAGTGTACAACTTTAGAATTCGACAGTAACTGTGCAGTTGGTATACAGATGTCACCTGGAGAATCATCAGTATTAGCTTTCCTTCAAATATACTTTCCCAGCACAAGCCACAGTGATGACTATTTCGAAAATTGCTTGGAATCAATAGAAAATCTTATATCGATGACCGCGGATGATGGTCCAATTATTGTAATGGGAGATACAAACTTTCACATGTGTCGCTTTCCCGAGAATATGTGTGTACCAGCCGGTCACAAAACAAGAATGGAGCTAATAAGTGCATTTCTCGAACGCATCCTGCCATTCTCTGTAACATGTACAACAACCTGTGGGGGTCCTGTTCGCACGTTCTACCCATTTTCTACTGTAGCTGCACCCTCACGCATCGATCACATAATTCTCACTCGTGCATTGGAAGATCTGGTGATTAACTCTGCAGTATTTGACGACAACGAATTGAACACTTCAAACCATTTGCCCGTGACATGCTGCATACGTATTCCAATCTGGTGTTCCAGTGGATGTACCTCTACCTCACACAAAAGTCGCCTTTAACTGAGAGAAAATGAACATACCGACGTATCTTCATGTATCAAGTATATAGTTGCACTATAACTACAATACTCCGCACGCACATGTGTTCGCAACGGCCGGGACCATTCGAGTGTTTATGGCATTCTGCCAAAAATGCACATAACGCACAACCACGCACTGTTTTTCTTCTGTTGTGCCCTACGCTAAACATAGTTTTATTTCCACCCACCTACCATATATACCCACTGTCACGCCCTCTGACTACCAATATGATAAACGATTTATAAATAATGAACACGTATACTGTGTGGGTTTCGATTGGTACGGGGACGACTACAAAAAGCTCACGCTTACTGTCGTTCCTTTTCCAACCAAATACATATATCTAGACATATATACATGATTATATGCAAATGGAACAGAGTGAAATTTATTAATTATGTATACATGTATATACAAATTTGTAAATTAACATGTAACGAATTGTGTTGGAGAATAAACTGTGTTTAAACTACCGACGTATCGGCACGCACTGAATAATTTCTTAAGCAGTGATCAACCCACTGCAACGTCACACCACAAGTCATCAAAGTCTTATCGGACTGCCGATTTGAAACTTCTACATGACGATTTAAAAATCAAACGCAGAGCTTGGATTGTGAACGGTAGACCACACGCGTGGGACGTGAGTTCTTACGTTGATTACAAAAACGCAAAGCGAAAATTCAGACGGTGCATGCGCGCATCATCATCATCATCATCATTTATTGTCTACCATCTATATATAAGACATTCAAGACAAATTACAAATAAATATATACAAGTAATATATACAGTCATATACAGACGGTGCATGCGCGCAGCATCCCGATCTGAAGACGACAAACTCTGTGAAAATCTCGAGCGATTTGCTACTGATAACATTAAGCGTTTCTGGAAAACTGTGAACACAAACAACCAGACATCGCACGCAAACGGACTAGGATGTGCTATACATTTTGATGACAACACACTGCGTGAACCTGCACAAATTTTATCTGCTTGGCGTTCATATTTTAAGAAACTATATACTCCAGAGCCTCATTCTGATCCAGATTTTGAGAAATCCGTATGCATGCGATTATCGACACTATTCGATCATCTCCATGAAGACTTCAACTCGAAAATGTTCTGTGATCCGATTAACACCTCAGAGTTGACGACTGTTATACGAACTCTCAAACGTGGGAAATCAAGCGGGATTGACAATATATACAATGAACACCTATTATTTGGTAGCGAACCCCGTAAAGAATCCCTATGCAATTTATTCAACGGTATATTAACGCTCGAATGGATTCCTCCAGCTCTAAAAATAGGCATAATAATACCCCTGTTCAAAGGTGAACCCAAACCGAGGAATCTTCCGGACAGCTATATCGCGCAATCACTCTACTTCCGACTATATATAAGGTGTCCGAACATATTCTGCTTCATCGCATACGGTCAATTCTATTCATTTCCAAACGAACTTCAACATGGGTTCCAAAAGGGTGTAAGCTGCCTCATGTCGTCGTTTGTCCTACAGGAATCAATAGCATACACACGGGATTTTGATTCTAGATTCAGAAAGCGTTTGACCGCGTGTGGCACGACGGACTCCTTGTTAAGCTGTGCATGTGATCTAGGATTCAAGAGGAAAATTCTACGGATCGTGGCTAACATGCACGAGGATTTTAGTAGCCAGGTTATGTTCATGTCATGCTCTTCGCCAACTGCCGCTGACGACATTGCCTTGATTGCAACGTCAAAAGCCGGTTTAGATAGCCTGATGGAAATTTGCCACAACTACAGCAAAACTTCGCGGTTCAACTTCTCTCCCACAAAGAGTGCAGTAGTTGTCTTCAGTGAGACGACACGTCATAGCCAACGCCACGAAAGGTCTTGGTATCTCGGTGATCAGGTGGTTCAGGAGTTGAACGGATGTGTTCATTTGGGTCTGAAGCAATCCAAGTTCAAAAATGAAACTAATAGATGTACGGTGCTCTCTGAAAAAAATCAGGAAAACATATTTTCTGTCGCAGGTATATATAGGAAAGCCACGAAGACATGCACGCCTTAAACGATGTTGACTCTGATAAAAGCCATTGTTTTGCCGAAATCGCTCTTCGGAAGTGAGTTACTTCCAACACCCAACAACACATTGACCTACTCCATTGAGAAATCCTTCCGTGTTTGCGTGAAGCATGTACAGTCGCTGCCAGCGCGCACTCCAACGGACATATCTCTTGGTCTGTTGAGCATAATGCCAATCGAAAAGGAGATACATGTGCGGATGTAATTCATCTCCCAGAAGGTCACCAGGTTCCGCTCATAATATTTCTACAAAAATTGTTCCAAATCGTTTTTTTTTACCGCTGACATAATTCAGTTGCTCAAAGAATATAACATGTATGACTTTTTGGACACATACATTCAATCTGGTGAATTCCCAAGTAAACCAGCGTGGAAATCCTTAGTTAAATATGCCGTAAGAGGCTACTATATACTCTACACAGTGGTCTAGTTCGATTAGGAGCCATCCAAAAAACGACACGTTCCGTTGTGTAATAAGTGACCCGCTTTCATGTTCGAACATTTGGAAACTACTCCGAAAGTATCCTCGCCGTTCTGCTCACCTCGCAAACTTGGCATTATTGATGAACAAAAACGTCCTATGACAATGGAATCATTTGTAAAGCCTGTGATTCTAGGTACAACAACGACTTACTACACGTCATCAGCTATTGTTGTGCTGCCTCGATAGTAACGCTGAGGAACTTATTCTGGGAACACATAATCAACAAGTTTGGCATAACTACATTTAGGTACATGGAATCTCCTGACGAATAATTGTCTCTCTGCGCATTCCTCCTTGGAAGCGAAACAATCAACCCTCCTGATGTCGTAACTCGGTTTATGAAACAAATTACTCTAGATTCTGCTGTGTATATCCCTATAATGTGTCAGATTATTCGCGGTTCTTCTTACTAAATGTTCTACCAATTGACTGTGACATCATGTCCCTCGCATATGGACGAGCAAAGTGAAACGCTTCAATTTAGAGACTGGCAGCGTTCATGCTTGATGATATAATAAACTTTACACATTAACTGTATGTATATGTTCATGCATGTCCATAATCTTCTCCATAAAATGGAGGTATGCAATAAATAATAATAGATTAGAAAAAGTGTTTTGACATGTATTTACACAATTTCAAAGAACTTCTCTGTACACCACATTGGTGGCCTTCCCTTCTGCTGTGTGGGTGAATAGGTTGTTTGATGATCCAACCCTTGGTCACCCAACGTACAGAGCTGGCCATGGGAGAAACACGACGCCACGACCAAGCGATCTTGAGCTAGGTTTTTTTCCTCCTGTGGTTTGGGGGGGGGGGGGCTAGCACCGGGATGGTCGGAAGGGCCGATAAGTGTTCATTGAGCTAGGGTTTGCCCCTGAGCATTATTTATAGTCACTGCAAAGCTAGAAGAGGTGGTGTGTGACGTTGAGTCCGATCTCTGTGTAGACTAACGATAAACAGCGTTCGCTAATCGTCTATTCATGATATGGCATGGATATAGAGCGTTATGCTCGCGTATGTGCATGCGCAACATGTTAACTTAAAGGCACGGGTGGCGTTCGTTACAGAAATATTCATATTTGATCAAATCGCCATCAACAGAAGGAATATTCAAATATATATAGTTGTGTTCATATGCCAAACATAATCAGCGCGCAAATAGTATATTGTCGTCAGGACGTACGATGGTTTACGTAAACAAGAGCCTGGTGATGTTACAGAAGTTTTGCTTCTGTTTACACAACACAGCGCAATTCTATTGGTTAATCACACACAAATGATATACACGCTCTTTATTATTTCCATATGAGGAAAACGTTAACAAATAACAAATAACGCTCTTTATGTTTACCATATCCGGATCTAAACAAAACCAGGTTATGTAACGTTTTTTGCTTTTTTTTACGTGACAAAGGAAAAACATTAATTCCATATTTCGGATTGGTATCAGAACTATTTACTATACTTTCTGTTTATGAATATTTTAACAGCCAACACCGCCCGTATCTTTAACATTCCGTGTGGAGTTTCAGCTGGTCATTTTAAGACATCTGAGGTAAATGGGGCATATCTAATAATACTAATTTATATATAAATGTTCAGCTATGATGGTCCAGCAGTTTGATCCCCTATATATGATAAGCGGACAAACAAATAAACGAGCAAACAAAATTTAGTTTATTAGTATAGATATTTCATGTACGATGTTTGATCATATACATGGTTTCGTGTTAGAACGATGCTTAAGCTAAAGATCTTCTGTAACTATAGATTTACTATAGCTCACTATGGTAATACCTTATGTTATTATACACCGGTAACTACATTGGCGTGCGTGGTATAGATGTGTGTGGTACATTGTTCTATATTTGCATGATCATGCATACATACTTTTTCTCTTGATCACTATTTGTAATTTCGTCATGCAGTGAGAGTAATGAATTTCACAGCTATAATATAGTAAAACAATGTTTTAGCTACAGCAATGCATGATGGTCGTGATAATCTCATATATATTTTGAAGACCTCTGTCTGTTTGTATGTCTGTTTGTCTGTCTGTTTGTCTGTCATTTATACAAATCTACGATTCTCGACCGATCGGGACGAAACTTGGTACGTGTGTGTAGTTTGACCAGGCGGTCGACGTTGTCGTATTGGCGAGCCCGTGCGGCGCCCGCTTCGCGCATGCGCAGACGAGATCTCGGAAACAGGTGGAGCTATCGACTTGAAATTTGCTATGTGAATGTATCTTGCCCCGGATACGAATTTTATCGGGTCGCCGATCCCGTGCGACGCCAGCTTCGCGCATGCGCAGACCAGATCTCGGAAACGGGTGGAGCTATCGACTTGAAATTTGTTTTTTGAATAGCCCGGACAACGTCGGGCTCATCGGCTAGTCTATTATATATTTTGGAAATCTGTCTGTCTGTCTGTGTGTTCGCGATGGACTCGAAATCGACCGAACCGATTTCGATGAAACTTGGTATGTGGGGGTACTTTCGACCGTGGAGTGGCACGGGCCTGTTAATTTTCCCGTGCGAAGTGACCTTGACCTTGAAATCGGGTCATTTCAAGGTCGAACGCCCGAGTATCACGGGATTTCGATGACAATTGGTGTCTAGGGATACTTTCGTATGGGGAGTGTCGTAAGCCTATTCGTTTGCCCGTGCGACGTGACCTTGTCCTTGAAATCGGGTCAATTCAAGGTCGAATCGCGAATTTGTATGGGATTTCGACGAAATTTGATACGTGGGGTTACTTTTGTCCACTGAGTGTTTTGGATGGGTCGAGTCGTGACCCCGACCCGACCTGACCTTCAAAATGATCAATTCGAGGTCAAATCGGATAAAACCGGATGGATTTTGACGGGTACTTTTGTCGGGTACTTTTGTCCGGGCAGTGTTTTGGACGGGTCAAATCGTTACCCCCACCTGACCTTGACCTTCAAAATGGACAATTCAAGGTCAAATCGCGCAATTCGCCGAAAAGCAGAGGGGAAACAGCCCGAACGAAGTCAATCGGGTAAAACCGGATGGATTTCGACGGGTACTTTTGTCGGGTACTTTTGTCCGGGCAGTGACCCCCACCTGACCTTGACCTTCAAAATGGACAATTCAAGGTCAAATCGCGCAATTCGCCGAAAAGCAGAGGGGAAACAGCCCGGACGAAGTCGGGTCCACCTGCTAGTATGTATATATATATATATATATATATATACTAGAAGGTGACCCGACTTCGTCCGGGCTTTGACCTTGAATTGTCCATTTTGAAGGTCAAGGTCAAGTGGGGTCACGATTTGACCAGTCAAAAAACACTGCCCGGACAAAAGTACCCGACAAACGTGCCCGTCGAAATCCATCCGGTTTTACCCGATTTGACCTTGAATTGATCATTTTGAAGGTCAAGGTCTGGTCCAAAACAATCAGTGGACAAAACTAACCCCACGTATCAAATTTCGTCGAAATCCCATCAAAATTGGCGATTTTACCTTGAAGTTACCCGATTTCAAGGTCAATGTCACGTCGCACGGGCAAATGAATATGCTTATGAGACTCGCCATAAGAAAGTACCCCCACATACCAAGTTTCATCGAAATCCCGTGATATTCGGGCGTTTGACCTTGAAATTACCCGATTTCAAGGTCAATGTGACGTCGCACGGACAAATTAATATGCCTATGTTCGTCCCCGGCCGAAAATACCCCCACATACCAAGTTTCATCGAAATCGGGTGGGCCGTTTTCGAGTTCATCGCGAACACACAGACAGACACACAGACAGATCTTCCAAAATATATAATAGACTAGCCGATGAGCCCGACGTTGTCCGGGCTATTCAAAAACCAAATTTCAAGTCGATAGCTCCACCCGTTTCAAAAACCAAATTTCAAGTCGATAGCTCTACCCGTTTCCGATATCTGGTCTGCGCATGCGCGAAGCTGGCGTCGCACGGGCTCGGCGATCCGATAAAATTCGTATCCGGGGCAAGATACATTCACATACCAAATTTCAAGTCGATAGCTCCACCCGTTTCCGAGATCTCGTCTGCGCATGCGCTAAGCTGGCGTCGCACGGGCTCGGCGACCCGATAAAATTCGTATCCGGGGCAAGATACATTCACATACCAAATTTCAAGTCGATAGCTCCACCCGTTTCCGAGATCTCGTCTGCGCATGCGCGAAGCGGGCGCCGCACGGGCATGCCAATACGACAACGTTCACCGCCTGGTCAAACTACACACACGTACCAAGTTTCGTCCCGATCGGTCGAGAATCGTAGATTTGTATTAATGACAAACATACAGACAGACAGACAGACAAACAAACAGACAGAGGTCTTCAAAATATATATGAGATATATATATATATATATATATATATATATATATATATATATATATATTTGCCGAAATATATTGGGGAGCGTAACTACTAGCTTCCCAATATATACATGTTTATATAACAAATTATAAATTATTACAAAATCTCAATACTTGTACTATTATTTTTCAGTTAATTGGTTTACAGTAAATAGTATCAAGATTATAAAGTATGAGAATACAATAATAGAAGAGAATTGGAAAAGTATAACATGTACATGTAGTCCAGGAGATATTGGTCGACCTCTGCACCCCCCCCCCCCCCCCAGGACTCAACTTCACCCCACTAATTTTCTTTCTTAATGTCTCCTCTAATTTTTTTCACTTGTTAACAAGAAAAAAAAGTGGCCGCAGAGACTCCAGACAAGATGGCGTCCATTTTTGGTATATGCACCAGGTCTCTTTGATCGCCATTATAGTAAAGATTATAGCACACGCAGTCTTGTTTTCCGCTCGATTCGTTATGCTAATATACAACCCTTACAAATTAGCCAAAAATCCGACACCAGAATCCACCTTGAATTGATCATTTTGAAGGTCAAGGTCAGGTCGGGGTCACGATTTGACCCGTCCAAAACACTCAGTGGACAAAAGTAACCATATGTATAAAATTTCGTCGAAATCCCATCAAAATTGGCGATTTGACCTTGAATTGACCCGATTTCAAGGTCAAGTCGCACGGGCAAATGAATATGCTTATGAGACTCCTCATACGAAAGTATCCCTAGACACTAATTTTCATCGAAATCCCGTGATACTCGGGCGTTTGACGTTGAAATGACCCGATTTCAAGGTCACGTCGCACGGGCAAATTAATATGCCTATGCTACTCCCCGGCCGAAAGTACTCCCACATACCAAGTTTCATCGAATCCCGTGATATTCGGGCATTTGACATTGAAATGACCCGATTTAAAGATCAAGGTCATGTCGCACGGGCAAATTAATAGGACTATGTCACTTCCCGGCCGAAAATACCCCCACGTACCAAGTTTCATCGAAATCGGTTCGGTCGTTTTCGAGTCCATCGCGAACAGACAGACAGACACACAAACGCCCACCCTCACACACCCCCTCTCTCTCACACACACACACACACACATATATGTACGTTCTATCGTGTTTTACATTAGTACGGATTCTCTAAGATAATTAAGCCTATTATTGAAAGGGTGTAATCGATCGTGTCTTGTAATAGTGTGGTGTGTGGTGTATCTCACGGTCTTACTCGCCTTTCACCTCTCATTTATAGGAGATTAAATTATATTAAACTTTGCTTGTTTTACAGGTTTTAACTAACTTTTGGAAGTAGTCTTTCACATAATGTAATGTTCCATTTAGGTCATGTCATACACAAGGTATGCAATAATAATTTAGGTCAGTAATATAACTGTGATAATTGCCATTTTAGCATGATCGGGCTAGGTCGAGGCTTTTGTCAAATTCCACCGAAACTCGTAAGGGGAAAATATTCGCGATTTTTAAATTTTGACGAGTGGATGTGGTTAGTAATATCCACGCGCAACTTAAATGAGATTTTCTAAGTTTTAGAGTGAACGGGTTTCTCCTAGTAGCGTATACCGTTGTTAACAGGTGATATGTATTGCCCTATCTAAAACATCGATTTTGCCCGCCAAATCCAAATGGGCTAATGAAGGAGCAAGGCTGATGCGTGAGCAGGTACTTCGATATACGTTAGATATGCTCACACAGTTTCACTGCTCCACTACAAAAGCGACCTGCACAACGAAGATCGATCGTCGACGCCGGGGTATATGTCGAGGCTTTTGGCAAATCCCCACCCCCGAAACACGTAAAGGGAAAACAATTGGAAAAAGCCCTCAGCTAGCGTTATCGGTTGTGATTGATTTATCTCTCTATTACAGTTACGTATCTATTAAAGATACGCCAGCGACTATGTGACACCGGAATCCTCCAATAAAAAAATGTCCGAGCCGCCGTCTCATTACGGCAAAGTGAGGATTTTATTTTATGTTGAAACTGGTTGAAATGTCAATTGAAGTCAAACAGCAGATCACTAAGCACCAGTTTACCTTCACATGAAGAGGAACACACCTTTACCTACAGTAAACCAATTGGATGTCCATGCCATGGAAGAAAATCTGATTACATGAAATCATACCTGTAGTTATATGTATAGTATTCTTGTTGTTTTCTTCTCAGACTGTGACAGAATACCGAACGATGATACATTTCCAGTATGACGTCAATGGTATCACATGGCTTGATGATTTGGTCACAGTCGTTTGTCGTTACACCTCAACTACAAATACAAATACAGGCGGCGGTGGAGACACGACCGTCTCTTCAACAACAGAAGCTGAAACGTATGTAATCACTTGTCGTGAACATATACAAGGCCGGGAATTAACCTACGTCATACGGTCCCCATACCATCAAGATACAACAACAACATTTGGAAGAACCCGTTGTAAACTCGATGAAAACTCGAAGTTAACATAGGGGTGCAAACAGAAGTTACTGAAAGGGGTGCATTAAGAAACTATAGGCGAACACCCCAACAGGGACCCTCTATAGCCACGTCCCTGCTAGCTCATGAATTACACTGATTTAATGTTCCATTCGTTGTACAGTTCCGGGCCTATAATGTCGAATAAAACACAATAGCCTTGCACTATTAATATCATATTAGAACATAAAACACAAACAAACATACACATTTTCACACTTGCAAGTGCACCCCCACCCTAAAGATGATCCATGTGCTGGCCTGTCCGAATGATAATGGGATATTTTCAAGCAGAAACGGTCAAAATGTGAAGTATATCATTCGCATCTTTGACATCCCAGATCTGCGTTTGGCGACATCTCGATCTGCGGCGTTGATACCCTAAATTATGGTGGGTACCCACACTTGAACGCATATAAAAATTTGCGAACCGCTCTGCAGGCTAGACAATTTTATGGCTAATTAAACATATATTTTTCTATTAATACACGTATTATCCGCTATCTATGACTGATAATTATGTTTCAAACGAACTACCTAACGTCAAAAAGTGTCTACTATTTATGATAACATCGGATGAGTCTGAATTTCTATTAAATTTACCGGGGAGAGAGAAAGCCGCTGTCGCTATTCCATTCAGGGAACATTCTGCTTTGCGAAATTATGTTTTGAATAGTGGATATCACCGTTTAACTGGGAGATATATATAGCTTCATCTGAGGGAAGATATGCTCATTTATCAAAACAGCAATTCTCGGGTTTGGTGATACCACGTACACGGGGTTGATTACCGTGTTATTCAGATGTTTGTGTCATTTGGCATGGTCACAGCTGCGGGAAATGACATCCACATTCTACGGGATTCGTTCAATATTTGTTTTACCAGAGTTACTGCCCTTAAAGATACGGGCGGTGTTGGCGGTGGGTATGCTGTTAAAATATTCACCTCCGTCAAAAACCGCCATAAACAGAAAGCATTGTAAAATATAGACAGAACTTGTTCTCTTACCTATCAGATATATGGCATAAACAGTATATATATATATATATATATGTTACTAGAAGGTGACCCGACTTCGTCCGGGCTTTGACCTTGAATTGACCATTTGGAAGGTCAAGGTCAGGTGGGGTCAAACACCAACACCCAAAAAATGGTGGAAATAGGCCCAGCGGATACCGGGAAATCGGCCCAGCGGATACCGAGATACCCTATGCATCAAATTTCGTCCGTAAAAATCCGCCAGTTTAACCCGATTTGATTTCCACTCAAGTATATAAACGCGCCTCATATACACACGCTCATTAATTATCAAGTTTCAACGTAAAGATAAATTACCATCGGTGCCCGAGATATCGCCAAGACGTCTGAAACAGTCAAATGCATCGGCCGGTAAGCGTTAACGTGATCTAACTTTATGACCTCTAACGACGTCATAGAAGTTACGCATTGTTTTTATCCTGATGGAAGATAGTACCACTTCTTCTTGATAATTGAGGCAGATAACTAAAACGGATACATACGAATTATATATCGTTGGAAAGAGGAAACACGAAAGATTCTCACAGTGTCATTATTATGACTGGCATTTTATTATTCGCGCTGTTTCGAATCGATTTGTAAGCACTGAACTCAAATGAAAGTCCCGTAACACAGCGTAAAAACAGATTTGACCTCGGCACGTGAAAAGTTGACCTCGGATCTGAAAATTAATATGCCTATGTTACTCCCCGGCGGAACATACCCCCACATACCAAGTTTCATCGAAATCGGCCCGGCCGTTTTCGAGTCCATCGATTACACACACACACACACAGACAGATACACACACACACACACACATATCTTTCAAAATATATAATAGACTAGAAGGTGACCCGACTTCGTCCGGGATTTGACCTTGAATTGACCATTTTGAAGGTCAAGGTCAGGTGGGGTCAAACACCAACACCCCAAAAATGGTGGAAATCGGCCCAGCGGATACCGGGAAATCGGCCCAGCGGATACCGAGATACCCTATGCATCAAATTTCGTCCGTAAAAATCCGCCAGTTTAACCCGATTTTATTTCCACTCAGGTATATAAACGCGCCTCATATACACAAACAACGTAAAGATAAATTACCATCGGTGCCCGAGATATCGCCAAGACGTCTGAAACAGTCAAATGCATCGGCCGGTTAAGCGTTAACGTGATCTAACGTTATGACCTCTAACGACGTCATAGAAGTTACGCATTGTTTTTATCCTGATGGAAGATAGTACCACTTCTTCTTGATAATTGAGGCAGATAACTAAAACGGATACATACGCATTATATATCGTTGGAAAGAGGAAACACGAAAGATTCTCACAGTGTCATTATTATGACTGGCATTTTATTATTCGCGCTGTTTCGAATCGATTTGTAAGCACCGAACTCAAATGAAAGTCCCGTAACACAGCGTAAAACAGATTTGACCTCGGCACGTGAAAAGTTGACCTCGGATCTGAAAATCAATAGGCCTATGTTACTCCTGACCCGAAAATACCCCCACATACCAAGTTTCATCGAAATCGGGTCGGCCGTTTTCGAGTTCATCGATTACACACACACAAACAAACAGATCTTCCAAAATATATAATAGACTAGAAGGTGACCCGACTTCGTCCGGGCTTTGACATTGAATTGACCATTTTGAAGGTCAAGGTCAGGTGGGGTCACGATTTGACCCGTCCAAAACACTCCCTGGAAACAATTACCACTATGGTCCACTAAGTATCAAATTTTGTCAAAATCCGTCTGGCAATTTTCCAACACCAACACCCCAAAAATGGTGGAAATTGGGCAAGCGGATACCGGGAAATCGGCCCAGCGGATACCGAGATACCCTATGTATCAAATTTCGTCCGTAAAAATCCGCCAGTTTTACCCGATTTGATTTCCACTAAAGTATGTAAACGCGCCTCATATACACACGCTCATTAATTATCAAGCTTCAACGTAAAGATAAATTAGCATTGTGTGGTAAATTTTAACTAATTATTTTCTCGCAGTCAAAGTTGAACAATTTCGATGTTGTTGACATTGACGGCTTGGGGCCACCGGTAGATTCCATTTCGCAACATATTTTGGGATAGATGCACGATTTTTAATAGCCTGCAAATTGACAATATATATTGTAAATGTTATAATTTTGGGAAAAATACACGATGCGTAATTGCATGCCTGCAAATTGCTAACGTTCGTCGACGTATGAATATAGAGTTATCCTCCCTGCATCGCAGTGCTAAATCCGACGTGATAGCACAGCGGATCCCGATATATGAGTTTTGAAGGTCAAGGTCACGTCGCACGGGCAAATCAATAGGCCTATGTTAACCCCCGGCCGAAAACACCCCCACGTACCAAGTTTCATCGAAATCGGGTCGGTCGTTTTTGAGTTCATCGATTACACACAGACACACACACACACACACACACACAGATCTTTCAAAATATATAATAGATTGTCAATTATTTTTCCTTTGTTTTGTAAACAAAAGCAAAAAACTTTACGTTACCTGGCTTTTGTTTAGATCCGGATATGGTAAACATAAAGAGCGTTATTTGTTAATGTTTTCCTGATATGGAAATAATAAAGAGCGTTTATATCATTTGTGTGTGATTAACCAATATAATTGCGCTGTGTTATGTAAACAGAAGCACAACTTCTGTAACACGAGCAGGGTCTTGTTTACGTACACCATCGTACGTCTTGACGACAATATACTATTTACGCGCTGATTATGTTTGGCATATGAACTAAACTATATACATTTTAATATTCCTTCTGTTGATGGCGATTTGAACAAATATGAATATTTCTGCAACGAACGCCGCCCGTGCCTTTAATTGATTGACTTTGTAAATTCATGAATATTTTAGTTGTTTTGAGTAGTGACGGAAAATGGACAGCGCATCCCTAGAAAAATGCTACTTTACCATGCATGGTGTGCACTGTATTAGAATACGCGAGTGTTGTCTGGGACGCTTGCACCTAAGAAGAAAGGGACAACCAATAGAAAAAGTCCAATACCATCTCACACAATATATTATAACTACGTACCGGTAGTTTCCATGTCGCGACATGTCATAAAATTATAATGACTGATTTAGAGAACGAATGTAACATTGACAACCAAGTTGGACACCCTTCTATTATTCTATAACACAGTTTCTCCAAAGCGAATTTTAGCGGATTTTGGATGTGTTATATTGAAGATGCTCATGCATTCGTCTATAATGACACCAACATCGCTTATTTACCAATGTCTTCCAGGTAAACCCATCTTTTTGCGAGCCACGACTATACTAAAATATCTCAACACGCGAATTCCCTGTGCAACGAATATTGCACAAAAACTTTCATTTTACAATTTTGACAACATATATATACCACCATTAATATTTATATCTAATAGGGGTCTTTTTAATGCTAATTTAATAAATACATGCAGTCATTTCAGAACACTCGCATTTTCACGAGAAAGTAATCCATGGAATGTATTGTGGTTCGGATATTCCCAATATTTGCGAATATATAATTCGCGTAAATCTTTCAACTCAAATTGACATGCGATCAGAATGGGCTATCGTTGCACAAAACAGTTTAAATCATCGTCCCTTTTAGCATTCATTTCCTAATATTGTTCACTCTATTTTTTTAAACTGGTAGTTCATGAAAGTATGTTAATTCGTATTGCATAATTGATTGCAGAACTACTACAGAGATAACAACAACCACCGAGGAACTGACAACAACCACCGATGAACCAACAACGACCACCGAGGAACCAACAACGACCACCGAGGAACCAACAACAACCACCGAAGCTGTGAATTGTACAGGTCTTGCACCTTCAGAGGTTAGAAACTTGTACCCTCTACAAGTAAATGAGTCAGAAGTCTTAGAGTGTGGCGTGAGAGTCACGCTGGAAGATGGATCAACATGGATTATAGTAAGGGAACCCGGATCAAACTCCAACCATGGAAGTGGAGGCAAGTCCAACAAGTCCAACAAGTCCAACAAGAACCAAGGAAAGAGACATCAGAAACTTTTGAAGAAATTAGGCAATAAGTCAGGACGGAATAAGTCAGGACGGAATAAGTCAGGACGGTCAGGTCGAAGCAAGGAATCGAAAGAAGATCGGGTACTCACTGTTCACGATTTGTATAAGGCTAGCCAAAAAGAATATCAGTGGCTTCGGGGTGCATGTACATGCGATGACTTAGATTAACCCTTTGTGTACTAAATGGATTTTGTCAACGGGAAAGATTAGCAGACGGCAAACAGAAGAACAGATAGTACAAGTGCAGAAGGATTCATATCTATTGGTGGGAAATGTTCAGATAATAATTGCCGTTTGTTGAACTTAAATTTTATCTGAACATTTCCAAAGGGAACTACTCATCAATGAGCATTTAGTAAAGGAAATGTTAAAGTACAAGACCGAGTATTCATGAAAATATGATATATGTCAGTCATTCTTGTTGCAGATGTGTGCATACATAAGAGTGAGAGCTCACAATGCAAATTGGTGAGGTGTTTTACCCTTTCTAAACTAAATGCATTCTCCCGTTGTTCTAAAAGTAGATAATGGAATGGTCTATTGTTCATTTGGATGTCATCTTAGTAACAGGTGTGCTAAGGGTTGGGGGGGGGGGGGGTACAAATCAATGATAGATGTTACATGTATGATTGTGATGTAGGGTGGAATTTCAGGGCAACTGAATAAGTAATTAATTTCATCATGCTCTACCTCTCTTCCACTTCAAACAGAGAAGCATCAGTTGTTACATATATATCACAATCAAAAGTGTTTAAAGGTACTCAATCCGATAAAACTCCTCTCAATTACTATTTCAATGGCTTCGGGGGTCAAAAATATTTGATTCGAGTCGAGGAAGTCACCCATCAAAGCTCAGATTTGTTAGATATCGATTTTAGAGATCTATTATTTTTCATTATCGGGAATTCTTTCTGGCCCAGAAGACAGTCAAAATTTCGTTATTATTACCACTTGATTATAGAGTTATCCATCCTTGTCTGTTTGAATAGAGTTTTGGCGTAAAATCTCGAGCAGGTTACCAAATTGACGGCAGTTATTAGTACTCATCTCGAGCAATTAACAAATTTCAAAAATCAATATCTAATAACTCTGAGCTTTGTTTGATGGGTTCCTCGACTCGAATCAAATATTTTTTACCCCCAAAGCCAAAGAAATAGTAATATAGGACCCTCTGATCGGATTGTTGTTGTTGGAATCTGTTGAGATGGGGACCCTCTTTACGGATTGAGTACCTTTAAAAATATACAATGTAGATTCTCAATTAAATGTGTTTGCTGTTCTAGATCCTGGACAAAAATAAGAGAAAAGTGATTTCCTAGTGATAATATTGTTTTTATCTTTTTAATTTACAGTGTATACCTGTAAACCATTACATAAACTTCAGGGAAGGGATACACCACCTTTAACCCTTTCTATACTAAATGGATTCTCCCAGTCATATAAACAGTTTACATTGAAATTATCTATTATTCATTTGGGGGGATGTTAAGGTGATAAAAGCAGATGACAGATAAATAAAAGTGCAGAAGGAGCCCTAGTTATTGAGGGAAATGATTAGATAATAAGTTCAATATGGTCGTTTGTTGAACTTATAATCAGAACATTTCATATGGGAGAACTACTCATCAATGATGCTTTAGTATAGAAAAGGGTTAACATATAAATTCAACAAACTGTATGAACACATTCGGGGTTCATACACTTAGCTACAGTGAGTTAGAAGAAAATTTCAATTTCAAAAATCTGCAGGAAAGAACACATTTTTAATGGGCCAACCTTTGCCTATAGACAACATACACATCACTGTCTGTACCTACTCTCTTGTGCAAAACACCCTGCTTCAATCTAAAAGCCAGTATATTATTGCCATTCATACAAACAGGCATGCAATATGCAATGGCAAACATGAAGACACATTGTTTAAAGGGGTACTGTACGTCATTTTCAATAAATTCCCGGTAATAACAGCGATCTAATATCAATATTATATAGAAAAAGAAGTAATTTGAGTCGAAGGTGTATTCTGTAAACGATCAGGTTAATAGGTTATCTTAAAATCAAAGTAAAGAATTTGATTCAAATTTAATTTATGGATGGAACCATAAAATAAATTACGAATAGAAACCAACAACAACGTTTGAGTACAGTACCCCCTTAAGTAACAATTTTTGGGAATGCAGGATGTATAATCATAATGCAATGGTCATGTGTCTCAATATCTGTTCATCATAATATAACTTGTGTGGCTTCTTTGACTCTGTCATTAATCCCTAGCACAGTTACAGTAATGCCCTAAATAATGACTCCTTAACCACAACATAATTATGGGTAATTTTACAGGATTTAGTCGGAAATATGGCTTGTTGCCATTCATCGGAAAGCTCTGTGAGAGCTTTCCGATGAATGGCAACAAGCCATATTTCCGACTAAATCCGGAAAATACCCATAATTCTGCTGTGGTTAAGGAGTCCATTATTTAGGGCATTACTGTATATTAAATTGATTTGGGTCTAAACACGACAGAATTGTGTACATATTGTCAGAATTACAAGATATAGTCCAGATCGTTTCATTTTATCTTCTGCTGAAAACTTCTTCCCGTGAAAAGTGGACTGGACCGGAAAGTACCCTACCGAGGTGGGGTCCTGGGCTGGACCACAGACCGGACCAGTCCAATCTGCATCCATAATATTATAGTCCATATTACATGTGTCAACTACTTGTGTAAACACTTTACACTTGGTTGTAACCAAGAGATTAACTATAGATTAAAGGCACGGGCAGAGTTCGTTGCAGAAATATTCATATTTGTTCAAATCGCCATCAACAGGAGGAATATTAAAATATATATAGTATTGTTCATATGCCAAACATAATCAGCGCGTAAATAGTATATTGTCGTCACAATGATGTACGTAAACAAGAACCTGATCGTGTTACAGAAGTTTTGCTTTGTTTACATGTATAATACAGCTCAATTCTATTGGTTAATCATACACAAATGATATACACGCTCTTTATTATTTCCATATCAGGAAAACAGTAACAAACAAGTTATGACATGAACAGACATCGGACGGATGGATGGACGCATGCACGGACGGACGGACAGGTGCAAAACAGTATACCCCCCTTCTTTTTTTTTAAAAGGGGGTATAATAATGCTCTTTATGTTTACCATATCCGGATCTAAACAAAAGCCATGGTTCTGTAACGTTATTTGCTTTTGTTTACATAACAAATGAAAAACATTTGACAATAACAGTACTGTTTATGCAATATTTCTGATTGGTACCGTATATGAACAAAGACTGTCTATATTTTACTATTCTTTCTGTTTATGGCGGTTTTTGGCAGAGTTGAATATTTTAACAGCATACCCACCGTCAACGCCGCCCATATCTTTAAGTTCAGTTACCCCAGGACATAACATTACGCCCTCATTAAATATTCCCCATAAAATTTGAACCTGTCCCAACCTCTCAATACCACATGAACTGGAGGTTGTCACCCTACCTTTATAAATCCTACCATTCTCTCACAGTACAGCTGAAAGTTGGTGGGAATAGATGCTATTGTGTCTACAAGGCCCAATACTAAATTTATTCTCAATTTTGGATTTTTTCTTCAATTTTAGTTAAAAATTCAATTTTTTGAAGTAATTTATTGATGTTATTTCTCATGTTGCTGTTGTAAAACATTAATCAAAAGTAGGCTCTGATAGCACAGGTTTGATGATGTAATCTCTACAACAAGAGTGCTTCTCCAAAATGTATAAGTTAAATTTAAAACAAATTATATTACTGATATAGGACATTTTTTTGGGTGGAACCATGTAAATAAATATACTAATCGGTTTCAGATTGGTGTTTGTATTATTATGCCGGTTATTAACCTTTTTATCAAATATATTATTGAAAAAATCTGAACGGTAGGAAATTCAATATTTGACATCTCCATGCAATGTCTTAGTGAAATCATCATTTCAAAGAGAACTGGGCTTTAATGACATTTTATATTTGAATTTTATAAAATAAACAAAAACCTGAGGTCTATTTTGGTGGTTAACCATTTCTATACTAAATGGATTCTCCCATTCAGTTATGAAATTATACATGGGGATGGTCTATTATTCTTTTAGGGGGGTGTTCAGGTAATAGAAGTAGACGACTGACATAAAAAGAGATAATACAATAGCAGAATGGTCATATTCATTGTGTTTGTTAAACTTATTAGCTGAACATTTCCGGAGGGAAATACATGTCAATGGGTATTTGTATAGAACGGGTTAACATCATGAATATCCACCAGCTATGTTACCTAGAGCCTATACACAGCCTGTTCTGAGACATTTCAGTGACTGAAGACAGCAGTCAGACTCATAATTTTGACATACGTATGACATCACCAAACACAATGCCAGCTCCGTGATGGCTGTCTGCTTGGCACATTATGTTATCGTAAGCCCTCCAGCAATGGCAAAGCTGCTTCGAACCTATCAAACTTATTGGATTATTCTCATATGGCCTTAAGAAAAAGGTTTCCGATAACCTGCTCGCCTCTACTACAGTCCCAATATCTACCAGGGTGCGCCACGATAATTAAAGGTTGTTGGTAGTATTATTAAATATGTTTGTTCAATTGAAGATCATTTTTGGCATCGACAATAGAAGACAAGAAAACCGGAAGTACAAATGCACATGGATACAGAGCTAGTGTTTGATTGGTGTGAACAGAATAGAACAGAACACAGAAAATCTATACTGAAAGTAGATATGCCGAACAAGTAATACGAATTCGGAGAAATGTTTTGGTGGTGAACCAATCATACTTCCTTTCTGACTGGTATTAGTCTGGTTTTCTATATTTAGCATGGGTTTTTCCAGACAAAATTGTGAAAACGATCGCCGCAAAGTCAAATTATCTATGTTCTTTGAGAAAAATTCCCTCACTATAACTTATTGACAAAATGGAGAATTAGAGCGGTATTCTTATTGATGATTTTTGCACGCTACTCAGCAAAATGGCAGCAAATAAGAACTCTTAGTGTTTGACCTGACTGATGTTTGCCATGCATGATATTGTCAACAACACGTTTAGTCCGTTTAGACTTTTGTATTGATAAAATAATCGGAAAACCAAATCACACTGTTTCGCGATATAGTTATTTGGTTCCAAACATAAGCTACGAAAACTTACACAAACGTCATTGCTAAATTTCCATTTTCCATTGCATCGCAATTCTATTAGATCTATAATTGAACGAATGCGATGGCAGGATATAATGGTATCTATATCGGAACTTCACCTCCACAACAAAGGCTGCATTATTTGGATAAAAGGTTCTTATTTCATAGACACCACAGACATCTTGGAAAAATGAACCAGTTAAACAGACCTATATACCACAAACTATTGTTAAGCCCCTCAACAGACCAGTATTGGAATCTGTGTTTTAGAGATTTTATTGAAAGGACCTGCATTCAATTCGTTCTCTGATTCTGGATAATATATCATCTGGTTGAGAATTGGAATTATTTGCACAAAATCAAAACACTTTTTCACCTTCTCAGTGACTCAGAAGAGTTAGTCATTATGACCCAATCCTGGTCATTTTGACTAACACAATTGTAGTCTAATGACTTAATTAGTCATTCTGACTAACCATTTCTTAGTCATTATGACTAACGACACCCTAGTCATTATGACTCATTTTCTGCCTTAGTAATTTTGACTAAGTCAAGTTAGTCATCCTGGGGACAAACGTTAGTCATACTGACTAACTGTTTTTATTCAGTGTAATTGTCTATTGAGTCCAACTTTCCGTAATGTATGTAACCCATGAATATCTATATGTAGTCCTCTTATTTTCTATGTGGTTTGGTATAAAAACAGGAGTCTTATTTTTTTTTGCTCAGTTTTAAAAATTGTGCAAAGATGGATATGCAAATAATAGTACTGCGCGAATCTAAATATGAATAAAGTATATGGGTTATATACAC